>CM074195.1:32304036-32904036 GCA_037179385.1 Holothuria scabra | reverse complement strand
CTAATTTCCAGATTGACGTTATTTTTACATTATGTTAATCGTAAGCCATGGATTGTTTCAGCCCCATCCATTGTTATGTACACAGAGTAAAATCGGTATAGTTTAAACCCCTCCCGCTACTAGCTTGTAGGACAATTTAACCTCGGGGGTCTACGTTAGTGACTTTTCAGTTTTCACATCCTTTCACGGAATTCTTAAAGTGTAAAACGCAGAGATTGTGTACAACATATTTTAATATTTTTTTTTTAATACATTGATATTCTTAAGTTCGGGTTTACAATCTTTCACTGTAGTAATGATCAGCTGTTGTTAAGTTCCTGCATAACAGCTTCCTGTGCACTGGAATGCACTGATCATGACACCCGCGCGTATACAAGAACATTCATTCTGCTGCGCGCAGAGGACATTTCTGTGGAACGCGAGTATGGCCGGTTCATGCGACACTGGCGAAATCTGGGTTAATTTGTTGCATGAAAATGCGTATGAGAAATGTCTCAAGATTTCTTATTCTAACAAAAATTTTGAGAAATTGGAAAAGGGCATATCATTTCATCAAATTTCCCCAAATTATTTCCCAGGGGGCAACTTGCTCCCTGCCCCCCAGTAGCTACGCCACTGGATGGGAGAGTGTTCAGGTGGGTGCCTATAGTGTGCCATCTATCCTGCTCCTAAAGCCGAATTTGGCAATGGTTATGATAATTGTGCAATTTTTTTTCAATACTGATATGGTGCAGTTTGAGAATGTTTTCCCATCTGCCTCAAAAGTCATCATAGAAGTAGAATCATTTATAATCGGGGGTTCATGCAGACACATACTGACAATTTCATCAATCCATTCAATATATACTGAATTTAGTCAAGAGTCGCAATATAGTAAACTAAAAAATAAGCATGTTTTCAATTTCGTTTCATAGTTTTCCCCCGAAAAAAAAAATAAATAAATAAATACAAGACTATACTCCATAAATGGTAAGGGTACATTTTATTTTATAATTTTCTAACTCACTAACTGGTCATTTTCTGATCACTCAGCAACTTGCTGGGTATTTTATTATTGCAAACGAAAACTCAAAGCAGCAACTATTCAGAACCAGGCTCCTTACAGGCCCGGGAAATCCCATTTCCGGCTATCTGAGGAGTACGATTTTTCAAAATTTCGTGTTTGTTCCGCGCTAACCTATGGGTGGTGGGCCGCTGAGATTGTGTTTCAGGCAGGATTAAATTTTCGGCCATAAAGTCTTCTGCCACCAGACTGAAATTTTCCCGTACCCTTATGGCCTATGACCCTGTGTGGGAACTGGAGTCGGGCAAAAAGGTACAGCCCCCTGAGCTGAGAAAGAGTCCCGTCAGTGGCGTAGCCACGGGGGGGGGGACTGGGGGGCCTAGGCCCCCAGATTTTTTGCGTCCTGATAAAGTAATTGAAAAAAATAAAATGTTTGAATGGAAATAAACTTTGAAGTGTTTCCTTCAAAACAGTAAATAAATAAAAAAAAAGTGTGAAAATTAATAAAAAACCAAAACATCGATGAATGTGTGTTAAACACATTTTGTGCGCACGTATGAAATCAAGTAATAACTTCAAAATGCCTACTTTCACTAAATTAGAAACCTTTTGTGATCTGCACTGTCGTTTATTGCATTTCACTTCGAAGATGAAACGAAAGTCTCGACGACAAACTTCAGTGTGACTTTGTTAGGTTAAGACCCTTTCTGCCTTTCGGATGGCTGATTGATTCACTGCAATAAGGCAATCGTACACTGGAGACCACTCTTACACGACCATTCCTATACTTTATTATACACAAAATATGGCGTAAGCAGACAAGGGTAAGGTACTGCCTTCGGATAATTCTTCCCTTCCATCCTTAACAAGTAGGCCTATGTCGTGCCTAACCCCTGCCCATGACAAGTGCCACTGTAGGACGATTTTTTTCGACAAGTCCTCTTTTTAGCAGTTGGCACTGGCGTCCGGGGGATTTGTAAAATGTCCACAACGTCCAAATTTCATGTGTTTCCCACATGATCCATACTTCTGCTTTGCGGTTCACTTATTTTGAGAGATTTATTCGTAGTATTTTAATTTTGACTACGTAATGTACCGATGAACAAATACTTCACCATTTTACACATTGTTTCTTTGGTAGTATGTTTGTCTCTTGTAAAATCTGTACAAAAACTAAAAATATTTTGATATTTTTCATGCTCCCCAAAAGGGAAAATCCTAAAACTGAGGCCTATAGCCAGTTCAAAATTTTGCCAAACATAGGCACCATTTTGCATCTAGGAAATTTAACGCAAAGGAAGTTTCTCAGAGAAGGACACAACTACTTTTGGTTTTCCTGTTAAAGGGTGAGATACTGTCTTAGGTAAGCTGAAATCCATTCAAATTGTTATGTAGTATGAAGTTATCCCCTATAGTATCACTTGAAGTTCTCCCTGCTCTTTGTCTTGAATGATAAATATTTCCTGTCCTGATTCCAAGTTTGTTAACCTCCCCGATCATCTTCTCTCTTTGTTTTAATTCTATGAAATCCTCGTGCTCAACCACAGAGCTATCCCGTCCTCTACCAAGTCAGTTAGTCATAGTCCTCCTCATGTGATTCTCCTTAGTCTTGTATTTCTACCTAAGCAAGTGACTCATATACAGTTCGTTGCCCCCTTACATCTCTTTACTTCTATAAAGTATGCACTTGTTCTTTTCATGTATGATTCCTAATCCAGACTTTGTGCAGTTCAGAGACCCTTACTCTGAAGCTGCTGGTATACAATAAACCTTTCATCTCAACTTATAATATTTTTCTGTCTGGAGTCTTCTTTTTGCGTTAACTCTAATGTCGGCCTAGAACCCACGTTACATGGCGCCCAACGTGGTCATGGTCTTTACCATCTAACTGCACCAAAAAGGAACTATGGCCGAATTTCCTTCAGTTTGAACGACTTGATTCAGGATTCAGGTAACTACGATATGTCTCTAATGTTTTACCCGATTCACTTGCCGAAGGAAACATAATGCCGTTGACATGAACCAATCTGCTGTATGCATTCGCAAGTCATTTCAACCAACATGGTCCTTGCTATTTAACCTTGTCAAAAACAAACTATGGCCGAAACTTCCGTTTCATCGACATGTGCTGACTATAGCTAAACCGTCTTACTTTTCCCGTTTTCTTACGGAGTAACTTGTCGGAGATGAAAATCGGAATGCACCTTTTGCAAATTCACGAATGATCGTTTGCGCCTTTGGTTCACTTTACTAAAGGAAAATATCTTCACTGACTGTTTGTGAACTGTCAACGTCAAAAACAAACAACGTATTATGTAATATTAATGACAACGAAGTGGAAGAACTGTTAAAAAAAAAAATACCGCATCGTTATGACCTGTTAAGCACTTCCTTAACTCACATTGACATCATACGTGGCCGTTTTCCCTCTGGATGTCACAATACCTTTGGACCAGGATGATAATTCCTAGACGCCGGTTTTCCATACATCTGTAAGAAGTGGCTACACCTACCTGATCAACAACTTGAAGTCCTCCTCCTATTTCTGTTTATGGTCCCATTGTAATGGTTCCGGACAACACCACCCAACCAATCTGTCACACCACCCAAAACCATACCGTGACGTTTTGATGCATTCTGATGACTTCGCCTGCCCGTACAGATGACCAAGGACAGAAGCCCGTTTTAAACTTTAGCTAATTATCTTTCGGACACTTTTTTTGTTCTTTATTTTGTGTTGGATATGTTGTTTTCGTTGTGGAAATTAAGGTAGGCTTGATTTCGTTCCCTTGTTTTCATGTTAACTGGCCTGCATAAATATTTCTGTACAACATTTAATACCTTTACTATTTTAAACCCTATTCAAGTTAAATTTGAGTTATAATGAGTACCCCCGCGGAAAACGAAACCCTTGCCCTATCGGGTTTCCGGCCATCTGGAGGGGTTTTAAAGCCCAAAATTTTCTTGTAACGCTCCGCGCCAACTGATGGTGGCGCTCCACTTAGATTCAAATATTGCCGCATTTGCGATCTACGTCCTTTTGAAGCTTACAGTTTTTTTCAAGGGAAAGGGAGATACCGGTTCCCTTTAGTCTCATCCCCCAGGCCACAGATTAGAAGTGCCCAGTTTTGGGGTCCCTAAAAGTGTATGTATTACCAATTTTCATAGATTGATTTTTTATTCTCATTATTTGAGAAGTCGCAGACATGAGATTCGTATTTCAAGGCTGGGTACATCCAGCTTAAAACACCTGAGGAGTGCCGTTTCCGGCCATCTGCAGGGGTTTTAAAGCCCCAAATTTTCTTGTATGCTCCGCGCCAACCAATGGTGGCGCTGCGCTTAGATAGTCTTACCGTGCCTGACCCTCGGAGGTACCAGGTTCCCCACTTGTTACCTAGGCCCCCAAAAAGTCCCATCCTGGCTACGCCACTGAGTCCCGTATGACGTGACCATTGTCACAAATAGTTACCAAAAGTTTCTTTTCACTCCACCCCAAACCAACCCAGACTCAAAGTACTCAGAACATCCTTGCAGGCATGGGAAATCCCATTTCCGGCTGTCTGAGGAGTTGGTGCCGGAGATTTTTCAAAATAAGTTTCTGTACACTCCGCGCCGACCTATGCAGAGGGCCGCTGAGATTGTGTTTCATGCAGGATGTCATTTTCGGGCACAAAATCTTCTGCCACCAGAGTGAAATTCTCCCGTATGCCTATGGCCTATGGTCCTGTTTGGGGACCTGGGGCAAAAAATTTACCGCCCCTGTGTCCCGTACCACGTACCATTTCACTCCACCCCAACCGATGGTGACCCTCCTCCTAAAAGAAGGGTTTAAGGTCACAACAGGATTTGGTATGTTAAAGAGGTACTTATTCTAAGCATTTTGGTGAAATTTGCATTGAAATCCGATGTGTGGTTTTCAAGATATGAACTGAACAAAGTTTGCACATTTTCAAAAAAGTGAAATTAAAGCAAGCACAAATGACATCACATCCCCACTTAATGGGCAGTCTTTCGTTTTTCTTAAAACTCTATTCTGGATTTTTTCCTCAACAATCCCACATTATTTAAATGTGATTGCATAAGTGACATGAGAATTTTACAAACTTTGCATCCCCACAGGGAGGTCATTAACTTCAAGGTCAGCACAACAGTTTTATGAAACAAAGGGAAGCAAAGCATTCGTTGTCAATGTGAGGAAGTGATATAAGCTCTGCTGCCCTCAAACTCACTTTTGAACACAAATCTACGGACTTCATTTACAGATATCTCGAGAAATACATGTCTGATTTGAGCGAAACTTTCACCTCACCGTGTAGATTTTGTTCCTTGTTCATATATGAAAATTACATTTCAGCTTAAACTTCCCCTTTAAACAGTCAGAAATCTAGCACCCCTACAAAATATACAGCCCTTCCTAATCCGCATCTCTATCAATAAATCCTGGTTGCGCTACTGGATGGGAGGGAGACTGTGAGGGGCCTGGCTCCTTAGCTCAGTAGCCACTTGCCCCGTACTGCCGGGGGTTACCTGCGTAGCAGGCTGTACGGCATATCCCTTTTCAGTCACGGTCATAAGAAACTGAGAAAACCACCGTTGGCTCCGCGGGGTATGCCGGCGGGTGACCTGTATAAGCTGCTAGCTCGGTGGTTATTTCAAACAGCACGGTATTGGTAATACAGTAAAAATGGCACTTAACTTCGTCAGATGGCCCTAAATTTTGAAGATTCTGTATGTCAACTTGTCTACAAAATCTGTTTTAAAAATGATTATATTAGAAAGCAACATCCATAATAATTTTGAAAGCACTTCATTTATAAGTCAATTATTTGAAGAGTAAGAAAACTGAAATTAGTGGCCTGCCACTGTGTCGCATACCTGACTAGCCTAGTACTACTACTAGCTAGGCCTACGGCATGACCAAAGATACCAGCATAACATTTCAAGGTACTGTAGCCTACAAAGGACTCGTCCAGGCAAAGTAGAAGTTCGTAACTAAAGCCACGATTTCAAATTCAAATGAAGACGGAGTGCACTACAATGATGTCAAAATTTCGAGGAGGGAAAGCAACAAACTAGACCTTTCTTACAGAGTGTGAATAAGGTTCGGCTAGGTCTAACTCTAACGTTAGGCCTAGCCTAGGCTAGTCCTCAGTAAAAGACTAACATTAGCCTATGTATGGACGGTCGCATAATTGCTCCCTTCCCTATACAATTACAAGCAATGTGTATAGCCTAGTGAGTGTAGTGAACGACCGCAGTCCTTTTCTGAGGACTAGGCTAGGCCTAGGTCTTACACCCGTATCCCAGGGCTTTTTCGGCGTTTTCGCAAAACTGGTTTCAACGATACGGTAAGGCTGAAATTTCGAAATTTCTCCACATCGGAAGCGGTGAAGGTGCCGCAGGAAATAGGCCTATGAACAATAACTTAGCCCTAACCCCAGCCCATTAACTTACCCCTACACTAACCCATTAGGCCTAACGTTAGTTTAGTGTCATGCCTAGCCTAGAGCCCTATCAAGCATTCCGGGACACTGTCAAATAATGGTGCTAACAGTATACTGTACTACCAGTTAGACATGAAATTAACATCAACATGGCAGTAAGGGGTGTCGCCTTGAATAGTAAAAGACATCGATGAAGTTTGAAACTTCAAGGAAAAGTGGATGGAATCATCATTTGACAAAAGTACCACTGATATCGTATTCCATTCCATTACTTTCCGCCTCCCAAAATGATGTTTCCTGCTAAAAATAAACGGGCAGAAAACGCCGTTTTGGAGGGTGGATACTAGCGGGGACGGAAACTAACTGTAACTAGCCTAGCCTAGTCAGTGTCCATTAGTTTTCACCCTCGGCAGTTTCAGCCGGTTACTTTCCACCACTGAAAATCTTGGGGCAGAAAGTAATGTTTGAACTTACATGTGTTAAAAATAACTATTAACTTCAAATTTCAAATCCAAGTACAAGACAACAGTGAAATTTGTGGATAGGCCTAAAACATTTTCAGCATCCTCATTGAAAAGAATGAATTGTATGACCTTTTGTCTAAATATCTATTCCAGAGCTAGTTGTACTACAAACAAAAGGAACTTTACAATGATTGCTTAAGGTTAGGTTAGGATTGGAGAGTTTATGTCCCCTGCCTTTACCCTGTTGCAATCTTAACCAGGGTTGCCTCTGAATTATCTGAAAAAGTCAGGGCAATAAAAAGACTTATTTTCAAAATTCAAGACAATAAATGACTTCAACTTTGCAAGATAATTCAATATTAAATACTTTTTTGCCTAGAAAGTTGCAAACTGTGCACAAATGTCTAAATACAGTAAATTATTAGGGCCTAACCGATGTGGTTTTTCACTACCAATCCGATGTCCGATGTTTTTTCCCCAACATCGGCCGATATCCGATCCAATCCAATATTTTCGTCACCCCGCCGTATCTATGCGTTTAGGCCCACAGTTTTTCCCCATTTATTAGTAGGTCTAGATTTCCTTGTTGTAACTATAAGCAATGCCTCATTGCCCGCACATTTACTCCTATTTAAAGTCATCTTTAAAATGTCTAAAAGTTTGCGAATTAGTATGAATTTTATCAAGACTGTGAATGAACTGATCACCAGAAATTATATTTGAGTTAGAACGTTGATTGTACTCTTTATAAGTTGAAATTTTCACCGGTGCGAGGGCTGATCATGCTGATGTACAGTAGTGTTGCTTCTCAGATCAGTGTATGCTACAACGTACACTAACTTTAAAATCTGCATGCAAGCTACAGTAATTCATACCGTAGCAACAGGCGCGCCAACACTGCAAGTCAGTTCTTTTTTATGTAGAAACTTGCAGACAAGATGTACTGCGTGCCGTATATTCTGCAAGAATCTGTAACAACTCTTGTCTAAACCCTACCCTGCGTACTGTAATACTAACGGCGATGTTCTAAAATTCACAATATGGGATGCTACCTCGAGTATACCGAAATGAAAACCAAACCTTGAAAGAAAATCGAGCATTGAATTGGCCGATATAATGGTTTATTGTGTCAATATTATGCAAATGAACACTTTTCCACTATATGTTTAGTGCCAAGATATGACTGCAATGATTTCGTAAATATTGACGATAATTTAAGACACCAGGATTGCTGGTTTGTTTCTTCACCACGACGCAAATTAACCTCGTGTTATGTATGAAATACTAGGATGTAACTACCAACACTAAAATTGTTTGGGAAAAATAACGATCTAAGCAAAATTTCATTATCTTGTGAGCCCCAAATATCACCGTTTACACACGTGTGATGAAGAGTTTCCATTCGACATGAGTTTGAAGGGTGTCCCGACTTGAACGGCAGGGCGGTTATGAATGAACCTATGTAGTACTCCCAGGTACGCGACTTCCTAATAAGGCCACGATAGGGTGGGTGTTGGCACACGTGTACGCTAGATGCAAATTTAACACGATTGACGTCATTTTTCGGACGTGAAAGAGAATACTGTAAACAAATGCTGGGATCGGTAGATATTTTTAACTTATGTTTTAAAAGAAGTAACACAAACAGCTTCGAGGTGGAGTTAGCAGGATTGCTTTTTGAGTACAAAAACGTTCAAAAATTAAAATATGAAAAAGGCAAAGGTGTAAATAAGTATTGATTTTCTTAGAAGGGGTTTTTTCTGTCATATTTCTAATATCTGTCCGTTTGATTTGAACAAGTTTGTGAACCTGATCGCTACCTCTCTGATACAGTTGTTTATTTCTCATGCATATACAGTACCCAAAGGAGCATGAACAATTCGTTGCTATAGGTCTACTTTACTCATCTTCAGGAGTATTGCTTGTCTTCCCCAAAAAAAACTCTTCACCAGAGAATCGGGAGGACTTAAGAAAAAAAAACGGGTTATCACCGATCCTGAGGGCTTTTGCGATCGGGACCATTTTTTGAAATTTTTTTTTTAATACTACATGCAAACACTAGGTCTTACCCATGCCAATATTGGATCATTCCATCATGAAAAGGCGGAGCAAAGTTTGTAACAACAACGGAGTAACCCTTGACAGAAATTTAATCATACAGTTCATGTATTGCAGGGTTTTTTTTATTTGAGCATAAGGAATGTATGAAACTGCCATCAAAAAACTATGGGACAATAGTGAAGGGAAAATGCAACTGAAATTTGTAAAATATTACATACAGAATAACAACTTTGCTGGCTTGTTATTACTAACTTTTACTTATCCTGCAGTGAGGATTCACAGAGTGTCATTATGTATATGCAGTGAACTTGAGGTTACGTTCCTTGGCTGTTCGCCAGAGAAGGGAAAGACTTTTAGCAAAAACAAACTTCTTGCAGCCGAGGCGTAGGAAGTGGCTTGTATACGGTGGCACAAGACTACGCAGTAAAAAGTTCCTTTGAAATTTTTACTACAAAGTTTTCAGGAATCGGAATATCGGTCAACATCGGCAAGTGAACTTAGCTGAATAATGCCGATCCGATATTTTACCGATGGTGGCGAATATCGGCCCGATCCGATGTCCGATCCGATTATCGGTTGAGCCCTATAAATTATAGTATTGAACCTGTGGTTAACGTATTAACCCTCATTTTGCTGAGTCATCCAAGTAATTTTAGTGTTAATTTTTGTGCTTATTTCCATTAATGCACATGTCCTTTTTAAATTCTTTGAGGAGAAATTTTAATCAAATAAAAAAACACAATTACTGTGCTAGATACTGTACAGTATGTGGTCATTCACTAAGAATTCACTGCTGTATGCACATGCCGTCATTGCTCAGACTGTTCAAAATGGCAGGATGATTGGTAATTGTGATGATTGTTGAAATGGGACTTCTTCTTAGCAGCAAATTTGGGACCATAACACCTGATTTAATGTAATCATAACCATTTTTCTCCACAGGAACCCACAAGTTGCTTTTGGTCACTGAATCTTCCGAAAGGTACAAAACATTGGATTGAAATCAGCAACTACTTTTGAGCCATAAAATTTACTAAGTGAGTAAAGTATGGATTTTAGTTTGCAACAGTACTGTATGCCAATGATTTTGATTGTAACACCAGTAGGCTGGTGTGTAGAATTGAACTTGATTGTAACATCAGTGGGCAGGTATGAAGAATTGAATTTGATCATAACTTCATGGGGTAGGTATTTAGAATGCTTGCACAGCAAACTTGCTGTAAGGAGATAAGGAAACTGCAAATTTCTTATGTTCTACTCTAAGTTTTACCCAAATGATACACTTACAAAAGGGTAGCAAATATTTCAATTTTGAAATGCAACAGCTACAATGCTTGGAAAAGACTTTGAAAAGGCAAATTTAATACAGAACTGTACATTAGTCGAGAAAGCTTTTGGGGTTAACAATGCTTTGAAAAGAAAATCAATTTTGACCAACAGTGTGATGGTTGAAGGTCCCCAGTAGTTGATATGGTTGGGCAAGGGCCTTTAATTGTATAGGGACTTGGCACGCAGCTAAACATACGTGCATTTACTGAGGATTATAACTGTATATACTCATATCATGAGCTCTCACCACCTCTGCCAGGTAGCACAGTAGCATCCATACCCTTTGAAATGGACTGTGCCATGTAGAGTAGAGAGCTTGGCTATGTGCAGAACACAGACTGAGCACTGTTCAGGTCAACTTTGTGCAATACATTACTCTAAAATAATACTGATTTTTTGACTTGAAAAGTTTTGTTTTAATTCATTACTCTATCTTTATAGCAAACTGGTAAGACCAAGAAGGAATGAGTCCATCAGGCAAGGCTAACAAATTGAAATTGACCAATTTCTTCCAAAATTACTTTATCAGATTTTTTTTTCCAGATTATGGCCAGGTTTGAATCAGCAGGTCAGGCTGAGATCTTGCGATCCAGCCAGAAGGACCAGTTTTACATTTCACAGCTGAGGAGCAAGGTTGCAGATGTTTTCCAGTCATGGGCAGGTACAGTATAGTCAGGCTAAAGTTTTTATCAGTATTGACCTTCTATTGAGCCAGGTTTATAGGATTGGTCTTGGACCACAAAATCTTAGCTTACTACTGTTTAAACATTAACTCAAACAACCAAAAAATGATCTATGATCATGGTTTTATGTTGTGATTGGTTACAATGTTGTGGATGCTGTGTAGTCTTGCATCTGTGTGGAATATATTACCCTACAAATACGGAGAAATTTTTATTTAACAGTGAGGAACACAAAATTAGTGTATCTTCAAGCCTGAAAAAAAGTTTGTGAATGCTTCTATATTCTGGTAAAATAATCAGGTCAGAAGAGAAAAGCAAACAGTGGTAAGGAAAGGTTAATAATGTTCTCTGTCAAACTCCGATTGTTCCTATAATGCAGGCTTTGAATTTTGAGTAGTGCCAGTGCGGTTGCACACCATCACTCACCTCAAATCACTGTGAGGAGTGTGATTTTTTGCACACCTAGATGAAGACTTGGAGCCATTATAAATCTATTTAAGTTTAATGAAATAGCACACCTACCACACTCCTTAACTTTCTTAGGAGTGTGATTTGTAGCACACCTGGAGAATCAAATACTCAAGGCTTGATAATGGTAGACCCTGTTGCGGGAGTAAAAGAAGGAAGCACACTTGTACTGTAGCTTTGAATCTTATTCTAGGAGAAGGTTTAATATTATGCAGGTACAGAATAAAAATTGAACCTCCCTTTCTCTCACAAGTATTCCCCCAAAACTTAACTTAAAATCTTGACATGTATACAAATATCTCAGACCAATGACTTAAAGCTTTGTCTGTGTGTTGTGTATGCAACACTACCGTTGAATTTATATCATAAGTACTTCAATAGGGTACCGATGAGTGAGCCCTCTCTTGGTATGTGCATAGGACATACTGAATAGATGATCTGTATTGTTTCTTTTTTTTTTACTCATAAATGCACCACTTCCTTTTAATATAACTTAAATATATATCTCATATCCTTGCTTAGGTTCCAGAGCCTGGATCAAGTGGAGGGCAGAACTAGATTTGGTGACAGACTGTCTGTATTTTGGCCTCACAACTCTCTCAGGTGCAATATTTAATCAGCTGTTCTTGTATACTGTTATGAGCATATAGCACTTGCACAGTGTAATCATCAGATTTACAACATGTGAGTTTAATGCCAAGAATACATACAGGTCAGTGCATGCTGGTAGGGTTTAAAACATATGCAGGAAATTTCTCCTTTCTACAAATTTTTGGGGCAGATTTTAGTATGTATGAAACAGTGCAGTAACTGCCAACAGACAATCTTCTTTGCGGGATTTTTGACAATTTGAACTGGTTTCGGAAATAATGCAAAATGCACCCTAGTGCATTTAAACACTAATGGAGGTCTAATGCCTACTGGTGTGAGTACGATGACACGTTTTACAAAAATATGGGGGTTAATTCTGCAGTTGTCTTACTTTCAAAATTTAGAGCATCTGTCTTGCAGCAAAGTCAGGAGTTTGACTCCTGTGCAGGTCATACTGAAGACTTTAAAAATAGCACTAGCTACTGCAATTGTGCTTGGTGCTAAGCAGAAGCAATGCAGTAGGGAAAAAAGCCAGTGAGCCACAACTGGAAAAAAAGGCTTCGACTCTCCTGAACCAACCGATTGGGTAGAAACTGACCTGTAAAACTCTAACACATGCCACAAGTCAGTGTTGGTATGAGTACATGTATACTCTTTTTCAAATCTTCTGTAAATGCAGAGAAACATGTACAGTAATGGCCTGTGTACAATATAATTGTTACAACTTACTTAACATCACTTCGTACACAACATTTTAGCTTAAATTTAGAGGAATGCTTAAGGAAGGGTACTTCAGATGTTAAGAAGCTTGATTTATCTTGAACAAAACTGCAACTTATGGCACATGTACTTATTTGTGACTGATTCATACAGTACACTATTTGCTAAGAGTGCTCATATTGTATAAATATTTGAATATTTTATGCCAAATTAATGCAATATGTTAGGTATTTTTCTCAGTTTGGTTTCCTTTCTCAACTCTCAGGACTCCAGACTCTTGGCGAGGAGTATGTCAACATTGTTCAAGTGGATCATACCAAGAGAGCAGTACCTTCTTTGCAGGTATGGATGCCCAATGGTGCCATTCCCTCTAGGAGTGTGTATAGAAGGATGGATATAATGAAGTTTAGGGGAATATTGCATTTGTTTTACAGGGAAAATTCATCCTGCTAAAACTATTATTTATTAAAACAGAGCGATAGATTATTAAAAAAAAGGCAGTTAGCCTTCTTTTTTGAAAATTAGTTTCCCCCAGATGTAAATTTAGTTATTTGTTGCTCAAGAATAGTTTGTTCACCCAAACTTCCAATAATTTAATATTGCATATTGGAACATTTCAAATACAATATTTTGCTTAAATACTGAGAAATGTAATGACCGGCAGTGTGAGATTATTTTTGCCCCTTAGTATGGTACCACTGTGGAAGCTTTGCAATTACGTCACAGATTTGCCACCCTGGAGGACACTCATGCCAAGTAGTACAACATAACACTGTGCAGATCTAAGGGTCAAGCAGCATAATCCAATCCCCAGGTTCTCCCAACACAACTATGACGCTAGAAGCGAATAGCAAGTTTCAGCCATCTCAAGCTGGCAACTAATAATCCAGAATCTATCAGAGAACTTCCTGTTCAGGTATCTTGAGATCAGTAAAGTTAAAGGCGTTTGCTCCCTTCAAAGACTTTTTGCTCAATAGAGCAACAAGGTTGGTTTAAACGAGGTTAATTGCCACAATTACAGAGACAAACTTGCCCGGAGAAAATGTTTTTTTCTCGGGTAACATTGGCTGAAACATCCTATTCAATTCTAGCAGCATGATTTTGCTGAACAACTTAAATTTCTAAAATTTGAAAACTACCAAAGAAAACACAGTAGTATTATTCAGTTTAACCTCATTGTGGTTGTGATGTGATATTTCAGGCTTGCTTCAAGTTTTATCATTGTTTTTCCACAAATATCATGATATGGAACCAGAAACAGTAGTATTTGAGGTTTTCAGGATCTTTTTAAAATTTCTATGATTAAAATCAAGTGGAAGTCTTGACCAGGATTTTGTAATTCATGTAAGGGTAAGTGTTGGCAATACTTTTCTTCTTCTGGCTAGCTTGTTTTCAAATTTTATTTTTCAATCTCAGAGAAGAGGATTCCTTATCTTTAGCCATGTCGTCTTTCCCTATCTTCTGGATAAATTCTTGTCAAAGCTGGCTTATCAATTAGATGCTGATTTACCAGTCCCTGGTCTACCATCAGAGTTTAGGGAGAAGCTTCAGTCTGTTTTACCAGTGGTACGACATGGGTTGCTCCTCGGTCATAGAGCCCACATGGCATTTTTCTACATTCATGGAATCTTCTACCACCTTGCCAAACGTGCATCAGGGATACAATACGTAAGTTTTCCTTGTTCTGTTCTATTTGCATTTTCAACAAACAATGAAAGTATAAAAAGTGTTTTTACTCATTATAAAATGTTCTTTTTGAGAATTCACCATCTGAAATGAAAAGCAAAATGAAGGACCCGTCCCTAAAAAGTTAAAGACAGCACCAGTAGGTCTGCTCATCCACGGACCGCAAAACGGGGGGGGGCTTTAGCCCCGGCACTTTTTTTGCTGTGGGCATTTTGGGCCACCTTAAACTGCATTTTGGGCCTCCTTAAACTGCTTTTTGATTCCTTGCCAAAGGCAGGCAAGGAATCTATGCGATGGTGATGTCGTGTGTATGTGTGTGTGTGTGTGTGTGTATGTGACGCTTTGGCTTGTAAACACGATATCTCAAGAAGGGTAAGTGTGACTAACCTCGTATTTGGTTTGTAGGTTGGTCATATTGAGTAGATGATCCCTATTGTTTTTGGTGGAGGTCAAAGGTCATTTGGGGTCACGAGAGGTCAAAAGGTCAAAACCTTATAAACACGATATCTCGAGAACGGTACATGTGACTATGCTCATATTTGTTGTGTGGGTTGGTCATATTGAGTAGATGATCCATATCCATTTTCGTGGAGGTCAAAGGTCATTTGGGGTCACGAGAGGTCAATAGGTAAATTCCTTAGAAATTGCTTGTAAACACGATATCTCAAGAAGGGTAAGTGTGACTAATCTCATATTTGGTGTGTGCATTGGCCATATTGAGTAGATGATCCCTATTGTTTTTGGTGGAGATCAAAGGTCATTTGGGGTCACCAGAGGTCAGAAGGTCAAAACTTTGTAAACATGATAACTCGAGAACGGTACATGTGACTATGCTCATATTTGTTGTGTAGGTTGGTCGTCTTAAGTAGATGGTCCCTATCGATTTTCGTGGAGGTCAAAGGTCATTTGGAGTCACGAGAGGTCAATAGGTAAATTCCTTAGAAATTGCTTGTAAACACGGTATCTCGAGAAGGGTAAGTGTGACTAATCTCATATTTAGTGTGTGCATTGGCCATATTAAGTAGATGATGCCTATCGATTTTCGTGGAGATCAAAGGTCATTTGGGGTCACCAGAGGTCAAAAGGTCAAAACTTCGTAAACACGATATCTCAAGAACGGTACATGTGACTATGCTCATATTTGGTGTGTGGGTTGGTCATATTAAGTAAATGATCCCTAGTGTTTTTGGTGGAGACCAAAGGTCATTTGGGGTCACGAGAGGTCTAAAGGTCAAAACCTCGTAAACACGATAACTCGAGAACGGTACATGTGACTATGCTCATATTTGGTGTGTGGATTGGCTATATTGAGTAGATGATCCCTATCGATTTTCGTGGAGGTCAAAGGTCATTTGGAGTCACGAGAGGTCAATAGGTAATTTCCTTAGAAATTGCTTGTAAACACGGTATCTCAAGAAGGGTAAGTGTGACTAATCTTCTATTTGGTGTGTGCATTGGCCATATTGAGTAGATGATCCCTATCGATTTTCATGGAGATCAAAGGTCATTTGGGGTCACCAGAGGTCAAAAGGTCAAAACTTCGTAAACACGATATCTCGAGAATGGTACATGTGACTATGCTCACATTTGGTGTGTGGATTGGTGATATTGAGTAGATGATCCCTATCGATTTTCGTGGAGGTCAAAGGTCATTTGGGGTCATGAGAGGTCAATAGGTAAATTACTTTGAAATTGCTGGTAAACACAGATTTTCAAGAAGGGTAAGTGTGACTAATCTCCTTTTTGGTGTGTGCATTGGCCATATTGAGTAGATGATCCCTATTGTTTTTGGTGGAGGTCAAAGGTCATTTGGGGTCACGAGAGGTCAAAAGGTCAAAACTTCGGAAACACGATATCTCAAGAACGGTACATGTGAATGTGCTCATATTTGGCGAGTGTGTTGGCCATATTGAGTAGATGTTCCCTATTGGTTTTGGTGGAGGTCAAAGGTCATTTGGGGTCTGGGGGTCAAAAGGTCAAAACTTCATAAACACGGTATCTCAAGAACGGTACATGTGACTGTGCTCATATTTAGTGTGTGGATTGGTCATATTTAGTAGATGATCCCTATTGATTTTCTCAAAGGTCAAAGTTCATTTGGAGTCAGCATGTTCAAAGCCTGACAAGCTTTCCTGCACAGTCTTTCAAGAAAGATCACTTGTAGGGTCCTGTAACTTGTCATGTAGATGGCACATAGTGAATACATGGTCCCAGAAGTTTTTGGTGGAGGCCAAATGTTATTTGGGTTCATGACAGGCAAGGGGGATCTCAAGATTGGATGCCTTGCATGTGTACTTTGTGGGCACATTATGGAGCCCTGTTAGTTGAAAAACATTGCAAAGCAATGTCAATGTGAAAAAAGGCTTTACATTTCAGCAGCAAGGAATCACTAAGCCTTTTGGCTTTCTGGTTTTTTATTGGACATATTGGGCCGCTTCGATGATTAGCCCCGGCACTTCAAAATTGGCTCTGTGGCCTCTGTCACCACCTCTATACAGTTTAAATCAGTAAAACCTGATCCTTAGTATTTCTCCCTCTTCGACAGCCAGCCCTACTTGGTTAACTGCCTTTTATTCAGTTTGCCAGTTTCATGAGTGTTATGCCTGAAAATATGGAAAGGGGAGACATGGGGAAATTGCAGTTACCAAAAACTGAGTGAGGATACCCTTGCTTTCTAATTTATCAATGATTCTGTGATCTTGTATAAAGCCCCCTGAGGATTGGGAATTGTATAATATGCTCATGGTAGAGCATCCGCCTCTCACGCAGAAGGCCAGATTTGATTCCCAGGTTGAGTCATAACAAATTTACGCTAAAAAATGGAACCTACTGCAGCTGTGCATGATACTCCCCATAAGCAACGGAGTGGGAAAAACAAGCCAGTTAGCCACAACTGGAAAGAAGACCATGGTCGCCTTGACTTGAACCAATAGGTTGGAAACTGGACCATAAAACTCCATCTAACTAACTCCTCCCTACAGAAATATATCTTACACTAGCTATGTACTACAGGCCTCAATTTTAAAGGCAGCCACAGGGGCCATTGCTGTCGTGCATTTCCTTTTTGCTGTAATGCCCTGGTAAAATAATTCACAGCCAAAGTTGCTGCTACCCCTCCCCCCCCCTCACCAAGTGGCTGCTGTGCTCTGAGACCTAATTGTGAAGTTCTAACTTATCACTAAAATGCATGTAATATATGATTGGTGAACTATGTAGAAACTCAAAACTCCTAAAACTCAGTGCTTCATCCTGCTTAAAAAATGCTTCCTTGTAATGCAGCATTATACAAGCTACATAGCCTGCTCCACAGTTGCATGCTGAAATACAACAGAAAATCCATGTAAAAAGTACTGTGATTGGTTCAACATTAACCAGCCAATCACGACTCGCGATACGATCAATTGAAGTTCAGTATGTAAAACTCCCTGCATTGAGATCATGTGCATATTGTATACTGCACTGTGGTGCAGGTGGCAGACTTTTGTTTCCTTTGCTGTGGGTGGATACTGTAGTTGGTTCTTGGTTACATTTTGGTCCGGTCTGGGTTGGGTTAGTTTGTTTCTCAGTGCCTGCTTATACGTACTTAAAAAGGTTACACTACACACACTGTTGTCTTACATTGTTTCGGTGAGCAGTGCAACTCATTCTGTTTTGTATGATGCAAATAATTTTGTGAATAGTATTTAAACATAATCAGTCTGTTACTGAAGTTGAGTCAGTCGAAATGTGCTTGTGATCTGGGCTTCTTCAGTTTGACATTGATATCGAAGTATATTGGGACAAGAGAATATTGTGTGGTGTACTTCAAGTTCCACAATTGAACAGTCTGAGAGGCAATCTGTACGTCTAAGACCCGGGAGCTTGGGTTAGAAAATCTCTTGAGTTGGTGTTTGCTAAATTGTTGTTTATAATTGCCATCATTGCCCTTACTGAAATTTGAAAGTGGCCGTAATGCCCTGACTTATGGACTTGATGCCCTCAAAAATTGAAAATAATTTTAAAATCCAAATGGTCATTCTCCTTGAGATCTGTAGTTTGAGGCCTGATACTAGCACAGATTACTGTATACTCACTGCACTTTTCATGCATTCAGCATATGTAACGGTTCCATTCATTTTAAATTTAGATGCTGTGGGTTTCCTTGACTTTGCATGTAGATTGTTGCACTCTCTTTCATTGTGCAGCATACAGCAACACTGTAGCTAGCTGGGGAGTAAAGCACCCACTTAGATGTGTGTTTTAGCTCTTAATGGCAAAGAAAAATTGATGAGTCATGGTTGCAACTTCACATTGTGGATTGTCCTCTCATGATCTGCTTATTTTGGGGTTTGGGATTTTTGCAGCTGTCTGTGGTATTGATAATCAAAAATGATAACTAAAATTAGGTTTGATGGACCCCAGCAGATTCTCACCATGACTTCACTGCCAGATTCTTTTGTAAAGTATCTGTATGTTGTTATGAATATCACAGGGCACAAGTTTTAGATTTTTCCAGGTGTGCTTTTAATCACACTTCACAGCATGAGGGGGACAAGTGCTTTGGAAGTGTACAAACTACAATTAAACTAAAATGGTACCCTGTAATCCTCTGCTTGCTCCCATCAGCAAGCAGAAAGATTGTTGCAACTGCATTTGGTAATTGATACCAATCCAGGGTCCCCGTCCAAATGCATGATTCGCCAGGCATGTGGGTGGTAGAGTTCTAAAGCAACTGTTTTTGTAATGGGAAATATACGTGTGTGGTAGGTGTACCCTTTTGTTTGATTTCTTCATCCAGGTGTGCAGAGAATTGCACTCTCTACAGTGATTTGAGGGGACTGGCGATGTGAAATTGCATTCACATGCCTCAAAACTTGACGCTTTATTTTTGTAATAAATATTTATTCATTATGCTGTGATCAATATGATGTAAGTTTTAATTAGTATTGATATCAGGTAATTTAGCATCACTATAGACCTCACTGCAAGTTGGCCGAATGTGTATGTTCTTTTCTCAGCTAATGGTGCGACGTGGTCTGACTAGCTGGACTCTCCAACCGAGTTTTCGTATTCTGGGGGCAGTATCACTCCTGCAGCTTGTTCTAAGTTTTATTTGGCAACTTTATCAGTGGAGGAAGTACCATACAGAGAAGACACATGAACCTTCTAGCCCTGAAATGTAAGTGTGAAAAGAAGGAATTTGGGGGTAGGAAGGGGCAAGGGTGAGGTAGAGGGGGGAAGAATGTGGCGAGTTAGGGTTACAACCCTCTGGTGCCTCTCCAACAAAGCCCTATGCCACATGAGGGTTGAAACCATGAAATGTTTAATGATTAGTGATTAAAGGGAAGTTTAAGCATAAATTTTATGTTCACATTTGAAAGAGGGACTAAATCAATTACACAATTTGTGAACTTCCTCTCATTAACAAGGAATGCTTTTTTTTTTTTCAGCCTGTTGTGCTGACCTTTTGAGTTAATAAATGTAGATCCTTGTAGGGAATGCAAAGTTTGTAAAGTTCTCACGCCACTTTAATACAATCAGATTTTAATAAGTCGGGATTATTGAGGAGTAAATTACTGCAAAGTTCCAAGAAAAAAAGAACTGTTCAATTTATGTGAGGGTATGATGTCTTATGTGCTTGTGACTAATTTACCTGTTTATATTTTGTGAACCACACATCGGATTTCAATGCAAATTTTACCAGAATGCAGAATAAGTACCCCTTTAACATATGAAAACTTGATGTGATATTGGACTCTTCTTCTAAATCTCAGTTTAACTGCACTGTGTGGTAGAAGGATAAAGCTGTTTATCACAGTTTGAATGGGTTAAACATTTTCATCGTCTTTTCAGCATATTGATGATTGGACCAACCCTGTATTTGTTTGGCATAGAAACATATCTTATGTCGTACATCAGTACATAATTTTAACCCAAGTACATGATTTAAGGACTGAGCACAGCTATCCGGAAGATTTTAAGGCTTCTTGTCCTTCAGTGGATGTAAAGGATGGTAGCTGGTGGAGGCCGTTCTATTCAGCCAGTCTGCAACGAGACTCTGCATGTCAGGTCATTCAGTTGGTCATGTTTAGTTGTCCCTTGGGGACGTAGCTCCTTTTGGGAGCAGAACTCCTGGAGAATTGTTTGGTTTTCGTCCCCGGCTCTTTGTCAGAGAGTCGGGGGACTTTTGAAAAAAATATTTAAGGGTTGAACAGTTTTGTAGGAAAATACTTGTGGTTGTGTTCAATGAGACTCATCCAAAGATCCATAAAATATTGCCTCTTTTAATTTTTTCATACCCCAATCAAGCTGTTGTGGTTGGGGGTGGGGCTCCATGGTTTGGCACGCCTCTCAGGGTTTCCATCAAAGTGGGTTAAGGGGTGAATTGCCTCACCTTCATCCCCCATCCAGAAGAAGGTGGGTAGAATGCCAATTTTTTATGTCCATAAAAATTCGAAAATTGTCAATAGCTTGGTTTCTTATGTAAAAAGAGGACACTTTCGCAGCCATGTTTGAACTTACGGTAATAAATGGCCTTAGAAATAAATGGCCCACCAGCTTTTAGTATTACCAGTGAACTAATACTAAGAATGCAGGATGTTCATGTGTTGAACTTTGTATTGTGGATCACCTGTTGGATGTTCCATTTTCTGGGATGGTACTGTATGGCAAGTATGCAATTGTAGTGACAATTTTTTTTTTTTGTAGAGATTGCAAGGGAGGTTATAGTTTGATAGATGAGGGTTTACAGGTGTTTCTTACCAACTGGTTGAAAGGGCAAAAGCAATCGTCCTAAACTTACTTTTGTTCTTGTTTCTTTTCATAATATCTTTCCTGATATTTCAGGACTCCAGCATTACATATTTTGAGGTAAAACCTCATAGTGAGTCCTGGTAAATTTCATATTTGAGGAGAAAAATTATTGTCACATGAATCTCAAGAACCAATCATGAAACAGGACACTCCACTACATTACTTCAAGTTGAGGTGACTGCTCTTGCCCTTTAAAGTTAGGCTGGCCATGTACAAGAAGTCCATTAAATGGGGTACAGAAGCTTTCAGACATGTGACACCTCCTGCCCATTGCAAGTTTTTTTTATCTCTGTTTCTCACCTCCTTTCTTAAGTCAAGATGATGTAACTGAAGTTGCCTCTCTGAGATGTTCCTTGTGCCTTGGAAAGAGAAAAGATTCTACTGCAACACCTTGCGGACATTTGTTTTGTTGGTACTGTATTATGGAGTGGTGTGCTACCAAGGTAACTGCTTCAAGTGCCCTTAATGTATGGTTTTCAACCATCTTTTCATTTGCAAGCCACTTGCTGCATGCTAAAATGGACTAACCAATGAACATTTTCTGTACCCCTCTCAAAAAAAAAAAAAAAAAAAAAAAACTGTCATGGTACTCTTTGTTGCTAGGTGGGTAGTATGGCTTACAGTACCATCCATAAAATTTTTGAGAGCCTGGTTTTTGATTCCTTGCCGTAGGAAGGCAAGGAATCTATGCGATGGTGATGTCGTGTGTGTGTGTGTATGTGTGTGTGTGTTTGTGACACTTGCTTGTAAACACGATATCTTAAGATAGGAATGTCCGACACTTTTCATATTTGGTATATAGATTTATCATGTTGAGAGGAAGAACCCTATTGTTTTTGACAGAGGTCAAAGGTCATTTGAGGTCACCAGCGGTAAAATTGCGACAATTTCAAAAATAGCTTGTAAACACGATATCTTCAGATAGGAGGGACCGACACTTTTCATACTTGGTATATAGATTTTTCATGTTGAGAAGAAGAACCCTATTGTTTTTGGTAGAGGTCAAAGGTCATTTGAGGTCACCAGCGGTAAAATTGCGAAAACACCGAAAATGGCTTGTAAACACGATATCTTCAGATAGGATTGCCCGACAATTTTCATACTTGGTATATAGATTTGTCATGTTGAGAGGAAGAACCCTATTGTTTTTGGTAGAGGTCAAAGGTCATTTGAGGTCACCAGCGGTAAAATTGCGAAAACACTGAAAATGGCTTGTAAACATGATATTTTCAGTTAGGAGAGACCAACACTCTTCATATTTGGTATATAAATTTTTCATGTTGAGAGAGAGAAGCCTATTGATTTTGGTAGAGGTCAAAGGTCATTTGAGGTCAATAGCAGTAAAATTGCGAAAACTTCAAAAATGGCTTGTAAACATGATATCTTCAGTTAGAAGTGACCGACACTTTTCATACTTGGTATATAGATTCGTCATGTTGAGAAGAAGAACCCTATTGTTTTTGGTAGAGGTCAAAGGTCATTTGAGGTCACCAGCGATAAAATTGCGAAAATGGCTTGTAAACATGATATCTTCAGATAGGATTGCCCGACAACTTTCATACTTGGTATATAGATTTGTCATGTTGAGAGGAAGAACCCTATCGTTTGTGGTAGAGGTCAAAGGTCATTTGAGGTCATCAGCGGTAAAATTGCGAAAACACTGAAAATGGCTTGTAAACATGATATCTTCAAAAAGGAGTGACAGATACTCTTCATATTTGGTATATAGATTTGTCATGTCGAGAGAAAGAAGCCTATTGCTTTTGTTGGTAGAATTCAAAGTTCATTTGAGGTCACCAGCGGTAACATTGGGAAAATCCCGAAAATGGCTTTTAAACATGATTTCTTCAGATAGGAGTGACCGACACTTCTCATGCTTGGTATATAGGTTTGTCATGTTGAGAGGAAGAAGTATATTGTTTTTGGCTGAGGTCAAAGGCCATTTGAGGTCATCAGCGGTAAAAATGTGAAAACACCGAAAATGGCTTGTAAAGATGATATCTTCAGATAGGATTGCCGGACAATTTTCATACTTGGTGTATAGATTTTTCATGTTGAGAGAAGGAAGCCTGTTACTTTCGGTAGAGGTCAAAGGTCATTTGAGGTCACCAGCGGTAAAATTGCCAAAACTTCGAAAATGGCTTGTAAACACAATATCTCCAGATAAGAGTAACAGATACTTTTCATATTTGGTATATAGATTTGTCATGTTGAGAGAAAGAAGCCTATTGTTTTTGGTAGAGGTCAAAGGTCATTTGAGGTCACCAGGGGTAAAATTGTGAAAATCCTGTGCCTAAAATGTAAAGAAAAATCTATCAAGCACTGTCAATTTGAAAGCAGGTAAGGTATTTGATGGCAAGGAATCACTAAGCCTTTTGGCTTTCTGGTTATTTTGATTCAACCATCTTTTCATTTCCAAGCCACTTGCTGCATGCTATAATGGACTAACTAAGGAACATTTTCTGTACCCCCCTCAGAAAAAAAAAAAAAAACTGTCATGGTACTCTTTGTTGCTATGGGGGGGTAGTATGGCTTACAGTACCATGCATAAAATTTTCATTATAAGAGCCTGGTTTTTATTTTGATTTGAAAATTTTGAGCTAGAGAAAAAAAAAAATTGTTTTTTTCAGGAAAATGCCATTTTGCCATTGCATTGTTTGCAAGAAACTATTTGGGTATATATCAGGTCCCAGCCATTACTTGAGATGGGTGGCGTCCTTGATTCCCCCAAAGAAACGGTTCCTCCCAAGTTCCATTGGCAGAATACACATTTGTACACATTTTTAAATATTTGGCCTCCTCGAAAAATTTTTGCCATCCTCTAGAAGCTAGTTTTCCTCACCTCCTTTCAGTTCCTTGTGTGGCTATGGGCCTATGTAGGCTCACCTTAAATGATGTCAAAAAATAATTACCCCTAACATCATGTGAGCAGTGACCTATATGTCGCTGTTTGGGTGCTTCAAAATGTAAAAGTTTACTCTGCAATAATTTAACCAAAATAATGTCTGTTATCTGCTTCCTTAGCAAACATTGTCAAGTATGATGGCACTTGACAAGAATGTCAGTAATTTTTCCTTGGGGGGGGTTATGTTGTAACTTAAACAACCAAGCTTTGTTTGAGCAAAATTGAAGAGCACCCCCAACAAAATTCAATTAATGGTTAAATTACCCAGACAGTAAAGGTTACCAATCAGCATTTTTGCATTACAACATTTTAGCATTTAGACCTTGGTTTCAGGTATTACATAGTGGCCCGTTTCATATTCAAAGAGTCTACTGCCATTGTGCTTGGTACTCAGTATAATCAATAGAGTAGGGAAAACAAGCCAGTGAGCCACAACTGAAAAAAGGCCATAGACGGTTAGAGGCGAACCAATTGGTTAGAAACTGGGCTGTAAAATTGCATCTTACCTAACTTATCCATATTCAAAGAGTGATTTGCATTCGACTGTTTAGGCTCCACCTTCCTGCATCATTTCCTTTCAAATGAGTAGAATTTTTAATAATTTGGCTATAATTGTTTTACCATGCTATCAAGAGAGTCAATTGCAGTTTGTAGTTATAACAGATAAAAAGGCAATTAAATTTATCCTACAAAGATGAAAATACTACTCTATATCACTCCTACTTCCAAACTGTTCTGTGCTAAGCAGTACTAATCTGTCTTCTTAGCTTTATATTAACCCATAAAAATCAGAGTGTTCCATTCTTTTACTTTAAGTTTCAAATATAAACTAATGTACTAAAACTGATCAACAAAAAAAGCAAAACCACATATTTTATGCACCTAAGTATAGACCTTATTCATATGATGTTAAGGAGCAAATAGTATGCCCTCCTTTGGAGACGAAAAAACCCAACGCCCACCAAGGCAGACAGCTGATTTGTCAACCAGTCTAATACATCCATAGTCTGCTACATGTGCAGGGCGAATTCTTATGCATGTGGCCAAATGTTCAATTGGTTTGGCCTTAAAGATGACATCAGTGTGTCGTCAGTGTATAAGGTCTATTTTCTACATACTGTATATTGTGAACATTGAGAAAAGAGAATGGGAGTCTCCCACCGAACCCTTATCAGTTTAGGCAAGCCCTTACTCTGTATGCCTTTGGGCTCCCAATTGATCATATGCTTCACATAACATTTTCTAAGATGAAAATGTTGTCACCACAGACTTCTTATATACATGGGCAGAGCATGTAACCCGTAAAACTATCTGTAGATTGTCCCCAGCATCTGTGGTAAAAAAAGCACACCAAGATGGCTGCCACGAAGCTATAATTTGTCTGATTTGACGACGACTCTTGAATATTTTAAACAAAATTTAAACTTGAGTGGTAAACAATATCACATTCCATCAACAGGTGTAGTGATTTTGACCTTACCTTGCACTATTTTGAAATTATTTCAAGTTTCTTGTAAAATCTGTGTTTTGAACTGCTTTAGCAAGTCCAAACTTTCAGGCACAAAACCATAGTAGACTGCCATCTTGCTGCGCCTTTGCTCACATGTACAGTAGTGACAATCTATGGATGATATGCTCCATCCCTGTATACAGGAAGTCTGTGGTTGGCACGTATGCATTTGTAAAAAGTATTTTTAAAAATTGAAATGTAATGGTTGTCCAAATCAAATATATTACAAACATAGATACCAAACTAAAAATGGCGCGGTGACTCCTCACGGAGGCTGAATCGGAGGGGCGGAAGTGCTGATCACTGATCAGTCGTTTTGAAAGCTAACACTTAATTAGTATCTTCCAGTAGTTTAAATATGTGTGATTTTAAAACATTGCAACTCCTGCAAACACAGTTCTTCAATAAATTACACTTACATGAAACAGTCTAAGGCTTCTTCGTCGGCTTTCTACCTTAGAACATTTGAACATTAACGCACAAGGACTGGTTAGAAGTTCATTGGCTTACTGTTTGGTCAGTTTCTATGGTTTCTTTACAAGCGCACATCTATACATGCGTTTACATTCTAACGTGCTTACAATGAAAAACCAACCACTGCGTTCAATTTCCTAGCACGCAGACGCGCGCGTTTCTTTTACTCCGAACTATACACAGAGAAAAGTAGTTTGCGCGTTTATAACTTGTTTTGAAAATGCACGCATGCTGAAATTTCATCACAATGGAATTTTCTGTCATGTATCCATATTAAGCACGCAGATAGCCGAATAGAACTGTGCGGATGTCAAATGAACACTTCCGCCCCTCCAATCGAGCCTCCATGAGGGGTCAGCGCGTCTAGCAGTGTAGGGATAGGAGTTTGGTATCTACGTTTATAATATCTTTGGTCCAAATACCCAACATGGCAGACCATCATTACAAATAAAACATGGTTGGTTGATTAAAATTATATCAAATAAAATCAGGATAAAACTCACAATTTTAATTGCTTTATTTTATTTAAATGGAACTTTTAATTGAAATCATTGATAAACAAAAACACTGATTTAAAAAAAAAAAAGAGAAAAAATCATCAACCCTGACAAGAAGTGAAGCAACAAAGAATAAATATATCCTCATTTCCTCTTTTACAGCCGGAGTGCCCTCTCTGTCGGGAGCCCATCCAGCCCTCAAGGCTCATTTTTCTGCAGAATTACGGTCCATCTTGATACTTTGGTAGATTTGGTGGACAGAGGTTAATTCTTGAGAAGATGAAGGGATGAATGGTGATGCAGTGAGGCATAGACTTTCAATCCAATCAAAGATCGGGGTAAAGTCAGAGGAAATAATGAAGTTCTCGCCTGATCCAGGAATTGACGACAGAATCAGGAGACAAAAGTCTTAACTGTGCTTATGACAAATTTTTAAATTACACCTATGGTTGAAATATTTTAAAGGAAAAATGCAATCACTTCAACTCAAATTAGTGTAGTAACCTATCGTATTTCATCATTGGCTCTTGAGAATCATGTGACAATATTTTTCCTCCCCAGTCGTGAAAATTACATGGAGTAATTAATTGCTACAAACAGGCAATATTAAAATCCTAAACTATCATGACAGGTTCTTGGAAATGAAAAAATGAAGAAAATTGAAACCAGAATGCAAAAATGCATTGAGGTTGCGATGATACATATATGCTCTTTTCAATAAAATGCTACATTAGTCTTGTAACAACTGGTGACCCAAAGTGACCTTTGACTCCACCTGTAAGTAACTGGTTTTTCTTTTAACCAAAACACTTCTGTATTCAAAAAGCCAAATTTCATACTGTGCCTTGAGATATTCTGCTAACAAGGTTTTCAGAGTTTGATGCCAGGTGACACCAGATGACTACTGACCTCCACCAAAAACAACAGGTACAGTACTTTCAACTCACCATAACACATCCACATGTATACTAACTAGGAAATCCATCCAAGTAAAAAGTTTCCTATCTCAAGATTTTCTGAGTTTTACCCCCTATGACCCCAAATGACCTTTGACCTCTACCAAAATCAAGAGGGTTCTTCCTTACATAATAATGCATCAACATGTCAAGTTTGAAATCACTCCAAGCTTTCTACCTTGAGATTTTTTGTTAAAAAGGTTTTCAGGATTTGTCCCCTTCTGACCCCAAATGACCTTTGACCTCCACCAAAATAAATAAATAGGGTTCTTCTTTACATCATAACGCATCTACATATCCAGTTAGAAATGAATCCAAATTTCCTACCATGAAGTATCATGTAAACAAGGATTTCAGGGTTTGACCCCATGTGACCCCAAATGACCTTTGACCTCCACCAAAATTAATTTGGTTCTTCCTTACATCATAACACATCAATGTATCAAGTTTGAAATGAATCCAAGTTTCTTACCTTGAGATATAGTGCAAACAAGAATTTTGGGTTTGACCCCATATGACCCCAAATGACCTTTGACCTCCACGAAAATAAATCAGGTTCTTTCTTACATCATAATGCATCAACATATCAAGTTTGAAATGAATCCAAGTTTCCTACCATGCGATATCGCGTAAACTAGGATTTCGGGGTTTGACCACACATGACCCCAAATGACCTTTGACCCCCACCAAAATTAATTTGGCACTTCCTTACATCATAATGCACCAACATATCACGTTTAATTTGAATCCAAGTTTCCTACTTTGAGATATGGTGTAAACAAGGATTTAGGGGTTTGACCTCATGTGACCCCAAATGACCTTTGACCTCCACGAAAATATATCGGGTTCTTTCTTACATCATAATGCATCAACATATCAAGTTTGAAATGAATCCAAGTTTCTTACCTTGAGATATAGTGCAAACAAGAATTTTGGGTTTGACCCCATGTGACCCCAAATGACCTTTGACCTCCACGAAAATAAATCAGGTTCTTTCTTACATCATAATGCATCAACATATCAAGTTTGAAATGAATCCAAGTTTCCTACCATGCAATATCGCGTAAACTAGGATTTCGGGGTTTGACCACACGTGACCCCAAATGACCTTTGACCTCCACCAAAATTAATTTGGCACTTCCTTACATCATAATGCACCAACATATCACGTTTAATTTGAATCCAAGTTTCCTACTTTGAGATATGGTGTAAACAAGGATTTAGTGGTTTGACCTCATGTGACCCCAAATGACCTTTGACCTCCACGAAAATATATCGGGTTCTTTCTTACATCATAATGCATCAACATATCAAGTTTAAAATGAATCCAAGTTTCTTACCATTAGATATCATGTAAACAAGGATTTCAGGGTTTGACCACACATGACCTCAAATGACCTTTGACCTCCACAAAAATAAATTGGGTTCTTTCTTACATCATAACGCATCAACATATCAAGTTTGAAATTAATCCAACTTTCCTTCAGGTTTTGACCCCATGTGACCCCAAATGGCCCTCGACCTCCACCAAAATCAATAGGGTGCTTCCTTACATCATAACACATCAACATATCAAGTTTGAAATTAATCCAAGTTTCCTACCATGAGATATCGTGTAAACAAGGATTTCGGGGTTTGACCCCATGTGACCCCAAATGACCTTTGACCTCCTCCAAAATCAATAGGGTTCTTCCTTACATCATAATGCATCCACATATCCAGTTTGAAATTAATCCAAGTTTCCTACCATGAGATATTGTGTAAACAAGGATTTTGGGGTTTGACCCCCTGTGACCCCAGATGACCTTTGACCTCCACCAAAATTAATAGGGTTCTTCCTCTCAGTATGGGGTATCTGTGTGCCAAGTTTGAGAACTGTCAGATCTTCCCTTCTCAAGATATCGTGTAAACAAGCAGTGTCACAAACACACACACATACACACACACACATACACACATACATACACACACGCACATACACACATACACACATACATACACACGCACGCACGCCATCATGAATGCATAGGTTTCTCTTTTCATCGAAACCAAAAATGAAGAAAATTTTTAGATTTAGCTGTTGTTTTCAAAACAAGTTTTGGGTAACAGAGTTTGTCCTTTATAGGGCTGATTGAGTTGAGGAAACACCCGCCCTAGGTCGAAAATGGCCCATCTTGAAGTTAGGGTGCTTAGGAACCGCCTCAGAGTTAGGATTCGGGGCCTGAATGAAAGTGTTTAGGGGGACTTACACATGAAGATGCTTATAATAAGCATGGTTAATCCAGTTTCATATCTAAAAGTCATGAAAAAATTAGGATTTTGAATTTTTTGTGCCCTAAATTGTAATAGTTTAGTGCATATTTTGAAAAAGTGTCAAAGTTTAACCATTTGTCATCAGTATGTAAAGAAAACTTGACAAGTTTGAAAAATTTGTTGAATTTTATGAACCAACTGAATGGGCCACTTTAATACAAAAGTTGCATAGATCCAGCTTGATTGATACAAAAGGCATTTTTACCATGCATGTGAAACTAGAACAGCGATGCTGTTGTGAAGCTCGCACAAACTGTTTTGCCTGTTAAAAACAGTAATTAAATTTCAACAAAATTTTATCTGTTATCTGTTTCCTAAAACTCCTTACAATATAAAATTAAATGTAAGGAAGTAAAGAAGAGTGAAGACAAAACATTTGTGATTTTGCATGTAGATTTACATCTGATATAGTTTTACAGTAGATCTAAATATCACTGTGTATTTTCTCAAATCATGAAAGCCTGGACTGTGTATTCTTAAAGGCATAGGCAGTAAGATAAAATTAATAACTTATGTATGGTGAACCTGTACACGGTTCAAGTATTGCAAAGTAAATTCAGTTGCACCTTCAAATAGATAAGTTACAACAGGGTCTATTGTAACTCCTTGGTTACATGTTACAGCTTACTCTCTCCACACTAGCTGACCACAGCAAATTACAAGAACACCAACACAACCATACAGTGACAGTACTGTGAATGCTTTGTTCAACCAGCTGTAATTGAACCAGATTAAATAGCCTGCATATATGTGCAAGATAAGAACTGAATGCACAACCAAGCACACTGCTATTAGTGCAATAAATAAACAACAACCGCTCAGCAGGCAAACTGAAGTCAGCCCTAAAAAAAACCCAGCTTTAAAAACACAACTTAAATTTCCTATATTAGAATACTATTAGATAGGTATGAATGCTCTCCTCCAAAGCAATCATACACCAAAATTTCTAAGAATGAGGAAAAAGGAGACTTTTGTTAAAAAGTTGATGCCATCTGTCCCATTTGCCTCACACATGTGTGGGCTAAAAGTGATGTAAAGCATCAGGCAAAACCCTGCTGTATCAAACCTGGGCACTTTTCCTGACATCTACGACCATCCTTCCCTGAAAAAATTTACCACAAGCATTGTTCAGGAAAACCATGCAGCCAATGATAACTGAGGAAGCTCTTTAAATTGAGCTTGACTTACCTTGAATCAACAGGTGCTAGCTTCTTCTGTATCGTCTACAAGCTGTTATTGCTGTGAGTAATGTCGTTTAATAACCATGAACAAAAGAGCTTCTAAAGGAGCTTCTTTCTTGCACAGTAGCCAGTCACACATTTCACTGAAGAACAAGAAGTCTGGTTGACCTTCAGGAATCCACACTCTCTGCTGGAAAACTGCATTGAAGGGCACTCTTTAATATCATAGAGCTGGTTTTTTGCCTAATGCTGTCAATGGAACACAATCTGACTGCACCATAGTTTGCTTTCTTTTTTATTGGGGGGTGGCAGGTGGGTGGTCTCAGACAGTTTATGAAATCTGGGGCCCGTTCCAAAAAGAGTTACGTACGATCTGAAGTTTGATTTACTGTTAGCTTAAGTATGGTGAATCAAACTTAAGATTGTGCGTAACTCTTTGTGGAACGGCCCCCTGTTTGTGTAAGACAATGGCATAAGCAATACGAAAGAGAAGATACCAGATGACTCCACACTGACACTTTCCGTAATCATGATAGAGGTTGGGGTGTTTAATTTCCCTTGTTAAATCTCTGGTACCACCAGACCATTTTTAATCATGACACCTGCAAAGCACTTGATTGAGGTGTTTACGGCTCTGATGACCTATATTTTCTAATACTTTGCAGTTATTGTTAATTTGTACACATTATGTGAAATAGCCCATAGTAAAACTGCCTACCATGCACTAAACAGCTGAAAACCTGATTTTTGGGTGGTATTAGTCGGGTTTTTTAATTGATTGTTAGCACCCACAATTTATGGCCAATCCAGTGTCTACTGGGTTTTATCATATTTTTACTGATTTTAATGTTGGAGTAGCTATAAACTGTAGGTGCAAACATCAAATAAAAACCCGACTAAGCTGCCTAAAAACTGTGTAGTGGCAGGCAATTTTACTAAGGGCTGTTTAGCGTAATGTGTGAAATGTTTGACCTTTTAACTATGGTATCACTAACGAATCAACCAAACACTGGGTACATGAGAACACAGACTGGAAGAACTTTTTTATCCTGCGGTTTTGCCTTATTGTAAATAAGCCTTATTGGGAATAACACAGAATGTTGCAAGGCACTTGAGGCCGACCAAGCCTATACAGTGTGTAAACAAAATGATATTATTTGCAAGACTAAAGACACATTTCCTGTCATTATTAAGCATATGCATTGTGTCATATTTGTGAAAAGACTGATAGTTTATGACCTTGGAACCATTTGAACAAAACTAATATCTACCGGGGGTTCAAAACTCTACCCATCTACGGGGGGGGTGAAAAGTTTAAGAACTGTTCATTTGTACCACCAATCAACTACAGTGTGGTTTTCCAAACTCTTCTTTCAGGAAATTCCAAATTCTCTTAGATCAAAGCTCCGTTTTTGTAATTATTTGTTTCAAAATTTTCTCCATGTTCACATAGCAATTTGCAGTTGCTAATGTAATTATGTTACCTCATAAATCAGCATGGGAAACTTTCCCAAACTCTGGAAATGACAAGTCGCCAGATCATGAAGTGATATCGGCAACTACATGTAATATTTGCATGAAATTTTTATCATGAGATTCCATATTTTCCCCAACGTAATCTCTTGACTCTAAAAATGTAGTAGGAGAGCCTCAATTTGTAGGCCTTAAAAAACATTGTGTGGCAACAAACATCTGTGGTTGCTGTGCAATCTCAGACTTGCAATAAGAAGTACAGATTCTTCAGCAATTCTCAAACTTTTTTAATCTGCTCAAAATCCAAATTTTCTCCAATACAAGCTCCATATGTTCAAAAATTTGCTTAAAAAGTGTAAAAATTTCAGGGCACAAATTATGTCTCTAGAGAAAAAGTATAAAAAACTTTGGGTGCCCCCTAACCTCTCCCTCCCCCTCCCCCTCTGGAAAAATGTCTACCTCCCCTACCATTTGTAACCTAAAACCACAGTGTAATATTAAGTGACACTTGTAGTAATTACACTGTTGGTGTCAGAAATGCTATTAGGATATTCAAAAAAAGAAAACTTCAATCTGCACTCCCAAAGGCAAAAAATCAGAGGAGAAAGAAGACACAGCTGAGGTTGTTTTTAACCAGTTTGATAGAAGGTTGGAAGAGGACTAAGGAGACTTCCCTCAGTGCAAGGGCACTCTCTTGCCTCTGTGCTTTTATTTTTCCAGGGTAAAGGTACTGTAGCAGATACATTGGATTATTTAGTACAGTTCAGGTTGAAAGAGTGTGCACACCTCAACTGAAGACTTTCTGGTTAATATCTAGTAGCACCCAAAGCCTTTTCCAGAAATGGATCCAATGGTTGATAGGAGAATGAAGTTTTATGGCTCAGATGTCGGGCCGACTGCAGCCCTTTTTCCACTCATGGCTTACTGCCTTGTTTTCACTACTCCATTTGTATACTGAGTGCCAAGCACAGTGGAAGTAGGTTCCATTTTTAAACCAGGACCAGGACCAGGACTGGAACTCCAGGTAGGAGGTATGACAGGGGCAAAGTAGATTATGACCTTTCATGGCATACTGTAGAACCACATTTCAGTGTTGTAAAAAGTCACGACTCGAGTCATGTCCTCTGAAAATGACAGTGACTCGATAGAATTCTGGAGTTATTTCCCCATTGAAATAGTACAGTGACTCGACTCGAGTCACTTAAAAGTTTGAAAACTGGTAACTTGAGTCGCTAAACTAGTGACTCGATTACAACACTGCCACACTTGCAAAAAAGAGAAAGACTATAACAATTGTACAGTAGTTTGACATTTATTTCTGTTCATTGAAATATTCAAATCTGAATTCTTTCAGTGTCAAAATTTATGAAAGAAAATTGCAAATCAATATTTTGTCAACAACATTTGCTGCACGTATTGGAATGATCAATTTGTCACAATATTTCAGATACAATTTATTCTTAACAGAGGTGAATGATAGCATACAAGGTTAAAGGGCCATCACTCTCACCCCAAACTACAATTTTTGTAGTAGTTTACAGAAATTCTCAATTGGCTCAGCTCTTTGATAGACAGCTAGTTTAAAGAATGCAGAGCATCAAAGCTCATATTATACAGTATGTACTGTAACTGAGAGTGTTTTGATTACAAACTGGAGTCTTGTTTACTCACTCTGAAGCAATAAGCTGAGATTGTGTGTGGGTAAGGATGAATTTTAGACAACTGGGGGAGAAGCTAGGAGAATTGGAACAGTTTGGGGTGAGAGAATCAGGTCTTTAAGCCTGGAACCTGTTTCATGAAAAAGTACATTAGATCCAAGGACTCATACCAATCAGACTATAACTTTAATTATTATACTAAAGATTCAAGCCTGGAAAAAACCTTCATTTCTTGAGAACGAGTCAATTTTCCCAGTTTTACATGTATTAATGAACAAAACAAGCAAAGTATTTCTTTGAATGCCCAAATTTTCCTTGAGTACAACAAATTTCCCTGAAAAGAGCTTCCAACATTGCTAATTTTTTCTACCATCTTTAGGATCAATCATAAATCTTTATGAACCAAGAATTAAATATAATACCATGTCAAACCTTTAGCTGCAGCCACTAAACAAAAACATAAGCATGGCTGTGTCTCCTGCAGCATAATTTGCATCAATGACTGCAGATTAGCGGAGGCCTAGCTGCATCTTGGCAAGTTGACATGATAGGCACTTTCCTAAAACTACTGAGATAGAAAAAAAAATGCAATGCCTGAAAATATCCAGAACATATAATTTTGTAAGCTGTTCTAACAAGGTGGATAGATTGCACACTAGTTATGTTAAGTGATATGAAAAATTAGTATAAATATTCTCTGACAAAAATGGATTTAAATGTGGCATCCTTTTAACCATTGTGCTGGCTATCTTAAACTCATAATTTTGAGTATATGGAACCAGAGACATGTACTGTATCTGAGAAAATGAAGTCAACTGACAGAAAAACGTAGGTTATAGTCAGATGAGGTTTCACAGCTCAAACTCTAACCAACTGCTTTAAGTCAGGAGATCCAAGGCCTTTTATCCAGTAGTTGCTTAAAGGGGAAGTTTAAGCAGAAAATTTATTTTCACATGTGAAAGAAGAACTGAATCTACTCAGTGTGGTGAAATTTCTATTCAAATCAGACATGTATTTCTGGAGATATCAGCAAATAAAGTTACTAGATTTGTGTTCCAAAGTGATCTTGAGGGCAGCAGAGATTATATCACTTTCTCACATTGACAAGGAATGCTTTGTTTCCCTTTGTTTCTTCAGACTGTTGTGGTGACCTTGATGTTGATATGAATAGGACCTCCCCATTAGGCTTGCAAAGTTTGAAAAGTTCTCATGCCATTTATGCAATCACATTTTGATATTATGGGACTATTGAGGAGAAAATAGGCCGTACAGTTTAAAGAAAAACAAAAGCCTGTTCATTAATGTGAGGATATGATGTCTTGTATGCTTGCTTCTAGTTTACAGTTTGTTGAAAATGTGACAACTTCACTTGCTCATATCTTGGGGACCACACATAGGATTTCAATGCAAATTTCACCAAAATGCTTAGAATAAAGTACCCCTCTAACATATTAAAACTTGATATGACCTTTAACCCTTCTTTAAAGGGCCAAACCTCTCATCCCAAACTACAACTTTGGTACTGGGGTACCGAAATTCTCAATTGGCTCAGCTCTTTTTTTGACAGCTTATTCAAACAATGCAGAGTACCAAAGCTTAAATCACACAGCATGAATGGTACTGAGAGTGTTTTGATTTTATAAATTGAGTTTTTCTTTAATCACCTTGAAGCAATAAACAGAGATTGTATCTGGATGAGGATGAATATCAGACAATTGTGGGAGGGGCTTCAGTAAGAAGGATAGGAGAATTGATACTGTTTGGGGTGAGAGAACTGGGCCTCTATAGCTAAGCACTGAGTGCAGTGGCAGTAGATTCCATTTCTTCTGTAAAACTCGGCCAAAAGTCAAACTCTTGGCAAGTGCAGCTTCTTTGAAAATTTCCTACAACATTTGTGACCACCCCCCCCCCCACCCACCACCTCCTTGTCCCACCTTCAACCATGTACATAGATTCTAACTTAAAGGAGGGCAGAAAAGTTTGTATTCACCTCTGTCAAGATAATGTTTATTAATTTTTATTGTGCAAAAAAAAAATTACTGGAAAGCAAAGCACACTTCAATCTTTTTTTCACAAATTTGCACTTCATGCATGTTTAACTTCTTAAAGCAATTAGGACTAAGAGCTAGATAATTCTGAATTGTAAAAAACTAATCAAAACTAAAATCAGCCATAAACTTATCAAAAATAAAATCAGCCATAAGCTGAACTTGAACATTATTTTGATATACATTTTTCATAATACATCAAAAATTTCATTGAACTCTTGTGCTTCTCACTCGAAGCGGTGAGGCAAAATGAAGGATTTTTTGAAAAATAACAGAAAATTATTTCATTAATTAATGCAAATAAGTACAATACACTTCACACTCACGAAGAATTGAAGGATTAATTAACACAGCTGCTTTGAAATTACAAACTAAAACAAGAGACAGGAGTTTTCAGTTTAAAATTAGGAAACTGAATTTGATTTTTTTTGGTACTAAATTATTTCAATGAGATTCATGTGCAAAATGAATTACAAAGCACCAAATCTGGCTTTCAAAAAACTGAGAACTCCCACTCCTTGGCTCTAAAACCAGAAAGTATGCTTGGTTGTAAGTTGCATAAAATTAAATATTCAGCAATTGCTTTTTACTGTTTTAAGTTTCAGGCACATACATTTCCCCCTTTGTTTATATATTTGCCAGTCAAAACCATGATAAACTCTTTTTCATAAAAATTAATTCATTTAATAAACATTAATGAGAAATAAATAAAAGGATTATTATAATTTGATAACCTCTGAATAACATTATAGTGTAAGAATGATCTATTCCTACTTCCTTCACCTAAATGGAAGACTTAGACAGTAGACCCCTTTTTGTATTCTTTACTTTGGTACATAAATCAGTTGGTACCATATTGACCCAGTACAGGTCATGGACCAGTACGAATGGCTGATGAGTGACTGACCAATAGAAGTCCTGTTCCAAGCACAGCATCTTCTTCTTTCCTTGATCCCAAAATCTTTCATGCAATATACAGCTTCCATATATCCCCCCTGCTTCGATCCCTCCCCATTTCCATCCATGGCAACTTCATAAATGATGAAGACTCAAATGGGACAGATCATACTCCCATTATTAAAACATCTGTGCTCACCTGCTTTTCATAATTTTTTTGAACACTACCTCCACCTGCCTTTAAACTATATTTTTCCAGGACATCTTTTGCATACCAGGTCATTTAAACCGATCACAACTCTCTGGACTACAAATTCAAGAACTGTGTTATTCTCAGAGTTAAAGAAGGCACAGATGTGGAGTCCAAAGGAAGACAATTTCAAAGAAACGCCCTAGCTACTCTTTCACTTGCAGAGAGTGACCGAAGTTTTTGGAGCGAACAGATGGCAGGAAGTAGCATATAGGTGGAATTTCTCTAGGTGATGAATGTATGCCTTAAGTCACTATACACATAAACATACACAAAATTAACCCAAAACATATACTGCCCACCTCTTGTGGCACTTAAAATGGTAGAACTATTAATTAAAAAGAAAGCCTCCACTCACATAAAAATACTACATACATATATTGCCAACACTTGCTAGTGAAACTTTTAATGCCATAATTGAAGCCAAAACAACTATACTGTATTAGTAGAGTGTAAATTTTTTCAAGATGCTAGAAAATGCAGACAATCTGTAGTACTTAACATCAAAACTGAGGCACAGTGCTTCTCAATGGTACATATTAAACAAACAGGTTCGTATGTTTCATAGACTTTGTCAATCTGAGTCAAAGACTTCATTTAATATACAAAAAATTCCATATAAATGGCTGTGCAATTGTTATCTTACCAGATGTAAAACAAGAAAGGTTTATGGGAGATGGATTTACTCACGTCCAGCAATGGATACAAATTTGCACTAGTTCCACCACAATGAAAATAGCTGGGCTTAAGCTTAGAGCAGACTGATGCCCACATGGGTCAGTTGTAGGAAACAAAAAAAAAACATCACAACCTTTATGAAACATGTTCTTGGGAATATGCAGTGCTGGTTGTTTGGTCCCCCATGGGCTCAAGGTGGATTCATGGAATGATAAGATTATGGAAGAATTTGTGAAAAACACCTAGAATACTCTGTACATAATAGATCCGTGCACTCAATCAGAATTCTACATCAAGGTTGTGATTCAGCACCAACCAACCCACTGACCAACCCAATGAAAGAGAAGCTCTCAACTCACACTTTGCCCTTCCCCCCTCCCCAGCTAAATATCCTGGTGCTGCCAGGAGGAGAGAAAGGAAAAAACAGAAAAAGAAGAAAAGGAGCATTCAACTCATGCTTTGCCCTTCCCCCCTCCCCCAGCTAAATATCCTGGTGTTGCCCGGAAGAGAGAAAGGAAAAAACAGAAAAAGAAGAAAAGGAGCACTCAACTCATGCTTTGCGCTTCCCCCTCCCCAGCTAAATATCCTGGTGCTGCCAGGAGGAGGGAAAGGAAAACACAGAAAAAGAAGAAAAGGAGCACTCAACTCATGCTTTGCCCTTCCCCCCTCCCCCAGCTAAATATCCTGGTGTTGCCCGGAAGAGAGAAAGGAAAAAACAGAAAAAGAAGAAAAGGAGCACTCAACTCATGCTTTGCCCTTTCCCCCTCCCCAGCTAAATATCCTGGTGCTGCCCGGAAGAGAGAAAGGAAAAAACAGAAAAAGAAGAAAAGGAGCACTCAACTCACACTTTGCCCTTTCCCCCTCCCCAGCTAAATATCCTGGTGCTGCCAGGAGGAGAGAAAGGAAAAAACAGAAAAAGAAGAAAAGGAGCACTCAACACATGCTTTGCCCTTTCCCCCTCCCCAGCTAAATATCCTGGTGCTGCCCGGAAGAGAGAAAGGAAAAAACAGAAAAAGAAGAAAAGGAGCACTCAACTCACACTTTGCCCTTTCCCCCTCCCCAGCTAAATATCCTGGTGCTGCCAGGAGGAGAGAAAGGAAAAAACAGAAAAAGAAGAAAAGGAGCACTCAACTCATGCTTTGCCCTTCCCCCCTCCCCAGCTAAATATCCTGGTGTTGCTGGGAGGAGAGAAAGTAAAAAACAGAAAAAGAAGAAAAGGAGCACTCAACTCATGCTTTGCCCTTCCCCCCTCCCCAGCTAAATATCCTGGTGTTGCCGGGAGGAGAGAAAGGAAAAAGAAGAAAAGGAGCACTCAACTCATGCTTTGCCCTTTCCCCCTCCCCAGCTAAATATCCTGGTGCTGCCAGGAGGAGAGAAAGGAAAAAACAGAAAAAGAAGAAAAGGAGCACTCAACTCATGCTTTGCCCTTCCCCCCTCCCCAGCTAAATATCCTGGTGTTGCCGGGAGGAGAGAAAGGAAAAAGAAGAAAAGGAGCACTCAACTCATGCTCTGCCCTTCCCCCTCCCCAGCTAAATATCCTGGTGCTTCCAAGAGAAGCGAAAGAGAAAAACAGAAAAAGAAAAAAGAAGAAAACAGGCACTAGAAGAAAGAAGAAAACAGGCACTGCTTTTCCCCCTCCCTTTATCTAAATATCTTGGCGCTGCCTCTGAGCAACATATCATCACAGAGAGCGGTCCTTTGCAATGTTTTGGAGGAATACAAACATGGACAGGGTTTTGCAGAAGGGCAGAAAAATTTACATCCCTTAAATAAACAATATGGAAGGTGGAACATAATTTACATCTACTGTACAGCCAGTGCAGATGCTTTTATGTTTTAACATAATTTACACACATGGAGACACATGGTTATGCACTACACATGCATGTATTGTTCTCTCTTCACAAAGATACGGTATGAAGAATCTTTGTCTCTGTACGCCCCATCCCTACCTAACCATGATACTGTAGTACAGCTATCGTATCTTGCCTTTAACCATTAACATCCTTACCCTAACCCCTTATGATAGTATCTCACAAAGACAAATGTTAACTTTTATTTTCATAACAATTTAATTTTTTGAAAGAAAATAGTCACAAAAGTGAAAGTTCAACTTTGTCTCCTCTTTGCAGTAAAGTTAATATGAAGTCAAATTTGTATGGTTTTTTTTTTTGCAACTGTTGCATTTCAAAAATACCACAGATGCAAAAATAAACAAGTGGACAATTGAGAATTTTTCACTTGAAGACAGACGCACCAAAGATATGCGGAAACATCCAAAATATTGCACCAACTTTGTTTAAGCTAAACACTAATTTTGTACAAAACCTAGGAAAAATCAATGCCATTTGGCCTATGAAGTATTTATTCTCCATGTAACATGTAATTCTACATCAGGGCCACATAAATGAGAATGTTTTTATTATCATTCGGTATTGGCTTTTGCAAAATCTTTGCAAAACCTTTGCAATTCCTGCAAATTGAGGCAACAGTTTAACTACTGTTTCATTAATATTTGTTACATTAAGTTCAGTAACAAACCATGTGCAAGTGGATTTTTCATGTGAATTACTAGCTTTAGGGTGCCAAAGGAAGAGGTTTTACAACATATAATATTGTAGCACTTGAGGTTTCGACTGCCATAAACATGAGCTAATCCAATTCACAGAAGCTACACACAAGCCTACATATTACACATAATTATGACACATCATTACTGTAGAGGTTTGTGCATAATATTAACGTATCCAGTGGGAGAGAAGGGGCTGAGGAGTCATAAATATTGCAACCCAAACGTATCAAAATGGAATTAGAAAGTTAATATCTCAACCCCCTTGTTCTGTAATTCCTAATATCTGATTAATCATGAGCATCAAACTATGAATGGTAGGACAAAAGGAGGGTATGGGGAGGGGGCATTGAGACTTTAAAATGGTTAAAGGGGGAAAATAGTGTCCCAAGGAAACCAATGCTTTCCAAGTATTTTAATAATAGCACAGCAAATATATTTCATATCAAAGGTGAACTATACTTTTTTGTTTGGTTTTGTTGGGTAGCCCAGGCTAGGAGGCTTTGCAAAAAGTTATTCTATGTACAATTGTTGAAAAATTCAGTAAAACAATCATGTCACATGATTTAAACAAAGCCATTCACGAATCACAATAGCTGGATCACTCACTTATTCAATTTTGAGTGACTTCATCCACAAAATGTGAAACAAAATACAAAACTTCAACTTAATTCTATGATGAACAACATGAGTAATTCAGGCCTACTCTATATAGGCCTACACAACCATGAGACCTTGAGTGTGTGATCCACATCTGCATAAAACACTGAGATTTAAATGGTTTGTCAATCCTTACTGTAAACCATAGCACTGTGGCAACATGGAATTATTACAACAAAAAGATACTTGTTTATATAGGACAGTTCAATACATACAATATTAATGACTTTCATGGCTAAAAGCAGATCATCACCAACACAGAATGCAAACTTGCTCATATCCAATTTATGTCAACAGCTGCTCTAATGGTGACAATATTTTTGTTCTTTTCATTTTCACACATTTTAAAGTACTCTGCTGAAAAAGTAGCATGATAATTTAAAAAAAAAAAATCCCCTTCAAACTGTCTTGTAATCTAAATACTGCAATAGCCAAATAAAACTTGTAATGCAGACTAGCCTTGCAAAACTAAAATATGATGCTTACTCAGGCAGAGATTTCATGAATGAAGGGAATATTGGAATACATGTGTTTCTGTTCAGCAATGCTGCACGTGCAAAATAAAACATCACAGGCAGGATTCACAATGAAGTTTTGTAAATAAAAGCATGACATTCAAAATGTTGTAGTGACCAGATCATTTCCATAGCACCAACACAATCCTCCATTGGAAAGTACCACACACAATGTTTCCCACGCCAGCAATTTCAACCAAAGTTCACCTCTTAAATGATTCCCACTAACACCCCCCCAGCAACCACTACCCCAAAAATATATATGGAACTGTGTAAGGGACAAGTACAGTATGGTGCAGTTGCAGGGCCCTGACATAATTTTCTGGAGACTGCAAAGTATCTTAACTATTCAAGTTAAAAGGAAAGTTTTAGCGAAAATTTAATTTTTATATGTGAAAGAAAAACCAAATCTACACAGTGCGGTGAAACTTTCATTCAAATCAGACATGTATTTCTGGAGAAATCAGTAGATGGATCAAGTCACTAAATTTGTATTCCAAAGTGAGCTTGAGGGCAGCTGACATTGTATCACTTCCTAACATTGACAAGGATGGCTTTGTTTCTCTTTGTTTTTCAGACTGTTGTGTTGACCTTGAAGTTAATAGAGATATGATCTCCTTGTGAGGATTGCAAAGTTATGAAGTTCCTATGCCCCTTTTGTAATCACATTCTGATAATATATGGGGTTGTTGATGAGAAAATTTTAAAAACAAAAACAAAAAAATGTTCATTGATGTGAGGATATCATGTCATATAAACTTGACTCAAGTTCACATTTTGTTAAAATTTTACAATTTTACTTCACATAGCCTCAGACCCACACATTGGATGTTGATGCATATTTCACCGAAATGCAATAAATCAAGTACCCCTATATCACTTCAAGACTTGAAGTGACCTTAAATCTTTCTTTCAAACACAAGCTATGCTGAGCACCTGGCAGTACTATTACACAAACTATTGGCACATTTTTTTAGACAGGAAAAAACAGAATTTATTGCCATGAAAAAAACTGACAGTTGCAAAGAAGAAAATATGAAAATTACACAAACAAAAGATTTTCAAATTTGATGGCAAATTGAAGAAAATGGCAAAATTCCAAAGAGTCCAAATATTCTACATGGGGTCAAATTTTCACCTAAATACCTGTCACGGAGAGAGGGCAACTGGCATTAGGGCATTGTTTTCTATGTTGTTTTATACTGAATCTACAAATTAAATTTTGTTTTTCTACCATCATAAGGCCATTATAATATTTTTTTCATAGGCTATTTTGGTATCCATGGAAGAAAAGATAACAATACCTCCTGTGGAGATACTGTGAGGCAATGCTCCAAGTCATTAAAATGTTTTTCCCATCTAGCCTGTAATGCCTAGCTTCAAAGAAGGACAAAATTTTCTTGTCTATCACATTAAACATTTCAATTGGAACTCCAAAACTTGAGGGTTTCCTCTTTCATTTTAACATAATCATGGAAGCTTAAAAGCAGCTTACAAAGAATCCTAAAGACTATTTTTTGGGATGGACAAGTTTTCACTGTTTGCTTGGAGCTATTTAAGGACGTTCAAGGACATGCTTCATTCCTGAAGCCACTGGCTCATTACTGCAAGCAGTAGGTTTGTAATTAAAAGAGTTTGTGCTGATTTTAGACTTGCTTTTAAATTTAATATTTTGTTTTGAAAAGTTACATTTGGTCACGATGAGTAATTGTCTATTTTGTATCCCAAAGTGATTTTGCTGGTTCTGCTTCTCAAAGTTCACTCAGCATATTCTTCATGTTTTCAAATAAATTCCATGACACTTTTCTTTTATAACTAACAGCACCTTAGGCCAAAGGTCCCATCCTGCCATGGATGAAAAGAGCTGGGAAGCTGGGATGGGATCTTTCATGGGAAATTTGGAGTGAAGTTTTGGCAATTGGATGGAAATTTCGTTTTTCTGTACATAAAACTTTAGGGAATACTTTCTGGGTAACTGTAAACTTGTCTTTCTTAATTCATCTTTTGTCCTTGTGAATACATTAAAGGGCAAGAGCAGTCATCCCAAATTGAAGTAGTGCAGTAGACTGTCCAGTTTCATGATTGGCTGTTGGGAGTCATGTGACAGCATTTTTTCTTTTCAAATGTGAAATTTACTAGAAATAACTGCTTGGTTTACTTTGAATATGCAATATTGAAGTTATAAAATATAATGAAAGATACTTTACAGAGAATTAAGACGAAAATTGTGCTAATTAGCTTTTTCTTCAAAATAAGTTTTGGGGGACTGATCTTTACCTTTAACTTTGAGCAGCAACTTCCAAAGTTTCAAGACCCTCCTACAGCTTGGAGACAACTACAGCTTGGCTACAACCTTTTTTTTCAAGGTGACTGATCTTTACCATAATGTAATGGCAAATTTAAAAATAGTTTCTCTCTATGTATTTTGTGCATTAAATATGAGGAATCAAAGTGAGGAAATATTTCATGGTAAATATGTGTTGACTTTGAACCACAAATCTGCTAGGGTTTAATACCGATGAATAAAGACCCTGCTACAACTTGGTTATTAAAGGGGGCTGCAGTTTTGCAAAGGCAAATACAGCTTGGCTTTAGCCATCTTTATTCAAGGTGATGGATCCTTACCATAAGGTAGTGGCAAATTAAATTAAGTTGTGCATTAACAATGAAGAAATAACTTGAGAACATTTTCTCATTGTAAATAAAGTATAAAACCTGACTGGGCTACCAAAGATTAAAGCCCCTGCCACAGAGGGGCTAAGGGAGCTGCAGCTTTGCTGAGGCAAATTTATTTTGACTTATTTGATGCTATGTCTAACTATTTTGATTCAAGGTGAATCATCTTCACTAACAGGTAGTTGTAACTGAAAAGAGGCTTTCTCAGCTTATTTTGTGCATAGGCTAAGTGATGGACAAAGTTAGGATGTTCTTTCGTTATGAATGTCGATCATTTCAACTAAAACATAGACAGTAGGTTCAGCTGACAAATATCAAGGTAGAAATCTTTGATAAATCTACTCCTAAAGAGAGGGTCCAACAACAATACTTGCTTAATTCACACTCTGAAGACCAGAAGGGTTTTATCACATGCCAGAACAACACCTTTGTTTTAACTCAATGAACTTGGAAAACAATGACCAATTAGAATGGCAGTTGCTTACACAGACTCTGAACAGTGATGTCACTTTGCCACTCCCCCCCCCCCCCCCCCCCCCCCCCGGCCCCTTGAGCATAGCTACACATGGCCAATGTTTCTGGTAGCTACTCACAGTCTCAGGAGCAGCTCTGGTACAAGGCAATGATATAGTTGCAGGCCCTTTGAGGCCCAGATAAGTTTTAAATGTGTACCAGAACAGCACACCACACTTTTGCTCCATGAATTCAAGATTCAAAGGGTTATCGGTTAACACATGTCAAGCCCAACCAAAAAGGGAGCATTGCTTTTCCATTTTTGAATTACTGAAGATGGAAAACTCCATCTTCCTGATAACTTTTTAAAAAATACAATAGTTTCTGTGCCTAAATTCAGTTCCCAGTCAAGATACCCAAAACTGGGAGGCAAGGTGTCCAGAGATCAATGTGAAATTTGAATTAAAGAGAAGCCTTGTCTTATGTGGTACTGTATCCTAGACACCACTGCTGGAGTATCACTTAGAATTCTAAAATTCTTCAAACCTGTGCTTTATCTCTTTCTTCATCTCTCCTCTGATTCTTTGGTTGCATCTCGTAGGTGACAAAGAGAGATGAGTAAATGGCCGCAAGGAAAGCCAGAAAAGATGACAATAGAACAATCACCAGGTGACTGCCAAAGAGAATCACCAATGGTCCAACTATGGTGGAGTCTATAATTTGGGCTATGAAGATTTGGATCCCGATGCAAGCGACATCTTTACCGATGCCACGTCTGTTACCCTTTTTGCCTTCAACATACTGAAAGTAAACAGTCAACATAAAGAATGGAACAACTACTGAGTATTTGATTATTCGCTTTAACACGGCTTATTGAGTTGGTTAATGAAATTGAACAAATTTTTTCAAAGCTGTTAAGTTTTGTTCACACATAACAATGACAAATAGTCAAACTTAGATAATCCACATATCCTACATACAAATAACTGTTTCATGAAGGAGTACTGAAAGAATCAATTCAGTTGCCAAACATTTGTGACCACACATTATCAAATTATGCACAAAACAAACCATTACAAGTCAGGGCACCACAAAATTCAAAATTTTAACTTTTCAAATGGATATGAAACTTGACCTATTATGCTAAGCATTGTCAAGTGGCAGTGACCCTTTAGCACTCTCTATTCCTAGGTCAAGTCATACTAAAGACTCTAAAAATGGAACCTACTGCCACTGTATGTGATGCACTGCATAAGCAATGGAGTATGGAAAACAAGTCAGTGAGCCACAATTGGAAAACAGATTGCAAAAATGAATTGAGGTTTCGATGATACGCAAATGTACTGTTTCAAATAATGCCTTCATGCACCCATTACCTTCTTCATCAAATGTTATACTAGCATGTTCAAAAAATAATTTTGTTATTCCAGATGACCTTTTGAAATCCATAAGAGCAATACATAGATAGATAGACAGACAAACATACAGATAGACAGCCATCTTGAAATGTCGCATTACAAGATTTTCTGACTTTGACACCCCGGTGACCCCAGATGACCCTTTACCTCTGCCAAGAACAATATGGACCATCTCCTTACCATAATGCATCCATGCACATACAATATATGAAATCTATTCAAGTTTCCTAACTTGAAATATAACATTAACATTTTTTCAGACTTTGACCATTTGTGACCCAAGAATACCTTTGACCTCTAAAAACCAGAATGCAAAACTGCATTGAGGTTTCGACGATACACAAATGTTCCATTCCAAATAACCCCATTATGTACCATTATCTTCCCATTCAAATGTTATTCTAACATGATCAAAAAAAAATTAAGATGTGTTAACACAACACAACACAAACTTCTCAGTTTAGGGAGCTAGACACTTTAAGTTTTCAATTCTTCTCAAAGTCAAGAATTGTCACTGTAGAATACCATCAATTTATTTACTTTTCCGCCCATATATACAAATCATATGGTGAACTTTTTTATGATGTTCCATTGTGGAAATTTGGGGGATCCTCTTGCAAGCAATACACACTTAAACTGAATGTGTCCCAAGGTGTGATTGGCTTAAAGTAAGTATGTAATCATTGGTGCATGGAACCAATCACAAGGTTTTAAAAGAGATTTGTCAAAGTTCACCTAGACTTCTTTAGCAGGTATCAAGTGTGCACTATCCTTTGTTAATAGGTAATGCGAAATATACGAGCACAGTGCAAGTACTTGTGCAAAATACCTCCCCCAGCAGGCTATGTTTCAGCATACATCTGTTAAAATCTTTTTGACTTTTCACAATGTTGAGTGTTCGACAAAGGTCCTTAACATGTAAAATGGGGAATTTTTGGAGGATTTTTGTAATTGTGGATTAGAGGGTGGAGTGGTACCTGTAAATTGGTAATTATTCTACCTAAATCTGGATACTTGACATCTTTGTAAGGACCACCTCCAGACTTTAACCCAACCACATACGACATCTATTTGAGTTCCCTACCTTGAGTTATTGTGTTAACCGGATTTTCACACTTTGAACCCTGTGACCCCAGATGGCCTTTGATCTGTGCCAAAAACAATAGGGACCATCTCCTGACTATAACACATCCACATGCCAAATATGAAATCTATCCAAGTTTCCTATCTTGAGATATCATGTCAGCCAGATTTCCAGACTGTGACCCCTGATGACCCCTGATGGCTCCCGATGACCCCAGATGACATTTGACCTCCTCCAAAAAAAAGGGACCATCTTCTGACAACAATGCGTCCACATACCAAATACGAAATCTATCCAAGTTTCCTATCTTCAGATATCTACTAACAAGATTTACAGACTTTGACCCCTGATGACCTCACATGACCTTTGACCTCTTCCAAAAACAATAGTGACTATCTTCTGACCATAATGCATCCACATACCAAATATGAAATCTATCCAAGTTTCCTATCTTGAGATATCGTGCTAACAAGATTTTCAGCCTTTGGTCCTCGGTGACCCCAGATGACCTTTGACCTCATCAAAAACAATAGGGACCACCTTCCCACCCCAAGGCATCCACATACTAAATATAAAATCTATCCAAGTTTCCCATCTTGAGATATTGTGCTAACAAGATTTTCAGCCTTTGACCCCTGGTGACCCCAGATGACCTTTGACCTCCGTCAAAAACAATAGGGACCATCTTCTGACCATAAAGCATCCACATACCAAATATGAAATCTATCCAAGTTTCCTATCTTGAGATATTGTGCTGACAAAATTTTCAGCCTTTGGCCCCCGGTGACCCCAGATGACCTTTGACCTCCATCGAAAACAATAGGGACCACCTTCCCACCCCAACTCATACACATACCAAATATGAAATCTATCCAAGTTTCCTAACTTGAGATATCGTGCTAACAAAGTTTTCAGAAATTGACCACTGGTGACCCCATATGACCTTTGACCTCCACCAAGAACAATAGGGCTCTTCCTCTCAATATTATGCATCCATGTACCCAAGTTTGAAAACTGTCAGACATTCCTATCTTGAGATACTGTGCTAACAAGCAAAGTGTCACAAACACACCCACACACCCACACCCGCATGCACACACACATACACACACACACACATACACACATACATACACATGCCATCATGATTGCATAGGTTTCTCTAATCATTGAAACCAAAAAAACAATAAGGACCATCTCCTGACTATAATAATGCATCCAAATACCAAATATGAAATCTATCCAAGTTTCCTATCTTGGGATGTTGTGTCAACAAGTTTTTCAGACTTTAACACCCCGTGACCCTAGATGACCTTTGACCTCTGCCAAGATCAGTAGGAACCATCTCCTGACTATAATGCATCTGCATACCAAATATGAAACCTATTCAAGTTTCTTATCTTGAGATATCACATAAACAAGATTTTCAAACTTTCACCCCCGGTGACCCCAGATGACCTTTGACCTCCACCCAAAAACAATAGGGTTCTTCCTCTCAATATGGCACATCTATGTACCAAGTTTGAAAACTGACAATAGACTGTCTATTGTTTGGACAAGAGAGGACTCCAAAAATCTATTGAATTTCCACCAGAGGATCTAAAATCCATTGTTCGGGTCCTCTGTTTATACTACAATACAAGTACACACATATGCACACACACACACACACGCACACACACACAAATACACACACATGCCATCATGAATGCACTGGTTCTCTTATCATCAAAACCAAAAAAAATAAATAAATTTATATCATGATTACCATGTTCAATTTTTCTACATAGCAGCCTCATTGACCTCTCAATGAAATATTACTGAAACTGGCATAACTCAACAATGCAGGTGTAAATGAGGCAGATTATTTGAAGCGGTAGTTGAAAGGATGTATGCTTTCATTTGTTTTGAGGTACATTTTTGTTTTCTTCATTTGTTAATTTTCTATTTCTTGGATAGCACCCTAGTACTTCACTAGAACCTCTGGATTTTTGTGCTACCTTCACAATATCTTCACCCTTTTCATATCCCTTTTTCGTGTTTCTGGCGGAATTCCTGGCATGCATTACTGCAGCTTTAGTGACTTTTCTGTTCAAGCAACTGCTATTTACAAAACAACTGAACCCTGCACCTGCGGTGCTTAGTTTAACGTTTGTATACATCCCGCCATCAGCTTAATCACACGAAAAAGTCTTACCCACTGACCTTTGACCTATGGTGCAATATTGCTCCTTGAAGAAACTTCAAACTTCTCAAAAAAATTGAGAGGGAATGAAACCAACCTCTTTGCTTCCATGATAAACGGTGATTAGGCAAGACGGCATCGTCAGAAGGATGAAAAACTGAACCCCAAAAGATGAGCAAAGGACCATGGTAGCAATGGGGCTATCAACCACAAGGGCCATGCTCCCAGTACAAACAGCAAAGATAAGCTGACCAAAAACATAAACTGTCCTGTGGCTCAAGTATGGAGATAGTTTAGAGTAGATACCTGCGAGAGAGATTGTTTGAGAAAAAAGGGTCAAATCTGCATGTACAGTAATTTCATTTAATTTCATTCGTTTCTTCACAACAAACAAACAATAAACCAATCTACCAATATGGTAAAAAATTAATTGAATGTTGAAAGTTACAAAAAGTCTAAAAAACTTAGTTGGCATATGAAAAGAGCCACCTCACCCCCCAATGGACTAAAATTGCATGCTAGTGCCCTTTCTAGGTTTCTGACATCCTGCTTCAATGTGCCCTGACAGACCATTCTTGCTCCTTCTGACCATAATCCCTCACTACACCACTGGGTATCTCTCAAAGCAGTGGTTGGGTGGAAGTCAATTACACACTAAGACTAACATGCACCTTCTCCCCAATTTGAAATAAAGTCTTTTTTCTAAGGTTGTAAACATGTAATAAAATATGTAATACACATTTATTAATTGTATACTTTGGTGATCGTTAAGTGGTTAATTGGGATAAGTTAAGTACAGCTCTTTTTTCGTACAGTAACGTTGAGAACTGCCTTAAGGGTAACATTATGTATGCCCAGTAAATGCAACTTACTTATGAGACTTCCCAATTGCAGTGGCAGCACTGACAGTCATTGAAGAAAAGTTTGAACCTGCCTACCATCCTACCACTGTTACTGCAAATGCTTGTATAAACATCTGTAGTGTTGTAAGAGCTGGCTACATAGACCATGCATTCTCTCTTTAAGCTCATTGACACAGAGACAAAGAAATTTGCAGATATTCAGATAGATAAAGAAATGGTATTTGCAATTAATCGCAAGTAGCTTTTGATTTTAATTTTTAATCTACTTGCTATCCTTTAATGATATATCGTTAAACTGTCACAGCCCTACATTTTCCTCAGCTGGAAAAGCTCATAAAATATTGCATCCCTATTATATGCTGTATAAACATCCACTCCTCTACCAGAAACTACAAATTCCAGATTTTCAACTTTTGGATATCAAATCCCACCTTTGAATAAATATGCATCATAATACATTACCTGCAGTCAATGCACATGAGAATGAAAATATGCAGAGACCCCAGCAGCCAATTTGGACCCCATAATCATACTGGTCTCGGGCAGCTGATCCTGGTGGCGCTGTTGGGTCACCTGTGGGAGGAAAGGAATGGTACAGTAAGTTAAGGCAATTTGGTTAGTTAGGGAAGGGAAAAGGGAAAGTGGAGGGACAATACAAAGAACAAAACATTGCCTAAAAAGAAGTTCCTGGGTCAAAACCGTGGCTTCCTTATACAGAAGCTACTTTCATTAGAAAAGCAGGAATACCCCCTTGCTTATACACTGTTGCAAAATGAAGATCCAGTTGCTGGGGCTTGATTAAGGGAGCTGCAGTTTGGCTTTTCTCTCAAGGGTGCCTAATTAATGCAAAAAATCTGTTTACTACATGATCTTGAGATTTAATTGTCAGGTGTTTGTAGGGTCTCATTCCTTTTGTCTACCTGCACTGAATAGTTGAATTCAATCCAAAACCTGAACTTAATCTGATTACTGCAGGGGTTTTGAGTTGCTGGTAGCAGTGTTCACACTGGGCTAAAAATACAGTATGAGTGGGGATTTTAACCCTTTCCCAAGTTTTGGGGGCAGATTTCAGATGGAACAGAGGAAACAGAGCAGCAATTTCCAGCAGACAAATATTTTCTTTGTGGGACTTATGAACTGAAAGCACTGAGCAGAAGTCCCACATGTAATGGTATGTACCTTAGTGTATCAGTGGTTTGCAGCAATCTGTGGTATTGGTAACCAAAAAAATACAATTACAATAAACTACAATTAACATTAAGGTTGATGGAATTAATACCAGGACCAGGAATTTGTTACCATTATCTGACTGCCAGATTTGTCTCTTTAAAAATGATGGCATTGGTACAGGGGGTGGCTTAGTTAAATGAAGTTCTCCTCTGAACCAAACTGATCCATGCAAGAATCCCAGTTATCCTCCCCCAAACTTAGCTTTATCACAGGAGAGGGCCTATTGCCATGTGGTTCCATTTGTAACAGACCTTTGCAAACAAAGTTGCTGTAAAATGGGGATCTCTCTGGAAATCTGACACAGAGAGCTACAAAGACTGGTTGCACCAGTTTTACGTATGCTTGTGCTCATAGTTCTGTAGAATTATACACATATTCGACTGGTTGACAAATCAGCTGTCTGCATTCAGTGTTTCTTTCATCAGGGTAAGGAGGTATTTGTCCCCTCTCATCCAATTTTCAATAAAAAAAAAAATTATCTTGGTTTTTTGAAAAGAGGACAAAAACCCTTCAGATTTCACCTAACTATGGGCCTTGAAACAAGCTTTTGCACCCTGAACCCACCTCAAACTTTGGCTTAAAGCATCTTCAATTTAAACTTGGAGTTTTGAAGAAATAAACAGTGATATAGCCGAGTCTGAAGTCTTCAAGTCACGAATCTGTCAATTTTCAATTTTCTATGACTGGAGTCCTTGTACTTTCTAAAGGGAGAAAAATTCAATCCCCATGGCTAAGCCCTTCAAAATCTGAAATCACGAGTCCGAGTCAGGACTCAACTTCATCACTGGAAAAAACCCCCACCGAACCATCCCATATGGGTCATATGGGTTCCATATGGGCCAAGAAACGGGACCCGTAAGAAGCCCATATGTGAATGTCACCTGGGAAGTAGAGCTGACTCTGTTTTCTCAGCTTGTGAGCATCCAAATCCACTGTTCGCTAAAATTAAAGAGACTGTGTCCAGTTTTAAACACAAACCACCAAAGCGAATGGGACTGCACCCAGTTTTAGACACAACCTTCATTACCACAATATGACATACAGTATTAGCGTGCTATCTCAAGAATCCTGCTATCAATTTTGAATGGGTATTTGTACTCCTGTAGTCGTACACTGGAAGTCTAGACTGAAACTGGAGATGTCCTGTCATTAATGTGTTAGATCACCACCTGTACTGTGGATACTACCAGGGAGAGGGTATAACAATGACAGAGCAACTATGTGGGTGGCATGGCTACTGTATGATTTAAAGGGACCAGATTTGGGGGCGATGTGCACTGTTTATCAAGAAATTTGCTAACTGGCTAACGATAATCATACTCCCTAACCTAATCCATAACCCTAACAATGAATACAATTGATGCAATACGATGGCAAAAGCCAATCATGAAACACCTTGTTAAACGGTGCGCATCTACCCCAGATTTTGCCTTCTTGTGAATATTTACACAGATTCAACCAGTTTCAAGGCCACACTTACTTATAAACATCCAAAAGAATTTGTTCTTTGTTCACTTTGGCAGGCATTAGGGATGTGACTGAACAAAAAATATGCAAAACAGTCTACTATGTAGATATATGTCATTCGACAGATGAAGTGTGGAAGATAAATCCTGGGATGCCAACAAAACATTGCTGTCTGGACTCGATACCTACTTGGTAACTCAAATACTGTAAACTTGAGCTTGACACCTTTATAGGTAACATTGTTAATACTTCTATATCCACTGGTCTCTTTCCAAGTTTGTGTAAATGTGCCATAGTCAAACTAATTATTAAAAAGAAGAACCTAAATGTAAACGACTTACAAAATAGGTATCAAATCTACCCTTTATATCAAAAGTCATTGAAAGGGCTGTTTTAAGTCAACTTTCATCTCATACTGAACGCAATAACTGCTTAGACCCATTTCAATCCGCCTACCGCCCTGGTTTTACTACAGAGTCGGCCCTGCTTAAGGTAAAGAGTGATATTCTCTCTGCTCTTGACAATAGGAAATGTGTTTTATTGGTATTACTTGATCTGTCTGCAGCATTCGACACAGTCGACCATGAGTTATTACTACACAAGTCGGACACAGAGTTCAATGTACGTGGAACAGTGCTTGATTGGTTTAAATCATACTTAGAGCACCGGTTACAGACCATCCACATATCTCAGACTAGCTCCTGTACCCATGTGCTCTGCCACGGGTACCCCAAGGGTCAATTCTGGGCCCTGTCCTTTTTACTTTATATACCTTGGCTCTTGGTAAACTGATAGGTGCCCATCATATTAAGTATATGTTTTACGCCGATGATACACAATTGTATATCACTTTCCACCCTACTGACCTTGACTATGCTGTTACTAAGATGGAGGCATGTATTCGTGATGTTAGGTTGTGGATGTGAAGAAACTTTCTCAAGCTAAATGATGACAAAACTGGAGTAATTATTTTCAGAAGCCCTTTGGTAGCCAACCCAGGTGTTGAGTCGGTTTCACTGCTTGTTGGTGATAATACTGTTAACACACAGTCTGTCGAACGTAATCTCGGTGTGTATATGGATTATCATCTATCCATGGATTATCATGAAAAGTACCTGTGTAAAACTACTATGTACCACATTAGACAAGTAGACCTTCTTCGTAAGTACAGTATCTTGATAAGTCAGCCACCGAGAAACTCATTCATGCAGTCATTTCCAGTCACCTTGATTATGCTAACTCTTAAATGTTCGGTGTATGCTCGAATCACTTCCCTAGGCTTCAAACTATCCAGAATACTGCCACTAGAATTGTCAACAGGGCAAACCGTCATTCTCACATTACTCCACTTTTGAATGAGCTACACTGGTTGCCTGTTAAACAGCGTGTGAACTACAAATTACTTCTCCTAGCCTTTCCAGGTCTTAAAGTTGGTCCCCCAACCTATAAATCTGATGTCTTACATCCATCAACTAGGATTAGATCCTCCCAATCGCGCTCTCTCTTCCATTTAAATGTTCCAGCTTCTCGTACAAAGACCTTTGGGGATCGTTCTTTCCACCACGCCATGCCCTGCCTTTGGGATTCACTTCCTCTGAAGCTCAGGTCTTTAGATTCTCTTGACCAGTTTAAAAGGTACCTCAAAACCTTCCTTTTCTCTCAATGTGTCTAACTTCTCTACTTTTTCAGCTTCTGTGAAGCACATTGAGCATTGTTTTCTTCTGGATTCTGCACTATATAAGACTTATTATTATCATTATTATATGTTAGACCCGAAAATAGGTCACTGACTCAATTTTTGCTTTTTTGCCCAGAGAAACACAATTAAGCAATCCTAAACAAAAACTGATAGAAATTACACAACATTAAAATTTCTAGACAAGACACAAATCTTGAAGATGACACTCTCTTTTCTAAAGAGTAAATAGTCCATTTTCAGACACTCAAAAAATAGCCTTCACAAACATAATTTCAGAAATTACACAATAGAAACATGAAAACAATGACATCTTAAAGATGTTGTCTTTCCGAAAACAGCTGATCATTTGCTCCTTTGCTAAGACACAAGTGGTCCTTCACAAACAACATGAGAAATTACACACTAGAACTAAAGATACATAATATCAATGCAATCTTCAAGATACTGTTTTTCCTAAAAAGTCTGGCCAGTTGCTGTTTTGCTAAGAAGGAAAAAATTAAGGGATCCTTCACAAATAATGCAAGGAAGCAAACGATAACAAAATTTTTTAGAATAGACTTTATAACAATGCAATCATGGAGATAACAAGCATGTTTTCATAGAGGAACAGGTGTAATCGTTGAGGGTCTAACCACTTGAGTTCGCCTTCCAAGTGAGTAAATGAGGTAACCAGCAATTGGAACACCTGCCACATTCAAAATTAAATCTAAAAAAAGTGAACTGTACATTATGCAATATTTTCAAATTTTAATAACATACTGTCACCCATACCATAATTACAATAATTGAAAGGGCAATCAGAGGGGAGGTCGGGTGTAATACGATCCTCCTTATCTGTTCATTCATTTGCTGTAGGGAACCACTATCACTTCTAGAATAGCACTTAAACCCTGGCCTGTGAAGGACTTTTTCCAGTTGATTACACAACCTACAGTATTAACACAGCAGATAAGTCACTCAAATGTCCAGTGATTGCAGAGTTAACCTTTTGTTTAGATTATGAACAGGAAGCCTTTAATCATGCAAAGAAGGGTTCATATCTCACTGAGAATAAATCAGCCATGTTCACAGAAATCAAATTTAATTGGATTTGGTAACAGATACCCAGTTTATGATTCCAAAACCAGAGTTTGGATCTCTAAGCAGATGAGCTGGTAATGCTTTTGCTCTAGCACTTAAATTTGTTTTTCCGTCTGTAACTGACTATTTTCTGCAATCAGCAGACAATGAAGATATCTTCTAAGTGCGAGGAGACATTCATTGTGTGATAATAACTGTTGAATGGAGATCTTGTTATTTTGTTTGGGTATTAAACAAAATTCCACAGAGATGCAAGGCTACACAGCTTCATCCATACACTAACCAATCAGATGCCAGACTATGATGATGGACTAGTTTTTGTTAGTTTGAACTCCATATATAGTATGATGGTGGTGCAGAATTAAAATTGTGGAACAACTTGCTAAAACAAACTCTGATAATCCCTTTACTACTGTAAGCTAAAAACTTTTGGAGCTTGTTCAGTATGTTACCTTGAAAAGAATATTTGAACTCTGATTGAAACTAGGGCCAAACAAAACGTTTGTGTGGCCCTACTTTTTTTCCTTGGGTTGTTTATGACCAAGACTTACCTTTGTAAACTGCCTGAGCCATGTAGTCTGTGAAGAATAAGAGGACAACCAGATAAGACAGCCATCCTAGGAAATGATTAACGCAGAGATGAGCCAACTCTTTGGGCATGTAAATTATAGATAGAAAAAGTTCTTTAAGTGAGCCAGGTTCCCCCTCATTGGCACCCTCCATTTTATTATGTGTCATCTTTCCATTTGGTGCCATTAACACGTCTGGGGTGGGACTATCAGCTCCTGTCACAACACTAGGCATAGAATCATTAAGGGAAGTTAAGTGTGCTCGACCAGCCATCAGTTTTGTCCTTGGACTTGGAGATCCTGATAGAAGCGGAGTGTTTTCATCAAAAACTTCATGATTTTCTCCTCCTGTATCTAGGGATGTAATGGCATCTAATGGTACCTCTGGAATGCTGGATAAATTTAGAATGAATGAAAGCGTTGCTAAAGTACCAATCATAGTGAAGATGATTCGTTCCTGGTGTCCAATCACAGATAAGAAAGTAGTCTCCCAGTTTATGCCATTTAAAATGTAACCCAAGCCTCCTCCAACACCTGATTGACAAAGAAAAATTGACAATAAATGGTAAATGTAGTAAAATTGTGCCATGTAATTTTGCTTTTGAATATGAAGATGAAGAGTGTTCTGCTCAATTCTCAATTCAATTCATTTCTGCCATCATACAACAACATTTCAAAAATTTTAGGACATATCAAATGACACACTATTCACTTAAATTCATCAGAAACTACTGTAGGCCACAAAACTTCAACTAACTGTAGTAACTTAACAAATCATTTGGGGGAAAAAGTCATGGAAAGAACAACCACAGGGTGAAAAAATAAACATGGCAAAAATGCTGCCATTTCGTGCCTAACAACATTTGAGTATAGCCCTAGATTTCTTAACACAGTTCATGCATTATGATTGACATTGTTTGAAATATAACACTTCTATCTGGTTGGTTAACATTAACAAGTATAGTCAGCTATGTTAAGTGCAGTTATTTTACCTTCGCACACTTTGTGTGTACTGAATATATTCATACTGCCTCAAACAATTTACATTCAAAGACTACTACACTATACCCCGGCGCTCCTGTGTGCTGGGGGTGTAGAATATACACAGGGTTTTGTCCACCTACGGGTCATAAAAGGTGAAGTAAGTGAAGGACTTGAACCATTCAACAGTATCTAGATGACACTGCATTTGTGATGATTTCATTAAATCCCATCCAATTATTCATCACAATACCAGGCCTTTAATTTTGAGGCATGCAAGTATGATCACTCACCATCACCTACCTCAAATCACTGTGAGTAGTGCTATATTTTGCACACCTAAATTAAAGAAAGGGGACTACACTAAAAGTATCAGTTAAATAAAACAGCACAGCTACCACACTCCTTAATTTCCTGACGAGGGTGATTTGTAACACAGCTGGAAAATCTATAACTCAAGGCCTGCAATACAGTACTTGTGGTGATTTTAGTTTCTCAAAACAAACTTTAGGACTGTTTTATAAAGGGGCTTTCCCAGGGTTTAAATGGTTGTACAGTAACTTATAAAGTGGTAGGTCTACTAGTCAATGGGGTAAAATGATGCCAGCTTTGACACCAGTAGGGAGGGAGGACTAATTAATCGAAGCCTACAGCTTTGATTGTAGGGATTGCTCTACTTGTCACGTGCTTTTTCGACTGCTTTATATGCGACTCGGTATACCTTCTCATGCACACAAATTTCGCACGAACGTATTGCCATAACGAACCGCTACGCATGAAAAAGAGTTTTTCGCCTGCTTGCAAGGTTCGATATAGGTTCTCCTGCGCACAAGTACAACATTAAATTATTAGCCAAGCAAACTGTTCCGCACGCGAATTTCAGAATTTTTCAAAATCCATCCGTAATCAAGCATATACATTCATTATGGACGTACACGTATAGGAATGGGAACGCAAACAAAACGTGTACTGCTTACCTGTACTTCAATACCATCTGACTTCAGTGCCTTGCCGTTAAGTACACTGTTGTCGAATGATTGACCGACTGTTACGCTGACGTGCTGACTTGAAAGCCGCTGCACAGTCTAAGGCTGCTTTTGAAGCAACAACAACTCTTTTGAAAATGTCCGTTTGTTTAACACGCAAATCTTTCACATAAATTCACTCTAGCAGTCTCGGTTTTGACTGCGCATGCTCAAATGGTCAAATATGCGCTACAACCGTGTCACGGCTTTCTGTTGACTGCTTGGAAGATACGCTTCTTTCACAGGTTGAGTATAAAAATTTGGCAGCAGAATATTTTTTGCTCTCAAGAAGTGAGCTTAGCAAGCCATTTGCAACTTATTGCATCTCACTCAGTTTTCAATAATAAAATCAGGGAGCGTATATGGACGTTTCATCTTTGTTTCGTACCATCTTCAGAGGCTTCGATTTGTACTTGCAAGTACCGGTTGTCTAGTTACTTTCCAAATAGCTAGTACAGTGAGAACAATTTTCCGGGAGGTGGTAGCCAAAATCTGTAACAAGGCTCCCTCACAAAAAGATTGCCAGGGGAAATCCTGCATTTACTTTTAAGTCGTGATCCCATTTCTAACATAAATTACGGAATATAACACATAAATGAGAAACTGATAAAGCACTCAACACCCATACAGCACTCAACACCACTGTGTATACATACCCCCAAGTAGAGTTCGCAGACTGAGAGCAAATTCTGTGTCATTTATGCTGCAGACGTCTATAAGGTATGCCCTTGCAGGGCAATCACCAGAGTTTGAACTGAAATCCATCAAGAAAATGCCAAGCAAGGTAATGACAAGTCCAACGACATGTTTATCTAATAAAAGAAAGGGAAAAGATCATTTGAATATGACTTGAGTTACTGTACTGTGGATGCAGATTTGTACAGTATCATGTAATCCCCCCCCCCCCCCCGGGCATTTATTAGGGAATGTATGGTAATATATATGGCTGGAAGACTTCTTGGGTCATAAAGCAAGCAAGTTAAAACTTAAATTAATACAAACTTACTGTTTAATTCTAGGCCAAAACTGACAATGCCTACAGTAACAAATTTAAAAACCCTATCTCAACATTTACAGTAGGATGTCAACTGACTGTAACCTTTAAATAATTTACAAACAACCATCTTTTTCTTCAAGAGTCCTGAAAAAATCCATTACTTCAAGAGACAAATGAAAACATTGTCAATGCTATGACAATTACTCCAGTTTTACTGGAAATTGAAACATGACAAGGGGCAAATTCAAATTTGAACACGACATAGGAATATTGGAACACATCAAATTCTGCCATAAAAAGCACAACTTTCCTCCTAAATTGTTTCAACCCTATTACATAAGCCTTTGAAATAAATGATAATTTTGATGGTGACCTAAAGAACAACTTTGATGGCCCATTATCTACTAAACACTACTGTACCTGCCAAAATTGAAAGGTTTAAAAGCAACCAAAAGGAATTGAAGGCCCCAGGTGACTTTGACCTTGTTGTTACAGTACCATAACTTTCAAGCCCTTGCTGTGTTGTGCCCCTCTGAACTATGAAAAAAATTGCTAAAAGCTTGGTACCTGACTACAGCTGCCAGGGCTTTTTCCAAAAGTGGAAGACAAAATACAGGCAGAAAAACAGACAGACATACATACATACAGAAAAAGGCATCATAATGACAACATAGATCAACATGATGAGCTACAGTACTATAATGCAGAATTGAAAAATTTGATTAGGAAAAGTCCCTGCTACACCTAATCAGGACAAATCTTGAATACTCGTGCAATCAACGGCAGCTCTAGAGTGTTAAAATGGGGTGGTTGGGGGGGAAAAAATGGGTAAAGGATAATGCTGAGGGTGCAAAAATTTTCAGGCACAGTGCAAAACCGAGCCAAAGGCACCTGTTCCTGGGTGAAAGGGCCCAGGGGGCCAAGACTCCAGAGGCTCTGAGGTTTTAGCAATTCTCTAAATAAATCAAAAATTAAGTTTCTGGAAAGGTATATTAATTTTTTTTTTTCAGTTAAACCAACTCCTAACTGAACTTACTTGTGGAGGGGCAAGTCGGGGTGGCAAGGTTATCAGTTAACTCTACTCCTAACTGACCTAACTTGGGGGACAAGTACAGTAAAGGGACAAGTGGCAGGGCAAGGACAAAATCTGGGGGGGGGAGATGCCCCCTCTTACTCCACTGTGCAATACACTTACAATTGTTTCAAGGAGTTGTTTCTACCTTTGTTCAAAATGCCTCTGGGTTTAGGGTGAAAAAATAGTTGAAGGGGACTGAATTGTATAAATTAAGCAGAAAGGAGTTGCTTTCAAGGAAGGGAGGGGGTATAACAATGAAAAAGAAACTCAGCAAGTCTTGGAGTGCAAAGAGGGAATGCCCAAATGACTAAGTTTCACACAATTTACACTTGATCTAATTAGAGGTAGCATGGGTTTCTAATTCAAGTTTGTACAGAATAAGTTTAGCATTAGTCTTAGGATTAGGACTTGCCATGGGCAGAATTATCATTGGGATTCAGTTCAAAGTGAAATGAATAGTCCAGTAGGACCAGTACCAAATTAATGTTTGATACCTTAAAGGGGAACACATTCTTAGCATTCTGGTGAAATTATATCATTTTCCGAGTTTGGTTCCTGAAGTATTTATAAGCATTTAAAATTGACACATTTTCTATGAAGTGTGGTGGACTTCCAAGCAAGCAGGTATGATGCTAAGAATTTACATTCTTGAACAATGTTTTGTTTTTCTGTATTGATCATCCTATTAGTGGACCTTGGATTGATACAGGATGCATTAGCCCTGAAGTCACATAAAGCATTTAAATTTTCATTGCACAGGGTGCACTTTATAACATCAAGTTTACTTTCATAAAATTGGAGGTTAAATTATAAAAAAAAACAAAATTTGCTTAAAGTACAATGTAAATCTACAACATCACAACTACTTGCTTCAAGTTCATATTATGTAGAGATTTTGTCTTTTTCAATTTCTTTAATACATATCCTGAAACAAATGTGAATGAATCCAATCAGCGTGTGTGTTTAGTGACTGTAGGCAGCCATTAGTGGGGTCCACATTAGGAATAAGCTACCTCTATGCAGTCTGGTCACTGTTTACACAATTCATCATGCTTCAGTGCCAGCACAACCAGCCTACATGTGTCCAAAGAGATAAGCCTATTGTCCTGGTCTGCTGAGGCAGCTCTGGTTGCAAACTTTGCTTGCACTGAATAAACAGTCTCTGCCTTTATGAATGATGTTTTCAGTGGGACTCTTTGTTTACATAGTGCTGGACATGGCAGCTTCTATTGACAGAAAGCTGATAATAGGAAGTCGAGCTGACCTTGCTGTAACATCACTTTTTCAACGAAAAGTGGGGTGTCGGGTATAAATTGTATAGAGGCAACCTTATGCCTAATGATTAGCCTTAGACCATTTTCATTTCTTGTATTTAATTTTACTTCTTGAATTTAAAACTCACAGATTCAGTGAAATTGAAGGAATCGAGATACAGTACAATTCAGTGTACAACCATCCATGATACAGGTAGGCAAGGAAGTTGAATGATTAAAAGGTGATAGACCCCACATGTGGCCGACTGAAATCACACCACATCACTTGCTGTCCAGATTCTATAGGAAAGGGTGGAATAAAAGTTTGCCAGAATTCCTAACACATGTTCCCTTTAACATACTGTATTAAAAATATATTCAGTTCTAAACTATCCTTTTATTATCTTTTGTTCAAGTGAACCATATTTGAACTATCAATCTTGAGTTAACTCTTTGTCAGGTTAGTATAGGTTAGCACAGTGGCAGTAGGTTCCGTTTTTAGTCTTTGTTATGACCCAGCCAGGGCTCCAACTACAGACCTACCGACAGCAAGTCTGATGCTCAAACCACTTGACCATGCAGTCAGTCTAACTCTGTGTCAGGTAGGTGTCTCTCAAAGATATAACAGGTACATATACAGTACCTATACAACCGAAGGTCTGAAGTTCTAGGTCACACTGACTTTAATAATGGAACCTACTGCCACTGTGCTTGGTGTTTAGCATAAGCACTGGAGTAGGGAAAACAAGCAAGTGAGCAGCAACTGGGAAAAAGGTCATGGCCTGCATTGACCGACCGACCTAACCACCGACCCACCGATTAACATATCAAACAGCACAGCATGAAACCTACCTTCAGTATCACCAAGTAACATTCCAAGGTCTCCACCATTTAAAAGCAGGGTGAGTCCAATAATCATACCAACAGTAAAGGATAGTACAAAGGGACGTCTTCTGCCCCATCTTGACCTACATCTATCACTCATGGAACCTACAATGGGGGTAAAGATGACCCCTAGAATGGGGCTGACCATCCATGTTATGCTGTACAACTCATCTGGAAGACCAAGTTTCAGGAGGATTGGAGTGACAAGAGCAGTCTCCGTGGCATACAATAGTTCCAATCCAAACTGAAACATGTTGTTGCGAAAAAGTTGCCAGAACGTTCTGTGTATTGATAGATCCACCTCGTCCTCATCTGACAATTCACTTGTGCCATCTACTGGTAATCTTGGGCTCAGTAAGCTCTCCTGAGAAAAATGAGATGATATCCCATCGTCACTGACAAGTGTGAATGAGTGGCTCAACCTGTGGGACCAGCTTGTTGTTCGGGATCTTCGAGCAGACAAGGCCCTCTGTTTTTGCTGTTGGAACAAGGCTTGTCGGTGACGTTCTGGTAGAGATCCCCCATAATATGGTACCCTTCCAGGAGAGACCGACAGTGGCAAAGGTGAAACCGTTGAAGGATGACAGACTACAGCAGCTGTCTCATCCTGAATGTCACAGCTTGCCATCTTGAAACAGGCAAAGTACTGGTACAGTACGTCTGAAAAAAAAACGGAGTATACCACTGCAGGAAACTGACTCAATTAAGTTTACAATTGATAAGGAATTCTACATGTACAGTACATAGATATTAAAATTCAACAATCCTGTAGGAGAAAATTCATAGACCCCTACAGCAAAATATTTGCGGTAGTGTTTGCACCGGGTAGGAAATTCGTACCCCGGTACCCGAAGTGTATTACCCTTTGGGTACCCAACAGTATACTTTGCAATCTTACTTAAGTGCATGGTATGCAAATACAATTCATGACTTGATCCATCGGCCCCTTGTGGATCGATGTGACAATAACAATTCGTCATGTTTATCAATATCTACAATGTGTCGTTCGTTCTTAACATCGTGAGTTTAAAAATCAGACTGGAATTTAAAATTTTATCACAGCCGGCGGCGGCGGCGGCGGCGACGACGACGACATCATGATCATGATCATAGTTATGATCATGATCATAATCATAATAATAATAATAATAATAACAATCTTATATAGCGCTAAATCCAATTGCTTGTGTAAAAGATGTTTTGGTCTCCATGTTTATAACTTCTGCAAATTCTGGTTCAAACTTTTGTTGAAACTTGAAAATCTGGTCATGACTAACATTTTTGCTTTCAACATAAAAATATGATGACAAATAATTAATGTTGATGTTGTTTGTATGATTGCAGGGTATTCTACTGTAGCAAAGGTTGAGCACCAGTCTAATCCATATCACCCATTGTACATACTGTAGTGGATTGATGAAAGCAGTGATTGACTCATGATTGTGATTTGTCAGACTTGAAGAGGACTATATGCTACATACACTTTACCTACTCTACGCTCAGAGTACTTGGCTACACTGCTCAAAAACCTCAACCTTATACAGTAGCTCAGTAGAGTACTTCCACATTTTGTAGCCTACTTTCCCAGGACAAATTTCAGTATTTCCTTAATGTCATATTTAAATGTACATATTGACAAATTCACTTACTACCTCACTGAAGTGATGACTTCCTTCAAATCAGTCATGGAATTGCCACTTTTACTTTTTTACCTAAACACTTTTTATTCTAGGGGGCAGAGGAGCAATGCTAGATGCACTTGACACCACCAAGCAAGAATCACAAGGCCCTAACAGGTGGGAACCAAGGGCCCATCATAGGGTGCCTACTGGGATCAAGGAGTATATCAACAGTGGGGGTCCAGAGGGGAGAGTCCCCAGAAGACTTCTGGGTTTTCCGAAATTTTTATTTAAGTCATCTTTTAAGACTAATTCTATTGGCTAAAAACTGGTCTAAAAATTAATTTGGGTACAGTAACTTAAAGTAAGATTTAGTGGTAACATAACTACCAGGAGTGGATCGAGCAGATTGAAAAGGGTGAGGGGGAAGGGGAGCTGACTATAGCAGTTGACAGGAAGTTGGATGGTATTCTCTTAAAAGGTAACATGTAATCCAGTCAGAAAGACTAACTGGGCACCACCTTCAACTGTCATACAGTAGAGCATATCAAACCAAACTATTACTACAGAAGACAATCCCAAATCTCACTTGGGGGTCACAGGAGGATACAAGGTTTTCTGGGGGGGGGGGGGGGGGGAACGTTAACTACGTTCCCCCGTCACTGCTTCAAATGTGCACAACATGACATGCTCTCTCCGAAGGGCACTGAGCTTGCACCTTCTGCTTGTCTTCACTAAACCATCTAATCAAGCATGTGCTATCAGTTAGATGATACTGATTTAATTAGCCCACAGTTCACCTGGCAATGAGTAAGTAGCTTTGCTGCCTCAGTTTGTCACAGAACAGTCCATTGTCTTGTTAGGAACAACCTCTGATAAGAGAACTTCCTCTGTGGACACTAGACAGTTTGAAAGTTTATTCACACTTCACAAGTTTTGTACTGTAAATGGAGATGAGCTGGTGTGACCAGGCAGGCGGGATCAAAGAGCCGTTTTCTAGTACTAAGGTATCTGACTCAGTATTGTTTACGTCAAAAGACTGTTGGTTGGCAGTATTTGCTAGAGAATTCCAAATCTGGCTTAACATGCAATTATTTTTCTCCATGGTTAAAAAATTTACATCTTTAGGCCTATAACATTTTGTATCTACTATTTGTAAAATGTACTGTACACATATAGCCCCTCTGCGGCTGCAGCTCCTTAGGTTGGTTTCTCATAGCGATGAGCTGAACGAAAAAACATAGTCCGCTTTGCATGCTGACAACTACTTTGCTTGTGACTGCTGCATTTGGTCATGTGATTGCATCAGCAATGCTGTCAAAGTGCACACTTAGGCTCATGTAGATAACTGACTTAGGCCTTGTGTTAAAGGCATATTTTCATCATCCCAAACAGTGCCAATTCTCCCTACTTACTTACTTCTAGCCCCTCCCACATTTATCTAAAACTCATCTTTATCCAGACACAATCCTAGTTTATTGCTTCATGTCTTCTCCCAGTGGACATACAAGTCCATAATGTGTAATCAAGACACTCTCAGTGCCCATGCTGTGTAATTTAGCTATGATGCATTGTTTGAATGTGATCCCAATCAAAGAGCTGTACCAATTGAGTTTTGATATATGTATACTGAAACTGTAGTTTAGGGTGACAAATGACTGCCTTTAACAGTCAGTTTCAACCTTTCACCTCCAAATTTCACCTTCCTGCTTCCCTCCATGGATTTAAAAAATCAACGGTCAAGAAAGCTGGATGTTCTGGTGAAGACAATTTATGGGAAGTACAGTACAGTAGCTGTATAGTAAACAGGCCTGGGTGAATTTTTGCAGCCGTGAGGCATTCCAGATTGTTGCCAGCTCGAATAGCACAGTGATATTTTATGCAGCATGGCAAAGGATTGTGGGCAGAGTATGTCCAACTGTTAAACCTAGTACAGTCCTGTTTAAGGACTACTATAGATTGTGACTGACTCAGTCATAGCCCCCTTGCCAGTTTGCTTGCAACCAGTTCGCCCCCATCATTTCACCCAGGCCCCTTGCCAGTTTTCCCCCAAAGTAGAAGTCATTTTGCCCCCAAAGACTTGTATCGTAGAAACATTATGAAACTAAAAATTTGGTGAAATTCTGACAAAACTAAAACAAATCTCCAGTAAAGTTGAATTTGCAGTTGAAAATGTAAAATTACGTACAGTACCAGGTTAAAAAAAGGGTTTAGGGTCACAACAGGACTTGGTACAGCATGTTAGAAGGGTAAGCATTTAAGTGAAATTTGCATTGAAATCTGATGTATGTTTCTTAAGATACAGTATGAGCACGTAGGCCTATACATAGTTTTTCACATTTTCAACAAAAAGTGAACTTGAAGCAAGCACATATGACATCATATCCTCACATTAGTGCACAGTGTTGTTTTCCTTTAAACTTTTAGACTCTATTTTCTTCTCAACAACTTCATATTATTAAAATATGATTGCAAAAGTGGCATGAGAACTTTACAAACTTCGCATCCCCCACATGGAGGTCCTATTCTTATCAAATTCAAGGCCAATGCAACGGTCTGATAAACAAAGGGAATCAAAGCATTCCTTGGCAATGTGAGGAAATGATAAGCTCTGAGCACTGCTCTCAATCTCATTTTTAGACACAAATCTACTGACTTCATTTACTGATATCTCGAGAAATACATACATGTCCCATTTGAATGGAACTTTCACCACACTGTGTAGATTTGGTTCGGATTTGGTTTGAAAGCAATATGTCCCTTTCAAAGAAGGGCATCCAGGCCTGTGCAGCATAGTGGAGATGGGGTCTAACCAGCTGCTTACACAAATTTAGCACAATTTCTTTACTGAAACTCTTAAAATCCCTCCTGATCATCCCCAGCACCCTATTTGCCCTTGCAGCAGTATAGCTGTACACTGTCCAGATCACTTTCTAGAAAGTTAAAGAATTTGAAGGCCAGTAAGGCCCCTAGACTTGATGGGGTCCACCCAGCCATTTAACATGAATGCTCTGAGATTTTGTCAGTTCCTCTTTCCATCATTTTTCAGAAGTGTCTGGATTCAAGTTCTCTACCTACAGTACTGACTGGCAGGCAGCAAATGTTACTCCAATTTTTAAGAAGGGGGATCAGAGTATGCCTTGCAATTACAGGCCTGTCAGTTTAACCAGTGTTGTGTGCAAAGTTATGGAATCTTTAATTAAGGATAGTTTACTTAAGTATCTTTTAGATAATAAGTTACTTAATCTGTCACAGCTTGTTTTCCTGCCAAGTAGATCTTGTGTTACTAACTTACTGAGATTTCATGAAGATTTCTATTCATCTCTTGATTCTTTGTATGGGGTTGATGTTACCTTGACTTTTCAAAGGCCTTTGATAAAGTTCTATTAGTTAGGCTAATGGTTAAACTGCGTAGGTGAGCTGCAGTTCAGGGCAATTGTGCTGATTGGATGAATTTGTGGCTTCATGGTAGATCTCAAAGAGCACTGTCAATGGTAACTTCTCTAATTGGAAAGAAGTCACAAGTTGAGTACCACAGGGTTCTGTACTTGGCCCACTTCTTTTCTTAATTTTCATCAATGATGTTAATAGGTCTCTTATAACTTGTATAAGTAATTTTGCAGATGATACTAAGCTTTATAGGAAGATTAGCATTTTGGATGATGCCTTACTGCTGCAGAAAGATCTGGATAGGTTATTTTCTTGGTCTCAGACTTGGCAAATTCTTTTTAATGCGGATAAGTGTTAAGTCCTTCATTTTGGTCCTAAAAGTTTTAGCTATAATTATAACATGAATGGCAGTGTTTCAAGTAATGTGAACTTCAAGAAAGATCTGGGTGTTGTAATTACTGGGGATTTGAAGTCATCAAGGCAGTGTGCAGCCACTGCTGTAAAGGCTAATAGAGTGCTTGGATTGATCAAGAGGAATTTCATCAATTTTAGTAAGGATATTGTACTTAAGACCCCATTTTGACTATGTTGCTTAGGTTTGGAGCCCCTTCTACGAAAAGGACAAGTTTCTTGTAGAGCAAGTTCAGAAGGGAGCCACTTAACGCCTTATACCAGAGGGGAGAAATTTACCTTATCATGCTACTGTAGGCTTAAACATCTTGGGCTTTATACCACTTTAGAGCTGAGAAGGATTAGGGGGTGGACATAATCCAGGTTTAAGTTTTTTTCTGAAAGGAATCCCCTGTTGTCTTGTAGTTTTTTAAGGCTTCATAGTACAATTCTCCGGTTTGTAGGCATTGTAAAAAGCTGGAATTTGCAAGGCTTGACATAATGAAGTTAAGTTTCTCCCATACAGTTGTCAACAAGTGGAATTGTCTGCCAGATTGGGTAGTTAACTCCCTGTCAGTTCACTGCTTTAAAGACCCAATTTTCTCATTCCAAACAGTGCCTATTCTCCTAACCTTCTTACTTAAGCCCCTCCCACAGTAATCTGGAACTCATCCTCATCCAGACACAATTTCAGTTTATTGCCTCAGGATGAGTATAAAAAGGCTCACTGTGTATAATCAAAACACTCTCACTATAGTTCATAGTGTGTTATACAAGCTTTGGCACTTTGCAATGTTTGAATTTGCTGCCAATCAAAGAGCTGAGCCAATTGAGAATTTCAGTACACCTCTACCAAAATTGCAGTTTGGGGTGAGAGGATTGGTCCTTTAAGGTTAACATTGACAAGTTCTTCCATGAATGTGGTAGAATCTGATTGTTTGGGGCTGTTGTCTACTGTAGGTTTGGTGGTTTGACTTTTGATTAGGGCTTTGACTTAAGGCATCTTATGGGGCCTTGGCCCTCCTTTGACCTTTAACCTGTTATGTTATGTTACGCCACGTTATGTTATGTTACAGTAAATAAGTCATTCAACTAAACACAACACTCAAAACAATGGGGCATGGATGTATGAGTTAGAACAAATGAGTAACTTCTTTAACAATTAATCTTTAACCATCTAAAATCAACATCATTTCATTCTGAAAGAGCATCAAATAAGATTTCAACTCATTGGCTTTGTTTGGTTAATAAAAGCCACTTTTTGGAAAGGAAACTGCTCCAGAACAATTAGGAGGCAAACTCATATATTCTTGGGGAGGGGGGGGGGGCAAATAAACTGATAGGTCTTTGTTAGGCCTAGGCCTAACTGAAAAGGGGTCACGTCAATGTTCCAGGGTTTGCTGTTCCCAAGGTTCAATGCTCCTGAATCTTGGGAGAATCTGCACTTCCGGCCGGGGAACTTTGAAACCCAGAAAAAGATGGATCTTGTAATCATCACCAAGGGAGATAATACAAGAAAGGGGAAATACCAATTCATGGAACCTTGGGAACAGTGAACCCCAGGAAAATCGGGTATAAGTATATAGGCCTAGGCCTAGACCCCACTGACAAAGGCAGTCGCCCAGCATTATAGTGTAACTTACTATACAGTACGTGTAATGTTAGGCTAGTGATAGGCATACAGGGAGTCATTTTTCTGAGGGGGAATGGGCAATTTTGCCCAAATAATGGCTGCTGGCACTATTTATCATGTTTTGCCCGAATGGACGTTGTTTTTGCCCCAGTTGGGAGGGCGAGTGTCCCCCTCCCCCTTGTCTTGTACCATGTACCCCTCCCCCTTGTCTTGTACCATGTACACCCTTAGGGTGGGCTATGCATGTAGGCCTAACTTTCTGTGTAAAAAATACAAAAATTGTGAATACTGACAGTGACAGGCACTCTTCTCATTTACTCCCTTGCATGAGCGAACTCCTGCATTGGACGTCTCCTTGGAGTTGGATGCCAAGTAATCAAAATCCTATACTATAGGCCTACATCCCAATTGTACAGTACAAACTACAAAAACGGAAAGGGACTCGACGGAGTCATTGACAACACGAGCTACAGTAGTACGTAGCAGTTTTGCTACTGTGGAGCAACTGCTGTATGCATGGTTAGTGCTAACTTATAAAATAGTGTCATTACTACTCTTAGTCTAATGAATTGATCGTTGGGAGACTCGTGTAAAACTCTAAAGACAATTCCAAAAAGCAGCAACGATAACATCACGTCTCAAAGCTTCAAGCTACATTACCTTGATAACTTTGGTTAATTCACATGGGCATTCGGCCGCAGGTACGGGCCTCCAAAGCATTACTACTATACAGAATGCATGCAGCATGCAACTCAGCTGAGCTGTCTAGATCTTGCATGCAGGCCGCGCGGGCCGGTGGCACCCACACGCGAATGTGCCATTCAATATTACTACACGTACTACGGTAACCTACTAGTGACTTAACTGAATCCACCTGAAAAATCGAAAAATTCTAGCTATGCTACTCCACTGTTTTACTCCGCACGTCGTGGACGGAGAAGGTCTAAGTTACCGTAGTACACGGTCCTGTTCAAGGACTAAAAAAAATCCATTTCGCATCTCAAAATTTCGACCTCTCATCTCGAAGCTTTCATCCCAAAATTTCTCTCTATCATTTCACAAATTTCGATTTCTCATGTCAACAATTTCGACTTGATATCTCAACTTCTTATCTGCTGTAAGACTTTTCATCCCGAAATCTGTAAATTTCGACCTTTCATTACGAAATTTCGTCAATCTATCAATTTTGCTCATTATAGATGGTAATATAACGTGTAACTCCGTACAAGCTTTTACATATCTTTCCGGGCTCTTCAACACCTCTTGATGACTACATTTCTAAGTTATTTTGAGATTAACAACTCGAAATATTAACGTTTAGTCGGCTTCTTTCTTTCCACGTTCCTATTAAGCCACCGTAGGGAGCTTCCAAGGCCACCAAATATGCAGGATAGGTTAGCGAGTATATCTTACGTGACCGACGCATGCTCTGAGTTTGTTGGCACAATGCTAACACCGTGCACAGGTTTATTTATCTCATTGTTCCGTGAGGAGGATGAGATATTGTAGCCACTTTGCCAATAGGGCTGTATAGTAACTGTACCTTGAGTCGGTCAGTACCTTGATTGTCTAAACCAATTCGAATTGGGCTGACGTCATTCCCCCCTTACTCTTCAGTACAAGTCTTTGGCATCATCATGCCGGGCGCGGTGTCTGAAATGCCTCGAAACCCATGTTTATATCCCTGCTTGACCTCCTCTGGTAAGTTCTCTGCCAAGTTGGTAAATCTACCACTTTCGGCTGGGTCACAAGGAAATGTACCTTCTCATGTTTTCTCATGTGTGTATTTCTATCTGCCAACCAAGCGAAGTCCCCCCCCCCCCCCGCAGTGTGCATGCATTGTCTCTGCTTCACTGAGTCCATTTAACCCACAACTCCCAGGAAGACTCAAGGTACTCCAATTCAAGTTTTAATTTGTTGTGCAGAAACATTTCCACACGGCGTTCTGTTTGTATTTTAAAAGAATTTACCATTACGGACGAGGTTAATTGATGTTCCGAGGGCTCAATGTAACCAGTTTTCGTGTCACATTTCCAGGTTTTTATTTTTTTTTTTTTTAATCCTTAAAATAGGTATCAGTTACACAAATTTTACTTCAAAAGGTAGCATATGTGGCATCAGATTGCATGTAAGGACCACAAACTCCTCAAAAAATTTCCAAAGGGCAGGGGGTCATTCCTCACTGAGACTCGTTTCCCGGTCGGCATAGATGAAAGAGAAGGGGGAAGGAGCGGAGGTCATGTGCGATGAACAATAGTGTGTCATTTATCATGCAAAAGATGTTAGGAATAAAACCATTTATATATAGGCCTATAGTCGAGAGTTCGATCGGGTAGTCATTTAGACAATTTTATCAATTCAGCGGATCTTGAATTTAGCCAAGGGTCACAGTAGAGACTATATTCAGTTCTGTTGTTAAGTTCTCCCACGAAAAGATTTTGTCTAATGGTAGTAGCACATTTTATGTGGTAACTTTCTGACCACTAAGCAAGTTGTTGATCTTTTATTATTGCAAAGGAAAGCTAAAAAATAACTTGAAGAATGTTTAAATCCTCTTTGCAAGTACGAATACCGTAATTTTCTACCTTCTGAAGGGTCGCGATTTTTCAAATTTTCTGTGAGCTCCTCGCCAACAAATCGTTGCGATCTGCTTAAATAGACGGGCAAAAATTACATTTTTCTCATCGAAGTATTTTCAATAAATTTCTGATCACTTTAAAGTTAGCGAACTTATTTTGAAGTTGGTATTTTATCACAGACGACAAAAAGATAGCGATATCTTAGATTCTAGGTTTAGGTCTGGGAAATGCTATTTTCGGCAATCTGAGGGGCCAATTTTCGAAATTTTCTGTACGCTCCGCGCCAACTGATGGTGGCTCACCGCTAAGATAGCCTTTGTGGCAAAATTTCGTCTACAATATAGGGCAAGAAAAATTAAAAAAAATCAAAACTAAATTAGTCCTGTACGCTACATACCGATCACTGATTCTCTTTTACTTTAACTCCCTAAAGTAAGCAAGTTTAGAAACAAATTTCACTTCAAACAGAAAGCGTACATGGCATTAAAGTGTACCTCAAGTCAAGAAATAAAAAATATGTAACAAAGAGCATGCAAAATGACTTCTGACAGTCCAATTTTCATCTTTACAGCACTTTCTTGAGCTGAGATATAAAATGCTGAAGTTTATTCACTTAAAACAAATTTGTCCATTGCGCAATAACTTGTGAATTTCTTGCTGTACAACTCACAAAATCCCTTTTGTTTCCTTTTAAAAATTAAAAATGTTTTATGACCTTGAATACTTCCTGTTTGCTTGTACAGTATGTTGATCAGAGAGAGCTTAATTTATTACATCGCCCCATGAGAGGAAAAGTGATATCACACCTTGGCAAAAGGTGCAGTAACTTTCAGAAAAACAAAGAAATACAAAGATTGTAATTTGAGTAGTACAACAATGACATCACAAATACTTCCACAATATACCATTTTCAGTTGAGTGAATAAACTTCAAGATTTTATATCTCAGCCCAAAAATGTCCTATGAAGATTGGAGTTGGACTTTTAGAATTCATTTTTCATGTTCTGTAAAATATATTTTTGAATTTTTAGGCTTGAGGTACACTTTAAATTGCATGTAAAGACACAATTATCCCAATTAACCACCACAAATCAACTTTCAAGACTATTCCTCTAAAAGTAAAAAAAGTTTGCACCTTTTTGCATCTAGGCTCTCTGAAAAGGCCACACGTTTCGGAAGGGAAAGTAACGCCACCTCCCCTAAAGCCTGTGACCCCCCTAGGCCTGTCATCTCTGAACATACTGCATGCCCTCCCCCTCCCTTCTGAGAAATCCTGCGTACGCCACCGTTCCCAGAAAATGAGTGACATAGTAGCCCGTTTCAGAGGGTGTGTTATTTAAGAAAAATATCTTCTCTAGGGGACGCATCCTGTTGTAGGAACGTTTGAAAGTAGTAACTCCTCACCCCAAACTACAATTTTACCGGAAGTCTATAGAGATTCTCCATTGACACAGCTCTTTGATTGACATCAAATTCAAAGAATGTAGAGTAGCTTACATTACAAATCATGAACTGAAAATGTCTTGATTATACATACAGGGTCCTGTATTCTTTCCATGGAATGTCAAGAAGCAATAACTAGGATTATGTCTGGTTAGGTTAGATGGAGTTTTACGGCCCACTCCCAACCAATTATAGTGTGAGTCGGGCCGACCACGGCCTTTTTCCATTTATGGCGCACTGGATTGTGTCTGGATAAGACGTTGTGTCAGCGGCAAGCAGTTTGGTTGGGAGAGTGGGAACTGTCTGGGGGATGAATAACTGCCTTAAAGGGGAAGTTTAAGCAAACAAATAATTTTCTTATATGAAAAAGGAACCAAATCTACACAGTGTGGTGATATTTACATTTCAACCGAACATGTATACCTCGAGATGTCAGTAAATGTAATAAGTAGAAATGGTTCCACAGTAAGTTTGAGGGCAGCAGAAAATTACATCACTTCCTCATATTGACAAAGAATGCTTATTTGCCTTTGTTAGTTCTTGTCTGTTGTGTTGACCCTGAAGTTAATAGGACTGACTTCCTTGTTGGAATCAAAGTTTATGAAGTTCTCATGCCCCTTATGAAATCACATCAAGATAATATTAGGCTGTTGAGGAGACAATAGGCTGTAAAAATGAAAGAAAAACAAAAGACTGTCCGTTAGTGTGAGAATATGATGTCATATGTGATTGCTTCAAGTTCACTTCTTGTTGAAAATGTAACAAATTTACTTGCTCGTATCTTGAGAACCACACATCCGATTTAAATGTAAATTTCACCAAATTGCTTGGAAGTCCGGATTCCCCCTCTAACATATCAAAACTTGATATGACTTTAAACCCTTCTTTAATGGGTGACATTTGAAGATCATAAAACCAATTAACTGACTCATTGATTGCCTTACACTGTGCTAGAATGAAAGTGAATGAACACCTTCGGAATTCAATTGATGTTAGTGGCGGCGCTACAAGGGGGACTTGAGGGGCATTTTCCCCTTCAATTTTTTCCCTCCTCCTGCTGCCCCCATGTTAGGCCAGTTAACTGAAAAATACATAATGTATCTCTCCTGAAAACCCCACCGGGAATTTTCCCCCTTGACCCTACCGGCAGGAGCTAGAATTTTGTGGTTGGTGTCACGCTGTTGACCTCCAATTTTTTTTTCTTCTCTTAGTTTGATAAGATTAGAAGATAAGAACAACTTAATTGCAACCTACAAAGGGTACAAGTAACACTAAAACAGAAAATTAGAGAAAGTAAAAGAATGAAACAATAGGATCAAAGCAGGCAGGTATTAGCGTTTATAAGTAAGGTTACGGAATTCAATACATTGAGGTATAAAAGAGGAGGAATGACGATTAGTACTGGAGTAGTAATCCCATTCTGCCATTTCGAGGAATAATCGCATTTCCCAAAATATCATTAAGTGGATGGCTATTGTCTTGCATAATCTTCGACTGCTTCGTCCCAATTGACGTTGATAGGACTTGGCCAGTGTTGGCTTATTCCCCTATTCAGGCGTGTGGCCAGGATTGTGTCATGGGAGGGGGAGTGGTGTCATGGGGCGGTTTGGGACACGAAATGAGGGAAAAGTCTAAAGATAGATAGAAAAACCGCTATTTGAGGTGTTTTTTGCATTGCAAGGCTGGGTCATGGGGGGTTCTGACCCCCACCCCCGCCTCCTGCCTCAAAGGTGTATTGTTCATTGGAACGCTGCGTTTAACTTCACAGAGGATGACTGCACAAAATTTTCACAGTTCCCGGCGCTTCTCTCTCTCTCTGACGGCATGGTTATTTATTTCCAATTTCGCTTTTTGATTCCTTGCCACTAAGAAACTGTTGTTTGCTATGAATAAGACTGAATCTCCTAACTGTACATTTTGCAAAACTTAAGTCGAAACTTTGGGTCACTTATTTTGGAGTTGTCCGTTCACTTCTTCCTTCTTTTAGACAGTGAACAACATCTCTTTAGCAGGCAATTTATTTTAAATAAATTCGACTTTTTCTTTGGTTATCAGCTCCTCCTGCAACATCCGTACAATTTTGTGTTTTCGTATTGTAAATATTTTATTGGTTGCTTTAAATTTAACTCCGTTTTCCTCGATGTAAAGAGTTTCTACCATAAACTCTTATTTATACTTAAAGTTGAAAACCATATAGGTTCCAAACCCAACTGTTCCTATCCAAAAGAGTCAAGAGATATCAAGAACTTTTTTATTACCCTTTTATTCCGATTAAAAGCACCCTAGATCATCCTCTATGGTGTTCTATTTTTGCTCCATTATTTGAGTGATATTATTTTGATCAATAACTGGTGTTCTCTATCTTATGCTACACACTGACATAAAGAATGTCTTTATGTAAAGCAATGCTTCAGTTACGAGCTCTTTGTTATGTCACGTTCTTGCTTTTGGGTTGTATTCCTCACCAGTATATTGCGAAGAAATATAACGCGTAGCTTTTTTTTTTTCAAAAGAGATATGGATAAAATAAATGCGTCGAAGAAAAGATAATAGTGAGCTAAATTAGATTTCAGGGCGCTGATGTCATCTGCAACGTAATGGCGTCACAACCTGTGTTCCCCTGTCATTTAACAACTGAGTGTAGCGTTATTTCAAGTTGTGTTAGAAACGGCATAGGTACAGATAACGTCATTTCGTTGAAGATGGTCCTCGTCGTGAAATCTAAAGCTCCCTAATTTGACTTCAAACTGTTGTGACTTCAAACTGTTTTGACTTCAAACTGTATTCATGTTAATATGTTTATGTTATGTTAACTATGTAAATATTGTCTAGGAAGTAGCAACGTTTGAAGACGGACGGTTGCATGTAATATTTGGACATCGATTCACGGAATACACGGAGAAAAACACTATTAAACGACTAGCTTGCTTTATAAAAGTGTCTATGACATATTTGTCTTCACTGGTCGTCAGTGTTACCATTCCAAGATAAAAGATTACATGCGAAACACAATTTCGACATTCTTTCGCCATCACTGATGTTCATTGTTTAACAAAGAAATTCTTGATTGGCTTTTGCAATTGTATTGTATCGACTTCAGCTTTTGTTCGGGTTGGGGATTAGGTTAGGGATCAGTGGGCTTACTGCTGTTGTTGGTCATGTAGGAGTTTCTTGTTAAAAGGAAATTACAGCAGTTTTCCGATTTTTTTTCCATTTTTTTTTTTTTGTTGTTGTTGTCATTGGTTTTTTGTTTGTTTGTTTGTTTGTTTGTTTTTTATTCAGAGCAAGGGGCGATCCCAAACATAGGCTATACTCATGCACATGCTGAATTGTTGAAGAAGAAAATTGCTAAAGGTTGGATAAACTATCATACTTTTCAGCAATTGATGTATAAAAATTGCCCAATCAATTGAGCGAAGCATTTTGCAAAACATTTGCATGTAATGTTTAGTGGGGTAACCAGATTTGGCTGTTCGGGGCAGTGGCGGATCTGCCATATGGTCAGGGGGCGGTCGCCCCCCCCCCCCTACTGACGGACCAAAATCGTCTTTCGGCGCCCTTTTTAGGTTTTTAACATACTTTACTCTTGCACCATTTTCAAGTTGGCAAAAGACAATTTAATAGCCTTGTTTCAAGGCTCAGATAACAAAATGCTCAAACAGCCACCAGTAACTGTACTATCTGCACTTTATTCTGATGAAAAGGGTCTTCTGTAATCTGGTAATACAGGTAAAGGTTTTGCCGAAACGTATCTTCATGCTTTATATACGCCCAAATGAATGTTTTCGCTGTGCTAAGTTAATTGTTTCCACACCAAGCGTGATTATAAGCTTACAAAATACACAGACTGACATTAAATTCACCCTCCCGGCCAATAGAAGATGTTGCAAAGGGCGCAACAATAATTGTAGCGCAAATAGCCCTCTTATTGTCGGAGATAATTATCAACATAGACAATACAAAGAGTTCATAAAGATGCCAAAATAGCTTCCACAACATTTTTCAAATTCATTTGAAGAGAACATTCAGGTTAAAATAAAATAAAACTGTTATCCTAGTGGTAATGGTTGAAGGGTTTTAATGATCAGTTTCCATTTTGCTTTTCTTCAAGTGACCATTCTCATGATAAATGGCTATTTCTAACCCTGCACAGTAATTCAATGCAAACGCTTTTTCTGTACTTTCGTGGTCCAATCTCTACGGAAGCCGAGAACGGCGCGGTAGGGAGAAACCGCAAATAGATTTCTCTGTACCACTCGGCCAACAAAAAGAAAAGGGCGTACTTCAAGAACGCCTTGTCAAGGCATGTTATGTACTGCAAACTTACCTAATATTAATGGACGAGTCTCAATGCTATTAGAAAACAGAGCCGTTTAGACAAGAACATTGCATTCGTACCCGTTTTTGTCTGCAACAACATGAAAATAAAGGAGTAAGTGTTTTGATATGTTGGTAACTAAATGCTTTGTCATAAATGCCAAGTCCCACAGGCTCAAAAATTATAGCAGGTAATGAAAACATGAGTATCACCTAAACCACTTTTTTGCTCATTTACTCTTTTTTGAGGGTTATCTGCTAACGATAACTATCTGGTATACATTTCTGTGTATTTCTGTGTATTTCTGATACAACGTATGCAGTCCCTTATTTCAAGTTTGAATTTAAATTCGTACTTAACGGGTATTCTGTCTTGTAATTAGAAAGGTAGCAACTTTGTGCTGTGGGATAAGATTACCCCAGATACTTTAAAGTGCTGCCCTGTTAGGTTTCTAAAATCAAAAACTAAAATGCGGGTATCCAGGGGAGAACTGTCGGGAAGGGTGGTAAATGAGAACGAGAGATAAGACTGAAAGAAAAGGTAAGAGAAAGGGGAGGGAGAGGAAAGAAGAAAAACACAAAGAGGCGATGAGGGAAGCAGAACAAGGAAAATGGGAAGTGTAAAGGAAATATAAAAGGATAAAGCCGTGGCCACACTACAACGGATTCGGGTCGGATTACGATCCGATTTTTCCTGCTTTTAGTAAATATCTTCTCAATCTGATTGGAAAGAACTTAAAGTTGAAAAATTGAGTAATGTATGATTTGTATCAGAGTATCTTAGTACTTTTGGGAGTACGAAAAGACCGCAATACGTTTTTGTGTATTGCTTCGTCAGGTTTTTCCAGAGAAACCTAACAGGTAAAGAGTCTTCTAAGAGATATCACCTTTGAATGATAGAAGATATCTTGGTTTTGTGTGAACGAAATAAAATCATAATGAAGTACTCCCAAAAGTACTAAGATACCGGCTCTTACCTCTAATGTCACTTCCTTTTCAAAGCAAAAAATTAAGGAACAACTAGCGGCACATAGGTATACCGTTTCAGCAGTCATGTTAATATTTGTTGCAGCTTATTGCAGATTGGGTTTTTTCTTACTGTTTAGTTTTGTTTTTAATTTTTTCCATGTTTTTACTTAGGCCTATGTATATCATTTTCATTCGTTAAGTTTGTTATCACCTTTTTTCCTTTACTTTACTTTACTTTGGGTTTTTTTTTTTTTTTTTTTTTTTTGTCATTTCTAATATAATGCGTATTTTTTACCTTATAGTTTTCCTTTTTCTCTGTAATTCTGCAAAGCTTTATTACAGTGTACCCCGAAAAGTCTCAAGTGCCTCCCCGCTAATAATGCTCGTTGGCTACACTAAAAGTGTATGGTAGCTCTTTGGAATCTCTTCATTGTGTACTAATTTCCGACCAGGCTCCGAAACGTTCCAACTTCCGCCCTGTGGAACTCTGCTTCTTCTTGATTGTTCGCCTCGAGCTCCTTGCAACCTTTAAGGCCTGTATACACGAGAAAAAATTGTAAAACATTCTTAAAACACTTCACCTGCAACAAAACATGCTTGTTTTCGGTTTGTTGCACAGTGTAGACAGAGTAAAAACAATTTGAAAACATTTTAAAAATGTTTTGAGAATGTTTTGAAAAGAATTGACAGGACTTTTTCTTTTGCAAAATTTCCACAACATGCTTTATACCCTGTCTACACTGTGCAAAAAAACCAAAATAAGCATGTTTTGGATTTGTTGCCAGTGGATGCTTTGGAAATGTTTTGGGAATGTTTTGCAAATGTTGCTTGTGTATACAGGCCTTAAAAATTCAAATTCAGAGCAAAACACAGACAGGATACACAGGTTTTCCTTCTGTGATTGGCACATGATACGGGAAGTTGCTTTTACTTTGGCCGCAAAGGCCTAATAAAAGCCTATAAACATGCTGTTTGCCCCTAGTTCTGAGCTAGCCTTTCAGAAAATATGTCTCTCAAGAACTCCCAAAGACTTATAAACCACAGCACTCTTAAAAAGAGATAAAATTAGTCAGCACATAACTCGTGTACGAATTCCTTTGGTAATCCTGTTCATTTTACTGAAAGCATTATCTGCCCTAAACTAAAAGTTAAATTCGAAGAGGAAGAAGTTTCGAATCAAGCTTACAGCCTTAAAAGGCCGATTTAAAACTGCCAACCTTTGTCCGAAGGCGGCAACCGAGCACTTCATCAGTAACCTCTGCGATAGATCTCTATCGGATAAATATAATATAAAATAGCTCTAGGTAGAGGCGACAGTTTATAGCTAAATCCCCGGCGCCCTTCAATCACAATGTCAAGCCTCATAGTCCTCAACGGAGCGTTTAAAACAATGAGGATACGATACACTCTGAACAAAAACCAAAGAGCTAAAACAGAACCGGCAGTGCTAAAACACATGGCACTTAATATCGGAAAATCCGAATCTGTGTCAAATTTTCCCAAACAAATCGGTCATGGTAGCCTTTGAGAGGGCACCCAAACTAAATAATACCTAATTAATTCTAGGCTTAAAAGGGACGGTAAACTTGAAACAACTCACGAGGAGAATGAAAATTGCTCCCTCGATTCTCTCATCTAGGCGATCTAAAAGAGCAAATATTCTATCGAATTAAGATCAGGATAAAACAAAAGTCCAACTACTGATGAAGCTTAACACCTAAAAACCAAGAACAGAAACATGTCACGTCTGGTTAAAAGTTTTAGAAACAGAGCAGTACTTCAAAGTACCTGCGGTCTTCAATCCCACCCCACAGTACAAACATGCTACCTGTCAAATTACAAGACAAAATATCCATTAAGAACGTATTAAAATTCAAAACTGAAACAAGGGACTGCATACGTAGTATCAGATACTGCCAACGCCGGCTTCAGTCAGCAAAACAAGGCCTTTTTTCGAATACACACTCTAAAACCAAAAGAGTGAACTTAGTCACTCTTTGATCGAGTGAAAAGTGTAAATTCACTCCACTAGAGTGATAATTCACTCCAAGAGGAGTGAAATTCCCTTCAAAAAGAGTGAAGTTCCCTCCAAAAAGAGCGAAATTCACTAGAGACCAGGGAAAATTCACTCTTCCACGAGTGCCTGCAATGATCGCTCTTTTTTTTAAGAGCGATCACTGTGGGCACTCCGTCAAGAGTGAAATTTCGCTCGTTTTAAGGGAATTTCACTTTTTTTGGAGTGATCTTCACTCTTTTTGGAGGGAACTTCACTCCTCTTGGAGTGAATTATCACTCAAATAGAGAGAATTTACACTCGATCAAAGAGTGACTAATTTCACTCTTTTGATTTTAGAGTGCATTTCTCGTTTTCCTTACCTGGAATAGTCTTTCTAAACATTCGAGTCCCTTGCTCTTTGCCCTAAATAAATAAATACTTTTCCCTGAATTTCTCATGATTTACTTGTTTCATCTATAAACGGTAGAATAAACGGAACCAATAACATTATTCTTGTCTGAAAGGCTGTTTTCTAGTAGTAGCCTGAGCATTGAGACTCGTCCATTTATTTTGAGGCTGCTCAATACTTTGCAGGCTATAACAAAACGATCTTGAAGTACGCCCGCTCATATTTTGTTGGAATATATGGTACAGAGAAATCGATTTCCGTTTTCTCCCTACCGCACCGTTCTCGGCTTCCGTAAATCTCAGATTTGCTATAGGGAGGGCATATTCTCCGATATTTCCCAAACGTTTCAAGTTTTCTTACAGTAAACCCAGAATCAAACTTTTCTATAATGAAAGCTCCATATTTTAAATTATTTTTATGTTTTTAAGGTGTAACATTTCGGCCCGCCAAAAGATGCCTACCTACCAATTGCAGAAATGTGCATCGATTTAATAAAACAAAAAATTAAATTATGGGTGCTCGATCCCCCTGCAAAAAAAAGTCTAGCTACGCCACTGAATACAATATTTAGTGAATCTCGCTTCACATGTCGTGACTTACTTTGGCTGAATGAATCTTGACTTAGTGAGACTGTCGTGAACATTCTCATATCACATACTGACATTGGGTATGAAACTTTGGGACAGCAACATCCATGGCAACGTTAATGAAATCGAGCTGACGGATAAATCATCTGCTGGAAGTTAAAAACCATTCGTTTTACTCGCAGTTTAAAGTTTAGTCAGATGTACATCAGTGCACGAGTTGCTCCTGTGACTGTTGGTGAACAGGGGCCTGTTGCTTACAGTCTCTCAGTAACATTAAATTCATGTTTTCTAAAGAAAAATACGTGTACATGACATGAGTATAGGCATATAAGTTGAGTGTTTTATTGTATGGTACGGTACTGTATTTATCATCATGGTCTAGCCTGTCAGTGCCGATTCTCGTATTTAGAAAAATTACACCCTGCCGTTTCAAGTCTCCGCCAAGCCCTCAAATACAAAAGTCTGTGACAGCGCCTGGCAAATTATAAAAAGCCCACGACACAACAAGAGCCTTTTGCAATGACTAATTTTTCCCTATCCTCAATTCCACGAAATGCAAAATAAAAATAAAAAAAGAAAAACAGAAGCAGAAAATGAGAGGGAGGAAAAAACCTTCAGACGGTTTTTTAAAGTTCGGTTGCAAGAAACTATACTGCCCATTATATCCCTTCTGCTTGGATTCTTTTACTTTAGTATCGTAAAAATCCCATTTAACTCCTTACTCTTGTGCTTAACATAGACGAACACAATTCTCCCTAACCGACCATGAAACTGAGTTTAATTATATAAAACAGTTATCTAATGGATGAAATTTAATGAATGCGTCGTTTATGATATTGTGCATCCTGAACAGCTTGGAGATAAATGATCTCACCATTCCATATTTCAAATCATGTTTAAACGGTTACAATATTTAGAACTTTTTCTAAAACAATGAAATATTTAAACGCATGAAAAATGCCGTGACATTTATTGGCTTGAACACCGCTAACACGATGAGCTCTGGGGGATATTTCAATACTCTCATAAGATTATGTGGGCGTAATTGTGACTTGCTGAATGCATGTTCCAATGTTTTTGACTTACGTGGTTGGTTCTTTGCAGTTGATTATTTCTTAAAAGTAGAAAACAGTCCAACCCAATAGCCATTTAACCAGGCAACTTCACAGAAGAAAGAGGGATTAACAGCTTCATTTGTTGGAGGTTTCCGGCTGTTGAAACTCGAAACTTAATTTTCAGGTTAGTTGGGAATCAAACCAAGCGCTTAGAAAGAGTATCATTTGTGAGACCTTGCATTATAAATGATTGTTATTGTATAAACATATACAAATGCGAAGTATAACCGTTATACTACATTTGTAGACTGAGGAGTGTAGGCTACAAATTTAAATGTAAGCCTATACGAAACAAGCTTTCATCTGGAAATGCAATAGTGTTTACTTTCTTATTTATTTATACTCGTTCCCATCGGTTGAGCACTGTATCCAGTGTGGTTTCGCTATCTTTAACCATATATATATATACATATATATATATATATATATATATATATATATATATATATATATATGTCGAAATCATGGCATACGCCAGGAATTGCTACGTACAATTGCTACGTGCAATGAATGTATCCTAGTCACGCTTTCTTGCTTCTCTTGCTCTGTTGAGCGTATCTTTTAGAATTGTTATCTTTCTCATTTTGTCATGTAAGTTGTACGTTTTCTTACCTAGTTGAAAGATTTAAACCTCGTAATGTAATAAAATTTCTTTTGTGCATAGTATCTACCATATATATATATATATATATATATATATATATATATATATATATATATATATATATATATATATATATATATATATATATATATATATATTTCACTAATTCGGCACTTAGGGGGACAGTTGTTGTTGAAAAATCCACCTTAGGGGGAAAAAAGTTTTGGGGCGAAATATAAGTTTCGCCTTAACGTTTCTACACACTTTTTCTATAGGAATACGTAAACGGACAATGGCGCCCTCCTAGATTTACAAAGTAGATGCAATTACTTCAAAGTTGTCAAATTTACGGACACCTAGCTGTTATCAGGAACGGATGGCTGGCCATTGAAATAACGTTGTTTATATGTTTAGACGTTAGGGCGAATTCTTTTTCTTATGTATTTTATTGTTATTTTTTCGCCCTATGTACGAGCAGATATAACAATTTCCCCTTAAGGTGGGAATTAGCGTTATACATATATATATATATATATATATATATATACAAATACAAATAATTGCCCAAAAAACAAGACTGGACGGAGTGCTCAATTCTGCAAGCAGAAGAGCAGATATCGACCATGTATTTATGCTGTTAAAGCAAACAAAACCCTAAAGTTTCTCACAAATCAATGCGATCGTGAGGGGATCTCGGTTAACAATGAACACAAGCCTAGCTTCGCCGTTCTGGGTTTTTAACCATTGCCCGCTTGAGTAACTTTCTTGCGTGTGTGTGTGTGTGTATATATATATATATATATATATATATATATATATATATATATATATATATATATATATATATATATATATATATATATATATATATATATATATATATATATATATATATATATATATATATATATATATATATATATATATATATATAAAGGTCGAAAAGAGGTAGTAAAAAGTGCTTAAAAGTTTGCGGAAAACTCCACGACGTTTCGGGTATAAACCCTTCATCAGGGGCAAAAACCAAACTGAACAACTGACAGTAACAATTGGACACGACAAACATCAAATCCGAAGCGATCAGTGTAAAAACAGAACCGGACGAAAGTGATGGTCAAAAACATGAGTGCGAAGGATGAAACACAAAACTAAAAAAGAAAAAGAGGGTCCTTGATGAAAAAGTACACATTAAAACCGAGCATGGTCGGAATAAAGAAAAAAATAGACAAAAACCAGGCTCGAAAAAAGGTACATAGTAAAAAACGAGCATGAACGGGTAGGTGTAAAAGGAGTTAAAACTGGCTCAAAAGAGGCCGTGAATATCACAAAAGGTCAATTCAAACATTAAGGCCGTGTGGAGCGAGAGTACCTAGCCTCATGATAAGTCGGTTTTCAGCACTAAGGCGGTCACGATCGGAGCCTCGGCATATTACAGCTGCGGTAACGGTTAAGTGCTGTATTGAACAAGGTAAAGGGGGATTGAAATGTCACCGGGTATCCATGGAGAATCTGTTTGATGGACCTTAGGTGCTCGGTGACTCGGTCTGCAAGGCGGCGCTTGGTCTCTCCCAATAAGTTTAAGTCTCTTGTCGTACAGTTCACCGTTTGATTGTGTCCGTTTTCAAGCACGTATACAAAAGGTATTTACTCACGGCCTTACGCCTAGCTTAAAACATTTCGTTTCGAACCTCCGCAGAAGATTTACGGAGGAAGTATCCCACTACCCAGCCAAAAGTTTTCCCATTATTTATTCTCTTGCCATGGCCACCTTTGGTAAGACCAGACTTGCCAGTTACATTAATTTCCTGGGAACTTGTCTTCGTAGACGTGTAATTCCAAGAGGTTTCAGACTGAATTTTCACGTTCAGTCCGAGTACGATTTTCATTTTAGACGAGATACCTCACGGTACTTACGCTCGTGTTCGTTCAGTCTGATACGCTCTACCATTCGCAGTAATGAAAGGAAGAAGACTTCTTTTGACATGACTATTGAGGAAAAACAGTCACTTCTGCTTGAAACCTTGCCCCAAGCTAAAGAAGTTCGCTTCCTTATTCATATTTTCAACCGCAGACTGCATAATTTCTTACAAGACTCCAAATCCAAGACCTTGGCTAGCCTGTTGCCCAAATCCCCGCCCACCCAAACCGAAACTAACATTAATAACCAGCCAGACACCAAGCTTGTAGTCACCATCCCGCCCGATCTGGAACTCTCGTCCTCTGAACGCTCAGTTTTAGCGAAAGGCCTCAACTTCGTACCACTGAACCCCCTTCCTGATGAGTTTTCCATACGCAGAGACGTTTCGGCCTTCTGTAGGAAACTCCGCCTTCGCTACCATTTCGGGATAACAGACCATCAGGATGACACCCCCTCAGAGGAAGTCCCCAACCCCGCCAACTCTGTCCGTTCCTCCTGGACGCCCAAGCCAGGAGAAAATCCCACCCTTGATAATGTAATTAACACAACAAAGATTTCAACAATCTCCTTCCCCCTAAAATGACCCCACTGCGTAACCTTTGTCCTGAGGAACGAGATGCCATTTTATCCCTTAAAAGTAACAGGGACATCATCATCAAACCAGCCGACAAGGGTGGAGCTGTTGTAGTTTGGCGAAAGGACTTGTATATTGCAGAGGCCAACAAACAGCTATCCGACCAAAGTGCTTATTTAGAACTTCCCGCTGACCCCACTCCTGATTGCCAAAAGTTAGTTAAGAACACATTAACCCAACTCATGGACAATAACCAACTACCCAAAAACGCCACTTCTCTACTACACGTACCCTTGCCCTCAGATTTCCAATTTCTACCTACTTCCCAAAATCCACAAAGCAAACAACCCTGGCAGACCTATCGTTTCTTCACACAGCTGCCCCACTGTACTTATTTCTGAGTATGTAGATTCCGTGCTCTCCCCTTTATTTTCAGCCTTGCCGTCGTTTGTTCAAGACACACCACATTTCTTGAGACTTATTCGTGACTTTGAGTTCCCTGAAAATTGCAGTGAACGTCTTTTATTCACCATGGATGTGTCCAGCCTCTACACGTCCATTCCTCATGATGCTGCCTTAACAGCTATCCCCTAATACCGACTGACACCTTCCTACGTCTGACGGAACTTGTTTTCACACAAAATTGTTTTCAGTTTAATGGGCGTTTTTTCCGCCAAGTTAAAGGAGTGGCTATGGGAACCAAAATGGGTCCTTCTGTTGCCTGTTTGACCATGGGTCACTTTGAAGAACAACTTTTTTCTCAGTATACCGGGCCCCGACCTATACTTTACAAAAGGTATATTAATGATATTGTAGGAGTTGCCACTGGATCCCGCCGTGATTTAGAAACCTTTATCGACTTTGTTAATTCCTTTTGCCCCTTTTTGAAATTTACCCATTGTATCTCGGACTCATCTGTTGTATTTCTCGACCTTAAACTGTCCATTAACAACCGTACAATTACCTCAAACTTACACTTTAAGCCAACCGACCCGCATAACTACCTATTGTACCCTTCCAACCATCCCAAATCCTGCACTAAATCTATCCCTTATTCCCAGCTCCTGCGAGCCAGGCGAATATGTTCGGAGGATTCTGACTTCTCCACTGCCTCTGATGAAATTTCATCCTTTTTTGAAAAACGCCAGTACCCTGCCAAAATCCTCTCTAATGCCCTGCGCAGAAACCAGCAGAGAGGAAGCCTTGGAGAAAAAGAACAAATCTGGTTCAAATCTACGTATTCCTTTGGTTATTTCATATCACCCTTCGGTCCGTCCTATTTTACGCGCTATCTACAAAAATGTAGAGTCCCTCCGACAAGACCCCTCTACCCGTGATGTTTTCCCGGAACCCCCCATCACTGCTTTTTGAGTTGAGAAAAATTTAGCAAACCATTTAGTTCGGGCTTCCCATCCACTCAATTCTTTTAATGACACCCCTGGTACCTTTCCCTGTAACCGTCCGAGGTGTAATACATGCCCATTTGTTGGCAAACACGACCTCGTCAACATTGCAGACCCAAACGGCAAAAGCTTCATTGTCAGACAAAGATTCTCCTGCATTTCATCCAATATAGTCTATGTTTTAGCTTGTGGAAGTTGCAACTCGTTGTATGTGGGAGAGACCAAGCGCCACCTTGCAGACCGAGTCACCGAGCACCTAAGGTCTATCAAACAGAATCTCCATGGATACCCGATGGCTGCACATTTCAATCCCCCTTCACTTTCTTCAATACAGCACTTAACCGTTACCGCAGCTGTAATGTGCCGAGGCTCCGATCGTGACCGCCTTAGTGCTGAAAACCGACTTATCATGAGGCTAGGTACTCGCGCTCCACACGGCCTTAACGTTAGAATTGACATTTTGTGATATTCACGGCCTCTTTTGAGCCAGTTTTAACTCCTTTTACACCTACCCGTTCATGCTCGTTTTTTACTATGTACTTTTTTCCGAGCCTGGTTTTGTCTATTTTTTTCTTTATTCCGACCATGCTCGTTTTTAACGTGTACTTTTTCATCAAGGAACCTCTTTTTCTTTTTTAGTTTTGTGTTTCATCCTTCGCACTCATGTTTTTTGACCATCACTTTCGTCCGGTTCTGTTTTTACACTGATCGCTTCGGATTTGATGTTTGTCGTGTCCAATTGTTACTGTTAGTTGTTCAGTTTGGTTTTTGCCCCTGATGAAGGGTTTATACCCGAAACGTCGTGGAGTTTTTCGCAAACTTTTAAGCACTTTTTACTACCTCTTTTCGACCTACACATTTCCACAGTGTTCCGCAGCATTTTCGATATATATATATATGTAATTATTTATATAAATTCCAGGTATGCTCCAAGTAACACAAAAATAACGAGTATGAATGAAATTTATGGTGTTGTCTACTTTCTTTTGATACATATATATATCATATTTATGTATATAAACCTATATAATCTGCCTCTTCCTTAGAAAAAAAAGTGTGGAGTTCCCCCGACAAGTTTTAGCCCCTTCCACCCGTTACAACCGCTAATGTTAAATTAACCGATTATATAAAAACGACCGATATTGTAAAAAAATTACCGATAATGTAAAAATTCTTGGAATCGATAATGTAAAACAAAATTATCAACAGTGCGAAAAAAATCCTTTGAACTGAAATTTAAAAAGGTTTATCGATAATGTAAAAGCTGTTCTTGCGAGTGTTTCATGTTTGGTCCTACCTACAGGTGTGTATGTGTGGGGTTTATGTAGATAGGCAGGCCAGCTGCCAGGCGGTAGAAGCACATGTGTAGGTTCGTGGACGCGATAGGTTGCAATTGCGTAATTGCGTATACAGACCGTTGCAAAATAGAGGCAAGTATGGCAAGCCAAATGCCCAATAATTTGATGAACTTGCTTAATCAGTCGATAAACCAGGTTTATCAATTTTATAAACCAAATTTTTCACCAAAGAAGTGATAAACTTGGTTTATCAAATCGAAAGACCAGGTTTATCATCCTATAAAGATGGTTTATCAGTCGAAAAATCAGGTTCATCAACGCCAATGCGCCATTATTCGGAATTGCATATTTATCGAATTGATTTACGAGGTTTATCGGTCGATAAACCAAGTTTTTCGAATTGCTGGACATTTGGCGTCGATAAACCCGGTTTATCAACATAAGCCAAGTTATTCGATAAACCAGGTTGATCAATTTGATAAACCAAGTTTTTCACCAAAGAAGTTGAAAAACCTGGTTTATCAAATCGAAAAAACAGGTTTATCAGCCTATAAACCAAGTTTATCAGTCGATAAACCTGGTTCATCGACGTTAAATGCTCAGTGATTCGAAAAATTCAAGTTTATCGAATTAATAAACCAAGTTTATCGACTTTTCAAAGTGAAAAATTCGATAAACCTGGTTTATCGACGGATAAACTTATTTCATCAAATAAAACCTGGTTTATTGGTTGATAAACTAGGTTTATAGGTTCATAAACCTGGTCATTTGGCTTGTTATAGGCAAGATTCCCCTTTCCTGAAACATATTGTGGTTTCGGGTGTTCGAAAGTTGTAGGAATAGACTCTTAAACATGACATTTAACTTACATACACATAATAACATTTTCATGTTTTCATACTAAGTGATCCTCTTGGACGGATGAAGCTAAACCCAATTTTATTCATTTTCACATGATAGGTTGTTTTTATATATCGGTAATTTGTTTACATTATCGGTTCATTTTTACATTACCGGTTGTAACACCCCCCCCCCCCCCCCCTCCGTTGCTCACATCAATATTTTTATTTCAGACTTGCCATTCTCTGTCACAGAAAATTGAAGAAGGTGAAGCATCCCGAAGGGTATTTCAACATCATGCGGTATAAATTCGGGCATATGTGGAGACTTATCATTTTAGTAGCTCGTATCTTCTTGGCTTGCACACAGCTCTGCCCAGAACAATGCATATATTGCCATGGTCCTCTAATCCGCGTAATTTGTGACGGCAGGGAAGCCAACCTAACTGCCTTTCCAATAAATGACAACAGCAGTTATTGGATGCGATACTTTTACTTTACCCACACTGATATCGACACTCTACGGAATGGGACCTTTCTCCTGCCTCACTGGCCTTTTCTTCTGGAGCTCGGACTTTACTCAAATGGAATCACGTGGATGGATAAATCAATATTTTCTCAATCGGCTTCCATTCAGAAGCTTATGTTACAGAACAATAATCTAAGAAAGGTACCAACGGCGTCGCTCAAACCGTTGGAACATTTGGAATATATCGATCTAAGCTCGAATGCAATTCAATTTGTCGAGGCATGTACTTTTCTTTTTAATCCAAAATTGCACACCATCCTTCTAATCAACAATGCCATCAACTTCATCCATCGATCTTCTTTCTTTGGACTGAACATAACATTTTTAAATTTGTCACAAAATAAGCTACGTTCATTTCTTTCTGTTGACTACCACTACGGCAACTATTCTTTGAACGCAAAAGTCATTACCTTGCATCACAATAGTATAGATATCATACACACTCCGAACAAGTCCTTTTCTGCATGTGAGCACTTGGATTTACGGTTCAACAAGATAAAAGTATTAGAGAAATTTACATTCGTTGGCTTCCATAATCTTCGAATTCTCTTTGTAAATCACAATCAAATTTCTTTCATTCACCCTTTGGTTTTTGGGGGCCCTTTGAACAGTCTCACCATCCTACGCTTGAACAGTAATAAGATGACAGAAGTTCCGGTTCATCTCTTACGGCATTTAAGACGCTTGAGAATATTAAACTTAAACCATAATAAGATTTCGGAAATACCAGGAAACGCATTCATTTATAACCAAGATCTTAATACAATTCACTTATCCAAGAATATTATCCAAAAGTGTTCCATGCATTTTTTGTCAGGACTAAGCAGTATTGACCAACTCTTATTAGATAACAACAACCTAACGGAAATTCCTGAAGGGTTCTTTGGGACATTACACGATTTTGCACTCGATATACATTACAATCCTTGGGTTTGCGATTGTAGAGCGCTGCAGGTATACGAATGGTTTCAGAAAACGAGATTTTTCAAGAATCCAGTGATATGTCATTCTCCAGCTTCACTTTATGGAGAAAATTTCCTCCAACTTGAACTTACTGCTTTCTGCAATGTTACAAGTAATTCAGTGACCCTTGACCCCCAAAATATAAATAATTCCACAAATGACACCGATTTCACAAATGTCGCAAATCCATTTGACATCTTGGGAGAGTATTCAACACGTTTCATCGTGGTATGCGTGGTCATTGTTCCCTTAATCTTGATCATTGCAATGAATTTAAGTTGCCGAAAAAACAATTCAGAGGAAGAGATGAGCAATTCTGCTGATCAGGAGGAAGGGCAAGTGAATGACGCCTCAGATCAAGATGGTGCGAGTGCAAAAAACGACACGGTTGGTCAGAATCCTGAAGTGCTTGAATAAAGCAGTCTAGACCAGAAATGTGTGTAAGTGAACGACGGTATATATATAAAGATGTAATACGTCACTGAAAATCTTAATAATTCCACAAATGACGTAAATCCATTTGTATTCTTGGGAGAATATTCAGAAAATTTCATTGTGCGAATTTCATGGTGCTAAGTATAGTCACTGTTCATTTATCTTGACCAATGAGCTTAAGTTGGCAGAAAAAATAACAGACGAAAAAAGGAAGAATTCCGCTGATCACAAAGGTGAATATGGCACTGTAGATCAAGATGGTGCTGGCCAGTGCAAAAAACGACACCGTTGGTCAGGATGGTACCAGGAAACTGTTCTAGAGAATAAGCCTTGTGGACCAACATGGTCCTCTTTAGGCCTACACTGTAAGAAATGTCGGTAAATTTACAGAACAAAAAATAAAACGATACATAAAGACTATAGAAAAAGTAATGACAACCAAGCTTCAAAAGTTGACAGCACTTTTTAATTCCTTGCCGAAGGCAGGCAAGGAATCCATGTGATGGGGATGTCGTGTGTATATGAATGTGTGTGTGACGTGGAGGTCAAAGGTCATTTAAGGTCACGAGAGGCCAAATAAAAAATTCCAAAAAAATTGCTTGTAAACACGGTAGCTCAAGAAAGGTTAGTGTGACTAATCTAATATTTGGGTGGATGGGTTGGCCCTATTGAGTAGATGATCCCTATTATTTTTGATGGAGGTCAAAGGTCATTTGGGGTCATGACATGTCAAAAGGTCAAAACCTTGTTTACATGATATTTAAAGAGCGGTACATGTGACTATATATTTGTGTGGGTTGGCCCTATTAAGGAGAGGGCAAATGGTAAATTCCTTCGAAATTCCTTGTAAACACGGTATCTCAAGGAGGGTAAGTGTGACTCATCTCATTTTTGGGTGTGTGGGTCGGCCATATTGAGTGGTTATCCCTTTTTTGGTGGAGGTCAAAGGTCATTTGGGATCAGGAGAGGTGAAAAGGTCAAAACCTTGAAAAAATTATGTCTGAAGAAAAGCGAATGTGACTATGCTCATATATGGGTGTGTGGGTTGGTCACATTGAGTTGATGATCCCTTTTTTTTGTGGAGGTCAAAGGTTATATGGGGTATGATAGGTCAAAAAGCCAAAACCTTGTAAACACGGTATCTCAAGAAAGGTGCATGTGACTAAACTCTTTAGGTTTTGTGTTGGCCGCATTGAGTACATGATCACAACTGGTTTCTGTGAAGGTCATATGTCACTTGGGTTCAACGGTGTTTAAGTCTGACAAGCTTAATTGTTTGCACAATGTTACAAGCAAGGTGTTTTGTACGGTCCTCATACTTGGTATGTAGATGGTGCAGAGTGAATAAATGATCCCTGTAGTATTTGGTGGAGGTGAAATGTCATTTGGGTTCACAAGGGGTCAAAGTCTTTATTTCATATTTACACAATTTCCCATGGTTGGAGTCTTGGATACTGCAAAATTTCACACGTAGTATATGGATGTGATATCGTGAGCCGAAGCCTAGTTCTATGTGGTTAAACGTCATTCGAGATCTCAATGTAGGAAGCTTGGATGTCTTGCATGTATACTTTGTGGGTACAGTACGTAGCATTGTCAATTTGAAAAACATCACAGAGCACTGTCAATTTGAAAAATAGATAGGCTTACACTTCAGCGGCAAGGAATCACTAAGCCTTTTGGCTTTCTGGTTCTGTAATCTCTTGCATTTCTTTTTTTTTTCACTCTTTTTTTTTTGTTCCCTAATTTTAAAGAAATTTTAAAATTTTGTATAGTTTTTGAAACTTATAGATGAATATGAAAAGGTATATCACGTGACAGTTAAACATTTCTTGTGCTCCTTGATGGAACTCGTTAGCCAGGCGAACGACGTCAAAATGAGGAGTTACTTGAGGATTTTTCTCTACCGTGAGTGCACTTTTATTCGGTTTATATGCTTTAATATATCTTTTATGCAAGAAAACAACTCATTTCTCCTTGTTGTCGACTACATCAATAAGTTTGTGGTCATTCTAAGATGAATCATCTCGCCATGTGGACTTTATGAGCAAATAAAGTCGACATAATGAGACAAATTTTCTCGCCATTTCGACTTCCTCGCCAGTAAATGTCGACATGGCAACAGAAATTATCTCTCCATGTCGACTTCCTAAGAAAAGGATATCGACATGGTAACATCAATTATCCCGCAATGTTCAGTTCCTAAGCAACGGATTACAGCTGGGTCAAATAACTTATCTCATCATCATGACATGCAGTATGGCACTTAATTGAGGACCTTCTAACCTTTGGGCTCACTGAAATTTAAATTTTGTAAAATCTTGTGTTTATAACTCATCAAAGTATTTTAACGTGACGTCAGCAAAGTAATTAAAGGTCTGGAGACATAAAATGACAGAGTTGCGTATTTAATGTAAAAGTTATCGAAAACCTAGAAAATAGCCATAACTGCTATTACATATAAACATGATTAAATATGCAAATCTTGTAATGTCAAGATGGACAGACTATATATGGTTGATGTTGCCCTTTACTTTTGCAACCTCAATTTCAAGGACATTTGTAAAATTACTATGACTGGAGTGTTTACTTTAAAAGTTCAAACTGAGTCCTTGGAAACCAGCATTAATTACTACTACACTGTAAACTACCTGATTAGTAATTAAGAGATGACTAATATAGAGTAAACAAAATACATGTCAACATTGTGCAACACTACACACCATTATTTTTTTTCATGGGCAACAACAAAAACGCAATTTTGAAGAGGTATGTTTTAAAAACAGTGTAAAATATTGCCCAAATTCTAAAGGAACTTTGTTTGTACAACCTTAGTTATTAACTGTCAATGAATGTTCTGGGCTTTTGACTGACATGTCGCACACCTCTTAATAATATTCTTAATGCAATGGCGTCAGGCGGATGTCATTTTGGAGGAATGCAATGAAGCGCGACTGCACGTAGAAGATTTGGGGCAGCGCACGTAGTACAATTACGCGCTTTCCAATCGACTTCATGGATATGATGTCACAGAGCAGAGGGTGCTCCCTCGCTTAAAGGAAGACACCTGTCATCGCAAGTTACACAGACAAATGCAAAGAGCTCATTTGCCAACCAATCGAATGCGCGGTTAAGTCTACTGCACGCAAGGGGTCGTGGCCGTAACGGGCTTTTTCTCTCAGCTGGCGGTGACTTTTCCCCCGACTCCAAATCCCCAACCAAGGCATAATCTCTGTCCGACTGAGACACCCAATTCAACACGATTCACCCCCCCCCCCCAAGGTTTTGAACAATGGGGGCTGCATCCCCAGCCCTTTATCCCGTAGGGTTATGCAAGGGGTGAGGTATGATGCGTGCCTGTCACGCGATTTACCTATTTCCTCCAAATGACGCTGGCGTGACCTACGTATAAATTGTGTGTTACTGATGTCGGTTGCTTCACCGATTTCACTTTTGTGTAAGTCAAATACAAAATTTGGACGAGTCATTGTGACCAGACTCTCCTCTATTTTATGTTTTGAACGGTAAACTTTACCCCCTTTGAACGAAGGTCCTCTGTCGGGGGTCCATGGTAACGACAGGTGTATGGATCACTTATTTTTAAAAAGGGACCAAACCAAAGCTGAAAAAATTCAACCGAACAAGAGTCATCCGCTCTTTCAAAGAGGGTGGTCAATCTTAGTTTTGGTTCAGTCACCAATATAATTCTTTTAAATTTAGGATGTATTGCAAGTGTTTGAGTGTATTGCCAGACAAGGAAGGAGCAGAAATAATTACGTAATATGTACAGCATCCTCGTTGCCAGACAAAGTAAGGAAGAACGCGAAAAAGCCTGTTTCATGGGAGCTTAATGTGAAAAAATGTATTAATTCAATGGCAACCATCAAATCCTCTCCACTCTTTACACCTCTTGTTTATACAGGCCTGATTTACAAAGGAAAAGAAACGATTCATGTACGGTAATGGTTAATTGTCCCTTAGCTCGGGATACTTACTAGATGTTACCTCATAGCGTACGACGATAGATCCTTTGATTTATTCCTATGAGGAGTCCAATTGCAGGGTAAGACGTAGGCCTGTTACGACCCCTTTTGTAAAAACTGATCAAAATGTAACAGCTTGGTCCAAAATGCAGTTAGGTAGGTAAAGTTTTGCGGCCCAGTTTCCAACCAATAATTGATTCAAGTCGAGCCGGCCACGGCCTTTTTTTTAGAAGGGGCTCACTGGCTTGTTTTCCCTACTCCAAAATGTAACAACTTTCTGCCCAAAATGAAACAATCTGGGTATTTCGAATCAAAGAGTTGCGACTTTATCAGGGGTTGGGCACCTCTTATTGAAGTATATGGATTCCATTTACACGGGTTTCTACCCCAGATTTCTAGTTCTGTCACTTTGTCAGTCATCTTGGATTTTTAAACGTCATATGAGACACTAGAATTCAATGCGAGCAACTTCCAAGTCGACATGGGCGTGCGCGGGGGGGGGGGAGGCAAGGGGGGCACTTGCCCCCCCCCCCCCGGAAAATTAAACTTGTGAAAAAATTAATTAAAAATTAAAATAAAAAACAAAATAAAAATAAATCATCAAAATAACTTCACTCACAGCGTCAGTTTCGTGAAATATGCGGACATTTGACAAGGAATAGCAAAAGAGAAGATGGTGAATAGTGAAATCGTAATTTTGGGACCATTATTCGTGATATCTATTGGAAATTTGTAAAAACTATGCCAAAATTGAAGTAGTTGTCAGTTATGTAGTGTGCATATGGCATCCGACTATTGATGAATGCGTTGGTCTTGGTTTGGGCCCGTGCTGATCTCAAGTGGCGACGCGGGGATGTAACTGGGATATACAAGGTGAATATGGGGGGAGGGGGTATGATTCATAATTGGGTAACGGATGTGGGCCTATATAGGCTGTTTGACAGTTGTAAGTTTTATCGTGCATAGGCGTGCGAGGCCGTGACCGAGACGCAGATTTCCCTTCAACAATCTTTTACATTGAAAATTCTAAAAATCTAAAAATTACAGACATGAAATTCCTGTTTCAGGGCTGGGTACATGCAGCTTATAACACTCGCCAAGTGTCGTTTCCGGCCATCTGGAGGGTTTGTAAGGCCCAAAATTTTCTTGTACGCTCCGCGCCAGCCAATGGTGGCGCTCCGCTTAGATAGTGTACCCAATTTAATCATCCATGAATGATCTTGCCCCCCCCCCCTTTAAAAATTTCTGCGGACGCCCGTGCAGGTCGATCCATTTTATCACGTCGTCCGAAGAACTAAAGTGGGTAAGTAATAAACTTTCAAGATTGTTTAAACTACTCTAAGTTCAACGGAGCAAGGTTTAGCCCAAACCTACGTTACGACGGCCATTTCGATTCTCATGGTCACGTAGGAGGTACCCCAAAATATATTTCTCAAGTGTCGGGTATGTCATGAGAAGTTCAATGGTACCATCATTCTTAATTTCCCAGTCCGATCTGGTTATGTCGTGGCACTTTACAAATAGTGCGGTCATCTTGAATTTTTTTCTATACCGTCTGATGTGAATCTTCATGTTGTTACATTTTGGGAACAACTTTCATAATAGTTATATTTTGGGCAGAAACTCTTTTTGGCCAAGTTGTTACTTTTTGGACCAAGTTGTTACATCTTGGTCAATTGTTGCAGAATGGTCGTAACAAAGCCGCTACTTTCCGATCCGAACAAAGAAAGAAAATCAATATAAGAGGCCAGGGATGACAAACGGCGGAAAAGCCGTGACATACGCTTCTTTTGGGGAAGGTTCGGTGGGTGGACGCTTCATTGGGAGATGACACTCTTTCACAAAGTAAAATATATGTGCTCGGTGACCAAGGAATAATAAATTGTATTTTATTCTACCGGATGCACATAGTAAGAGCAAACGTTAAGACTTGATCGCAGATGAACTCAACAATATTTTCATCGCGAATTGTATGTAAGGCGCTTAAGCTTTAAAGATAAAGACACATATAGCTAAGTAAAAACAACCGTTTGAACCAAAACGCAGAGAAGAGGCAGTAAATTTGATTGTGTGTCTGGATGAGGATGAGTTTTAGACAGTTGTCGGAGGGGTTTAAGTAAGTAGATTAGGAGAATTGGAACTGTTTGGCGTGAGAGGATTAGGCCTGTAAAATTAAGCGATTTAAAAAAACATGAGAAATCAATCTTCGTGGAATTTTTAGCATGCAGTTCACTGCAAGGTAAGCTGGATTAACCCTCGATTTCGCTGTTACACTATCCACATAACCATTTCTCTCAATGAGAATCATTTGGTGTCCCAGTGCCATATTAAACGCCAAGTTTGGTTATGACTTAGGGAGGGTAAATACTTAGGAAGGCTCCTACTCGGTGATTGAGAACACAGATCACAATATAATCTGTTTGCTCTGATGATATGGTTAAGGTTAGGGTGAGTAGGCTATAGTATACTATACAATACCCCAATATGTAATTCAAAACAATATTAGTACAGTACATGCGGTGTAATATGATCTAAAATACTATGCAATTTTCAAACTTGTTGTCAATCAAAGAGCTGTAGCAATTGCTAATTTCAGTTAACTAGTACAAAAAATTGTATTTTGAGGTGACTGCTTTTAAAACAGCGCAAAGGAATAAGAGCGTCTCTCTACCCTACCTCGGATAACTGCTCTTATCCCATAAGACCCTCTGTTTTCTATCACGTTGGACCCATGTAGTAAAGAGGTTCTAACAATCGAACCTCCGTTGCCTTGGTAACATACTAGTTGCCACGTTTGTGTTCCATTGTTAACATAGAGATCATCTGTATCACCATTCGGTGGTAACCAAACAGTTAAGTGATATGTTGCCGTGGGCTCACTTAAATCAAAAAATGGAAAGACTGCGTAGTCGGTGATTACTTGACTGACACTGGGAACAAGCAACATTGACACCGTAGGAGTCGTTCCAGACCCTCCGTCTTTGTAGTCTGTCGTAAACTGAGCCACGAGAATCGGATCGGTAGCGTTTATCTCCATCAGGGCGTTATATGCCATGGGAAATAAATCTACCCGACTTATGTCATCCGCCTTCGGGTGTTCCGTCACATCGCTTCCGCCAATCGTCCACGAAATTATCGTGTCTTCGTCCCAATGGAGCATTTTTACAATGTTTCCTGTTTGGTCTTCGGAAATAGGAACAACCGAAAACAACCTATTCCACTGGCTGAAAGGTGTCAAAACTTCATAAAATGCGTCTCTACCCTTTTTCGGTCCATCAGGGTTGAAATTATCTGCATGGTTTCCAACTAAGACCAGTATAGGAAAGTTGCTGCGTACATAAGTCCCAGTCATATCGTAACTTCCTTGCAGTATGTACGTTTCTTGACTTTTTAAAGTGATATTTTCGTAAAAACTACTAGAAATGTGAGAAATTTGTACAAATGTTTCATCGTGCTGAGCCACAATAGCAAGTTGCGATTTGCCGGTAATTTGCGCTGTCACCACCCGGTAGTTTATACCCAACTCGGCAACGGCCTTAATCCTAAATGCAGTTGCCCGCACGTTTCCTGATTCTGAGCATAGCATGGCACCGTAAGCCACCACCTTTTTGTCGGCAGAGATAGCAACGGTTGAGTTGCCATACCAATCCGATTGCCAATCTTCGATATCTGGTGGTAACGCCTCCAGCGGTATATCAAAGAACTCGCCTTTACCTGGTTGTAGTGTGAACAAAATATCAGGAACCGTTTCTTGTGACGGAAAGTATATTTTACCGTCGGTGTCCTCGTTTCTAGCGGACCCTGCTATAAATACTCTAACTTTTGTTTCAGCCTGATCACATGACGGTGGTAAAAATGTGAATGAAAATTGTGTCCCCCAAGTGTCTGAAAAAAGAAAATCATTCAGTTATATTAAACGTGATTTATTGATTTAAATAAGGCAACTACTGAGCAATTAAATTCGTCCCTTTCTGACGTACTGATGAATCGCAAAAAACAGATGTTTACAAATCTGTGGATTTTACATTTACAAAAGTGCCGAATGTTTTCTCAGTTTTAAGATTTTTGCCTTATCCACCGTTGTTATGCTTAGAATTGTAGAAAATCTACACCATTAAGTTGTTTCAACGTTAAGATAAACAGAATTGGGCAAAATTGCATTCGTCACACTGCCAAAAAAATCATATTTTCACTTTCGTCACCATGCTAATTTGCGATTGGTCAGTATGCCAGAAAGGCGGCGAATTGATCAAAAATACTAGCAATCAAGGAAATGTGGAATACAACTAGAACCTTTCTCATGGTTCGATAAGTTATTCCATCAACCGATCAACTTAAGATGTAAGGATAAATGAGGAAAAAGAGGACTAGTGAAGAGAATGTTTTAATGAGGAGATAAAACATTTTTTCCTTTTTTTACCGATTCCTGGGACGGGTCACTCGGAATATTTCCCAGGACAAATGTTAGGGCGATTTTCGGAATTGTCCATTTAAGAAAAATGAAAACTGGTGTTCAGGTTATGATTAAAGCTAGGATTTGTGACCCGCATGTAAATTTTGATTGTTCCAGTACACGACATTCGATCGTTCGTATGTCGTAACTGTACACACGTCCTTTACATTCTTCCCACATTCCTACCGATACTATGTTCTGAAACAGAAGCTAGGGAGAGGACGTCATTTTGAAACCCTCAAACATAGTTAATTAGTCCTCCTTCATATAATAACGTTGCTCTTTGTCCTTCAGGAATTGCTTATTCTTAAGACAGCTCAACCCTAACCTAACTCCTAAATTGATTGAACTCTAACCTCATTCCTAACTGGATCCCAGGCATAATCGAACTCCAGGTGGAGCCCCAGACAAAACCCTCTTTTAACAATGCGGTGACGTCCTCTCGCCCAGTGCATTTTGTTCTGGACGTAACATCGAGTTCCCGCCTAATTGGAAAGCCCCTCAGTCAGTTTATAAAATCTGAAGAATTGCAACATGTACCAAAGCCTTTGAGCTGTTGTGTGATGAAATCTGTGTCCAATATATCTTTGTGAATTATTTTTTGGAAGTGGGCAAGACGGGGAGGATAACTGTGATCACAAACGTTTGGTAAAAAAGTGGAGGGGTTATAACCTCGCTGATACGTCTTGATATTCACCTGCCGGATGCAAACTTTTAAATAGTGATCCATTAATGTTTGCTACAGCGCACGATTTCCGGAACCTCAGAGCAAAATACTACACGTTTGAATGAAAATCGCTGTTCTAGGGCCAGCGGGAAATACCTATGTCCTCAATTCGTGTCGGTGGAGGATGTTGTGATATAGAATACTTACTTTGACTTCCACCGAGATCAGTAGACGTCACCTTTGTTTGTGACGTCGTGTGGTCCTGTGGCTCATTGGTTGTCGTGTCCTCTTGAGAAAAATTAACTGATTCGGAATATGCACCAGTCGATTGCCCTTTAAACAAAAATATGCAATAAGGAGATGATTACGCACCCAAACAGGAAAAAGTATATGCCAAGATTTCAATTCGAATTACAACAGAAGATTTTCAGTAGACCTTATGCATATGATTTCACAATGCAATAGTATACTGTCATTTGCAGTAATAAGCAACCAACACGAACGAATGCAGACACGTGATTGGTCAACCAATCGGTTATGCGCGTAAGTTTGTACACATGTAGTTCGAGTTATAAGTACTACGTGCAGCCCATGGAACTAGCCTAATTAGGTACAGTATGCAAGAATCAATGATGCAGCTATGTTTCATTTTTTTCCTCTGATATGACGTCAATGGCTACGTCAATGCATAATTTTAATATATATATATATATATATTTGTATATATATATATACATATATGTATGTATATATATATATGTATAAATATATGTATGTATATATATATATATACAAATATATATATATATATATATATATATATATATATATATATATATATATATATATATATATATATATAATATATATGTATATATATATATATATATATAAACGATAACAAGAAACATGCACAAAACACACGGCATACTGTTAAAACCATCTGAAATTTTAATAAAATACTGAAGACAAAGATCGTGTCAAATCTTCTGAGGCAACGAGATATTAAAAACGGTAAAGAGTTCAAAACTTAAAAGTTTTAAAACGGCAAAGCTCAGATGTTTTTAACAGCTAGGTGTCCGTAAATTTGACAACTTTGAAGTAATTGTACCTACTTTGTAAATCTAGGAGGGCGCCGTTGTCCGTTTACGTATTTTCATAGAAAAAGTGTGTAGAAACGTTGCGGCGAAACTTATATTTCGCCCCCAAAAATGTTTCCCCTTAAGGTCGACTTTTCAACAACAACTTTCCCCCTAAGTGCCGAATTAGTAAGATATATATATATATATATATGTATATATATATATATATATATATATATATATATATATATATATATATATATATATATATATATATATGTATATATATATAATTGCAAGAAATTGCTTTGGTCCAAAACGTAACTGGTGCCAAGTCATAATAATATAGAGTGAGACAACAGGAAAATAAAAACTCGGCAGACGTAGCTTCGCGTTACTCAAATATTAAGATTTAATCAAGCTTTCGGCCAGTATGTATCGGCCTTCTTCAGGATACTATATAGGAGAGAAGGGAGAAGGGAAAATTTTCATGGGAGCAGTAGAACACGGCATTCTTCAACAGACTAACTATGTACTGAAGAATACATGGAAAAGATTCACAGATGACATACAATTTATTTGGACATCGACATCGCGCAACCTTACTCTGTTTCAAAACAAAATGAACACAAACCACCCTACTATTAAATACACATTTGAGAACTCCACAGAAAGTGTCCAATTTCTAGATATCAAAATTACTCAAAAGAATAATCGCCTTGAAACTCAACTCTATTCTAAACCAACTGACTCTCATGCCTATCTCCTACCTACATCCTGTCATCCAAAACACACATTCACGAGCATTCCATACAGTCAAGCATTGAGGGTCATCCGAAATTGCTCTGACGACAACACAACCAGACACCATCTTTCTGAACTAAACCAACAATTTACACGCAGAGGTTATAATAGACAAATGGTAGAAGATCAAATTCATAATGCACAGCAACTTTGTAGGGATGATCTACTCACCTACAGACAAAAGCAAAACAACCAGCGAGTACCATTGGTAATCACTTACTCCCCTATACTCTCTAACCTCCCAAAGAAATTACAAAAATGTTCAAAAATATTGACTGATTCACCAGAACTTAAATCAGTTTTTAAAGAACCCCCCATGGTTGCTTTTCGCCGTCCTCGACCTCTGAGAGATCTTCTCGTGCGGGCTAGGGACCCCTCACCTAATGACATTCCAAACACAGATTCAACCAAACGAGGTTTTTTTGCATGCAAATCCAACCGCTGTATGCTCCATAAATATATTAAACAGACAGATAAATTTTCTAGCACTAAAACGGGACAAACTTTCCCCATCACATCACACATTGATTGCAAATCAGAATGGATAATTTACTTAATTACTTGCACAGCCTGCAATAAACAATACGTAGGCAAAACAGAAACTACTCTTTACACACGATTTAGTAATACGAGATCAGAAATCATTAATTTTAACAAAACAAGCTCAAAACAACTACCTTACACAATACACTTTAATTCCCCGTCGCATTCCATAGACAATGTCACACTTACTGGCATTGAACTCATCACAGAAAGATCACACACTACAATTCTACACAGAGAATCGTTCTGGATTGAAAAACTAAAAACCCTAAGCCCGAATGGTATCAACGTAGATAAATAAATTCAAATGACACACTGCGTCACCAGTCGCAACAGCGGTTTCACCAATCTACACTGCGCACTTCCGTAAGTTACAATTCTCTTTGTTTAAGTTAAGCCGATTGTTTTAATGTTCGTTGTGTTACTGTAGCATCACTTTGAACACTGAATACCTGTAATGTGTACGTAGAAAGGTTTTTTTTTTTTTTTTTTTTGCATAGTAGCCTCTTTAATTAGTAATCTGTTTTGGTTAGTTAAGTGTAATATAATTTGTTCACAAATACTACCCGTTTTTTAGTCATTTTCTCTAATTTTGCTACTGTAAATACTAAGTTTTCCCTTCTCCCTTCTCTCCTATATAGTATCCTGAAGAAGGCCGATACATACTGGCCGAAAGCTTGATTAAATCTTAATATTTGAGTAACGCGAAGCTACGTCTGCCGAGTTTTTATTTTCCTGTTGTCTCACTCTATATATATATATATATATATATATATATATCAGGTCGAAATGCTGCGGGGCACTGTTGAAATGTGAAGGTGGAAAAGAGGTAGTAAAAAGTGCTTAAAAGTTTGCGGAAAACTCCACGACGTTTCGGGTATAAACCCTTCATCAGGTGGCAAAAACCAAACTGAACAACCAACAGTAACAATTGGACACGACAAATATCAAATCCGAAGCGATCGCTGTAAAAACAGAACCGAACGAAAGTGACTGTCAGAAAACATGAGTGCGAAGGATGAAACACAAATCAAAAAAAGAAAAAGGGCTGTGTAGGCCTAATAATTATTTTTCCGGACGTACTTTTTGTCTACTTTTTTCCCCTTTTTTCCGACCATGTTCGATTTGTACGTGCACTTTTTCATCCAGCTGCAGGAGGCTCTTTTTCTTTTTTTTTTTTTGATTTGTGTTTCATCCTTCGCACTCATGTTTTCTTTTTCTTTTTGTCGTCAGCGTTTATTTTCACTTCATTTCTGCTTTCACGGGTTTCTGTATCTCTTCGGAGATCCGCTGACGAATGACCAATTGTGTTCAGCTAGATAGCATCAACTTTGATCTCTGGTTGGGCTTACGTCAAAACGAGAACTAATGCTGTTCCAAAAAATTAGGCGCCTGCTCAGGAGGTGAATTACGAGTTGCTTCATCTATTATTTGAACAAAGGCCAAACCAACTTGGCTTCATGGCTCAGTGGTTAGAGCGTCCGCACTAGAAAGCGGGAGGTCCCGAGTTCGAATCCCGGTGGAGTCAACATCGTTTTTTCACCTCAGCCAGATTTTCCAGCTTTACCAATTTGATTTATATATATATATATATATATATATATATATATATATATATATATATATATATATATATATATATATATATATATATACCTTATATATTGTTATATCTGCGCGTACATAGGGCGAAAAAATAACAATGAAATATATAAGGAAAAGTCTTCGCCCTAACGTCTAAAAATATAAACAACGTTATTCCAATGGCCAGCCACCCATTCGTGTTAACAGCTAGGTGTCCGCAAATTTGACAACTTTGAAGTAATTGTATCTACTTTGTAAATCTAGGAGGGCGCCCTTGTCCGTTTACGTATTCTTATAGAAAAAGTGTGTAGAAATGTTACGGCGAAACTTATATTTCGCCCAAAAATTTTTTCCCCTTAAGGTCGACTTTTCAACAACAACTTTCCCCCTAAGTGCCGAATTAGTGAAATATATATATATATATGTATATATATATATATATATATATATATATATATATATATATATATATATATATATATATATATATATATATATATATATATATATATATATATATATATATATATATATATATATATATAACATGGTGGTCGCATCTGAAGAAATCTAATATCGTAACTGACCACCTAACTGAAATTTCACAGGAAAGCATTTTCCATGCTAAAGCCCGTTTTCGCTTTGATTTGGAAATCTTTGTTTTTAAGATGTTCAGTGTTAGTGAGGAAGATATTTCTTCCATGGAAAAGGAGGGAAGTTAGTGCCAAAACGAACTGCAAAGGGAAGCTAAACGAGCAGACGTAGAAATTGAACCTCAAGTAGCCCCATACTGGGGCAAGTGCCGTGCAAAGCTCAAGTGGTGAATGGATGCATGACCAAAACCGTATACTTGAGAGGTAAAGTAAATGGTTCTGAGTAGGCCTACCATGATTTAACCCTTTACCGTTGTTTGGGTCCTTTTGGACCCAGACGGAGAGCGCGGCTGTCACCCATCTTTACTGTTTCACGTGGAGCTTGAAACTGCGAGTAGCTACCCGAAACAATAGTTTAAGGTCACGGGGTCAATAGCCTGCGGAAGCTGATGCGGGCGTGCGACGTCCGCTTTTCCGCCCACTCCCGAGGCGCGCAAATATGCCCCGATTGGAGCACAACAGTAAAGGGTTAACGCTCACGGTTGCAATGAATGTCGATAATTTAGCTGACGTAAATGCAGTCCTTCAGCGAGTCAGGCTCCAATGTTTTAAGTGTATATCAGAAAGCCAATGTAGCTATCTAAGACTACTCTCAGTTCTTTTTTATACAAGAATCGGCATGAAGATTTCCTGATTTATCTGTTTACATAACTGAAGGATGACTTTCGACAATATGGATGACTTTCGACAATATCTGTCACAATTTTACCCCAAGATTGAACACACGTACCTGAGGACTTCCATGCGGCGGAAGTGAGCGTTGTAACCATGGTCGATTGTCCCGACGATGAAGTAGTAATTGACTCTGAAATGAGTGATGAGGGAAAGGGAAGGTGAGTGCCTATTTGCTGTGCAAGTACATATTATCTGTGTAGATAGATGGAAGCATCGTGACCGTACAGGGGACCACAAGGGCCAACTGGAAAACCTCGCGCCTCCGTGTGCTCCTAAAGACATATGGTTTTTTAAAGAACAAGTGTCTAATGTGGTCAGAATGTGACTTTACCCAATTTCGTATGGTTTGATTCTTCTTTGGACAAGATAAGGCAGTTATTCCTATTTTTTCTCATGAAAAACCGCCAAAATACCAGCAAAGTGCAAGTGTCTGAGGGGTTCCTCTTTTTTTTTCAAAATTTTCAGTACTCTTTGAGCCAAATGAAGGTGGCGCTCAACTCAGGTAGCCTTTCATGCAGACTAGCATGTTCCTTGAGAATCACATTTATCTGCCATCAACTGCTATTTCTAAAGCTCAGCCCTCTCTCCCTTTGCCTTTTTCAAAATATTTTCCGTATCCGCTCCTGGTCATAATTAGCAAGAAATTCTTAGTTTAATTAACTCAACTAATTTTTCCACGAGTTTGTTATAATTAGAATGACCCTTTATTGGCGACTTTAAACCTCAAAAATTCCCCCATATCCAGAAGCATCACGGGCTTCTCACCCTTGACCACACTGGTGCCTTGTCCTTGTATCCCATCAGAGGCCTTAAGGATGGTCCCTGGTTATACCCGTTTAGAACAAGCGCTTCACACTTCAGTGATAACGCCTTCGTGGACATAGTTGTATCTAGCAGTGCCCCTGCAAAATACCAGCGATTGTTTGGTCTAACGATAAGAACATCCACCATCCACCTCCTCACGCGGAAGGTCCGGGTTCTGTTCCCAGGTCCAAGTCGAGTCATACCAAAGACTCTAAAAATGGAACCCACTGCCTTTGTGCGTCAGCTTCGCATATGCAATGGAGTAGTGAAAGAAGGCCAGTGAGTCATAACTAGAAAAATGGCAGTGGCCGGCTCGACTTGAACCAATAGGTTGGAAACTGAGCCGTAAAACCCCATCTAACTAACCTTGCAAAATACCTGTGCCCTTCCAGTGCCCCTAGAATGGAAAGTCTGGCAACGCCATTGGTGGGGCTACCCCTCCTATTTCAGTTACCCAGTTATTTAAATGAGGTTTTACGGCTCAATTTCTTATCAATTGGTTTAAGACGTTAAGACGAGCCGATTACGGCCTTTATCCATTTGTGGCTCACTGGCTTGCATAGCATATTTCATTGACAATGCTGAGCTCAAAGAAAAATGAAAGTAGGTTCCCCTCATTAGATTAGATATTTTAAAACTATGTCTTCTGTAGTGAGAGTGTGACTAATAGATTTCCTATAGTTTGATTTTTATGGATAGGAAGATGCAGCAATTTGCATTTTCTTCAAATAAGTCCACCACATCGGGAAATGGTATTTTTGCCATCGACTATTTTATAGTTCAGCTTCCCTCCCTCTTTTCCCAAATTCATGCCAGATCCGCGGCTGTCGTTATTTTGTTACCAAAAAAAATCTCACTTTAATTAGTTACCCAGTTAACTTTTAGATCAGTGATAAGTCCATAGAATTACACTAAAAATGATAACATTAATACCTCACAAATATCCTTAAACTCGGGAGCTTCGGGGACTTCCCCCTGTCCCGCAACAAGGACTGTCTCCTGGACCCACCAGGAGCCCTATGGCTAGCCATAGAAGCCACCGTTAGGACCTCGCGCTTCCCACTTGGGGTAACTTCCGAGACATTGAGTTAAGTCTCTCAGTGCATCCGTGCAACTGAAAATCCTTGTGCCCCACTAGCGCCCCCTGAAATGAAAAGTCTGGACATGCCACTGGCTAACAAGAAGCTGTATCCTTTTCCATCATGATGCTTGGTTTTATTTGAGATGATAATTTCGATTTCCTACAGGCGAAGCCAATTCCATATATAACCTCTCGTCCCTTAGACCTCTACATCAAGGGTTGCCAAAGGGAATAAATTTCGGGGCCTTAAGAAACTGTAAGGGCATTCCCCATCACCATGTTCCTGCTTCCGCCCCGCCCCTACGTAGTTACACCCCTGATGTAGCTCTGTATATATATATATATATATATATATATATATATATATATATATATATATATATATATATATATATATATATATATATATATATATATATATATATATATATATATATATATATATATATATATATATATATATATATATATACAACGCCTTTAAAAGCTTCCAAAATTTCTCACTCCTTGTCATTCTCTGACCAAGTATTGATAAAGAGGTAGTATTCCTCGAAAGCTCTACTTCAAACCTTTTGGCTGTTTAATTTATCCTAATTCTAGGCTTCCGCTATTTGTATCTCCTCGGAGATCCAGCCTTTCAATTCTGTAGCACCGTGGTTTTACAGTTTCTCCGTCATGATTATATATATATATATATATATATATATAAATCAAATTGGTATATTGGTATATTGGTATATTGGTATATTGGTATATTGGTATATTGGTATATTGGTATATTGGTATATTGGTATATTGGTATATTGGTATATATGTATATATATATATATATATAATATAAGTAAGTCCACGTATGCTCCATGTAATATAAAAGAATATGTAGAAAACACCACAAATATGACAATATTAGAGCACATACAAGATAAGAGAAACGTATATTTCAAAGACACCTGTCTTCGTCATCAGCGTCAATGCGGAGTGAAAAAAAAATTAGAAACAACAAGAAACAAAACAAAAACAAACAAAAATACAAATCCTATCGAGAATGTTAAACACAACCTGCTTCCCTGTAAACCACAGAAGGGAAGTCGCTCAAAACACCAAGATCTTTGTTTAGGCCGCGGGTGTGTGTTGACAGTTTTAGCATCCATTTGCTTTCGGATTTAAGCCTTTGAGTGACAGATGGGTAATTAGAATTGAGTAGGATACATCTTAAATTAGACAAAGAGTGGTTTGAGTTACTAGTGAAATGTTTGGATATAGGATAATTTAATGATTTGTCTAGAATAGTTTTTTGTGGTTGTTAAACCTCAGTCTAAATTTGGTGCCGGTCTGACCCACATAGTTGCCTTTCTCACACACGTTGCAGCACAGTAAATAAACTACATTAGCCGTGTCACAGTTTAAGGGAGGGGGACGGATGTTACAAGTAGTGCCCGGAGGGGTAAAAGTTTCGTCAGTGATAATGAAAGGGCACACCTGACACCTAGGCTTGCCACACTTTTTGTTGCCTGTGTTTCCAGTTGCACGAAGCCTGGATGATGTGTGGAGGGATTTGAGGTTGGGGGGTTGTCGTCTCGCAGTTAAAGGGGGGTCTTCAAAAAGTTCAGAAATTGAACTATCTGCCCGAATAATAGCAAAATCTGAACGAATACATTTATGTAAATTTTCTGTTTTAGACGAATAATCATAAACAAGTGGAATACGTGCATTTTCAACTTTAGTTTTGTAAGACAGTAGTTTGTCCCGGTTGTGACCGGAAGCCTTGCTGATTCCCGCTTTTATAACGGGTAGGGGGTACTCATTATTGAGAAAAAATTCCACGAGGTTATTGACATGTTTTTCGTATTCGGGCTGGGTAGAACAAATACGTTTGATTCTAATGCATTGAGAAAACACAATAGACTTTTTCAAACTTAAGTGATGCGAGCTCTTGAAATTGAGGCAGCCATGGGTATCTGTTGGTTTACAATAAAGTGTCGTAGCCATGGAACCATTGTTAAGTTTAACTAGTACGTCAAGGAAAGGAATTTCCTTGGCAGAAAAATCAAATGTGAACTTACTAGAAGGATGAAAAGCATTGCAAAATGATACAAAAGAATGTAAGTTGGGTAGGCCATGTGGTCAAATAAAAAAGATGTCGTCAATATATCTATGAAAGTGCAACGGCTGTAAGGGGTAATCTGCCAGCATTCTGGTTTCAAGGTCAGCCATGAAAATTACGGCATAACTAGGTGCCATTCTAGTACCCATGGCAGTGCCGCACGTTTGGAGATAATGCTGGCCGTTAAATTCAAAATGATTGTGAGTAAGAATAAATTTAATAATGTCGGTGAAATCCTTAATGAATGGTTGAGAATAACCGTTAGAAGACAAAATCTTTTTACAGGCTAGAATACCATCTTCATGTGGTATATTGGTGTATAACGCACTTACATCCATAGTGACAAGAAGGGAATCGGGCGGGAGGGGTTTAATTTCGTTGAGAATTCTAAGAAAATGAGTAGTATCTTGAATGTAACTTCTGAGGGTAGGTAAAAGGGGATTAAGAATACTGTCGACAAACCCACTTAAGTGCTCAGTAAGCGTACCAATACAAGAAACAATAGGCCTACCGGGCGGGGAAACATTTAGAGATTTTGCCAAGTTAAATAATTGACGTGGGCTGAGACTTGCGGTATCAGTAGGGGCATTCTGAGAGGACAATTTGGCCTCAACTAGTTTAGAAACTTTATGTAATTTAGGTATTGTATAAAATGCACCTGGAATAGGTGACTTAGGAATGTACAGATTTACCTTAACAGCTAGTTCAGAGGAAAAAGAGTTAACGAGATTCTGCAGTTCGTTTTCAAATATTGGACACGGATTAGAGGCAAGCTTCCTATAGAAATTGTGGTTGTTGAGTTGAGATTCCGCTTCCTCGATGTAATCAACCCGGTTTAAAACAGTGACAGCACCTCCTTTATCAGCTTGCTTTATAATTATGCTGCTGTTTGTTTTTAGAGAACGGATGGCAGATCGTTCGTCTTGTCGTAGATTACGATGGGCTGAGTTGGCGTCTCTGGTACAAGTTTCGATAAATTTGTTTAGATGAGCCTTCGCAGACTTGACGAAAGCGTCGATGTGTGGGTTTCTTCCGCTGGTGGGGGTCCATTCTGGCTTGCGGGATGATGCGGGTGGGTGCTGGGGTTGTTCTCCAGTGTCTCTGTCCTGGAAATATTCTCTAAGTCTAACTTTTCGCGTGAAGCTGTGTAGATCATACACCAGGTCCACTGGGTCCGGGTCAAGAACTCTCTGCGGGGTTCCCCTTATATTACACCGGAGTCAGACAAGATTTGTCGCATTGCCTCCTTAACTCCGCAATCTAGCCCTTAAGTCTGCTTACGTCAAACAAAGTTCTTTAACCAGCAAACTTTCTAACAGTTCAAAGGAGCTTTATGACTCTTTACCCTCGGACAAAATTAAGGAGGAAGTAGGATTTGCTTTGAGGGGCCTACTCAATCGTCAACAACATCAACGTTTTACAAATAAATTGGCCAAAATTAGATCACTGGCCAGGAAGGACCCTATTCTTTGCTCTCTTGACTCAAAAAACCACCCGTCCATTACTAGCTGTTTCCCTAAACGTTACTCAAATTCTAGTATTAACCAGCAGAAGAAGGAGAAGTTTATTAATTTATCTGTTTTAAACAAAGGCCTATCTTTTTGCCCAACTCAACTAAGCATACGTAGACTTACTTATATTATATATATATATATATATATATATATATATATATATATATATATATATATATATATATATATATATATATATATATATATATATATATATATATATATATATATAATCATGACGGAGAAACTGTAAAGCAACGGTGCTACAGAATTGAAAGGCTGGATCTCCGAGGAGATACAAATAGCGGAAGGCTAGAATTAGGATAAATTAAACAGCCAAAAGGTTTGAAGTACATATACATACATACCTGCCGTACTTAATGTCGTTATAGCAGAGAAGGAATGAAGGCCCTGATCGTCTTCACCTGTATTGGCAGTGACCATACTTGACCAAATAGGACTTTTAGGACTAACAATGTTTGACTTGGTAGAAGTATATTCCAGTGTTGCCTGGGATCCTTGTAAGACAAAAAGTTAAAAAAGAAATGTCGCAAATGCAGTAAAACTGTGTTGCATTGTAAATGTTATAAAATGAAAAAGATACACCTATCTAACATTTAGGATTCACACCCATGGCTTCAGATTTTTACACAGTGAATTTATAACGGAAGTAGTCATGTCCTCCACATTGAAGTAAAGATTAACGCTACTGCCAGTAAGCCTATTCATAAGCGTTTCTTAAATATTGACCACATGGATGGATTTTTCGATTCTTTGCACAACTCTATCCCCCTTCCCGCCAAAATTAAATTTAGTCCGTTCAAAAATTATTCCCCCAATATTTTCGTATTTGTGAAAGAGCGTTCATCGCTAGATGTAATACTGTTCACAAATTTATTTTTTATAAGCTTAACAGTTAAAAATCGAAAACCGAACATGGAAAATGAATAAAACTTTCACCAGAATGCTAAGAATATGTTCCAATATTTGTGATTGAATGTGGCAAATTTTCTACATAAATGAACTTGGAGCAAGTAGGCGTGATGTCATGGCTTCACATTTTTGGCCAATGGTTTGTCATTTATTTATAATTTACCACCATATTTTCAACAAACCTTTAATGTATAAATACCATTGGGGCATACTGCGCATGAGATTTTAAGAACTTCATGTGCCTTAGGGGCAAAATAACATCCCTAATCAATTCAAAGTCAAACTAACGGGAAGAAAAATAAAATTAAAACAAAACTTTGGCCAACAGTATGAATCCATGACATCACACCTGCTTGCTTCAAGTCCACTTTTCATAGAAAATGTGTCAATTTCAATTGCTAATATCTTGAGAACCGAACATGGGAAATGAATGAAACTTTTACCAGAATACTTAGATTATGTTCCTCTTTAACATATCAAACATAAATTTGGTCCTGGACTATTCTTTTAAAATGGTGGAACTTTGCCTCACGGACTGCGAAGGCACGTTGTCATGGAACTACCCTAGGATATTGAAGTTTTCTCTTTGAGGTTCCAAGAGCTCCTACCCATACTCTAGTAAATTGTATGCCTAGGCAAATCTTGTATCACAAACGTTACCTGGGATGTTCCTTAACTCTGTGCATCGAAAGGGCCGAGGTAGAGACTGGACGTCAGAAGCTGCGGATTGGAAACAAACAAGTGAATATAGTACTTTCACTGACGTCACGAGCCCCGCCCCTCTTGACGGGAAAAATCTAGTGTAGTACGCATTTAGTGTAGCTATCTGAGGAGCAGCTGACGACCTACGTCTGACTGTTGCACTTTAACAATGTTGATTTTTGCCCGGCCGTGGGAGTGGCTTACCAATTGTGACGTCACGTAAAAGCATGTCATAGGAAGCATGCTGTCGGTTGATAGATAAATAGACGGACGTACAAAACGGACGATCGGATGGACGGATGGACGGGTGGACGGGTTGACAGATAACCAGGTGGACGGACGGGGCGGGCGGATGCATTTATCGGATATGCTAGATGCACTTTGTTAAATCCTCAAATGTACTTTATCAAACCGTCAAAAAGGAATTTTACATGTCTGCGGTAAAATGATTCAAACAGATATGAAACTAAATTTCAAATAAAACAGTAAATATCGCAATAAAATACAAAATTGACAAACATAGGCACACCAGAGGAATGAAGATGAAGTTGTTTAAAACAATTTTCCAAATAGTTCATGCTGTTGCGTTTGTCCTTTAGGGTCGAGATGAAATGCAGTAAAATACCTTCTTAATGGTAGTGTGGATCGCTTATATCATAAATCCATCACCCCCGAAAAAATATACAGCCCTTGGCCAGAACTACCAAGAAAAACCTAGTAACGACACTGCTTGTAAACAAAGGTAAAATAAAGAAGTTAGTAAGATAGAGTTTTACGGCCCAGTTTCTAACCACTTCAAATCGAGCCGACCACGGCCTTTTTTTCAGTTGTGGCTCACTGGCTTGTTTTCCCTACTCCATTGCTTAAACTAAGCACCAAGCACAAAGGCAGAAGGTTCCATTTTTAAAGTCTTCGGTATGACCCGGTCAGGACTCGAACTCCAGACTTCCCGACTTCAAGATGGATGCTTTAACCAATTCACAAGGCAGTCGGTCGTAACGAAAGAAAACCTGTTATCAGCATTTTTGTCTCTGAAAGAACACACATCAGTTTAGATGCCACAATGAGAAACATAGGCAGAACTTTAATGCGCCTAAAATTTAAGAAAAAACTTCTTGTTTTCAAAAATTAAACTGTTGTTTAAAAAATAACTTTAGTACATTCTAAGGTTAATATGAGAATGGGCAACTCAGTAAGAAAAGACTTTTAAATAAACCCAAGCCTTGTACTCACTACAAATTGTGCTTCAAAAGATAGCATAGCCCACCGCGGTACCAGATTGCATGTAAGAACACCTAATTTTTCAAACATTTTCAATGGAGAGGGGGATACCCCTCCCCTTAAACACCCCCTCCCCTTAAACAGCCTCTCCCCGCGCCGGCGATCACTGATACCAGTTTTATTTAAGTTGCTAAAATACAAGTATTAATTCCGAAAACGGTATACATAGCACCAGATCGCATGTAAAGACACGAAATTTTCAAGAATTTCCAAACGGGAGAGGCCCCGGGCTCGCGATCACTCAGCATACTGCGTCCCCCTCCCCCATCACCACCACTTAAGAGAAACCTTGCATACGCAAATGTTCATGTTTCAACATTTAAGGTTTTTAATTGTGAAATCTACCAAAAGTAACTACTTGGTTTTGAAAAAATGACGAAAGGGAGTTTCTAAAAAAATATTAAATTGTGCCAAATAGCTGTCATTTCAAAACAAATTTGGGGGTTCGATTTCCCATTTCAAATTGTGGCCATCTTTTTAACAAGAAATGTGGCTACCGATTATCTTTTACAAGTCCCATCATCACTGTTATTAATGTAATGAAAATTTTCAATAAGACAAAGTTTTTCAAATGAAACGAGATTTGTGATTTTGTCAATTCCTACCTTGACCTTCATAGGTGAATAAGGTTACGAGAATCAGCGTTAACATTTTCGACAACATGTTTGTTTTCCTTGCGAAGTTTAGACGGTCATCCATGGACATTTAAGTCCGAATTAATCCAAATCAAGGATAAAAACAAATCTTCACAAAATTGGAAGACAGAATATTCGTCTTTCTTGATGTCGGCTACTGTAGCTTTGGCTTCTGCTCTTTCGACTCAAATAAATTTTTGATGCAAATGATCAAGCAAGTTTTCTTCACCGAATTGTCCAATTTAATATAAGTGCGATGTCATATTTACCATCACTGCATTCTACCGGAAAAACCTTTTCTCAAATCAAACCTTGATCTAGAAGCTCCTTATTGCTACAATGATCTGATACACATTCCAAAAAGAAAGGTATACTCTTGTATTCCCATGGTAACGAGTTCTAATTAAGGTCAAAAGAGTCAATATTCAGGCTCTCTGTAACTGATTGTTGGGAAAAAGGCCTTTATATTTCTTAAAAGTAGATTTTAAAGCTTCTCATATTCATACGCTTTCTAATTGTCCGAACTACAACACCGCCTTTCTCAGAAAATTCGATCAAACAATGATTCTCTTTATTGTCAAATTGATACAAGGAACATCGATCCTGATAGAGGGGGGGGGGAGTAATTGCCAACCATGAAACTATTGGGAAGGTAAACATATCGTTTTGCCCCCTCCCCCCCAATTATTCACTCAGATTAAAAAAAAAAGAATGGGTAGAGTAAGCAAAATATAAATTTGCTCTTAAGGACTTTGCGAGAAGGTCAATTTTAGCTTATTAAATAATAATAAGATAATAATACTGAATTAATAATGTGGCATCTCTTCTTTTTTTTTTTTTTTTTTTTTTTTGCTTATGTGAATGTGTCGATGTGAGTATGTGTGTATGTAAAGGTGTGCGATTGCTTTCAACATGTGTGTGTGTTCGAGTGGGTGAAATTGCGTACAGACGGATGCGGTCTAGGACACAATCCAGGGTCCGACTCCTGGAAAATTTTCGCTCCTCCCCCATCCACAAACCAGATCGTCGCCATTGGTTGACTTATCCTTTTGTCATGCCTTTGTTTCCTCTTTCTATAATCATTCTCCTCCTCTTGCTTGTTGTAAACCAATTGTGTGGATTTCAGATTATTGAAATGAAAAAAAAGAACGAAGTTAAAAAATAGTGGTGCGTGTTTTGAATGATATGCCAACTAATAGCCTTATATTAAACACTTTATTAAATTGTTTAATAAGTTTCTTTATTGCATTTGAAACAGCAGACCTGCGTTGTCATTTTAAATCACAAGCTCGAAACAAGATTCTTAGAAGCAATATGACTTTCTGAAGATCATCAAGTGAAAATATAAGAATGCGTTCACGTTACGTCATAACTGGTTAGTCACGCCCACTGTCGAGAAAAATTCAAGTGTGTCAATGCAACAGCCACACGTAGGTCGTCAACTGCTCCTCATCTGGTTTCGTTAGCAAGGGTACTACACCAATTTGTGCTCGCTAAAACGGGCGGGGCTTGTGATGAAACGGGCGGGGCTTGTGACGTAAGTGAAAGCACTCTTTTCACTGGCAGCCACAGATACGAAAGTGATAATTGCAGACGATGAGTGGGTAAGACGTCATTAAATTTATTTGTGATGACCTTTGTATAGACAAATAGTTTCACATTTGTTTTCTATTTATAATCACTGTTAAGTTGCCAAACTTCACGTCTGTTCAAAGTGAGCATTAGAACTCGTTCAGATTACACCGTTTAGATTCAAATATATACGTTTTAGAACAAAGACGGACAAACCTAATTGATTTCAGTATACAGATTACTATAGACAGGCGGCCCTAGAATGAAGTACTAATCTGTCGGGCCTGATGAAAGTATACCAGCGGCATGCATCGCACGTAGGTTACCGTTACCCCTAGCCCGTGATAAGAGTATGAAGATCCAGACTTCTCGATTTCTTTTAAATTGCCACTGTATGGTCTTGTGGTTAGAGCAGTGTTTCCCAACATTTTTGGGCACAGCGTTCCCTTTAGTCAATTGGTTTGGCTCAAACGCCCCCTATAGCTCACCAAACAAGAAACAAAAATACTATTGAATAATTTTCTGAATTTTCTTCAAAATTGAACAAAAGCATACTACAATTGGCTATAGTAGACGTGGGGTACAAAAATGATATTTAAGCTGGAATGAGATATGTGTGAGTGATTATTGAATTATTGTAATTTTTTAATGTTTTGACTGAAGAATTTGTCCATCTCATTTCCCGCTAACGCCCTCCTACCGCCCCTTAGCCCTTACCTCCCCCTTGCTACCTTCAAACGCACCCGTTGGGAACCACTGGGTTAGAGCATCAGATTTGCAGTTGGGGGGTTGGGAGTTCGAGTCCTGGCCGGGTCATACCTAAGACTTTCAAAACGGAACCTACTGGCCATTGCGCTTGGTGCTCAGCATAGGCAATGGAGTAGGGAAAAGAAGCCAGTGAGCCACTACTAGAAAAAGGCCGTGGTCGGCTCGACTTGAACGAATTGGTTAGAAACTGGGCCGTAAAACTCCATCTAACTAACTAACTAACTAAATCTTTTAAATTGCGCGGGATTTTCCACTCTAAACGTAATGAAAAATTCCCGATTGAGAAAAATCTCATGGAACACCTACAGGCTTGTTTATCTAGTGTGTTTAGTGTTAATCTAGCTACTGACAATTGACGGGGTTTTCCTGAGGCAAAATTCATTGACTTCAAAGTATGTATTTTTTTTGTTGTTGTTTGGGGAGGTGAAAACTGCATGTCAATAGCATAAAGCTTTCGGAAGATATTAATTTTTAAAGTAATGAATTTTGCTTCGAAAGGCAGTGCATTGTGGAGATCTGTGTACAATAATGTAAAACTGCATTCAATTTATTTATAATTTTCATGCCAATGTAGAGAATATCAAGCAAAGTTGTCGGTTTTTAGTTTACTAATAGTATAGGGTTAGGTTGATCTACAGGAAGTGATATTGAAACATCCCAACAGTATGAAATTTCAAGGACAAACAAGACATTCAGTTATAAAGATAAACAAAAGAAATCCGAGGCAAAAACATAACATAACATTATGTGGCTTTGTTGAAAAGTTGGGGTATTTTTATCAAAAACAACCAATCTTTGAAGTGAGACATCTTGAGCTAGGAAAAGGATACTGCGGCAGAATTTGAAGGACATCGTGTGAAATATTTTTGTTTTTCACACAAGACACAGGTGAAAAGCCACCAGAAAATTCCTATCTGAATTTAGTTCAGGGAGGTGCACCTCAATCACTTTCAAACGCTTCTCATGGAACTTTATAAGCCTTCGACCCAATTGATCGTGTCAAAAAAAAAAATCCTGAACACCGCAACACTTCGATGCAGTTTTGCCGAGAGGTCTGGAGTTCGACTCCTGGTCGGGTCATACCGAAGACTTCAAAAATAGAATCTCTTGTAATTGTGGTGTTCGGTGCTCAGTATTAGCAATGGATTCGGGAAAACTAGCCAGTTATCCACAAATGGAAAAGGGCCTTGGTCGGTCCGACTTAAAACCAATTGGTTTGAACCATGAACCGTAAGACCTCATCTAAATAACTAACCTCTTATCAAATGATTGATTCAATGTCACATCCTGCCCTGCACATCACTAGATGAATTTCTCTTCGTCAGAAGACACTCCTCCCTTAACTTAACACAAGACTTTTCAAAACTTCAAACTTCTCAACCCCGACTGATATCCTATTAAATATTGATCTATGATCTATTAAGTGATACTCTTTACCACTAAGATTTAAGTGAACAAACTAAAAGTACTCTTTCTTTCCTAAATGTCATGAACGGTTTTGAATAAAAACTATCTCCTCAATTGATTCACTTTAAGTATCTCTCTTGATTGGACAAACATTCGCAGTTGAGCTGAAAGCTGTGGCACGTCTAATCATGATGACATGCAACGATTCACTTAAGACAAGAAGTTTTTAGAGAATCGGTCGATAACGCGATCTTCAAACGAAAGTAATACTCCTTGAGTACTTGAATAATACTTACTGCTCAATGCTTTCCTTTCAATGCCTAAAGTAGAGAACTTTTATTACTGTGAAACTTATTGAATAATTTGCATTAAGCCATTTTAAAGCTACAAAGTTACATACTTTCTCAGTTCATGACGGTGATCTGAGATGGCAATGAGTTAGAAAAAGTCTAACAACACATTGGGAGATTCGCTCCCGCCCTGCCTCTTTATTTTTTGAAATTTTTGGTTATTTTTTTTCTGGGCATATCGTGACACAGAATCAAATATCGTCACTGGACGGTTGAGATGGTCTAGGGTGCGGGCCAGATCTGTGGTAGAGCGGTAAGGTTTGGTTTTCACTTTCTGCCAGTCACGTTTACTAGTTGCACAATTCCAGTATTATTCTAATTTCTTTATTAAAAAAGGAATGAACCTGTTTGAAAACCAAAGGGAGTCTTAATTTCGATGATGATATTTCGAACAATTCCGGGTTGTTCCTGAAATAGCGAATAAATGTATCTTTTATTAAAAAGTAATAAGGAAATACACTATACCCTTTTAAAAAGTGGAACTTTGCGGCACTAGTTGAAATAAATTTTGCTTTCCTTGACGGCTGGCAATGTAATACTTACGGAGGAAAATCATCCTATAAGAGCTCTTTCAGATGTAGCAGACGACGAAAACAATTGTTTTCAATGCCAAATCCCTGTTGGTTTAGAGGAATTTCAGGAATCAGACAATGCAAAACTTAAGGGGCGGCTACGCACATAGGACAAAGAAGGAGTATGCGTTGTTTCTCCTTCCCTTGCAGCTCCCTGGTCCCACAAACTTTAAATAAAACTCTATCTCGCAGCACTTTTTCCATGTTCAATAATTTCTTCAAGTCTCCCACTTTAAATTGTTGCATGTTTTAGAGTAAAATTCCCATACAGTCCCATGATTGCAATGGTATATAATAGGATTCCATACATTTCAAAGGGGAAATCAAAATGGAATTTCGGCCTTTTCACTGGACAAGCTCATGGGACTCTTCGAAAGTCTCATAAATATCAACAAAGTGTTAAACACTTCCATCGATTCCATTTTTCCATCAGACATTCGCCTATTTCTAAGTTATTTTTCGTTCCCACTAGAAATTTTATCTGTCTATGGGAGGTAATAGAATTCTGTTGAAATTTACTTCTTTGGCTTGTGATAAAACTTATAGGTCTGCATGGATGAATTTAAATACCTTTTCTAAAAAGGTGCAATTGAGAAAATGGAAAGTGTAGTTTCACAAGTAAAAACAACTTTCATTTTAGAAGCTCTCAAAAGGTGATAGAGGTGTCAAATTCCTTCCGCCTTGAAACAGTTAAAGTAGCCTAAAAGACCTATATAAGGTTTAATTCAAACTGTGCGGATACTTTAACCCGATGCCGTTGGCGTTTCCTTAAAAAAAATTTCGTTTTGCACATTTTGAATTTACAGTTCCGTGATAACGTTCATGAGGTAATGCAATCTTATGACCAGCCTATAGTTTCTATATCAGGATAAGCAAACTACCGAATATGTTTCACTTCTGGGATGGATTGCAAACAGTATAATTAGGCCTAAGTTAGATCCGTTCTCGCTTGATTGTATTTTCGGACGTATTTACACAAACCACACCGAATCCACAAATGGTTTTGAGCCACTATTTTGCTTCTTAACAAATGTAATATGGCCTTACAACTTTCATCACCAATCAAATGGTTAGTTGTTTCTGTCCTCACTTTAGTTCAAGGAGCACTGTGCAGCGATCTAGAGTTGTACTTCCAAAATGGCGACAGCGATGTTTTTGAAGGATCGGATGTTACTTTAATTTGCTCAGTTAAACTTACAGCTTCGGGCTCTGTGCCTTCATACGTTATTAGACAGAACGGTGACGTGATTTTATCACATGGCATATTACGAAGTGGAGACCCTCGTTACTCATTTCGCGAAACACGTACCCACGAGCAGGTCATGTATACGTTACGTGTATCAGATATCCCGAAAACTTTCGACAAAGCTAACTTTATGTGTGAAGTGATCACCTTTGAAAAAGCAACAATGAAATCGTTCTCCAAGTCGTTACAGTTACGTGTTTATTATTATCCTTCCCAGCAATATCCCATTTGTTCTCAGATTTCTAAAAGTTCTCCTTACTTTCCCGGAGAAAATTTGACATTCTTCTGCATGAGTGACTATGGCAATCCTCCGATGGACATGAAAATCGAACTTTTGAACAGCAGTAAATCATATGAACAAGAAATTTTAGAAATACATGACGTCTCCAACATTTCCCTGAAAATTTTCACAATCTCTGTAGCTATCAATACTTCTTATAATAGGGTGCAATTCAAATGCCTAACGGAAATCCGTACATCTGTGAGCGATATTAAGTACCAAGCCCAGTGTCTTTCCGGTCAATTGGTTGTGGAGGACAGATTTAGTGTTTCAGTGCACCCTAAGCTGTTAACTATGGAGAGTGATAAGACCAATGTCACTATTAAGTGTTTGGCCAACCATCCAGCCGCTACTGTTCGATGGAATGTGACCAACAGTAACACAACCGATGGACTCCGGTATTACACAGGAAATGTCAACAAAACAGTACTTCTAATTAAGCGCAAAAATGCAAGACAAACCTTTGAAGAGAATTTTACGATATTGTGTGAAGCTGGATTGCCTTCAACCACGCGCCGCCCTCTTTATGCCCAGGATACAACGCATCTGGTTCTTTTGCCACATAAAGTGGAAATTACCACGTCTTTTCGAACTTTCCCTGACAAATGTTGCAAAGAAAAGAAACTAGGCAGCACTATGTTCTGCACTTGTGTGCCTTCTTCCATTTCCTGGTTTGCGTTTAGCATGTTAGGTGTATTTCTTACAATTTGTTTAGCAATTCTATGTAAACACTGTGTCCACAAATTAAAAAAGAAGCCTGCAAGACATCCAAACGAGTCCGCTTGTGCTACGCATGAAGCCTACTGGACGCGCATTTCCAGTGACGTAGCAACTGATAATGTCACCGAATCGGACACTGGTGATTATAATTACATAACTTACACAGAAACTGGGTTAAGTTGTAATTCAGATTACTTGTATGCTTCTATTGACAACTTACCCACCCGCATGAAAAGTAAAATTTAGCTTAAACGGTTAGGCCTAATGCTTGTTACAAAATTGAAACTTCCTTTCACAGAGAATGCCAATGGATCTTTATAATAACACGCCTAAAACAGTTTTACGACGATGAATAAATTTAATTACTGTGTCTTAAAATATCTCGGCCTGGAAAATTCTTCCCCCCTGAAATGAAATAATATGTTAATTTTCTCTATAGAACGTATTTCTGTAGGCTGGCCTGTACTTCCTTTTGAAATCTATACATTTGAAGAAGAACTGTAATCTCGTTGACACTCCATAACACAGTCATGTTGGTGTGTCGTGAAATCTCATCTATCTGACTATAACTAGCTTATTAATTAACTAACTAGGTAAGTAAATGGCTAACTAGTTAACTAACTTTCTAGCTAACTAACTAACTCAGGAACGGATGTCATAATGCTACATGACCACTCAGAATCCGCTCTCTCAAGGGCGTAGGAAGCGTGAACTGGGGGCGGCAGGCTTCCTCCCCATTGAAAAGTGTGGAGGCCAAAGTATGCTTCCGCCGCCCGCTTCCCGGGTCAGAAAAACCTTTTCTTCATTTCTCCAATGAATCAATAAAACTGTTTTACCCCATTCGCACAACCCACGATCGTCACCCTGGGGTTTTATCTCTTATAGTTGATGGGACATATCATTTCTATTCAAGGACATTACCACAAGTCGTTCCACGCACGTACATACAGGAGGCGTGGCACAGTGTGTGTATCGCGCACCGTGCAACTAGCTTATGTGAGTTTGTCTCCAGTGTTTCCACCCTAAAGAAATTCAATCGGAATTCAAACTATCAGACTGTTTTGAAGTGGAAACATGAAATGTAACGTAGACCTTATAAAATAGCGCAAAACTATAGAAAACATCATAATGATAGTCATTGTCATGGGCGTCCGCAGGTATGGGCAAGGGGGGGGGGCACTCCCCCCCCCCCTGGAAAATAAAAAAATTTGAAAAAACGTATAAAAATCAAAGCAAAAACCCGAACAAAACATGTTTTCCAAGTTTCTATGCGTAAGATAGGCTTTAAAAATGCCATTTCCGGCGATCTGGGGGGCATTTTGGGCTGAAATTTTCGCATGCTTTGTGTCAGTTCATGGTGACTTGTAGGTTTTGCCCCCCCCCCCCTAGAAATTTTGCCCCCTGCCTTTTTTTCTGCGGACGCCCATGGTCATTGTAAACTTTTTATGAAAAAATCAAAAGGATTCTTAGAATGGGCATGATCAACTATATAATTGTATTCATCCAAGGATAGTGGAATTCTCATTGGGCAATTTCCTAATAATTTTGCAATTGGTTCATTTTAAATGAAGTGAAAATTTTATTGCAAACGTAAGCTAAAAATAGCAACCTCTTAGCAGGGCGTAGCTGCAAGGGGCAGGATCGGAGCAATCGCCCCTAGCTCTGAAAAAGTGGAATTTGCCAAATTTCAGTGACATCAATTATTAACAGTGCTATTTTTAAAACTCTTCTTTCATGATATTCCAAGTTCTCTCCACTAAAAGGTACATATTTGTAATTAATTGTTTCAAAAAGGCATTTTTTCTTTTGCGCACCACAAAGTGCGATTCTTAATGCAGTAGTGCTAGCTTATGAATCAGTTTAGTTAACTTCTCCGTGCTCTGGAATTGATTAAATCGGAAATTTGTTACATGTGACATTAGATCATCAAGTGACACCGGCAACTACAGTGCTATTTTTATAGATTTTCTTTCCTAAAATTCCAAATTTTCTCCAATATAACCTTGACTTTGGAATATTTTGTCTTAAAAAGACAACAAAGTTCCGGAAACTTTTGAAATGTCATCGGCGAGTTTCAGTTAGAGGGCTTAGATAACATTATGTAGCAGCAATGATGTTCAGTCGCCGTGCAATCAATCAATCTCACATTTGTCAATAGAAAGTGTAGATTCTTCAGTAATCCACAACTTAACTAGTTCAAATTTCTTTACAGGAAACCCTAAATCCCAAATTTTTGTAATACAGGCTCCATATCTTCAACTATTTGCTTAAAAAGGACAGCAATTTCGGCGCGGCCGGTCAACGGGGTGAGGGGTACGGTCTCTAAAATTGCCCCCCCCCCTCCCCACACACACAGGCAAACATACTTTCATATTGCTTCCTACGCAACTGATCTCTCTTGTTCTATGTTTGAACAGGGAGCTGTTATTTGGTTAATAATAACAGCTCCCTAGTTTGAATAGTTGAAATTAGCTGAAGAAGCAGTCCTTCTACTTTGTTGTATACGTATAGTTAGGCAACAATATATTTAAGACATTCATTTAACTTGTATAGGCCTACGTTTCCTCTAGCTTTTGTCATGTTAACATGATCATGTTTAACAATTATTTTTCAGAGAATACATCATCAAGTGGGATCTTCAATTGAAAGAGGTACATTCTAACATGAATAGAGAGCTTTTAATGAACAATTCTCTCCTTTCAATTTTGCTAAGTAGAAGACTTTTATTACCGTTTGAAAGAAAGCACTTAGTAACTTACTTGATACCTTTTGAGAGACGTAAAGAGGTCAAATTCATGATGGATCTTTCATTTTTCAAATCGATGTGCAATGCACACTTTGACTGGTCGTATTTTAAAACTCACTGCATGAACTATAAATGAAAGACAATTTGAAAAAGACATAAGATGCGGTTTTAGTCGAAATAACTTAGGTGGATTGCCATCTTTACCAGAATGTAACTTGCTCTGTAATAAAGGAGAATTGGCCTTTTGTCATGCAAATTTGTATCCGGCGTACTTCACTTTATTAGCCACAATTCTTTCTCGGAATCAACGCACGATGCAATGATTCTTGAATTAAACGCACGAATGCTCAGCGACGTCTAGAAAATATGTTTCTTGGGGGGGGGGGGGGGGGGCTTGAAAGCTGTGGTTGTCTTAATAAATATCTAAGCGGCGCGCAGTCATCAGATGACAACAGAAAATTCAAGTATAAACGAGATCCACGAAACAGCCATATACATTGCGTTTTTAGTGTGTAGAATCAAAGCAGTCGTTATTTTGAGCTTCTGTTTGCAATAAAATTTTACTTCAATAAGAAATTTTAAAATTTCACGTGATCTTTATCCAACAATGCATCCGGTGGTTAACTCTTCAAAATATTATTGTTAACATGAAAACTAACTGAGACATCGTGTGGTTCACCTTCACTAAGTGCATCAGTTATAAAGGAAAAATAGACCTTCATATTCTCTTTGTTCAATTAAAACCCCAACTTCAGGGGGAATTTCTCTCCTCGAAATTTTGCCATTTACCGTCAGTTGCCCCCCCCCTCCCAAGTTTGATCAGTTATGGACTTGGGTCAATTGAAAAAATAATCATTTTTTTATTGACATTATTGAAAAAATAATCATACATCTCACCTGAGACTTCATTTTGTACCGAGAAATAAACTAAAACCTCATGGCTTCCAGGAGCTTCACCCCTTGTACATATACCAAAACTTTGCCCGTGGAGCTTGCCCAAAAATGTCTGTACCCTATATTTTTCTTTGCTTTAAGTCCCCCCCCCCCCCCAATAAAAGAGAAAAACTATAAATAAATTGATAGTCTTGAGTCTCCACTGTCAGTAATTTGTTAAAGAGTGGGTTGAATTGATTTTGACTCCTCTCCCCGGAGAGCTGTTCCTTTGTTAGGAGCTGCACCCTTCCTTTTGGAGAAAAATGATTAATTGTCAATTTCAAAAATGACAAAAGAATTAAAACATTCCAAATCCCATCTTCATAGGACAATCCTGAGCCGAGATATAAAATTTTGAAATTGATATACTTAACTTTTAATAGGATATTCATATTGCACACTAATTTGTGATGTTATTGTAGTACTACTCAAATTACAATCTTTGTATTTGTTTGGTTTTCTGGAAGTTACTGCACCTTGTACCAAGGTGTGATATCATTCGTGCTCTCATTGAGTGATGTAATTAACTAAGCCCTCCTTGTGCAATATGTTATGCAAGCAAACAGGAAGTTTTCAAGTCATAAAAACATTTTTAATTTTAAAGGAAAACAAAGCAGGTTATGTGAGTTGTACAACAAGAAAGTCACACATTATTGCGTAATGGACAAATTTGTTTTGAGTGAATTAACTTCAACTTATTTCTCAGCTCCGGAATAGCCTTTGAAGATGGCAGTTCGACTGTTAGAATTCATTTTTCATGCTCTTAAATATATATATTTGAACTTTTTGACTTGAGGTACACCTTAAATTATCTATGTTATCAAACTCTCATGTTGCCACCATGACATAGTGTTGATATCTTTTCGCCAGCTACAGCCTTCGAAAAACCTGTTGGGTTATACTTTGTCATAACATTCGTATATCTCAGTTAGTCGGCTAACATTTAGCCCTCGCCCCCTTCCAATGTTGCGCTGAAAAAGTGACCGCGTGTCCAGTGAACAACATAACTGTGGTCAACATTGGAAAGGGAACGTGACAGTCCCAACGAGTTACAGTTTGTCTAAGATTGTCCAAGTAATAGACTATATGTAATAACGTCACCACTATGTCATTTTGGAGGTAAAACAATGTGCACGTTACTGCAGGGGGCACTCCATAATTAGCTGATCCATTGACTTACACACTTTTCCGTTTCATTCAATGCCCCCCCCCCCCCTCCTTGTCAAAGTTCACACCCAACTAACGCTACCCATCTCATGAAGGCTAATGAGTTGGCCACTCATGGCATAACAAATTCACCAAGCATGACTGTTTAGATTTTCAGCTACAGGGGGAAGAAGTTTATAGGCTGTGACGAAAATCACTGCTTTTTCACACGGAGTACTGAAATGGTCTAAATCAGCTTCAGTCCGTCTCAATTTGGCATCACTTACACATTAACATGTCATCTTTCATATCCACTAAAAGTAGCCAGCAATTGATTGTTCTAACATGAGTTGTTCACACTCAAAGTGAAACTTAAAATTGACGCTGAAACTACTTTGTTACCAGTTAAAAGCAATTTACATAGCGTGGCCCTATTTGGTTTCTTTTTGAAAGCAAGTAACCTTTTGGAAACATTTTTTCTTGAAAGGCAGCTACCTTGAAGTTCAAGTAAAAATCCCTTCACAATTGCAATACGAAGATGCCGTCAAAAACTGCGCATCATTTGTAAGGGTTCCTCGGGAAACGACATCACAACTGATACTCTGAAAATATGCGTTCCATGAGGCGTACGACTTTTTGACTTCGATCGTTGGCAGGAACACAAAGCAGCATTTTATTCGGTAGGGGGAAACCTACGAACATGCGATTGATGTTTTAACAAAGTATACATATTGATCGGAAAATCAAAGGTTTGAAATGTCTCATTTTTACCATCGTTCGTTAACGAACGATTCAAGAAAAATCGAAAGGTTACATGCATAGCTAGGTCACTTTTCAAATTCTACTGAGTGAGTTTATTAGTTACGATATGGGGAATATTCAATAATTACGAACTAAACACAGACAATTGTGAAGTTTGATGAATACTGTCGATCTGAATTTGCAGAGCTCGGGTAAAAGAAAATATTGTTTACAACCACATGTAAAGAACGCCAAAAGGACCACGGTACTACGACGCCTGTTTAGGCATAATCTACCGGCTGAACAAATACTTTGCTGTCTTCCCATGCAGGTTTTTCGAAGTCTGTGGGATCGTCTTATCCCTTAATCAGGAAGCCGGTTTGTGGAGATAGTGAAATACTTAATTGATCGATACACTTAAATAACCTTTAATTTCAGCAAACCGTGTAACGAGATAAGGGTCGTCAAATATGCTGCCGTTTAAACGACTTTCTTCTCAAAGGTAGTAAGATCAAAGTTGATTTAAACTATCAAAAGGCATTACCTTTACAGAGAGCGTGAGACCGTGACCCTTTTGGCGTTCAATAAATGTCCTTTTTGTTGAACATTCGTTTGACTGCAAAGCGTCTAGATGAAAAGGGAAAATTACACGACATAATGCGGAATACTTCTTTCTAGAGTGCTTGGTGCCTCTTCACCTCTCTGACGTAATGGCGAGGCTGGGTTGCAACTATACTAACAAAACTGTACAACTCAAGTTATACTCAGTGGCGACAGTGCGCATATCTGAATGAAAGGCCAGCTTTCCTTCAAAACTGCATTGCGCCGCGAGTAGAACAGCTATTAGACAGGGTCACAAAAAGTACTTTTCCAATGGCCCCTCCAGCACTCTTTGGGTAAAGGGCCGAAGGAAGATAACCAAACGTTACCACTTAAAGTGTCTCGGCCCGGGTAGTCCCTAGAAACTGAGTATGGCACCAATGGACACTGAAACACTGGAACCAGTTTCCCCCTCACAAAATATCTTTACCATGGATGTTTCTGTGATCTAATACTAGTGTATTTTATTGTAAACTAAGGGCCTTGGATTGTCGGAAAACCATGTGACGTGTAGAGTGGTATATCAAATGTCATTCATATTTACATTTACAAGGTCCCCCACCTGTCTGTTATATCAGGACTGTATCTAAACACAGTCACTAATCACCAGAGCTACAATCTTACCGGTAGTCTACATAAATTTTCTATTGATGTAGCATTTTGATTAACATCAAGTTTAAACCATGCAGAGTAGCTCATATTACACATTATGTACTGAATGTGTTTTAATTACAAAGTTAGGTCCTTGTTTAATCACCAGGGAAGTCTGTGAAGCTAAAAACTAGGATTGTGTCTGGATAAGGGTGAGACCCGTACCTGTAACCATCATAAACATGATCCTGTACTCCAACAGCTAGCTGCCACACTTCCAGTGGTTACACAGGTATGTAAATTAAAGTTGGTGGGGAAGGGGGAAACTATGGGCAAAATTCCTCTTGCAGAGTGATCTGGAAGTGAAATGTGTATTCCTGTGGGTGGGGTCAAGCTCAAGGCAAAGCCCCCAGAAGCGTTGAGGTTATAGCATGTATTGGGTGGGTGGGCTGGGTGGGGTGCAATGGGTTCGCAAGGGCAACATCTGGGGAAAATGCCCACCATGCCCCTCGTTAAGCTGCAACTGTACAGTTAGCAGCACATTTATATATGAGATGGACTCGGACTCGGGTCGTCTGGACTAGGACTCGGCTTGGACTCGGGAAGTACTGGACTCGGAATTGACCCGGAAAGTGGGTCACTGGAATCGGAATTGTCTCGGACTCGGATTAGGTGGACTCGGTTACATCCCTTGAGTGAGTTTTAGACAGCTGTAAGAGAGGCTTCAGAAGTGAATTGGTTGGAAAATTGGAACTGTTTGGTGTGATGAATAACTGCCTTTAATCTGGCTTACGTGTTTGTTATATTTCTACTTTCAGAGTCATGACTGGTAACTTGACTTGAGATTGATCAAAATTATCACGTGAACGCACTTGAGTTGAAAGAAAATGACATGAGGCTTGTCTTGATAGGAAAGCAGAAGACTTGGAACTAGAATAAACATGAGAAAGAATGACTTCGTTTAGGCTCTGTTTCAGAGATTTTGTGAAAAAGGGCCACGCCCTTGAATTTTCTCCTATATTATGCTTATTTTGGGCAGTTATGGATATGTTGTTGTTTCTTTGAAGAAAAAGAAGGGTTGAGACCCCCACCTTTGATCCGCGCCTGCACTCAAGTTACAGTCCTGATGATAAATGTTAAATTTAAAAAAGAACAGAATGCACAAATTAGTAGAACTGAAATTGCAAATACAAAATACCGATATCGTAAGTGAAAAAGATAGCAAGTGTACAAGCATAATAGAATAGACCTTTTCGAAGAAATAAGAATGTTTTGAAATTTAATACAATGAAGATTTGTGTTGATTTATGCAAATATGCAACATTTAGTAGACCAATATATTAGAGGCGGGGGAAGGGGGATTTTGCTCTCCAGTGTGAAAAGTAAAATGTGAATGTGAAGTCTTTCCTTACTTTAGACTATGTCGATGATATCATCTCACTCTAGTCATACTCTTAAATACTGACTTGATTTTTAAGTGGATCAAAATGCCTTTTTTCAAGATTATATCAAAACCCCTACATAAGCAGCGTGTTTGGCGGGTCTTGTGGTAGAGCGCCCCTCACACCGAAAGGTCGTGGTTCGATTCCCAGACCAAAGTCATGCCAAAAACCTCACGTTGTGCACTATGCTCCGCACATGCAATAAAGAAAAACAATTCGGTGCATGCCCCACAACTGGGAAAATGGTCCTAATTGGGGAGTATTGTCACAATTTGAAGGTTAGATAGTTAGAGAGAGTTTTACGGCCCAGTTTTCAACCATTGGGTCAAGTCGAGCCGGCCACGGCCTTTTTCCAGCCTGTGGCTCACTGGCTTGTTTTCCCTACTCCATTGCTTATGCAGAGCATCACGCGCAACGGCAGTAGGTTCCATTTTTAGAGGCATACCATAGTGGCGGGGCTACGGGCACGGGATGAGCATTTTTCTCCCTAAGATTTTGTTCTTGCAACCTCCCCTCCCTCCAAGTTAGGTCATTTAGGAGTTAGGTTAACCCCAAAATATATAACAACATGCCTCTCCTGAGACTACCGTTTTAATCCAGGGATATTGCTAAACCTCATACCTTCCTGGACCATGCTATCTGGACCCCAACCACCAGAAGGGGGAGCTCTACTATCGATTTCGCTCTGCGCTCAAACATTTTCGCCCCCAACATTTTCCTTTGCCCTTGGTTTGCACCCCCCTCCCCCCACATTTTGACACATTCCGGCGCCTCCACTGACCCTTTCTAAGTAACTAACCTATGCGCTCCACCCTTTCCCGACATATTGAACGGCCATACACCACATATGATAAACTACCAAAAAGAAGAAAACACGCAACTAGCAATTATATGTAAAATGTAATGTCGATTTAATGTCGATTTCTCTAGTAACCAGTCACGCTGCCCTCATGTCGAAAAGTGCAACGCCTCCCTTTGATTCCTTGCCCCAATGGATTAAGATTTGGGAGAATTTATTGAACTTGACTGTGCTGCAGTAGTTACCGTCATTGGCCAAATGACGTTTCTACTTATGTAGAAATTTTTTGTAGAAGAAAAGTTAAAAGCTTTTGAGTTTAAAACCACTTATTCAAAGTTCAATTGATTACATTTTTATTGCAGGTTCCACAATTTCCTGGATATATACATGGCCGAGCGAAACTTGAAATGAGCTCAGATTACATGAAAATTTTAGGCTTAAAGGTCAAGAGAACCCCCTCCCCCCCCCCCCCATAAAACGTATTTTGAAGCAACAGCTAAATATCACAATTTTCTTTTTTATTTCTCTTCAAAGTATCCTTCATGATATTTTATAAACTTCAATATTGCATATCCAAGGCGAACCAAGCAGTTATTTCTAGTAAATCTGGCATTTGAAGAGAAAAATTGTTGTCACATGACTCTCAACAGCCAATTATGAAAGAGCATATAGTCTACTACACTAATTCAAGTTGGGTGACTGCTCTTGCCCTTTAACCTCTTTATCTAAGATTAACCCTAGAAAAATTTGTGTTCCGTTTTTTACCGTTTTGGCAAACGTTTTAAAGTGTCTTATTGATGTTTGTTTTTGCTGCACTTCAAAGAAGGGTTTAAAGTCATATCAATTATTAATATGTTATAGGGGTACTCATTTTAAGCATTTTGGTGAAATTCGCAGTGAAAACCGAAGTGTGGTTCTCAAGGTATGAGCAAGTAAATTTGTCACATTTCCAACAAACAGTGGACTTGAAGCAAGCACATATGACATCATATCCCCACATTAATGGACAGTCATTTGCTTTTAAACTTAACAGCTTATTTAGCCTCCCCCAACAGTCCCATATTATCATAAAATTATAAGTGGCATGACAACTTTTCAAACTTTGCCATCCTCATGGGAGAGGTCCCATTTCTATTAATGACAAGGTCAACATAACAGTCTGGAAAAACAAAGGGAAACAACGCATTCCTTGTCAATGTGAGAAAGTGAAACAAACTCTTCTTTGGAACACAAATCTCATGACTTCATTTGCTGATATCTCGAGAAATACATGTCCAATTTCACATGTGAAAATTTAACTTTTGCTTAAACTTCCCCTTTAAGGTAGCACCCAGGAATTTTCATGAAGGGAATGTGGCCGAAAACCAAAACGTATACCTTATTTTCATAAATGGTGGTAGGTGGTAAGAGTTTGAAGTGTTCCTCAAGTCTAGAATTTTAAATATATATATATTTTAGAGTTTGCAAAGTGAGTCTTATTCATCCAACTTCCATTGTTATAACTTGTTCCATTGATGAGATATTAAATATTGAAATTTAACACTTAGAACAAATTAGTCCATTGCGCAATAATTTGTGACTTTCTTGTTGCACAACTCATATTACATCCTTTGTTTCACTTTAAATTTAAAACGTGTTTTCTTTTATCTTGAACACTTTCTGTTTGCTTGCATAACATTTTGAACAAACACGGCTTAATAACATCACCCCATAAGAGTAAGAGTGCTATCACATATTACTGCCAAGGTGAAGCAATTTTCAAAAACACAAAGCAACACAAAGACTGTAATTTGAGTGGTACAATAATGACATTACAAATTATTAGGCAATCTTGTATCATTTTAAACTGAGTGAATAAACTCCAATATTTATGTCGCAGCTCAGGACGGTCATACAAAGATGGGAGTTAGGCTGTTTGAATTCATTTTTCAAACTCTGTGATATTTCGTAACTTTTAACATGAGATCCACTTTATGATGTCATAAATAGTGTCATTTGGACAGTCATCGAGGCATCTATTGTGGTTACTATCCTGGAAAAACGTTTTACCTCAACCACTGGAGTAGCGATGATTTCCCTTTGGGGGTGACCAACTGCAGGGCTTGCTCGCCGGCCTGGGTAAGGGGGTCGAAAGGTAGCGTATGTCCTTTAGGCTCTCCTTTGGAAAATATTTGAACATAAGTACCTTTATATGCAGTACAGTGCAACACTAAGAATAATTTGAAGTTAACTTCCTTGTTCCATTACAAAATATCGTTTTCAGATCTCGATTTTATATGGACATATACCCTCTTGCCTCCCCTCTAGCCCCGCCAATCACGTTATTTTAGGAAACGTGTGGCTCCCATGGAGGAAAATATATAACAATGTGATTAACATTGTTAATCCGGCTAACTCCACATAGATTAGGAGACTTACAAGCAAAACAAAATCCCGAAAGCAGCGTTTCGTATGTGACGGTTTGCCACGACTGTGAATCATCATATAAAAGTAACACTGTTCGTACATCATTGTTTTCCTTTATTTGCACTGTTACCCTTTAAAAAAATAAATTATCATTTATTTGATCGGTATTTTAATATCATGAATCTAACAAAGGAACTTCCTGGTTGCATAATTCAAATAAGACCGTAGTTCGGTTCATTTAACATGTAAATACTAATAATGCTGCTCGAGAATTTCATAAAATTCTGTTGATGAAACCTTAAAGAGTATGAATTATTTCACCAGACAAATTTGGCCTTTAGTAAAGTTCAGAAAGTGAAACCAGACTGGCCCTACTCATTGCTATTTTTCGCCCTCCTTTTAAACAGTTTCAAGTTGTCTTGACTAAAAAATTTTTAGAAACACACTTTGTTACCAACTGTTTGCCTGGACACCCTCCCCCCTTCTTATGCTAAAATACCTGTCCTGCATGGCTACTAGCCTGAATCAAAAGAGAGAGCTATCATATCCTTCCATCACGTATTGAAACAGCTTTATGATAAGCCAGTTTGTTTCAATATCTCTTGCAGTTCTCAACTGCACATTGCCCCCTTTCCAAACATGCAAAATCCGATATAAGGGCAGGGTCTGGAAAAATCCGAGTGTTCGTTTGAGTGTTGAAATAATCTGGCACGTGTTATCCTTTTATAACACAGAAAGCTTTTAGACGTGCCCGAACTCTTAGAAACAAAACAGCACGAAAAATATAAAAGGTATCGGAATCAGGATGACACATTCATGAAAAAATCCGATATAATTTTTAAGTTTTTCAACACATTCGTCAACTAATACAAAACAATTGTTCCTTAGCCTCACTTCATAGTCTTGTGAAACTCAATACCAAAAGTGGCCAAATGCCCGAATTCTTTCAAATATTTGCCCGGACAAATACGTAGCATTTCATATCAAGGGTAACATTTTCATGAACAGTCAAAGAGAGTGCAGCAACTCACACAACATTTGAGCAGCTTATATATAATTCTTAGCCTATCTTCAGAACAGCCATATTTATGCACAAAACAATGGTCAACTATACAAATTGTAGCAAAAAATTGTCCGACAAAATAAAAGGATCTCATAGTCAAAGTAAAGTTTTCATGAAAAAATCTGACAGGAAAGGTAAAAAGGGGCGTGACCTTAGAACAGAATGCCCAAAGTGCTACTTTCTACATGAACTTGGCAGGTGAGGATCTTTCAAACGTTACCGGTATTTCAGAGAGAAGTATACTTTGACAAATTTTGGGACAGGAAAAAGACTCCTGGACGGCCGGATAGCAGGCATGTATGCAGTAAGTATGACGGGTCTGTAGCCAAGGGGGTAGGGGAACTTCCTCTAAAAACCTATTATTTCGAGTCTGTAAAATTGTCAAGTCGCCATTGACGGAATTAACGTTTACACATTTGGTCCCATCCTTCACGTTTTACACATTTGGCTCCACAGCCGGAAAAACTACAGCCCGGTCTTGTCCTCCCTTTAAAGGAGCTCATCGAGTTGATATCGACAACTTAATGAGAGTGTTAAAGGGCCACTTCCACATGAAATATATTATAGCTAGCATTGAGTCAAGTGTTGTATCCATAGTTACTGAAGAAGTTAAAATTTGAATTTTGTGGTGTCCTGACTTGTAACGGTTTTGTGCAGAGTTTGAAAAAGTGTCTGGTCACGAATTTTTGAAACCCGCATTGAACCGCTAAGTACCGATATGGGGATTATTTAAGTTTGAACGTTTGTCATTGGTATGTGAAGGAAACTTGACAAGATTTGAAAAAAAAAAAAATGTTCAATTTTATGAACCAACTCAGTGAGCCGCTTAATACCTTTTGTCTGTGTGACTAGGTTTCGGTGAAGGATAACAACATAACCGTTTCTTTTGAAAATAAGGTCCATCCAACATGAGTGTTAATAGAAATTTTGTATTTCTCTCCTTCACGTTTAGATATTTACAAAGTTCTTGGTCCTAGATATTCGGAGTAGAGGACTGACATGGAAAATAAGTCGTCAGTATATTTGTGGCATTTACAATATTGGATCTGTGTAGTTTTTCATTTTATTGCGATTTACATAATTAAGACGACCCTTAAGACATTTCAATACCCATAGGCAGCGTGAAATGATAAATTACCGTTTTTGTGCATATTGTACCCAAGCAATCAACTAAACATGGTCTTACGAGGAAGGGACTAAGACACCTCCTTCAAATGTCATAACTTGGTGTAATAGGGTAGATAGTTTGCCGAAGTTGGGAGAAAAATTGGACAATTAATGGTATCCTATTCGTTTCTATGATTGCCCGTATTTTTAACCGAAATGACGCGGACTCGGAATTCCCAAATAATTACTTGAGCAGTGACTCGGAGAGATAGTCATGCATGGATGAATAAAAATTTCTTCAATTAATTTATGTAGAGGGCACAATGAAAAAAAAAGCGTGCCAGAGGGTTGTGAAACTTTTCTGCAATATACAAAGATACGATACTTAAGGTGGTGAGAAATTTTGAACTAAAGCAAACTATAAGAGTGAATATCGATTAAATTGCTGTAATTAGTTGATACTTGTGATACAAAAATTCATAGAGTGCACTCCAAAAAAAATCTAGTCAATTGATGCATCAACTGGAATCTTGCCAAAAATTTGACAAGATTTGTTTCAAAATTGACTTAAAATGGTCCCAGGATGAGACTGTTCGTTTCAATTATGAGCCGAATCTAGTCAAACTTATGACAGGATTCGTGCCCTCTAACCAATTGGATTCTTTTCAACTTTGACTATTACATTTTAACAGAATTTAGGGCAGTATGTTTCGAGATGCATTAATGTTGTATGGTGCAATAACTGGTTGGCATATTGCGTTACACACTGAGGCAGCAAAAGAGATTTAAAAAAGCGAAGACGCGTAGCCAGGATTGTTTCATGTGGGAGTTTTGGTGTCATGGGAGGGGTTTGGGCTCGACATGAGGGAAAAGTCTAAGGATAGGAAGAAAAACCCGCTATCTTAGATGTTTTTTGCATTTGCAAGGTTGGTTCATGATGGGGTTCTGACCCCCAACCCCCCACCCCCGTGGCTACGCCACTGACAAGGCGTATCATAAATTAAAAAAAAATGAAATTGGCTGATTTTAACGGTTATTTTGTCCATATCACGTTTATCAATGTCCTTTTATTTTATCAACAAGTTCCTCAGTTACTCATAACTTAAACAAATCAATACATTTTCTTAAACTACAAGGAAGCCAGGGAGGTTATATGCAAGGTATAGAGTTCCAACCCTCTCATCACTCCAAATTGCAATTCTTGTAGGTGTTTACATAAATTTTAAAATTTTTAAATTTTGGATAATCGTGGCCTTTGTGGAAGGGCTTGGGTAAGAAGGTTAGGAGAATTGGTACTGTCTGAGGGGAGAGAATTGGGCCTTTAAAAATCAGAGACAAAATAATCATATTAACATATCATGAAAATGTCATTCATATTTACTACATTAGAGAAGATGCATGCCCATAATGTTTTTGGGGACCGCACTTTCCTTTAAAAAAAAAAAAAGAAAAGAAAAAAAAAAACATTTTGGTCTGGCGGTATGAAAGTGAATAAAATTCACCATCATTGTGTTCACTAATAATATTATAGGAAAGCAAGTCAGGTAGCGTGATAGCTTAATATTCAAGAAATAGCATCTCTCAGAAAACATTCACCTATTTGTAACTAAAGACATGTAATTTATGGCCAAACTTTTCGAATTTTCAATTGACATAGCATCGATATAACACTGTAAACGGGTTTTCATTTTTGTGGTGGGGGATAAATGAACCGTAGTACTCTAAAATCAAAAGAGTGAACTTAGTCACTTTCTACTGGAAGGGTAAGTGGGAATTCACTCCGATCGAGTGTTAATTCACTCCAAAAAAAGGTAAAATTCACTCTAAAAAGAGTAAAATTCCCCCCACAGAGCGAAGTTCAACTCTTGACGGAGTGCATACAGTAATTATACTCCTTAAAAAGCCTGAGTGATCATTGCACGCACTTTCGAAAGAGTGAATTTTCACTACTCTGAGGGTGGAATTTAACTCTTCTTGGAGTGTATCAATACTCTTAATTGGGTGAATTCACACTTTTCACTCTATGAGAAGTGTCTGAGCTCACTCTTTTGATTTTGGAGTGAGGAGTTCTGGCTGAGTTCAGGTTTTCTATTGAAGAGATTGAATAACATTGCTGCTTGCCATGTTGTTGAAATGCAGAAGTACTGCTTTATTTCAAAGCATCCAAAATAGCAATTATGTAACGTTTCATTGTAACCTAGGCACTCTAAAAACGTGTTTAGCGATTAAACATCTAGTCTGCCCCCACTTGTAAACACGTTTAAATTTTAAAAATGTTTAGCAACTAAAAATTAACTGTTTAGTAATTAAACGTGTTTAAAAACCAAACGTTTTAAGAAGGAACTAATACATATAATGAGACCAGAATTACTATTTGAAAAGTTATCACGTATTGTGTTACTCAAAATTATGATTATAAAGGAATACAAGTCTGCTAATCACCAATTTCTACCAATCAATGCACTGCGGAAAATGTATATAGCCTATATGTTGAAAACGCCCACCTCCCGAACACCACAAGGAATGAGGGCGTGGTTTACAGAGTACATTACAGTACAGTTCAGTGAGGAAAGTTTTCACATTCTGCCTTTACACATTTCTTGTTAATGAACGAGGTTAATACAACGAACAGCTTGACACACATATTTTTTTTTTCATGTTAAGCAGGTTCTTTAGAGGCCTGGAAACTGCTCACTGTAAACATAAATTGGTCAAAATAGTAGGCCTACCTGAACATAGAGGTCCCGTCCTGGGCATGACGTTAAACTGCATCCAGGGTGTGGCTTCTGTTCTGTTCAGCCAGTCTAAAGCAGGACCACACATGTTTGCCCTTTACAGGGCGTATTTGTCCATTTGGGACGTTAAGCTCCTTAAGGGAGTAGAACTCCTCCGGGAGTAAATGTTTGGTTTTCGCCCGTTGGCTCTTCGCCAGAGAGTAGAGGGGACTTTTAGAAAAAAGAACATATAGGTCCGTTTAATCAACAATATGTCTGCTGGACCAATTGCTAAGTTTTAAGTCTCTTTACAAAAGATCTGCATGATAAGCCTACTGACTTTCAGTACTACAAAAAGTCAGTTGGTCCATCATCAAAAATTAGTTTGAAGTGAGTAACTGATGTAGTACAAGTCAACGGCGAGTTCGGTGATTCGTTGGTGCGTGGAATTGTGTGGTACAAAATGAAATGCGCTAACCGAGCTCAACACTAATAGTTATATGGTACCCTATTCTTGTTTTCGTGCAGCAGCGTGTGTAAACCACAAAGTACCGGTATAGATTTAAGTGTTTACCCTATATCCGACATAATACGAGGGTCTTAACTCCATTCTTTACGGCAGATACAGTGCATTTTTCACACCATATAGGCAATCTATAGATACAGTTTACTGCACAAAACCACACCCACAACTCCTTCTTATGTTATCAATGGATTGATGCATGATAGCACGGTTACCAAATTTTCATGTAATACTCATTTTTTTAACAAATATTGTAAGTGCGAGATTGATTTTCAATACCGACAATTTGGAGGATGTGCGTATGCAAATAGCCCCGAAACGAATGGCCGAACTCGCTTATTCAGAAACCATTTGGGCCAGTTTGTGCTAATAGTGAATTTTCTTTCACCAAACCGTCGGCATAAAACCTCCAGAGACCAACGTTATATATAGACCTAAATGCTTTTCCGTGTATGACCAAGTACGTAATAAAATTGTAACTAAAAAGGCAAGAATATGCAAGTTAAATCAAAATTTAACCTACAAATATTATACTGTTTCCTTATTTGCATAAATGGGGCTCGATGGCTCTACGTCCTCATGATTGCTAGGGGGCGGTAGGTCATAAATACCGTCACCTGGTGACGATAATGGCGATTTCTCGGTAACTTCAAAGTCAATATCGTCTTCTGGTATACTGATGCGTTGTTGAAGTTTTAATCTACCGTCCGGTAATCGAACTAATTCTTTAGTTTTCCGGCTGTCCTTTCGATACGATATAGCGTAGTCGTTCGACTTGCTGCTGCCGGTGAGTGTCTGTGACGGTGTTTTTGATCTATCACGACTCCCTGCAATGGCACAGTAACATAATACGATGATTGCAATTCCGACTATAAATACTACAGCAACACCTACAGCAGCTACTACTAATAGTATAGGGAATTCCTCATCATTCTTAGAAGGTGCACCCCCTGATAAGTTTGGTGACGTAACCGAGAAGGATTTACTTATCGCAAAATTTTCTCCTTTTGGCGTGGTGACTTCGCAGGCAATATTAAGGCTCGTGCCAATATCAAAAATATTTGGAAGATCAAAAAATGTAATGTCTGAGCGAAATTCAGACTTTGAAATGTGAAATGCTTCAACTGCGGGTAGTTCTGTCCATTGTAGGCTGGCTCCAACGGTTTTCGGAATTAATCGACAACTAAATGTACGGTTATCGCCAGAGCTCGTCTCATCAATCGTGACGTAAGAGGAATCAAAGATGTAGACTGGCCCAAAAGAACATGTGTAATAATCAGACAGTGTCAATGCTGTCTCTTCGTCATCTAAAGCAAAACACGCAAAACGAGATCCGTTCATGCTAGGTTCCAAAGTAAACGTTGCATTATCTACAGACGTGTAATCGTATTCGGTTCTCATTGCTTGAAGAGCGCCCTCTTCCCCTTCTTTATACCACCGTACTATTTTGGGGGAATGGTACAGGGGATTATGGCAACACAGAGACAAACTTTCTCCCACTAAAAATTCTTCTATTTCTCCCTTCTGTGATGCACATACTGGTTTTCTCTCCCTCACGTCTAACAGAAAAAAATCAGAGTCTTTCCTCTCTATGGATTGGCCTGCGATACAAGAGTACAGCCCTCGGTGATCCGCAATGGTAAGATTTGTAAACACAATTGAGTAAAACCCTCGGTTACCAAATGTATAAACTGGATTTACCGTTACGAGATCGGGTAAATTTTCGGAAGCCAACTTTTCGTCTTTAAAGCTCAAAATTTCGACATCATCTTTCCCCCATGAAACTGACGAATATTTTGAAATATCCACAATGCAGCGCAGCTCAACTGCTATGCCCTCAAACACGTAAGGCAATTCACTTTGGTCCTTTAACTGAAAGACAACATCTTTGAAGGATTCGCTTGTAACACAGATAATGCTGATCGAGACGAGCAACACTGTATTTAGTGGATGCATCGTTATATGGTAGGCCTTTTGGTTGTTTGACGATGCCCAAGGGTTTCAGTAAAGACGTGTTATAAAATTTTAATAGACAATATTCTCAAATTGTTGTATTTTGAAGTGATGTGTAAGATGTCTTGCAACCGGGCTAAAATATCTATACAGTTTTTCCTCATCTCACGGTCGCGCAAATTTTCCGTCTTGTAAGTTATATCCGATATCCTGCCTCTAAATAATCTCTCTCCACTTAAACCGAATTTTATTTTAACACAAAAGTAATGTGGGAGAATTCAAGGTAACTTACTGGTTGGAGTACCAACACATGCACTTCACAAGATAGCTCACGTTCCGGAAGAAAGTTCACACGTCCATGAGTTATTTTAAGTTCCTTTATTGCCCTCAAACTTTGTAGACGTCACGGTGAAGATCAAGGGTGAGTTGGTTACCTAGCTGCTACTGGAACCGCTTACTTGCTGCTCGAGCTTCTTCATCTAGCACTTGGGACCGACATATGCTGCTATTCTTGTGTAGGTCTTACAGTTTAACTTTCACAAGTTCCCTTCTATCCATCAATCTACCCAAGAAAGACTCTAACACTCATTCGTTCCGGCGCCAAAGAGCACCCCTCGCAACGACGTAAAGACCTTTCTTAGTCATTTGACTTAGTTTTGCAAGCAAACCCGGCATACAAAGAAAGTCTGGTCTTTGAATTTGGCAGGGTTAGCTAACACTTCTGATACAGTTGACTTCGTTATACTGCAGAAGTTAACAATAACAGGTTGCACGCTTCAGTGGTACTGATTGACTCTGCAGGACCATAATATTGAGTAGGGCCTATAGACGGTGTGGTAGGCAAATATAAAAGGAACCACGTTGACTGTCCTAAAACGTAAACCGTTCAAGTAGGCCAAGCATTAGCTTATAGGCTATTTGTCATCGTTCGGAATGCTGGTGTTTTTGTCAATCGGGAGGCGCATACTTCTACATGTTTCTATTATTTCAATAGAACAGAATATACGTAGGTGTTGTAATCGGGGAGATTGAATGGAACCTCTGTAATACCTCTCAGCAAGTTAGCACGTTGTATACACTGTATTGTGGCGGAGCAGGCTTTTTAAAATACATTTCTTAACAAATGACCTAAAAATAACAACCTGGTCCAAATGTTACATTTTCCTGCCCAAAATGTAACAACTTTGAAAGTTGGTCCAAAATCACATGATACAAAAAGGGACGCAATAAGGATCATCATATAGGCCTTGGCTAAGTCATACCTTACACTGGCTACAGTGACACTGAGAACGTCTCCAGGGACTATTACTCCTACGGCAGCGCAGTGGCGTAGCATGGGGTGGTTTGGGGGGTTGAATCCCCCCCCCCCATTACCTGAAATGCAAGAAACAAATTAAATAGCGGTTTTCCCTCTCTCCTCTTAGACGTTTCCCTCACGTTGTGATCCAAACCCACCACCATGATACGTTACTGCATCAGCCCAACGCCGTCTTCATCAGAGGCCGCGTCCAGTGAGGTCCGGGTGCCCCCTCCCCCCTTTTTTTGCAAGAGAGTCTTACAATTTTGTCTGAAGATGGATTTATTTTTTGGCCTCTTTTGTCAAAGATTTGCAGCATTTTTTGGAATATTTCATCAAATATTGCACTAAATTACATTTAAGTACTGTCGAGTTTCCCCCTCCTTTAGACCCCAGGACTGCGCGGCAAAGAACAACCCGTTACACCAAGAATAGCTTCCTACGACTAAGATATTGGTCATATGAATCAGTTTGACCACTTAATCCAAGCAAGACCCCTTTTTTATTTTCGTGAAAGAAATCTTCAATGGTCCTTAAGAATTATTTTATTTTCTTGCCTTCTGGCGAGTAGCGTATCATCCAAAAGTATGTTAAAGATATGCAGCAGTATCGCTTAATATCGTCGGTATGATACGCGCCAAACAGATGGCAGAGGGTCGTTTGAATAGGGTCCCCTCACTGAAATTTGCAGCGGCCGTGAGGAACTCACATGCCGCCCATGTCTTCTGGACCTTTTGGCAGTCTTGATAAGAATCGAGTTGCTAAACTACATGCTTACTCCTAAAGATCTAAGTTTTGCTTTTCAGGGAAATAACATCCCATGACAAACACAAAACTTGGCTGACCAACCTCTTGATCTCCACGCCTTCACCTGACCTTCTCGTGACCTTTAAAGGACATTTACCAGAGCTTTACATGACGGACTGCATGGTCAGGTGATTAGAGCTTCCAACTTGCAGTACGAAGGGGGTTTGGAGTTCGACTCTTGGTCGGAGTATACAAAAGACTAAACATGGAACGAACTTCCCTTGTGCTTGGTGCTAAACTTAAGCAATGAAATAAGAAAAACAAACCAATGAGCCACAACTTGAAAAAGGGCGTGGCCCACCCGACCTAAACCAATTTATTGGTTAGAAACTGAACATTAAAGGACAGATATCTACACTTGATGTCAGTCACAAGACCGAGAAGCTGTCATTTCATACAAACATTTATTCAAATATCCGAAAGAAGTATATGATTAATGGGATAGCAGATATAAATATGTTTCTTGCCAAAAGAAAGATATTTTGATATTTTTGCTAGCCCACGATGAAATGATTACAAAACTGCCAAGGAATAATATTGTCTTTATGAGTGAGTGTTACAAACAATTTTGTGAGTAATTTTCTTCCATTTACTTCTAACTGTTTGATTGGTCCAACACTCAGTCTTCATTAAAATTAATTCAAACATTTTGAATGATATTGATTTTACAAACAGAGGAAATTAAGAAGATTCAAACATGGGTGGCAATCCCGGAATGTCTCCTAACATTTGAAAAATTGCCTACTGACTTTGATTTTCGCAAAGCGATTTTTCAAGATGGAAAAGTTCCCCCTCCGCAATATTGACAACAAATCACTGCCATCGAATTCGAAGTGTGAAAGATTGAAGTTCCTTCAAACCATCATAAAGGTGAAGTGAAATTCTGTTTAAACCGTCGTTATTCTCTGACGATAACGAAACTAAGGTTAAATATATCGTGGCCGGAACGGTCCGACGGTGTTTTTGATTGTTCGGTAGGGAGTAAAGAGGACATGAGCTTACAGTGATCGTTTACACAGTCGATTTTGAAGACTGCCATGTAAAGAGTAATTTTATGCCCAAATTGGTGACTTCATTTTGACGGGATTTTTTTTGTAGGTTTTGTTGTTGCTGTTGCTGTTGTTGTTGTCATTATTGTTGCTATTGTTAACAGAATACCCGGCTCAAACTCTAGTAATGTTGATTGCATGATTTCGTGTTCACCGCTGCCACCAATGTTTAACTATTAGAGTTCTTAGACTGTTTGAGTTTACAGTATGTTCCAAATAGAAGACCAAGAATGTAACATTTAAGTTGTGAGGAAAACACTAGTACAGCACCCACGATATTATCTATATTTAGGAAGAGTAATATAGTTCTAAATACAATCGTCGACTACAGATTGGTTGACATTTATTCAAAATATCTCCACTTCAATCAGTCAGTTATGTCTTGCACTAAATATGGGGGTAAACCCCAAGGGCTAAATATGGGGGTAACCCCACTTATAAAAATATTTACTGTGTAAAAAGTCAAAGTCAGTGGGCAATTTCTTAAGTATTGGGGGAACATGCTATGTCCCCCTGTTGGTCTGTCCCCTGGACCCGTCCCTCATCACAATCAATCCTTGAACTGTGCGGAGAATGCGGTTCCTATTTGAGCATATTCACTTGTGTGACTTAAACGATTCAAATTCAGGGCAGGCCGGAGAATGAACCAGACAGGTGTGTAATTAACTAGAAGAAAAGTCATACATAAACTTAGTAGGAACTAGAAAGACGTTTTACTGTACGCAGGGTGCAACTATGCAACACTTTAAAGAAAGCCTTAGGCATGTCTTGGTACTGGTCATTCTCGGATCGGGGGAGGGGGGTTAGGGCCTCAGCTCTCCCTTTTTCGCCACATCAACAATAAAACATACGCGAAATCAGCAGAGTAACTCCCTCATGCCCCTGCTTTCTATAAGGTCACCCTGCCTCACCTCCCGGTTTGGACTGTCTGGATCCGCACCTGCTGATGTCCTCCAGTTCCCAGCTGGGTAAGAAAGGGGATGAATTGATCTCTTTCATATATAAGGAGAAGATGGTTCGTCTTGTAAAAATATAGACGAATCCAAGAGACGGTCTGACGTAGTCGGAAATAAGTTGGGTTCATCAGCCCTAATTTTTCTCACCTGCATCATGGATTGAATACTTAAGTGCCTCTTGATTCTCTCAGTTTTAATGAATATGAGGGTTTAGAATTGGATACAGACAATAAAATGAAGACGATTTAAGGCTAATAGAAGCCATTTTTAATGGTCGACTTAACCACCTGTTCGGATTCTTCTATAAGGTTCGTGATGACTTTGAAAAGAGAAAAACATCAGAAATGACAACATTTTGAAATCCATCTGTTTTTCCCTTCCCCTTTCATTTCATTTTCTTGGGAAGGAAACACTTTTGTTCTACCTACAACTATTGTGACAGAAAACAGATTGTACAAATAATTATGTTATTTAATTTGCCATTGCATGATGTAGAGAGTGCACTTGGTTCACGATAAAACCTGAATTTTGTTGTTTTGCAAGGTACCATAAACCCTGGGATCGTAAAATGACTATCTCTCACAAACGAAAAATTCTGTCTACCTCTTTTGAATTTGAAGTGAAACTTTTATTTTCAACCTGATACATATGTGACCAACTGACTCAACAATTAAGATCAAGTCTAGATTCTTTTCAAAATGCAAGTTTAGATGGGATCGCTATTGAATGAAATAACCCCCCTCACTGTTGATCCAGAAACCCAAACCTATGAATGCCGTGTACTTGCTTTTTAATAATTCCAGTATAAGGTTCTGAAGAGCCCCCTGATTATTGATCTCTGATAATAACAAGAAAATCCAAATAGCAATGTCATGTCACATGAATTATTTTTGGAAGCTATAAGACTGGTCTGTAAAACTCTTGGTTCAACCCAAGCAGAATGGGATCGAATTGAAACAAATATGACATGATGCTAAATCTACATCTGAGGGTACTCAAATACCTCCAGAGGGGGAGGGACACCCCTTCAATTTCCCTTAAACCAATTCCTTGGTCAACAATCAGGTCCTGTGGTTGTCAGGTTGACAGGTTGTTCACTTACAATAAAAAAAAAACCTGGCGAACGACCAAACTGCATGGGAATGCATCGTTTATTTTTAAAAAAAAATTAATCGTGATCAAAATTGTTTCAAAATACAAATATGTATCCAAGCAACAGCCGATTGAGGTATGCAATAAAACATTCACATCGTTAACGTGCCATATGTTGCATCTTTAAGTTTATCTTCTCCAAGTTATTTCTTTTGTGTGACACTTTAATCTATCTTTAAGCAAACATAATCTTGTCTTTTGAAAACGAAACCCATCTCTATGAGTTGCAGTAACTCAGTGACTTTTAAACTCCGGAAGGAAATTCTGTCATTGATTTCAAAATATGCAGAAAAATATTTCCTCTCAGGAGGTGAAAACTGCATCTCAATACCATGTAACATTCATAGAATCTAGTTTTCAAAGTTGTGAAATTTTTTTGTGAAATTTATTGCATAATGGGTAATCTGTGGTGTCACCACGGCAACTTAGTTTAATTAGCATTGCATTTTATTTACTTTATTAATTTTGATGCAGGGAATATTAAACACAATGAATGTTTAATTTTTAATGTATTAAACACTCAAGGTGTCGGGTCATGATATACACGAATTCGAACAGCAAGTGATGGTCTGATTTCAGTCGGCCATAACTGGGGTCCATCACCTTTAAATCTTTCGATTTCCTTGCAAACCGCTATCAGCAGATCAGGATGATAGTACACTGATTTGTATCTTAAATTCTCCAAGTTCACTAAATATGAGGGTTTGAAATTCATGTAAACAATAAATAAAGACGGTTTTAGGCTGATGGACCCCACTAATGGCGGCCTACAGTCACTAAAAAAAGCGCGAATCGGATTCGTCTATACCGAAAAATCTATTCAAACATTCCAACAGCATAAAATTTCAAGGACATACAGGACATTTAATCATAAAGACAATCCGAAGGAATCTGACACAAAGTGCCCACATCACATAAATATCTGTGACTTTGTTGAAAAGTGGAGCTATTTTTTGACAAAGACAACCTGTCTTTAAAGTGAGATATCTTGAGTTAAGTAAAGGGTATTGCAACACGGTTTGAAGGGCATGGTCTGGAATAATTTTGTCTTTCTTGCAAGTATTTAATGAAAAGCCATCGGTGTATGCTTTTAAAGGTAAAGAGCAGTCCCCCCAAACTTAATTTGAAGAAAAAGCTAAATAACACAATTCCCATCTTATTTCTTTTCAGAGTATCTTTCATTACATTTTATGACTATACTATTGCATTATTCAAGGTAAACAAGCAGTTATTTCTGGTAAATTTCATATTTGAAGAGAAAAAACATTGTCACATGACTCCCAACAGCCGGTCATGAAACTGGACAGTCTCCTACACTTCTTCAATGCCATGCTAAGAAGTCAAAAGTTAAAACAATTTTACGTTTAATGGGGTAACTTGCATAATACAGAAAGAAATGCATTTTGTTCCTTTTGATTAGATTTTTTATTTAAATTGTTAGAGCAGGACAGTGTTTTAATTGCTACATAAATGTTGTAGGTTAATAGGTAACTTTTACAACGGTTAGATAGTCTTCGCGGATTTATTAAAGATGAGGGATTAAATGAAAAATACACGTGAAATGTATGTACCTACTTTAAAAAGACTTCTGTTGCCCAATTTGCGATGTCCGCAGAATATCATCTCCAGAAAGTTATTATAATGAAAACTTGGTGAAGTAAATGTAGACATGGATGAGTGGCGTAGCAAAATATTTATAACCCTACTACCTTAAATTTACATCAATTGATATCGGTCAACAAAACATTTTAAGTGTTACGATCAAACATTTTTTCATTCGGATCACAAATTCAACTAACTCTAAAATCAAACTCTTCATTAATATATTCAATTTCCTGGAGAAAAAAACGTTCCAAGTTTCTTTTAATCCTGGACTCCCATGTCAACTTGCATTTTCGGTGATAAGCTTGACGAGCATCTAAAACGGAAATGATTTGACTTGAGTCCGCTCGGCAACAAAAATTACTACTTAGACCTGACATGGTCGTAGGCTTCTGGGGCAGGGGGAGGGGCTGCCCTCTGAGATTTCGAAGTGGTCAATACACCCCGTGTCTATGTGGTGGTGCTCTAGGTACAGACAGTGTTTCAAATCCCCCCCCCCCTTGAGTTTTCGTCCAACAGTCCTGCTTGACCTTCCCGAGCTGACCTCTTTATTCTAAGAAGAGAACTTAGTTCAATGTAAGAAAATCCCCCCCTTGAGTTTTCGTCCAACAGTCCTGCCTGACCTTCCCGAGCTGACCTCTTTATTCTAAGAAGAGAACTTATTTCAATGTAAGAAAATCCCCCCCTTGAGTTTTCGTCCAACAGTCCTGCCTGACCTTCCCGAGCTGACCTCTTTATTCTAAGAAGAGAACTTAGTTCAATGTAAGAAAATCCCCCCTTGAGTTTTCGTCCAACAGTCCTGCCTGACCTTCCCGAGCTGACCTCTTTATTCTAAGAAGAGAACTTAGTTCAATGTAAGAAAATCCCCCCTTGAGTTTTCGTCCAACAGTCCTGCCTGACCTTCCCGAGCTGACCTCTTTATTCTAAGAAGAGAACTTATTTCAATGTAAGAAAATCCCCCCTTGAGTTTTCGTCCAACAGTCCTGCCTGACCTTCCCGAGCTGACCTCTTTATTCTAAGAAGAGAACTTAGTTCAATGTAAGAAGATCCCCCGGCTGTGTTTTCGCCCAGCAGTCCTGTCTGGCCTTCCTGAGCTCAGCTCTTTATTCTAAGAAGAGAACTTATTTCAATGTAAGAAAATCCCCCCCTTGAGTTTTCGTCCAACAGTCCTGCCTGACCTTCCCGAGCTGACCTCTTTATTCTAAGAAGAGAACTTAGTTCAATGTAAGAAAATCCCCCCCTTGAGTTTTCGTCCAACAGTCCTGCCTGACCTTCCCGAGCTGACCTCTTTATTCTAAGAAGAGAACTTATTTCAATGTAAGAAAATCCCCCCCTTGAGTTTTCGTCCAACAGTCCTGCCTGACCTTCCCGAGCTGACCTCTTTATTCTAAGAAGAGAACTTAGTTCAATGTAAGAAAATCCCCCCTTGAGTTTTCGTCCAACAGTCCTGCCTGACCTTCCCGAGCTGACCTCTTTATTCTAAGAAGAGAACTTATTTCAATGTAAGAAAATCCCCCCTTGAGTTTTCGTCCAACAGTCCTGCCTGACCTTCCCGAGCTGACCTCTTTATTCTAAGAAGAGAACTTAGTTCAATGTAAGAAAATCCCCCCCTTGAGTTTTCGTCCAACAGTCCTGCCTGACCTTCCCGAGCTGACCTCTTTATTCTAAGAAGAGAACTTATTTCAATGTAAGAAAATCCCCCCCTTGAGTTTTCGTCCAACAGTCCTGCCTGACCTTCCCGAGCTGACCTCTTTATTCTAAGAAGAGAACTTAGTTCAATGTAAGAAAATCCCCCCCTTGAGTTTTCGTCCAACAGTCCTGCCTGACCTTCCCGAGCTGACCTCTTTATTCTAAGAAGAGAACTTATTTCAATGTAAGAAAATCCCCCCCTTGAGTTTTCGTCCAACAGTCCTGCCTGACCTTCCCGAGCTGACCTCTTTATTCTAAGAAGAGAACTTATTTCAATGTAAGAAACTTACAGAAACTTATTTTCTTACTCCAGCATTTTCGTAGTCCCAAAGATCATCATTTATATCTTTGTGAATCGCTATACCTTCTTCCAGCGGTCTCTCGTATTCGGGAGGATAGTCTTCTTCAAATGAAATTTCGTCATCCCACGTAGGTATCGTCTCTGGGGTGGTACTCAAGGGTGGTTGTCTATTAGCCATTGGTGAACGACAATGGTGAGGGGTGGCATAGAGCGGCCTACCATGTGCATCACGTGCTGTAGATGGACCTCTATGCGGTGCGGCGGTATACCTGCCGAAGACATTAGGATATTCTTGCCTTGGACTTTCATATGATTCCTCAGGGTAAATTCCGTGATTTGCTTGCTCAATATTACAATAAGATTGACAATTTCGATATGTTAATGCTTCCGGGTTGATCGTATTCATGATCTTGGAAGAAGGAGTCAAATAGTCCTCACTGCTTTCTTTTAATTCAGATTCACAAAAATAAGATCTTGTAATTTCATCACCATTTTTTGCTCCATTGTCTCTCATTGATGGCCCTGGGTCCCCTTTGGGATCGGACCTTTGGAAAAGCCTTTTCATAATGGACCTACATCCACAAATGGTGACAACTGCTGCAGTGAAACCTAACAGTCCTGATGAAGCTATTAATATTAAGCGGATAGGAACATCTCCGTTCGTACTTAAATCAGACGAAACTGTCAAAATGTATTCACCTGTAAGATTTTGTTGGTTTCTTCGTGCCAGGCAAGTAATTTTTGCCTCAAAGGGAACGGTTGACCCTGATTCGAAACCACTCAATGTCAGGTTCGAGCCCATGTCTGATGTTGATTCCATTATATTCTCCAGAGAAGGGTCAACAAACCATCGATACGATACTCTTCTGGATGGAGGGACAATCCTGCAATTTAAAGTAACATATTTTTTCAATCGTTCACTGGAACCTTCAATGGGCTCCACAACAACGAAAGATGAATTATAGACAAAGATTGGTCCTACTGAACACAGGTGAGACTCATTTTGGGTAAAGTTGTCATTTTGCGTCAGGTAGCATTTGAAGGTGGTGGAATTGTTTTCAACTCTGAGAGAAATATTTGCTGTCGAAAGTCGAGAAGATGATTTCTCGGAAAGTATTCCTCTCTCTTGTTGTAAGTTATTAGTGTCAATAACAAACCAGTTTGGCATTAGAGCAGGTGATTCTTCTTTGAAGGGATTGTAGCAATTCAACTCAAGATGCTCACCAGCAAGGTATTTCAGTCGGTTGTCGGCCCCGGCCTCACACAAAGCTTTCCTTGGGCGTTCTATAACTTTCAACGACAAGTTAGCAGAATTAAAGTCATCGCTCTGACAAGTATATATGCCACTGTGTTTTACTTTCAAGTCTTCCCACTTGACTAAAACAAGCTGTCGATTCAGAAAGATAGCATTTAAAACATTTAATGACGAGAACTCACCCGATTTGTTAAATATCGCTACCGGGACGTTGTCTTTAAGAATGGACACTGGTGACGTGTTTTTATCATTACTACACAATGCTGTGACGGTGTCGCTCTCAAAATACTTCGGATAGTCGTGATCAATAATTTCCCATTTGACGCTATTGACTTCGTGGAGCCAACTACATATCACTACTGCTAAAAAATACAGCACGCAGGAATTCATGGTGAAGTTTGTCAAATTTGAATTTTCTCCAAGATGATTCACGAAAACCTTCACTCAATATCACAACCCCCTGCAAGAGACAGTTCTGGCACTGTAAATGACTACGCAGTCAGAGAGCGTATTAACAAATGTGCACCCACCATAGATCTGAAGAGTATACAGTTTCGATGGATTTTAAGAAAAACACCATTTTGTAGGAAATATCGAAGTCTATCTGATTTTAATATTTTCATTTTCCATCCTTTTTTCTTTGAAAAACAAAGTTGTCCGAAATTGTTATGATTGCCAGCTCATTGTAAAAATATTTACTGTTGGAAGGATATGCTGGGAAAAGTTAGGTGTATCCTTTCACGAAAGTTGATGACTAATCTTGCCCTTTTTTAAATATTGTCATTACAACTTTGAATTTCGAGGGGCGTATTAGCTAGGCCTCCGTCAAACAACATGTGTTCGTGTGTTTAAGACTCACTGCGGAATTTTAATTGCAACTAAATAGCCTTTACGATCAGTGGCGTAGTCAGGACTTCTCTCACGGTGAGGGGGACTGCAACATTATGTTTTGTCTAAGGGGCACATTAAAAAGGTAAAAATCAGGATTCTTTACATGCAATCTGGCTAGACAAAAACTAACTTTAAAGCAAAATTTGTGTCAACAAATTTACGGTGGTAAAGTGGAAGTATTAATTAAACTGGTCGGTATTAGTATAAGAGGGCAAAGAACAATGGCTTAATCGTACATGAAAGCCAGAGAATTTGCCACTTAATAATGTAGAATTTTGCCGCCTATAAACATTTTGTGGGCAGGAGTAAACCAACGCTAATAATTGGACCAATTAATTACTCAAATTAGGTTGCATTTGACCCAAATTTAGTTATAGTTTGACGCTAAATGCTAGTTTAGTTCCCTCATGACCCCAGTGTTTTTAGAGTTTACAACAAGGTAGAACTAACAATAGCAAGTAACAATGCTGAGAATCAACTTTATTGGACTTTTAACAGCAGGTTTTATCATTAGCATTCAAATTTTTTAGTAGTACAAAGTTAACCGGGTAGAGATTAAGAAGAGTAGGTTGTAACATTACTTTTTAAAACATAACGAGATATAAAAAGTAGGCCTATGCATGTACCGTAATTTATGCACTTATCAATATTCTAAGTAGTCTTGGTCAAGGCGTTAATACAGGGACTTTTGCCTGGTTAATACCCCTATTCGTCCATAATTGAAAATTGAGGGTGGGCTTTAAACTTGACTACGTTGCAGGGAGAATTTGTTTCAGTTATAAGAGAGCTGAGGATTTTTGAAAGTAATAGAGGGCGTACTCGAAAGAGAGTAGTAAATGGTGTACAAACTGTTATCACGGTGTGACAAAGAGCAGTTATTATGAACGGTTGGATTTTGGAGGAAGAACGGCAGACACGGAAATGAATGAGGAAGATTGTTGTGTAACTTTGGAAGAAGACTTATTGTTGGCTCTCCGACTTATCAACATATCATAACAGTATAATTTATAGGATAAACTTAAAGGTAGTTAAACTTAAAGCGCGCGTGGAGGTACCTCCGAAAGGGTGACTAATCAGGGTGCCGGTTGATGGTTCAGTTTTTAGGGGGGATGGCTTTGGTGTCGGCAGCTCCGTGCACGATTTCAGAGGTCAAGTAGTATCGTCACACTTAGTGCCTGGGTCGACAGCACGCTGCTAGATAGAGGCGATGCGAGTCGGAAACCTAGCCACCCAGAATACAAAAATAGGTCCGTGTAAAAAAAAAAGTGGAAAGTAACTGCTGGTTAACCACGTACGAAAAGGTACGTATAACATCCGTCGGAACAGGACAGGCCACCGGGAGACGAGAGAAAAGGAGAGGAGCATGGACCTTGGAAAAACGGAGGAGCCACAGGTTTGGAGAGAGAGGCCGACCAAAGTCTAGTTCACCAGTCTGAAGTTGAAAGGCGTCTGCCACGAGGAACCTCTCGCTAAATTGAAGCAGTCCCGCCTAACAATAGTTGGCATCTCTCTTATCCTTCGAAGTATTTAAGCTTCATCCTCCGACGTGCATAATTAGAAACGAATCACACTGTCAACCACGTACTTTTTATGGACTTTTTACGTGCTAAAACGTACACGGCCAGAACGGCGAAAGGATCACTTCATATGGCCAGCAACTGAAAAAGCGAACATCAACACCCGTACAAACAAAACAAGACCACTAACATTCCCCAGAACACCAGACTGAATCCCTCGACAGGCGAGGCCGTTCCAGCTCCCGTGGTTCAAGACCGTTACCACCAACAGAAACCACCACCACATCCACCCCAACAACCAACACCACAAACTCAAACCAGCACACACCCGAAAGCAACAAACACGACCAAAGGCCACAAAAACACTCCCAAAGGCCACATAAACACGCCAGAATGCAACCACAGCGCAGGGGACAATGGAGAGGGGACAATAGTTTCAATAAAATCACTATTTACAGCTTATCCGTAGTATGTATATATTTAGAAGTAACAAGAACAAACTTCCCAAAGAGAGCGAATGAGCCCGACGGGGGTCGGGAACGTTCACCTTCTTCGAGAACTCAAGCGCAGCCGAACTGGGCCAAAAAGGCAGGTGCCCCGGAGGCACGTACTTCTAATGAGCTGCTTAGCTATTGCTAGATAAAAGGGCAGCTTGCCAATAACAATGCAGTAGAGAGCAGGTGCATCCTTACGTAACAGTGCCTTGACCAAAATTATATTGTAAGACACACGCCCTAACCAGCAGACAATCTAATGTGAGTCATGTTTGTGCCAGTTGTGACACAGGAATGGGACGGTAAGTGTCTCTAAATGTTGCTTCAACCTAATTGGTAGGTCATAGGTGAGTCGTATCCTACAGGAAACGTGCGTAATAAATCAATGAAATGCAACGTCAATTGCGTGACGAAAGTGCGTCAATGTACGAAAATGTTTGAAATCGTTAACTAACATTGAGCAACTATGTCCGGAAGTATCAGAGGGTGCTTTTTACAACTATATGTTATTATCTAAATGCAATAAAATCTATGCCTGATTTGGATGACGTCACAGAATACCCTTGTCTTAACCTAACCTTAGCTTAACCTTAGATTGTGAACCTGTTCGATACACTCTAGATAAAGTCACATCAGCAATAGCATATCGAAAAGGTTCGCATTGTGTATGGTGCCTTGGAGTCAGTTCGCAATCAAAGGTAAGACAATGGTATTCTTTGATATCATCTAGAATCCGACATAGTTTTAGAGCATTTTAGATCATTCATGACATAATACTCCATCTTTAAAAGAAGGGTTTAAGGTCACAAGAGTATTTGGTATGTAGGGCGCTTATACTAAGTATTTTGGTGAAATTTGCATTTAAATCCGATGTGTGGTTCTCAATATATGAGCACGTGAAGTTTGCACATCTTCAACAAAGAGTGAACTTGAAGCAAGCACAAATGACATCATATCCCAACATTAGTGCGCAGTCTTTTGTTTTTCTTTAAACTTTATCGATTTTCTCCTTAACAATCCCATATTATTAAAATGTGATTGCATAAGTGGCATGGGTATTAAAAAAGTTTTCATCCCCAACAGGGAGGTCCTATTCCAATTAAAGTCAAGGTTATCACAACAGTCTGATGAAACAAGTAGTCAGTAGGGCATACCTCAAAAAAGGCTTTAAAAATGGGATTCCGTGCAACACAAACGGGGATTACCTCAAAATCCGCCCAGTTGTACTTTACAACATAGATTTTCATATTTTGATTTTCCCCACGCTTAAAAGTTGCACACTGTTGACTTTATGGACAAAATGGCCGCCATAGTCCCATAGACTACTGTACTGAAGGAAAAATACATGTTACGAACACATTCAAGCTACAAACAAGCAGATTTTGGTCCAGAGTACCTCGCAATCTTTTCTCACTCACACATGACCTATTTCTGCAAACACTGACCACTCCCAGGGTTAGGGAAAAGATATAAACATAAATAGAGGGCGCTATCCAAATTAAAGCAATACACAGAATAATGTACACAATAGCTCCAGTGTAAACTATGTTTTCATTCTGACCTTTACCTGGCAGGTCCATGGAGCCACTACAGAAGGGTTTAAACGAATTCAGTAGAACTGTGCATGTTGGTCAATGGTCTCCTGGGGTCAGACCCCCCTCTCCTTTGCAAAATTTGTGTGTAACAAAAGAATCTTATGTGAAAACTGTGCAATATTTTGTCAAGTCTTTGTTCTGGCATTTGCACATTTATTTTCTTTTTAGGTTTTAAGTTGGTTTCCTCGGGACATGCAAAACCTAAGGTGTCTTGGAGAGGGGTCCTGTGAGAAGCCCCCTCCCAACATTTGTGTGTAACATACAACTAGACACCTCAAGTAATTGGGGTGCAAATATGATAATTTCATTAAAATATGTTCACTAATATGGGTAAACTTATTATTTTTGCTACTGGTAAGGGGTGTTACTGTAAAGGGTTCAAGGGGGTTAGGGCCCAGAACCCCTTCCCGAATTTGCAAACTGACATAGAATCAGGGGTTCTCATGAAGGCAGTGCTAATTTTACAGAATTACAACTTTGCAGAGGAAAATTGCATTATTTTTATGCTCTGATGGGTTTACAGTTACACAGGGAACTTTTCATTTTGTAATTCACCAAAGATTTTTACATGAAAGGGTTGGGCTACATTCTGTTAAAACACTTTTTTCTTCTAGAAGGAAGGTTTAGATTTAAAGGTTATAGGCACAGAAAGGAACTCAACAAATACTTCTCGCTTTCTTTCAAGTATCAATCAAAGAAAACAGTGCTTTTTTATCATGAGGCAATAATGGAAAGTATTGGGTCTACCTGTCTGTACAATAAGTATATATGAGCACGAGCCCCCCCCCCCCTTCCCACAAACCATGGCTTGTTGCTAGGAAAATGGTAATGCTAGTCTCTTACTAAAACAAAAAGAACTTTAATAGAAACCATAGTTGACCAACCTTTGTTTTAACATATTTCCCCCTCCCCCAACTCAAATGCACAATACTTACATACTGTAATTCCTGCAGTTTTGAAGGGAAGCTCAAAACTACTAAAATTCATATTCAAACGAGATGTCTTGGTTTCAGGTTAGTGGGTCAAAGTAAAATAGAATACTAGCACTGTTGAAAACATAGGTGTGTAGGGCGGAGGAGGGGGGACTGGGGGCTGCAGCCCTGTTCCTGCTGGGAAATTACTATTTTCAGACAAAACAGTTGTATTTTTCAGGCATGGGTGATTAAAATTTTGGGTAAAAGCCTAAAAGGGCTCTACCCCCTCCAAATAAAAGTGGCCTAGTATACCTATATGGTGGAAAGTAACGGAAAGAATGTTCTTACATGTACAAAGGAATGTGGATACATCCCATAAGTCTTTTATATTCAAGATTTCTGCCCGCAGTCACACACTCTGACAAGAGAGTTGCTGTTTAGGCTCCTGCCAAATGCACAAGATAGGCGTTAGTATATTTCCACCCCAGTTACAATTCAGCATCTACAACAGGAATGGGATATTAAAAAGGCATAATGGCAGTGTTCTCTGCTAGCTGTTTTGTTAGGGTGACCCACCCGGACAAAATCTGCAGAGGTTTTTTAGCCCAGGGACAAAAAATATGCCACCCGGACAAAAAGTTCAGCCAACCATACAAAAATTATCTATTTGAAATCTCGAAACAGAAAAAACAGCAATCTCAATGTAGACATTGAGCAATGATAATCACAAATGTTCCTAGTCATCAGAGAAAAGTATAATTACAAGCATCACTGATTTTAACCAACATTTTCCAAAGAGAGATGCTCCCTCTCTTTAGACTTCTTGTCAAGACAGTGATCACTGTTTACCTTCAACCTTTGGAGCACCCGGACAAAATTTCAACCTGTGGAGAACACTGAATTGTCAATCAACCCTGACAACTCCCTGGTTAGTCAGTATATCAACTTACATCACCACCACACGACTGGAATTTAGTAAAATACACAATGTAGCATATACTACACTAGTCCTCACTCAGTCCCTACACACTAACCTCCATTGTCACTTGCCCCGTTTAGTATTCAGAACGTAGTATAATGGAGCATTATCATACTAGCATAGGCACTAATTGAGAGCTAATACTACACAGATAATACCCCTAGCTTCATTGAAAAAAGGGAGGAGATTGAATTTAAGGACACACGTTCACATGTAAAATGCTGCACTCCTATGTTTTGAAGCCCATGCACAGCAAACATGCCTGACTTCAATTCTTTAATGACCGCATGTAACTCTGTGTGTTGGTTCAGTTCAAGTTAGCAGTCACCCAATCCATTATTCACACAGTGCACGTTTAATAATTTAGGGCCACCCTGTGAGGCAGCGTAGAGCACTGACTTCAAGTATTGCTGCACCATTGTGGGACTACTACGGTCGCCACACAATGCATTGATTGCACACTCTATGGCTAGGCTAGCATGTTTATTTTCATCCGACTAGCCGATTAGTTTACAAATTAAAAATTTTATAGAGGAATAGATATACGTATCTTCGCTAGTCTGATTCTGTGATGAACGTTTCTTCCGCTCAATTTTACCTTTGTCACAAAACCGCCGATAACAATCTCGGTGGTACCCGATGTTTCGTGCAACGGGTACGTGTGAAAACAACTAAAGGCATTCTTCGATGTTGTCGAAGTCTAAACCAAGACTCGTAGCCGTACTGTCGACAATTTCGGCTTCAGGGCAGTTAAGTGTTTCCATTGTGCCCCTTAACTAACAATCGTTTCCTAAGATGCTTTTGTGAATGTTTTAAAGTTGGTTGTTGCACTGGAAACAATGTGCATGGCACAAAACTCCGGATTTTCACCGGGTTCAGCGTTTGGCATGGGGGCTGCCATTTTGTCGTCTGCTGCTTCTGTGTAACTAGGATGCTACTGCCTTGTCATTGGTCAGTATCCTCCTCTCCTGATACGTGATTGGCTGGTGACCAAACGATCGTAGTAGATTTAAGATGAAACTTTGGCATTGCTTTTGCCTCTTTTTTCGTTGCTGCGCACTTTTTGAACGTGGGGAAAAGTCATTTCGTGATGAGAAAACTATAATCTTCCTTTCTGGGTTGTTCCCCAGTAATCCCCTTTTGTGTTGCACGAAACAGCAGAAAAAACAGGTACGCCCGACTGACTAAAGGGAAACAAAACATTCCTTGTCAATATGAGGGAGTGATATAAGCTCTGCTGCCCTCAAACACACTTTGGAACACAAATCTACTGACTTCTTTTACTGATATCTCTAGGAATACATGTCCGATTTCAATGGAACTTTTACCACACTGTGTGGACAGGTGGATGTGGTTCCTCTTTCACATATGAAAATTTAATTTTTGCTTAAACAAGCACTTAATCTTCCCCTTTAAGAGAAACAAGTTGGAACAGATTTCAGTAAGGGAACTAGGAGTCACCTCGTGATTGCACTAGGTACATTGTAAACTGCAGATCACACTGCAAACCTGCATTTCGTATAAATTATAAAAGAGCGGTGCGATTGTACTGAAGAAGTCTCCAGACACACATATATAATTCCGGACTTATGTGATTCTGAGTGACTGAGTGAGAATGTGAGGTAAAATGTTTTTCTTGTGTTAGGAAATTGAACAGGGGTGGCGCCAGCGGGGGGCCGGGGGGACATGCCCCCCCCCTTCGGGGACACTGCCCCCCCCCCCCCCCGGTCGGGGAAGGTCGTTGGTTTCGTCGGGGAGGCCTAAAAAAAATATCTAAAAAAAATCCGCAAGAACTGAATTTACTGGATGGGTGACCTTGAACCTATATCTCCTAAAAGCACTATTTTAATACATAAAGGATTTGATTTTCAATTACTTCTCATAGCTCATAGTTCATATAGCTTTGTTAAAACTTATTACATGTACCTTGTCCTATCTTAAATCCCCGCGCACAAGGTCACCCATAACCAAGACCAGTGTTAGGGACCTGGAAATTTCACGTGCAGACGTAACCAAGGGTGGCACCAGCGGGGAACCAGGGGCCATGTCCCCGTCGGGGAAGGCTGTTTTTCCCCTGTGGCTGAGGTGATCCAGTTTCGTCGGGGAGCCTTTATTTATAGGCCCACGATTAAAGAGATGTAAGCCCGATAAACGTTAGTCCCAAGACGATTTTCTTGATTTTGCTTTACTAGTTTTCCTTTCAAAACGGACGAGAAGTTATTGAGGTGCATGCAGTGCCCAATGGTTTGTCATCAGTCCTGCCTCGACAGCCGAATTAGAGCAACGGTAATGACAATCGGCCGGGCCGTTTTCATTTGAAGCCTCCTCCTTGATACGTGACATAGTTTCAAAGACATCGGCGGGAAGTAAAATCATTTATTGTCGAGATATCGGATAGTCACATAGAAAATAACATAAATTTACTGGACCTCGCAATTGAATACAACGAGGAGTCTCAAAAGAGTAAAAAAGTGTTATGTTTTAATTCCGTTACATAGTTTTTCCCCGAGAAGAAGACAAGACCATTTAATGTAAATATAGCGGTACCTTTTATCTGGTTATTTTTTGATCACATAGCACGTTGGGTTTTTCTATTGAAGTGAAACTTTTATAAATAACGACTGCCCTATTTCTAGTTACAAGTCTTAAAAATGCCATTTCCGACTGTCTGAGGGTAAGACTTTTTTAAAATTTTCTCTAGGCTCCGCGCCAAGTTATGGTGGCGCTCCGCTTTGATAGTGTTTTGGTCGAATAGATTACTCAGCAGAACAATGCATGCTTGCAAATTATTCTTCGTTTGAGGGAATTATCAAGTGAAAATTTTAAAGCCGATAAAGCTGAAAATAAAGACTGCTTTGTTGCTGGTTTCGAGCCTGGGAAATGCTATTTCCGGCTGTCTGGGGTTTTCAATGTTTCAAAAATTTATGTGCACTTCTCGTTAGTTTTTCGGGCAGGATCACATTTTTCAGACAAAATAAACTATTCTGCCTCCTACCAAATTGAAACACTCCCGTACGCATATGTCAATATACAAAATATTAAACTTGAAATACATGGGAAGCCAAACTTTTACCGCGAGGGAAATTCCGAGGGCCTTTGTCTCCATGATGTAATTCAGAAACCCCAACAAAACTACAAATCACCCCCTTTTGATTTTTCTCATAAGAGGGCCCGATTCTTCCATAAACCCCAAAATCTGTCATAAAATTACAGTTCCACCAATATAACCTTTAGATTCTCTAACATTTGTTAAAAATGATAAACTTTTTCATTTTCGATGGATACTCCGTACGATAAAACACTCAATTTAACGCTCTTAATCACTTCGACAATTGCTCTTGACAAGCATATCATTGAGTAAAAAGCCCAAAACTTTCATTGTGACCTTACCCAAAAAAACAAATTGATTCATAACATTCTTAAATTTCTCCAATATGATAAGCTGTTAATTTTCAAATCTTCTTTCAAAAGGGGGAAAAATATTCCGGGCACATTTCCAGTTTCGTCTGAAAGCCTTAGTTCTAGGCCTTGTGCGATGAAATGCGTAACCCCAAAAGAGTTCCAGCTGTCGCCTATGTAACGTTTTTTATTTTTATGAAGGACAGATTCTTCAGTAAACACCCCAACTTTTTTAATGGTCCTTACAAAAGCCAATTTTTTTAAGAAAAATTCTTCTAAACAAACTCCAGATTTTTAAATATTTATTAAAAAAACAAAAATTTCGGCTCGCTACGCACGCCTCAGATTCTACCAAGTCACATCCCACTGGGACTTACTCATCGCCTTTGTCGGGGACTCGAAATACTGCCCCCCCCCCGTCGGGGAGCTTGCCCCCCCCCCCCTGTCGGGCAAATCCTGGTGCCACCCCTGAAATTGAAATATCTCTCTTCTTGTTCTCTATCTTCTAGAAAAGAGGATGTCACACTTTGGCGCATGTTCTCTCTTGAACTGTTTTACACTGGAGGTTAATCAGTTAATGATGAAACAAACATCCATAAATTTTCTTAAGAGTGTTTGCCTCTGATGGCTTTTAAAATGTCATAATGTTCTGTTGGTTCTGCATGCTTACGTGGTCATATAATTTTCCCGCTACTGCAAGCAAACCCGTGGCCAAGCAAGGTACGGAAGCGGACAGGATGAATTCCATAAACGGGGGTTAAAAAGTTTCATTTTTAATTAAAGGGCATATTAATAACCTAAAAAGTGTGGACGAGAGTATTACCACAATGGCAGTTCTCAATAGTAATTAATTATTCAAGTTTCACATCCAACAGTTACGCTAAAAGTGAAAATTTATTTTTTATTTTTTTGTATCCTGGCTTGTAGCGGTTTGGTGCATAATTTGAAAAAGTGACCGCTCATAAATATTTGAACACCAAATTGAATCGTTACTCGATCACTTATGAAATATTTATTAGTATTTAGGATATGGAGATTTTCTATAAGTTTTGGTTATTTGTCATTAGTATGTGCAGGAAACTTCACAGGTTTAACAAAATGATACATCTGGCATGTACCAACTCAATGAAAAACTTGACTTCTTAAGAGGAGTTAACTTAACTTTTTAAGGGGAGTTCAAATTGTCAGGAAAAAGAACCTTGTCTCACTCTTCCCTCCCCTTCCCCCCCCCCCCTCTCTCTCTCTCTCTCTCCTGACTTGCTTTCAACGCGCTTTCTCGCTGGGCTGTTCTTAACGTTTACAAGATAACGCAATGTAGCCGAAACTGAGAGCGGTAATTACCGTTGTGAATTTCCTACCTGGTCTTTTTAGCACCGAAGCAGCAGTGTGTGTAGCCCTCTGTCAGTCTTTCCGTAGCCCCTCCCTCTGGAACACACTGGCTGTTACCTCCTCGGTTTTCTCTCTCCCGGGAATCGCGACACGTTAAACTGCTTCTCCAAGAAGCTATTACGTCCACTGAAGGAAAACACTTGACCAACCTCAAGGCCCTCAGGTCATTTACATTGGTCTGTCATATGTGGATCCATACTGGACCAAATTTTAAACTGCTTTATACTAAGAGTCATGCGTTGGTATAGATTGTATATATCATATGTAACATACGTCAGGATAGAGTAAGACCTAGTTTGACCCAATTTAAATAGAATCATATTAGTGGACTTAGTATCTACAAAAATGGCAGTAGACACTAACAAATGTTTTTTTTTTTCTTTTCTTTTCTTCTTTTTTCTCTCTTTTTTTAAGTTTCCACTACATGTTTACTACGGAAGCGTAGAAGGGACATGGGAAAGAAAAAAAACTCTCTCAGCAAAATGACAATTTTCGTAAAATTGACATTTTGAGGACTAAAATTATGTCTTCAAAATGACAAAAATCCGTAATTTGGCGTTTTGATTAACTTTTCAAAACGTTAAAATTCCGAAAGTTGTCATTTTGCCGACTTAAAAATCTCGACAAAATGACAAAATTCAGAAAGTTGTCACTTTGCTGAGCTAGAACATCTCGTCAAAATAGCAAAATTCAGAAAATTGTCATATTGGCGAATTACAACTTCTCAACTTGCCATCTTGCCGAGTTAGATCATCTTGTTTAAGGGAGCATATCCCAATTAGCAGGTGTATTAATGCGTCCGTTTGTTCGCCCTCAGATAGAGTCCCTAAAAGGAGCACTTTTTTGATATGTTATGGAATAAGCTGGGGTTTTCTGTAAGTTTCTTCTGAAAGTATATCAAATGAAGTACCATTGGTGAAAAAATGGGCTTAATTGAAGCAATTTTGTCATTATGGGCCTTAGAAGCTGGCGGAGGCAAACCGAGATTTTAGTGAAAAACAAGGCTTGGAAAAGGTGGTTTGAACTTTGAGGTGAAATAGCAAAAAATCTTCACGGTCATGATATGGTAAATTGAAAGTGCCATGAATGGCCAACTTGTCAGCTTTCATATGAGGGGTAGCTTGACCCTGGCGAAAACTTCGACAAGCTTTTAGAGGCCCGTTTACTTTTTGGATTTAGTGTGTAAGTCAATGGAGGAATTAATGGGGGTATGCTCCCTTAAACGGCGAAATTCTATGGAAGCATTAAGGTGCCATCAAGTTAAGAACTTTTTCACAAAATGATGAAATGTTTACTTATTTTCCTAGCATTTTGCAGAAAATGATGAAATGCAAACTTACAATATATCAACGATTCAATACTTCACAGAAAATTAATGAATTACGCATTCAACGAATGTTGCTTATACCTCGTTTTGCAGAAAAATAATAAATTACTCATGTATACCAAATTTTTTGTATCATAGTTATGTTCTTTCCCCAATTTGGTGCGTTGATAGTACAATCATGAGTGAAGGCGCTTTACGGACAAGAAGAAATATGTAAACCGTGGAATCATTAGGTTATAAAATTATGCTAAAAAGTACTCAAAATTTTGGACAAGTCATTTTTCAATGCAATATGTACATTCGGTCTCAGTCTCGATCTTGGACTTTGTCGGTCTCGGTCTCGAATTCTGCCCTGGTCTCGGTCTCGACACGTTTTGGGCTCGGTCTTGGATATGCTGGTCTCGACTAAAACACTGGTTCAGATACCCTGCTTCTATAAGGGTAATTAAATCCCAGTTGTTGCTTTTGTCTTAAACCAAGCCCGGACTTGTATAGCATTCAGGTAGAAATTATGACAAACTTAGCTGTTGTGTCCATTTTTAAGGGCGTTTAGACTTTGCTGATATTAACGTCCCAATAACAACGAAAAAAGCTATTATATGGGTCCTTTTGAGAAGGTAGCAGCGAATAGAAAGGAAGTGAATTAATTGTAGGGTCTAATATGTTGCTACTCACCTTGTACACATATCACACTAGAAGCATAGCAAGAGGGGAAGTGGCAAAGTGCCCCCGGAAAAAGTAAAAGGTAAAATTGTTAAGACAGTAAAATGAAAGAAAGAGATTGCCCCGACCCCAAATTCGAATTTGAGGGGCTCTCTGAAGTCTGGAAGTTTTATCCCCGCTTCCTGTCTCAAGAGGTCAGATTGCCCCAAACAGATAAACAGAAATGTTTCGTTATAAAAACATGTGTATTAGTTTTAATGACGGCGCGCTTTATTCTACCCCTTTAAAATGTGGAAATAGGAATCTAAAGCAGATCCGTAATTCGTCATTTTTCTGCCAATTGACAATATGCTAAATTTATTACTTGCGATATGTGGGTAATTCATTGCAAAAATGTTGAACTGTTGAAATATTGTACGTTTGCATTTTATCATTTATATGCAAAATATTAAGATAATAAGACTCATTTCATTATTTTGTTGCAAAATTTTAGGATAATGCGATGACTAAGTTCGTAATTTGATGGCGCCTTAACGTTTCCATACAATTGCGCCCTGAAGGTTCTGACTAGGCGAAATGGCAATCTTCCAGATTTTGCCGTTTTGACAAGATGTTTTTTCTGGTCAAAATGTCATTTTTTCCGAATTTTGCCATTTCGACGAGACGTTCTAACTCGGCAAAATGACAATTTTCCGAATTTTGCCATTTTGACAATATGTTGTGACTCGGCAAAATGACAATTTTCTGAATTTTGTCATTCTGACGAGATGTTCTATTTCGGCAAAAGGACAATTTTCCGAATTTTGCCATTTTGACAATATATGTTGTGACTTGGCAAAATGACAATTTTCTGAAAGTTTGCCATTCTTACGAGATGTTCTATTTCGGCAAAATGACAATTTTCCGAATTTTGCCATTTTGACAATATATGTTGTGACTCGGCAAAATGACAATTTTCTGAAAGTTTGCCATTCTTACGAGATGTTCTATTTCGGCAAAATGACAATTTTCCTAATTTTGCCTTTTTAAGGAGTCCATTAAGTCGTCAAAATGTCAAATTTACGAAAATTGTCACTTTGCCTAGACATTTCTTTTTTCTTTTGAGTGGCCCTTCTAAGCTTCCGTAGTTACACTTGAATACAATTCACCTAGAAATCATCTTTGTGAAATTTTCCTCGTATTTCGAAATTATTTGGGAAATAATGGCATTCTTTCTTAACATCGCAGGTAACTGTACTGGACGATTTCGGACCTGACATTGTTTTACAGAAATTCTGTATTCAGACTTTGGAAGGTGATTAATGAACAACACAAGTTTTTTGAAAGAGCTGGATCCTTATGTTATTTATATCAATTTTATCAAAAGCGTTTCGTACGTATTCTCAGGAGTGCTAGCCTCTGTGGTTGCCACACGTTTTAAATTTTAACCATTGAGATGAGCAGAACGAGGAAAGTTTGTTGGGTTTGCAGATAAAGAATACGGATTAGATGTTCTGAAGGTAAATGGACAAAAAAGTAGCAGGTGCAACAAATTATTCATTAAAGACAGTCATTAGTCACCCCAAACTGCAATTTTACAGGAAGCCTACAGAAATTCCCTGTTGGCGCGGTTCCTTGACTGACATCAAATTCAACCTAAAATAAGTAGGGTACACTCTAAAAATAAAAAGAGTAAAATTCCACTCGTTGACAGAGTGAAGATTGTTAAGTTCACTCCAAAAGAGCACAAATTCGCTCAAAAAGTTCCTTCAGGGACCACTCTTTAAAAGAGTGAACCCTGCAGGCACTAATGCAAGAGTGAATTTACCCACTGCTTGGAGTAAATATCAGTATCCTTGAAGTGAATTTAACCATCCTTTGAGTGAATTCACACTTAACACTTTATTACACTAAGTGACTAAGTTTATTCTTTTGTTTTAAGAGTGTCGCTCATGTCATGAAGTATAAGCTGAGTGTTTCGATTACACCTTGTTTGTTCACAAGGTATGTACTGAAGCAATAAACTGGGATTGTGTCTGGATAAGGATGAGTTTGGGCTGCGTTTACACTATGTTCCCGACGGCCACGGCAGCCACGTTTCAGTCCACCGTGGACAAAACGGGATGGACGTGAGACAACACAGGGGGACGGGACGGGCAAACGTGACAGAAGGTGATTGCCGTGGACCACCGGCAAGAATTTTTAACCGTCAAAACTTTTGCCACAGCTGTAGGTCATAGAAACGTAGTAAGCCGTAGTTAAACGGGGTGAACGCAACAAAACGTGAGAGCACGTAACAGGCAGGAACAAAACTTGGAGGACGTCCGTAGAAAGCCTTGGTAGAACGTGAAAAACGTGACAGAACTTAATCAAAACGTGACAAACTCAAAGGATCTCGGCAGAACGTGACGGGCCCGTATGGACCATACTGGCCTCCTTGGTAGACCGTGGGCAGTACGTAGTAGGCCGGGACTCACTTCCTCACACCACGGTTCGCCACGGTCATCGTGATAGAACTTGAGAAACTTAGCAAGACCTAACAAAACGTGAATACTGACAAAAATGTCCCAAATCCCACGGCACGCTACGTTTTGGACAAACGTGGCTGCGTTGGCTGCCGGGAAAATAGTGTAAACATATGGAACGCGAAATCTGCAAGTATCATGTGACCACATCGGAGGGGAAGGTAATAACATGATGTGACTACGTAAAAACATGGTGTGACTACATGGACACATGGTGTGACTTCGTAAACACATGGTGTGATAATGTAAAAACATGGTGTGACTACATAAAAGCACGGTGTGACTGCATAGCATGGTGTGACTTCTTAGCATGGTGTGACTACGTAGCATGGTGTGACTACATAGAATGGTGTGACTACATAGCTTGGTGAGACTACGTAGCATGGTGTGACTACATTGCATGGTGAGACTACACAGCATGGTGTGACTACGTAGCATGGTGTGACCACATTGCATGGTGTGACTACATAAAACACGGTGCGACCATTTGAAATTGCATTGTGAGGCAGGCGATGTCAACTGTACGTAGACTATTGGTGTGATGAGAACTCTGTACGTGACTGTATAAAATGATGGTGTGATGACGAGTCGGCCAGTGACTGACTAAGGTGAGGGTGTGATGATCTGATATAGTGCATTGAACTTTTCCTGGTGTATTCAAATGTGAAATAAACTAGGAGTAACGGCCTGGTTTAAAATGAAAATGCAGTAATGACTTCCAAAATATTATATGAAAGATACTTTGAAGAGAAATAAAAAGGAAAATTGTGAGATTTAGCTGTTACCTCAAAATACGTTTGGGATGACTGCTCTTGACCTTTAAATAGGGCTAGTTTGGATAAGGATTACAAGTGCTTCGAAGCCGGGTTGTGGAAGGGGGGCTACATTCATCCCAATAATTTGCAGTTTGAGCTTTTCGTGTTTTTCTTCAAATATTATAATTAACTATATGCTTGAGAACGGTCAAAAATACCTTTAAGAATGCAAATTGAAAAAAGAAGCCCGTATCCGAGACTTGGAGAGCAGGGCTGGGGTTGGGGGCCAATTAGCAGGTAGACTGACCAGGTATGGTTTTGCATATGGACCTAGCAACACCTTCAGAACAGGGGTGCCATACCAAGGAGGAGGGGCCTAGCCCCTTATACCTCCGCCAACGTTCTCTACGAGGTCGCGTGCCCCGGACTCCTGTTTGCACTGTATCTGCGTTTATTCTCAGTGAATGGTGCCATTTATTAATTGAGGACCACAAAATGGAAATCTAGTCTTATACCTTGCAAAGTAGTTTTTTTTTTCTTTTGTTAATACAGTAGGCTAAGAAGTTTTATTTGAGTACGTCCGGGCCAGTTTCTAAACATCTTTGTCCGAAGTGGTCGATCAACAACTATTTCTATGAGGGGAACGAAGAATGGGGAGGCTAAGCTGCCATATATCGATCGCGCGTAGCCCCAGAGGAGTTTGTGGGAAAGTGGTTAGATGATACCGCTTGCAGCAGGGAGTCCTGGCCGAGTCATGAAGACTTTAAAATGAAGCCTACTGCCATTGTGATTGGTGCTCAGCATAAGCAGGGAAAACAAGAAGTGGCGGCGCTACCGCTACCCTCCCCAAGTTTATCCTTGCCCCCACATGCCACCAGTTAGGTCAGTTAGGTGTTGAGTAAACCGAAAAACTAAAAAATATACCCCTCCAGATACTTAATTTTTCATCCAGAGATATGCTAAAACCTCAGACCTTTTGGGGCTTCGCGTTCTGGATCCCATCCCCCAGGAACATGGGTGCTTTTGGCTCGGTTTCGCGCTGCTTCCAGCTTTCCCCAACATTATCCTTTTCCCATAGTTTGCCCCCCCCCCCAACACACACACACTTTTGAAATTCTGGCTCTGCCACTGGAAACAAGCCGGTGGACGACAACTGGAGACATGCCGTGGCCGGCCAGACTTAAGCCAATCGGTTAGAAAATGAGCCTTAACGTTCCACCTAACTAGCTAACCCAGAGGTGTGTGGGAGGGAGTTCTGCCCCTCGTCCACGGAGGTGGCGGATTTTTTTTAATAAAATTACATGGCACAAACAGCGCGCCAAAACCTAGCAAGGGCACAATCGCTCTAGTCGTACTCCCTCGGTTGTTATTCAGTAAAAATTCTTCCAACAATTCTTCCAATTCAGCATTGCGGTGCACGTGTTATTAATAATTATGTTGAGTAGACTAGCTACACGAGGAAAAGTTCAATGCCCTGTATCAGATCATCACACCCTCATTTTAGGCAGTCACTGGCCAACTTCTCCTCACAGAGCCATTTTATACAGTCACGTACAGATTTCTCATCACAACCACAGTCATTACCCGCACAGTTGACATCACCTACTGCCACTCACAATACAATTTTAAGTGGCCACACCGTGTTTTATGTAGTCACACCATGCAATGTAGTCGCACCATGTTATGTAGCCACACCATGCTATGAAGTCACACCATGCTATGTAGTCACACCATGCTATGAAGTCACACCATGCTATGCAACCACACCATGCTTTAATGTAGTCACACCATGTGTTTACGTAGTCACACCATGTGTTTACGTAGTCACACCATGTGTTCATGTAGTCACACCATGTTTTACATAGTCACATCATGTTATTACCTTCCCCTCCGATGTAGTCACACATGGTCACATGGTGCTTGCAGATTTCGCGTTCCATATAAACACAGCATTAACTAATACAGCTGCCCGGGTGCCTAGAACTTAACAGATTGGGAGAACATTTGTGGAAAATTAATAACTGCCTTTATGGGCAGGTGCAATAAAACAATCCATTTAGTTCATCTGTTTGTTTTATCCATTTCAAGTGAAAATAATTACAACGTTTGTATGCATGGTGAAGAAACTGTGAAGGAAAAGTGACGTTGGAGGGGACCAGGTGCGTCTATCTAGTAGAGTGGTTTCAAGAACAATAAGAAACAATAAATGTGCAATAAAAAATCACACAATAAGGCAACAACAACAGCAAACCAACACATCATCATACTCACCAAACAACTCAACTCCAATTACCCATTTCCCAGCGACCTAAACACGCCAAGTTTTAATACATTTTTAAGTTCTTCCACTTTCACAACCCCACTCCAGCACTCTTACGCACAGCACTTAATGTTCATTCAGTCTCATGATATCTTTCGGCAAGTGGATTGCATGAGAGTCTACCAATCTTAGTAAGAAGATCTTCAAAGCACTTACTCACACAATGAATTGTCTGAGAAGGAAAATAGGTTTTTATTACCAAAGATATACGTTCTTTGCTGGTGAGGACGTTGCTTATTATTTTTCCTATAACGATGCATTGTTCTTTTTGTTGATCAGATAATTGAAGCTCTTACGTAATAGCTCTATGATCGAATCAATGTTAGTGATAAGTATTGTCACCTTAATACCGTTTCCACCTTAGGAAATTATGTGGGATTTCTAATGAATATATAAAATTAGTGAAGATGTTACCATTCTTTAATATCGGTTGCTGCATTTAGTATTACGTAGAAGAAAAAGCATTCGATGTTTATTTATTTATTTCAACATTGTCATGTGACTTTGATAATAGCTTGGATTATGCAGGAAGCTGGAAGAGTGGTGACTTGGTACATTTATACACATTCGGAATTTAAAAAAAATCGTCCGTGGAAGTCATTTCCCCTCGGTCTTCCTTCTCGCTCATTACCCTGCCTTGTCACGTGACCTCTTGGCTTAGGAATTTTTAAAGTTTCTTTTTTAACAAAAGGCTAAAATGGCTAGCTGCGTTTAACAAGATTTCAATATTAATTTTTAACAAATGTGTTTCGTGACAGTAAAGTATAATTTGGTATACGTGACAAAAGGTCAATCCTTCACAACAAAAGAAAAACATACATTGTTTTGCAAAACCCAATTATCCAACAACCTTAAGTAAGAAATAGGCCTACGCAAAACGACTTAAACTTCATGTAGGTACCGCACATGCAGGTGTAAGTGTGTGGTCGACTTTTAGGCAACACTTGGAGCAAGAGTGCTAGACGCTTTGCAGATGCCTACTGTGGGCTTTCAGGATTGAGGGCTTTACAACAGTTTCTAACTAGAGACTAATTACTTAGCCAAACTTGAATATTTTTTGCGATTTTTTTTTTTTTTTTTTTTTTTTTTTTGCGATCTCTCTATGGAATTTGAATTGTAAAAAATGGACCTGCTGTAGCCTGCTGTAAGCAGGCTATTGTGTTTGCGTTTCAACTACTACATTCAAATATCAAAAATCTTACTTTCGCTAATATAAATAATACTACGAGTCTTTCAACGGCTTCACTGTCGAACAACCCACGTTTCCAACTAAGTTACATGGCATACCTACGGTATACAATACCGTAAACTGTTTAGAGACGTGTATTATGATTTTGAGAAAGCGCCATCTTCCGGCTACTACAGAGTCTGCTCCGCAGGCTAGACCTACTGCTGCTGTGCATGATGCTCCGCATAAGCAATTTAGAACTGAATACAAGCCAGTGAGCAACAATTGGAAAAAAGGCCGTGGCCGGCTCGACTTGAACCAATAGGTTGGCAACTGGACCGTAAAACTCCATCTTACTAATTTAATCCCAACCCTCACACACAGTTGTCTAAAATTCATCCTCATCCCCAAGTACAGAGGTTGTGTTTTTCAGAGAGAGTGTACAATCAGATCATACGCCACTACCACATCAAAACATTCAAAGTACAATACATGCTATGTTTTATGAGCTTCGGTGCTTTTCATGCATTTTTAACTTGCTGTCAAACAAAGTGCTGTGGCAATTGGGAAATTCTGTGGACGACTACAAAAACTGTAGTTCAGGGTGAGAGGATTAGGCCTTCAATCTAGATAAATGTAGTTGTGTTTACATCAAGGGTGGTCCAGGTTTTAGTGTTTTGGTATGATCTCTTTCAAAACTTACAAACACCTACAGTGCACAAACAGTAGGATATTTATCCAAGGCCACGACATAAGTCTAGAGTGTATATAGGCTAGACTTATAAATTTGAGAAGGGTTTGTATATTTATTGCAGGTAGCGGACCACTAATTACATGTCCCATACTGTATGTTACATACTAAATTAGGCTTCTTTCGTGCCCCTTAGCTCCCAGTAGAAGTTGTCAACCAAGACATACCTCCCCTCTGATCGAAACTCACAATGTGGGCGCTCATTGCACTTTAACATTTCCATACCACTGACCATGGAATTTTTGAGCTTGAGGGGCTTGCATGACAGGTATGTGTTTCCCGACATGATAGCTACTCAAAACGGCATTTCACAGAGCGGAGTAATATACAGTCAACAAATGGCACTAAAATTAGTCAAATTGCCTTGGATTTTGCACAGTCTTTATTTCATCTCATTGTCTACAAAATCCCCCAAAATGATCATATTTTATAAGTAAAACAGTTAGAGACAACATCCCATAAAATTTTAAAAGCACTGCCTCTGTCAGTAAACATCTTTACAGGCACGAGTACTGGAGTTAGTGGTCCGCTACCTGAACACTTGATTTCAGTTTGAGGGCGCTCGATGTGTAGTTCCAAATGCTCTAAATGTTGCATCAGAGAAATAAGTGTGTAGACGTTATGCCCACATGAGTGACCCCGGCCGGTGGGGTAAATTGGTTAGGCCTGGGCCCTATGTACGAATGTAATGACCCCATAGTCTTCTACAGCAGTACATCTTATAGAAGTTGTCTGTTTCCCTTTAAAATTTTCAAAAAATTGGGTGTTCCTCAGTATACAACAATCGTGCATCACATGTACTACACTCTTTACAGGAAAAGTGTAACAAAAATTTAATATGACCTGTGAGAGAGAATCTAAATCCACACAAATTGGTGTAGATAGTCCTGGGTAGGACGTTTAACTGCATCCAGTTGTAGAATTTGTTTAAACGTGCGAGTAATGAGGTTTATCTTTACCACAACTGCTTCCGGGGTACCCTTGGGCAAGGTCAACTTGTACTTGCCCAATTCTTTTTGAGTGCTATTGTCTCTGAGCGTTTTGTTGCCTTCTGGTGTCGGTTTTGCTGCCTTTGGGCGTGGTGTGGCCTTCAGGCGTTGAGAGTGGGATGGTCTTGGTTTTTGTTGTTTGGGCCCAAACACCAACCCCACACAAGACCAGGTTCCGGGTAGGTTGGCGGGTTGTTTGGGTTTTGGGGTGCTGGGGTGGCGTTGATAGAATCTCTCTTTCAATACGACGTCACGAGATAATTAGCATGAATTAATTTTAATAGTCTTGCGATGCAATATTTTGGTTCTTTTAAACAAGAAATGGAGAAGATTTCAACAAAAAAAATTACAAAAATTCGATCGGAATCAGTTATGGTTGCAGTGTGGGAGCAGGGAGTTGTTGATACCACCTCTCTGCACAGAGAGTGTTCACGACTGCTACAACATGGAAAAATCCAGGGAGTCGGTACCAAGTTATAATATCATCAGATGGAGTTTTACAGTCCAGTTTCTAACCAATTGGCTTAGGTCGAGCTGGCCACAGCCGGAAGTGGAATTAATAACAATTCCCTGATGTAATACAGAAATATTGTAGATGTCACTATTTAGATTTTACCCATTTTTTTCCTTAGTTGGGAAACGTGTGGCAGATGCCCCTTCCACAAGGTGAGATTGATTCATGACATTGCCCCTACCCACGATGGTGTTAACCAAATACATCTCTTCAAACGGTAAAAATTTGTTCTCTCAGGAACACATACTCAGAAGGGCGCAAATCTTGAATAACTGCTAAATCAGACGGAAAATAGAGACGTTAGAAAAAGGGTAAAATGTAAATTAAGGGAAATTGTAAACGACTTAAGAAAAAAAAAACAAATCAAATTTCGCCCCCAGTTCTAATTATAGAACTTTCTTGCTCATGTTTCCTTTTATGCTCTCTGGATGTTTCATCCAACATTTACAAATGATATTCTGAATAACTCTTATTTTTGTTTCACTTCTCCCTTCTTCCCTTAGTTTCTTTTTTCAACTCTTAGCTTCTTCTTTCGCTTTCATTTTAGCCAGAAACTGTGTCCATTGGATCAACCGTAACCACTAACGTATCGCCGGGAAGGTCAGCATTGCTTAAAAGATTTGCAGATTCAAGAACATGTACTGGCGATCCAGATTTCCCCAAACTGAACTCTTCTTTAGAAATTTTACTTTCCCTATTGGTTGCCTTGTTTAGCTCCCAAATGTATACCTTGCTCTTCTTCATAGACAAATGAAGCCAGATCAAAACGTGCCAATTTGGAAGAATTGCGATTCCCCTCAGTCACTGTAAGAAGTTGGTAGGTATTCAGTCAGTCCGTCAGTCAGTCGGTCAGTCAATCACTCAGGCAGGCAGTTAGTCAGCCAGTTATACAGATAGTTGTAAGGCTCAATATTAAACAAACCGATTTGAGTTGGGCGTAATTCCTTGGTTGATCACCCCATCCCTTACATCTGTCCTCAAATGGCGGTAAAACAAGAGAGCCTTGTAGGTTTATAGTTCTTTTTTATTTATTATATTTCTTCTTGCTTGATCTTTTTTTGTTCTATTCCACTTTCTATCCATTCCTTGAAGCTAAGTAGCGAGAAAGATGGCGCTGTTAACACAATTTGAACAACAACTTATGAATCTTACATCAATGAGCGACACCACTGGTTCGTCCGACGGAGGGGACAGAATCCTTAAAAACAACCAAAAATACAGAATCATGTAACACATCATGTACAGCACTAAGAATGTTCTGGTCAGGGAGCTGTAATAAGAGCTCCCTGTTCTGATTTTACACATTGTTTACTCACCCTGACTGTCTCAAGTAATAGACTGAAATTGTCTATCAGTTTTATGCAGTTGTGGGAAGGGCTTAAGTGGGTAGGTTGGGAAAATTGGAACTTTCTGAGGTGATAAGATTTGGCCTTTAGGTTAACGGACTTAAGTATTTTATAAACATATTCCCCACTGATTACATCTACATACTTCTCATTATCTTGTTTTTTTTAATGAAAAAAAAAAAACATGTAAGTGAGTATTTCCTTAAGGTACACACTCTAAACACGGTTTTTATAAGTATTAAACGTTTTTACCCTCTTTTTGACCCACTTTGTAGGCACGCATGTCTTACTCCTAAACAATTCGCCTTGGGCTTCGTTTAATTGCTAAACATGTAGTGTTTAATAACATGTTCAGAAATTAAACGTGGGTACAAAGTGGGAACAGTCATTTGTTAAAAACATTTTGTTAGAGATGGTGCATTCTCCAACTCTTAGATTCTAACGAAATTGAAATTTATAAGTGTTCTCATTGGGTATCACAATTGGTACGCCACGCCCAGTGCAGGGCATGAATCAACCGTGTTTTAATGCAACAGTCCCACGTGGTCGTCGGCTGCTTCTTCCTCAGCTAGCCACACTAGCTAGCGTATTGCAATAAGTTTTGCCAGTCAAAATGAACGGGGCTTGCCACGCACAATCCACGACAAAACAAATGAAACAAACTCGCTGGTACGGTGACAAAATGCACTCACGATCTCTCAAACTTCCCTTGAAACCCCCTCTCCCCCTTTCAATGTTGTTTCCTAGCTGATTGTTACAAGGTTGTAGCCAACATTGAGAAGGGAGCGGGGAAGGTGATTTGTTTCATTTACTTTTGTCGGGGAGTGCAGGTGAAAGCACTCTATATTATTGTGTTATAGATGACGTTTTACGACCAAATTTCGGATTGGTTTAAATCCGGTCTGCCCTGGCCCTTTCCGGTTGCAGCTCACTGGCTTATTTACCCTACTCCATTGCTTGTGCTGAGCTCCAAGTACAAATAGAGTAGGTTCCGTTGTTCAAGTTTTCGATATGATCCGGCCCGACAGGGCTCAAATTCCAGACCTCCCGACTGCCGACTGTAAGCCGGATGCTCTAACCATCTGAGTATGCAGTCGGAAACTTGTTAATCTGTTATTGAGACACTAGCTGTCCGAAAGATTCCATGCAAGGAGTTTCATATGTACAGGCCGTTAGTTAAAAACGTAGTTAGAATCTGTCTATTTGATTCTTAAAATTAAAGGCAGCTATTCATGACCCCAAGTAAAATGTTATAAGTAGTGCACAGAAATTTTCAATTGGCACAGCTCTTAGGTTGACCTCCAATTAGAAAAATTTTTTATATGAACGTGTATTACACAACATGTACTAAAAGTGTTTTCATTGCAATTTATGCTTACCATGGTATACCCTGAAGCAGGCGAGTAGCCAGGATTGTGTCATGTGAGGGGATTTTGATGTCACAGGGGCACGAAATGAGGGAAAATTCTCAGGATAGAGAAAAACCACTAGTTTACACTCTAAAATCAAAAGAGTGAACTTATTCACTCTTTGATCGAGTGAAAAATGTAAATTCACTCCATTAGAGTGATAATACACTCCAAGAGGAGTGAAGTTCCCTCCAAAAAGAGTGAAGTTCACTCCAAAAAGAGTGAAATTCCCTTAAAACGAGCGAAGTTTCACTCTTGGTGGGGTGCCCACGGTGATCGCTCTTAAAAAAAGAGCGATCATTGCAGGCACTCGTGGAAGAGTAAATTTTCCCTTTCCTCTAGTGAATTTTACTCTTTTTAGAGTGAACTTCACTCTTTTTTGGAGGGAACGTCACTCCTCTTGGAGTGAATTATCACTCTAATGGAAAGAATTTACACTTTTCACTCGATCAAAGAGTGACTAAGTTCACTCTTTTGATTTTAGAGTGTAGGGGGGGCTGCATTGAAAGATTGGGTCATGGGGGGTTCTAACCCCCAAAAGGATCCCCTTGGCTACGCCAATGCCCTGAAGCAAGGTATTAGGATTGTATGTAGATAAGTATGAGTTTTACGCAGCTGTGGTAGGGACGTAAATTAAGAACGTTGGGAAATTTGAACTGTTTGGGTGATGAATAATTGGGGTAGTTAATTTATGTTTATTTAATGGAGAAACTTGGCAATGATGATAAAGTATGTAAGCATTATTAAAGATAAATTTAAACATATAAACTGCACGGAATCGGCCCGTTAGTCACACGAAGGAAAACCATTCCCATTTTTCCTAACTTCTCCGTGCTGAGTTACATGAAAAGGACTTAAATTTCATTGACTAACAATTTCTAGGTACAAGATGCTAAACGGCAGAAGGAATAATCTTTGGTAAGTTGAATTAATAATGTTTGCCTAATGAAAGTCTCTTGAGTATAATTATCATTTCTCACCAAAATTAAACATATCTGTCTGATTTTCGTTCAACTACAGTACTACCGACGTTATACCAGACAGACTACCAGGATCTACGTCAGTTCTAAATTCGTCACATCAAAATTTTCGTAATCGAATAGATCATCATCTTCATCTGTTGATGCCATCCTCTCATTGTTATGTCCGTATCCAGGAGAAAGTTCATCAGAATAACCAGGAAGTGAACTGCTGGGAGGTTCCTCATACAAGATCTCATCTCCTTCTTGGTTCCTGATCGTTTCCACTTGTTTGTCTTCCGTCATCCCATCGTCAGGAAATTCATACTCGGGCAGAGAGTCTTCTGATTCAGGGAACTCGTACTCGGGAGGAGAATCGTCGGAGAATTGGGATGAAGGGCATCTGGATGTGTCATCGTATATTTCTTCGGAGTCATTGATATGCATCCCTTTTAGAACTGTTTCATCGTCCATCTTCATTCCTCCATCAGGGAACTCGTACTCTCCCAGAGAATCACCAGAATGATGGGACGGGGGACTGACGCATGTTTCGTCGTACAACATTTCGTCCTCCCATGTGGGTACCCTGTTTGGGATGGTATCATTATTCCTTTGCGTCTCGGTGAATGATGTTTCAAGATAATGAGATTGCACAAAGCATGCTTTACCATTTGCGTCAAACTGGGGAGACATTCCACCAACACCTGACGCCTGAATAAAGCCACTAGAGGCTTCCAAATAATCACTAGAGGGTCTTTCATAGGAGTCGTCGCTAGCATAGTCATAATCACAACGACTGTTACTGAATGAGCTGTCACCTGTTATGTAACTCGTCACTGATGCCCTTGTAGCCTTGAGGTCCGCCGTTTCGTCTGCAGGATGGGTGTGTTTCTTTAAGTCTCTCCCTCTAACATAAGTGTTTAAAACACCTCTCGTCTTTCTTTGCAACCCATTTAACTCCATCTGGTTTGTTTGATCAGTTCCAAAAAGTTCCGTAAAGAGTGGCACAATTGTGTAGTTGCATCCAAAGATGACGACCACTAGTGCAATGAGGGCTAATGAGGCTGACGAAGCAATTATGATAAGACGCGCGATGGAATTTGTTATAGTTTTATGTATCGGCATACTAATATCCAAATTGTATACTTCTACAAGGTATTCATCTTCAAACTTTAATCCCCGTAGCTCTCCCATACATGTTATATTGACCTGTAACAAATATTCTGTTCCAAGTGAAAAGTTAGTCAGAGTCAAGTTTGTCTCAGATCCATGAGATGATGTTTTATTCATTTGAAGAGGGTGGACGATCCAACGAAAAGAAACATCGTCATTTGACGGGATGATCCTGCAATTAACGGTAACCGATTCCTCAGATGAAATACTTGATCCTTCCTCGGATTGGATGTGGACAACATAGTTGGAAACAGGGATAGGTCCGACTGAACATGACTGTGACGGATTTGCTAGAACGGTGTTATTTTTAGTTAAATTACAATTGAAAGTTGTGAAATTGTCTGCCTCTGTTATAGATATCATTGCTGTTGAGTAATAGGGAGACAACATGTTGATGATACCTCTACCGGAACCTTCTACCATCGAACCGTTCATCAAATACCAAACCGGTATTAAATCTGGATCTTCAAGATAGGAATTATTACACGTCACTTCAAGTTCATCACCAACAAAATATTGTTGACGAGTGATATCGACAAATCCACACGAAACTTGGCTCTCAAAAACCTTTAACTGATATACGGCTGAATTATTCAAATTAGCAAAACATGTGTAATTACCACTGTCCGCTTTTATTAAATTCGTCCACGTTATTTGGAAAACAAAGGTTGGCCTGAAAGGAAATGATGAATCTTGTGAGCTAACATTTTCTGGTGTAAGATAAGTGGAGGTAGGCTTATCTCCAAACCTTGGTACTAAATTATTGTTTTTTAGTAATGATACGTTGGAATGAGTTTGATTGTCAATGCAATAAAGAGTTAAAGAATCGCCTTCAAAAAGGTTTGTGGAATTTCTTGGTGGAAGATGCCACATGATTTCACCGACAATTAGGCAAATTTGAAGGCTGCTCCAGCTAAACAAAATTGCACTCCACTGCCGCATTTTGAAGTAAAAACCGAAGTAACACGTCGAAAGAAAGTGATATGATCGTGAATTTGAAGATAAGTATCTTCTTGAAACCTCCGTTCCGAAGTGCTAGCTGTTTATTCATAACTTGCACTGTTACTTGTACCGTTCAGTTTAAGAATATTATGAACAGGAAATGTGTTCAAACACATACGTCTTCCTCGTATTCTGTCTGTTTATTTTAAAAGTTAAGACCTTCGTGTAATGTTTACACTGTTAGATACAAGTGCAAAAAATTTCTAAATTCTACTTCCTCATCAGAATCTACATTTCTTCCTATTTCAAAGTATGCATTCGGTTTAATACTTAATCAAGTTATGGAGACTTCTTGGCGTGAATGCAATTGATGTAGACCTAATCTCCATATAACAACATCATATCTGATATCTTTACCTACATAACTATCACGTGGGCGTGTATCAAGTTATGCTGAAATGCATATTCTAAGAATAATTTTTTTCTCCCAAGTTGAATGATTTGATATTAGTGACACAAAACATATCTATATAGTTTATTAACATGTAACGTGACATGAAAAAATGAACCATCTTTCGAAAACTGCTCAGAGGATTTATTCCTCTGAAGAAGTAACGGCACTAACTAAACCGTCTCCGAAAGACATCATTGAGTTTCTCATAGGGTTCATTAAAAACTGTTGTAATGTAATTTGATAATCTCAGTCAAAATGGCATTTGTTTGAAACGGCCAATTCCTTCTCCACCTCTGAGCCGTGATTAAGGACCCTTCAGTAGGATGCGCAATGGGGGTGGGACAGAGAGGGGGCATGACCCCACCTCTGGAAAATAGGCTAGTAAAGAGAAATCAAATGGAAGTCTGACCACATCTGTCCCAGCAATTAGAGTGCACCCCTCACTGGACGTCATTCGTGCTTACGTATGCTTCAAAATATATCAAAAATAGCACCATTTTGAAAGTCAGCCCTGGTACAAAACGAAAAGAAAAAAAATACTTTGGGTAGATGCGCACTCTTTAACAAGGTGTTTCTTGATTGGAATTCACTGTTTGCCAACCACCTCACCATTCGTGTATGCGCACGCCACTGTACCATTTGTCACATAATCGAGCTTCGTGTAAATTGATTTGTTTCTTCGAATTTTCAATCAGCTTAGAAGAAAATGATATTTCCTGTCATCATGCCGATGAGCAACGTACCTAGACGCTACAGCGACAAATTTGTGTCTTTTCAGTTCGATTTACTACACAATAGCATCAGGCATTCGCATAAATACTTCTCAGAAGGGGCCGCAGAACGAATTTTGAAGAGGTGGGGGTAATAACTATAGCGGTACAATATGTTCAACAATATAATAGCAAAGTAAAATGCCCCCGGCAGAAAAGTGGGGGGCTGAAACGCACAGGCCCCTCCCAGTCTCCGCGGTCCCTGTACAGGCGCCAAAGACATGCAACTGTATTGACAAAAATGTGTGAAAATAGTGAAATTTTCTGAGTGAGCTTCTATCGGTAGCGTTTAAATGTCGCAGTAATTCTCTTTCCTCGGCTTTTACCAAAAGAGATGTAAGAACCTCTTGGGTCCCAAAAAGTTTTAGTCGTGAGAAATTTCTCCATCGACGCTTGATCTCGGGATACCATAATGTTTACAACTCATTGAGGTCTGTGCCTCCTGAAAATACCATGGTTTAGAGGGACAAAAGTAGTCCCAATCTGAATTAATGTTACCTATCATTCTAATTCAAGCAAAACCGATTCATATCAATCATGTGATAATGTTTTTACTCATTTGTTCAATTTAGGGGAAATAAGTCTTTGCTTTACAGGTAAAGAGCAGTCCTCAACTTGAAGTAGTGTAGTAGACTGTCCTGTTACATGATTAGCTCTTGAGAGTCATGTGACAATATTTTTTCACCTCAAATGTGAAATTTACTAAGAGTTTCTGCTTGGTTTGCTATGAATGTGCAATATTGAAGTCCGAAAATATTATAAAAGATTCTTTGAAGAGAAACTAGAAGGAAATTATGAGATTTAGCTATTGCTTCGAAGTAAGTTTGTGGCGACTGCTTTTGCCCTTTAAAGTTTTTTTTATCTCATCGCTCCGTGAGGAGGATGAGATATTGTAGTCACTTTGCCTACTGGGCTATATATGGCAATGCCAGCTGAAATCGCAATGGTTGATTGTAACGGTAAATTTTCCTAGGTTACTAGTCTCGAGGTCTGACCCATGGTGAGGTACCCCGGGGTGACTGAAGGTCCAGGGCTGAGAGAGGGGTCAAAACCTGTCCGTGTGTGTGTGTGTGTGTGTGTTGGTGGGTGAGTGTGTGTGTGTGTGGGTGTGTGTGTGTGTGTGTCCAATTTTGTTTTCTTAATATCTTGTAAACGGCTGGGCCGATTTTCTTCAAACTTGGTAGGGTGGTACCAAAGGTGGAACAATTGCATTTTGATACACAACTGGAAGTGAAGGTCAAAGGTTACAGGTCAAAGGTCAAATTCGGTGAAAATCCCATTTTCTGCTATATTACAAAAACGAAACGTTCTCCTGACACGAAACTCTGCACATACGATGATTGCATCTAGACCTACCAAAATATGAGGTTGCCATAGCAACAGATGTCAAAGGTCAAGTTGTAGAGTGGAACAAAAAATTTTCAAGTGATAATTTGTTCGTAAAACAACCTTTTTGTCCCTCGAAGTCCTCGTAGTGGGCTGGACCGATTCTTTTCAAAATTGGTAGGTGGGTACCCCAGGGTGGGAACTTGTGTCTCCCAGACCCTCGGAAGAAAAGGTCAAAGGTCAGAGGTCAAAGGTCACATTTTGCAAAAAAAAAACACTTTTTTCCCTATTTTGTACTAAAACTTCAAAAGAAAACCTTCATTTTACATGAAACTTCACAAGTATAATAGGGTAGACTAGTTCTACCAAAATATGTAGTTTCCATGGCAACCAATGTCAAAGGTCACGTGACGGGGGGGTCACATACTTTTTATTGTATTCACTTTAACTCTTAACGGATGCATCCCACAAATCTGAAAGTTTAAGTGTAATAGCCTAGGCATGATACCAGCCAGAAGACAACGGTACGAAAAGGCCTTTCTTTTCTTGTGGGAGTATGCATGACGTTTCATGACGTCATAGCTCATTAATACGTAATTAGATAAAACTTGCCATTTTCGAGGGCTTATATATCAGTTATTAGGTTGTTTTAAAGTAAACCAATGGTTGAATTTTACTAATAAGAAATGCGAAAATCAAATTTTGCCAATTACAGGTAATTTCAAGCATTGCAAAGTGCATTTTGGCCAAATTTTGGAAAAGTTACGTAGCTGCATCTGAACTGTTCAGAAAATTCGATTTTTGTTATTTAATCGCGCTATTTCCAATTTTAAAAACTTGCATATTCGATGAAAAATTTCTTAATCTACAATTTTAATTAAACTGCTTTTTTAACCATTCTTCAACGAAGTCAAGTTCACGGCAAATACAGGGCGATTCTTTGACCAGTGGCTTCGTGAACAACAATCTCCACACTGTTCTCCATTGTACTGCACATACTGATTGTGCGAAATAATTCGATGCGTACAGTATATCACGAGTGTACGTTGAGTCAACCGGTACCATAATTCGGTCATTTTCGTAATAATCAAATGAGGGGATTACACTTGTTTCATGACCGACTCAAGGTGGCCCTTTGCTACGTAATATCCATTGTATAAAATATAAATTTAAAAGAAGATATGTCATTTTATTTCAATCAAGGGGTACATCATAAATGTAAACATGCTAGTTAAGGTTCCATGGACTGCAGGCTTTGTTCAAAATAGTGAACTAACAGCAATCATGATTTCTAGTAAGCAACTGGCAGAACTGTGTCAAAATTGACTAATCTTACTGAGCAGTAGAGAGTAATTAGGTCCTGAGAGGTAGAACTCTCAGGCCAGTTAGCATGTTTCCCCCTATTTACTTTTTGGGGGTGGGGAAGTGGGGGGTGGGGGTATTGAGTGTGGTGGTAGGGTGCTTTGTGTGGAAAAGGGCTATACTACACTCTCCTAGATTTTCTGTTAAATGCAAGATCACTTCATGCAAGCATTTGGGAAGGATTTTCCAAATTAAAACTGGAATCTCAGTATATTTATATTGATCTCAGTAAATAAACCTGGAGGAACATATCAATGCAAGCAAATGATGCACTTTATTTCTTAAATATGCGCGATGAAAAATTAGTCTTTGCCTTAGGATTTTTGTCTTAGGATTTGATGCGGAAACTATATTTCACTGACTGAGGCTGGGATATCAGGCTCTATAGCTACCCAGCGCTATTTCTCAGTATGACATGTAATCCTGCTACTACATAATTATTCTACTGAAAAGTACCAGCACGGTAGGTAACTCCCTGTCAGTACACTGCTTTAAGGTTAACATTGACAAGTTCTTCCATGACAGGTAGAATCTGATTGTTTGGGGCAATTGTTTAGGTTTGGTGGTTTGACTATTGATAGGGTTTAGACTTCAGGGCATCTTTTGGGACCTTGGCCCAGCTCCTTTGCCCTTCAACCTATTATGTTATGTTAATTGCTGCTAGCTGTTCCCTTCAAAATTCTAGGCCTGCAGGCCTACAGGACTGAACTGGGCAGCAACTAGCTAAGGGTGTGCAACACTTTCTCACAAATATATCCACATACCACTTAATTCATCAGACTGACTTTTGCAATATGTGCAATGCTCAGTCCAGAATGACAAGCAAAAATATGCAATTCAAGAGCACACTATTTTAGTTGCAATTCTCACATTTGCCCACAGATAAATTTCTACAAAATATTTTTGTGAGTCATTATATCATGGTAAGAAATAGACCCAACAATCACATGGCCTTTAGGTCTTGTACTTATAGATCAGTTTCATATGCAACTTATTGGCAAAAATCATGACTTGAGAAAATCACTGAAATGTCTGGAAGACTTACCTTAATTTATCGCATAAAGCAAGACTAACAAGAAATATTCTAGCAGTACATGTACTGAAAAATGGTACTATAATCCAGTCCTCTGTTCATCCTCAGGCAACTGAAAAGTGTAGAGATTTAGCAATGCACTAGACGGTAACTGGCAAACAAACACACAGTGACACATAGCACTGCATGCACTGGGCCTGGACAATTAATTTCTGTGTAAATAAGGCGCCTTGTTAAAGACACTAGAAAGAATGACCATGCACGTTATAACCATTGAAACAACTGTTCTAAGGATTCCACAAAACTAGTAGTATGGAGAGGGTCTATAGCTAGCTCAGATGAACATCATGTATTGTTATGACTCAATCAGTGTTGTATTGGTTGGCATGTATAACATTGCATACTTACAACGTGCGTTGCTGGCTCACCACTATACGTCCAATACAAACCTGTGCAAATGTACACGCAAAACTATCGAATTTCAAGTGAATTTAGTAGGCACCATTTCACTATTGCAGGATTATTTCCAATCGCAAAATTGATACCAATAGGAAGCTAAGATTCTTTTCTAACTGATTTTACCAAGTTTATCTGTTTTTATTCTTTAACGAAGTCAAGTTCACGGCAAATATGCAGCAACTTTTTAAGCCTTGAAAAAGGCTACCTTATTTCGTTACCTGATTTTTCACTTACTACGGTCAATCGGAAAATGTTCAAAGTCTTTCTAGGAAAATAAGACTTTCGAAATTCGAATTATCATGTTTTGGTACTTTGTTACGCCTTCTTTTGCATTATTCATCAAGGTAAACCTAAGGATACATCCAGTGTTAGTTCCGCGAAATGTCATCAGTTGCTTCAATTTTTGGGGGCGGGGCTACAAGAAAACTTGGTTTTCAGCTCATTAACTCGCCCGTTGTCCGATGGCTGATACTGTAAGTTGTACCGATATGTATGGTTGTCATGGCGACCAAGGACATAGTTCACGTTACAGATTGTCAACGGTTAAAGTGGACATGACAAGGCCACAAAAACTTTTGTGTATTGCTAGATTAGATACAGTATTTTACAAATATCATCTCACACCCCATCAAAAAACCCGTACAATTCGGCATAAATGATATTCGAAGGAAAACTGCGTTCAAAATACAATTTCGAAAAATGCCGCAACACCTCGTCTGACTTTTATGACGCAATTGGCGGCACAAACCCCGCCCTACGGCGCGCATCTAGATGTGGAACTAATGTAACGTTCGGTAAAGTTATCTTATCTTAGCAACCTCATGAAAAAGATTGCATCACAATACAGAGTCCAACATACAGAGTGGAAGGCGTAGACCATGGTGGGTATTCGGGGCAAATCATTGGCCAATATGTTCGTATGTTAATGCGCGCGGGTAAAAATAGTTCTGTTTTATCGCAAGACAGACGCGGTTCGGTCGTTATAAAGAACAGCAATGAATATGTGTGGGCAGACCAAAACAAGCGCGTCCCCACTACGAGCCCGTCTTGACCGTATGAGCTGTTTGATGAAGATGCTATTGCGAATACTAAGCAGTCACCGCGCAATGCACAATTCACAATGTAGTCAGTGGCCACGCTCACTGCTATCGGAGCACCGGTGTTTGCAATAATGTATGCGCTAACACGCGTTACCATGCACATGATTCGATGATTGTGAGCTCTCTGGTACAGTGTTGCTAACCGTACCTCCAATGACGTCACCATTTTGAGACGCGTTCACATACGTTTTTCCGCTTTCAAATTTCAAATGGTCTGAGCCTGGCCTGTAATTGGGAATTCAAAACGTCGTATTTCGGTATTTATGGACATAATTTATTAGGGAAATCATTCACTTTATGTCAAGGTGTACCTAAAGAATAGTTACCGAGGAACTTACTTCGGCCATGTCATGCGCACTTTAATGTTTTGTAACTACAGTAGCCTATTTTTCATCATTTTATATAAACAGACTAGACTTCTAGGTTAGTACTTCGTAGTAGTAGTCTCGTCTTCACAGCTCAAATTCTTTTTTCACTAGCTTATATAGTGCAGTGACATTTTTAAGTTTCTGGTCGCACTTCACTTTGATATCTAGAGTGTTCTCGTTTGGTCTATGCAGACAGTTGTTTTCACTCCAAAGTTGCAGTAACTGTTAGGCCTAGTAGTATGAAAGTTAAAGTCAAACCTAGGGCTAGACTTGAAATCTCAAGCTGGTTAACAGTATGTAAGCTAGGTCTGGGGCTAAACCAACGCCATTCATAGGCTTGCGTTATAACCCAAGATATGAAACTGTGGGTGAATAACATTAGGTTAGGCACAGGGCCTACCTATCGTACATATTAGTGCCCTTAAAACTTGGCGGTTCTGAAGCATCGCCGAAAAAAAAAACCTACGTGACAATTTCCTTGCCATCGGCTAGGATTGGCCACAGGCCAGTACGCAGAAAAGGTTTGTGCGTCGCCCGGAAATCTTCTAACACCACACGTTCAACATCGCGCACACGCCCAGTTTTTTAATTGAGACGCACTTGACGTGCATATCAGCTCGACACACATGAAATTTGCCGTCGCGTCAAAATGGAGAATACGCCCAGCTAGCGCCTGAATAGTTGAATTACGAGCGCCTGAATAATAACAATTACGCACCCGAAAGCGTCTTACTCTTATAATCGTTGCGTCCATATCTAATCGTATCAGTTTAGTGTAACAGCCAAGCTTGTTGTTTTTTCATAGTGCTTCAAGGGGATAACAGCATCTTAAAAAATAAATTTGTTCCAAAATCTTAGTTAGGCCTACTGGTTTAAAAGGGCAAGCGTTACAAAGATTGGGTAGCCTATCTCTCCAGTTCTTATATAATCCAGTGTCAGAATTTAAATATCCAAAATGATGTTTTTTGGAATAAGGGGTGCGCCTGTTCCAAGAACTTGATTGGTCTGTGCAATATTCTTTCCCCTCTCTATCTTACCAAAAAAAAACCCCGTCCCTTGGAACGAAATCATATCGCTTCCCTCGGACTTCAAGATTGTGGCATTAAGTTTTAGTATGGTAATTTTTGTCAATGACATTCTACTGTAGCAAAACTTCAGCACAGGTAAAACTTCTAGCTCATACATAGTTCATGTTCTGTAACCAACTTGCGCACATGTTAGCGATGAGATATGCAACTCCGTGGATTGCCCTCTTGTTTTCAGTTGTGGCTCCCTAGCTTGTTTTCCCCACTCCATTTCTTATGCGGAGTATCACGCTCAACGGTAGTAGGTTCCATTTTAAGAGACGTAGATGAAAGCACTCTTTTTGGGTGTGTGTGTATGCAGGAAGAAAGCCCTCTTAACCTTTAAATGAACGAAAAAATTTGAACATTTTCCCAAAAGGATAGTTACCCTTACGCAACACGTCAACATTTTGTACGCAATTCTCTATACTGCTCCTACAGATTTCACTGGGCTACGTCGAAGAGCATTCTGTGTGATATGGGTATGGAGTAAGTTAGGATCCCTATATTATTACGCAATAGTGCCAACATTGTTTGAACATTCTTTTTTTAATAATTGCACTGAAACCTTTATGTACACCTTTGAAAAGGGCTAAACTTTTTTTTTGTAGTAGTCCACAAAAATTCCCGAATTGGCACAAATCTTTGATGGACAGAAAGTTCAAAACATGCAGAGTACCGAAGCTCACACTACACAGCATATGCTACACTGAGAGTGTTTTGATTATATATAGGACGAAATTAGCTGGTATTGAGTGTGGGTGAGAACTGCTTGTGGTGAAAGGTCTTTGCTTAACCCTTTACCGTTGTGCTCGGATCGGGGCATATTTGCGCGCCTCGGGAGTGGGCGGAAAAGCGGACGTAGCCCGCCCCGCATCGGCCTCCGTAGGCCATTGACCCCGTGACCTTAAACTATTGTCTCTCTCGTTGTTGTGGCCGAATGTTCGGGTAGCTACTCGCAGTTTCGAGCTCCGCGTGAAACAGTAAAGATGGGTGACAGCCGAGCTCTCCGCATGCAGGGTCCAAAAGGACCCAGACAACGGTAAAGGGTTAAACCGCATCTTAGATTGATTCCACCCGTCATTATTTGGTTCGCAATAAATTGCTTTACCTGAATTACGCCCCCACTAGAAAATACTAGTCAAGTTCTTGGTTCTGTTTTCATCAAGTACGAGCCTGAGCCAAGAAGTACAATGGTTTAGAGAACTTGACCTAAAACCAAACACCCTTTTCTGGTTCTTATTCTTTGTCAACGAGGGATGGAGAAAAGAGAACGTTTAGTCCCAAATTCCACCCCATATTGAAGAGAATTACGTCTGTTGAGAAAGAAAGAACTAATGAGGGTGGTACGCAATGAAAGCTTTGAAAGGGGAAGTTAAAACAAAACTAATTTTCATTTGTAAACGAGGAATCAAACCTACACAATGTGGCAGTGGCGTAGCTAGGATTTTTTCCAGGGGGAAAAGGTATGAAGTTTCCCCAAAATTTTTCCCGGTCAATGTGTATGTATTTCATATAAAAAATGCAAATTTGCAAGTATAACAACATTACCATGTCATTATGTAATATTACCTGCATTTTTTATTTTAAAGTGTAACATAGAGCAATTAGAAATAACAGCTCTTAGTATATTATTTTGGTCAACAATATCTGGTTTATTTGTATGTACTAACGCAGTGGCGTTCCCAGGATTTCTCTGAAGAGGGGGGGGGGGCATGCAGTATGGTCTAAGCGGAGGGATGTCCGGAAATTTCTTGACGTTTTCAAGGAGCCTAGATGCAAAATGGTGCAAGATTCTCAACTTTGACAGGAACAGTGTAAAAAGTTGAATGGTGGTGGTTCATGGGGATAAAACTGAAACTTTTATTTCTTTACATGCATTCTTACCAAGTAAAACTTGTCATTAAATTTGCATTGATTGGTATAGGACTTGTGGTATTTCTTGGCCACAAAATGTTATTTTGTCGTAAAGATTATTTAAGCGGAGCGCCACCATTAGTTGGCGCGGTGCGTAGAGAAAATTTCGAAAAATCAGACCCCTCAGATGGCCGGAAATAGCATTTTCCAGACTTATACGAAGAATCTACCCAGTCACTATCTTCTTTTGTCGTTTGCAAATAAAATCCTTCCTTCAAAATATGTTCGCACACTGCAAAGAGATCAGGGAGTTAAGGGGTAAGCTGACCCCAAAATGTAATTTTGCCCAAAAGACTTAGCGAAACGCCACCATTGGTTGGCGCGGAGCGTAAAAAATTTTTCCGAAAAATCAGACCCTTCAGATGGTCAAAAAAAGCGTATTCATGCTTGTAAAGAGAATCTAAACATGTAGTCTTTTATTTTTATCGATGCCACCAGTGGGAAACAGAGTCTACCTTTTAAAGTAAAAATTGGAATTTGACAGAAGTTGCCAATTTGTAGGAATTAAAAAATTGGCATCACCGAGGGACGTACTTGCAGAGACAATCCTTCTCCTTTGAAAATTTTTGAAAAATTGGGCGTCCTTATATGCAACCTGGTGCCACATATGCTATCTTTTGAAGTAAAATCTGTGTTACTAAAGTTTAACTACTTATTTTTAAGAACAAAGAAAAAAATGGCATCTGTGAGGGGAGCATGGCCCAATGACCCCCCCCCCCCCCCCCCCTCCTTCGTACGCCACTAAAAGGAGGCCTAATAGTGGCTCGAACACACATGATATCCTGTTAGAACAGCAGTCTGTTATTTGTTAAGTGAAGAAGGCTACAAGGTACTCATTGACCCGTTTATTGTTACACCCCAAATGAGCAGAAAGCTTTTTTCCCAAACTAACCTGTAAGTCTCCAAGGATTAGGCTAAGTGACAAAATCTAAGTATGCCAATGGATCCCGTTCATTCTAATTTCTAGACTAACTTTGAGTTAATCGTTGGCCATGGATTGTTTCAGCCCCATCCATCGTTATGTACACAGAGCAAAATCGGTATAGCTACTAGTAGCTTGCAAGACAATATAATAAACTCGGGGGGGGGGGGGGATCTACGTTAGTGACTTGGTAGTTTTCACATCCTTTAACTGAATTCCCAAAGTGTACAACGCAGAGACTGTGTGCAAGGGGATAAATTCGGGTTTACAGCCTTTCAGTGTTAGTCGTACTGTATCAGCTGTTGTTAAATTCCTGAATAACAGTTTCATGTGCACTGAAATGCACTGATCATAAAAACCGCCCGTATACAAGAGGGCATTCAATCTGCTACGCGGCAAGGACATCTCTGTGGAACGCGAGTAGGGCCAGTTCATTCGACACTGACGAAATCTCAAATATGGGTTAATTTGTTGCATGAAATTAAGATTTATGTGTGAGAAATATCTCAGGATGTTTTATTCTAACAACAATTTTGAGAAATTTTTGTCAGAGTAAGAAAATTCATCAAATTTCCCCAATTTCATCAAATTTCCCCAAATTATTTTCCAGGGGGAAACTTGCCCCCCCCCCCCCCCCCAAAGTAGCTACGCCACTGCAATGTGGTGAAATTTCCATTCATATCGGACATGCATCTCTCGAGATATCAGTAAATGAAGTTACTAGATTTGTGTTTAAAAGTGAGCTTAATGGCAGCAGAGGTTATATTACTTCCTCACATTGAAAAGGAATGCTTTGTTTCCCTTTTTGTTTTTATATTGAGGTGACGACCTTGAAGAAATAGGAATAAGACCTCCCAGTGGGGAATGCAAAATTTGTTAAGTCCTCATGCCAATTATGAAATCACATTATATGTGACTGTTGAGGAGAAAATATGCTAAGTTTAAAGAAAAACAAAAGAGTGTCCATTAATGTGGGGATATGATGTCATATGTGCTTCCTTCAAGTTCACTTTTTTGTTAGAAACGTGACAACGTTACTTGCTCATATCTTGAGGACCACACATCGGATTTCAATGCAAATCTCACCAAAGTGCTTAGAATAAGTACTTCAGTTTTTTGAACTGATGGACTCGTATGGTGGAACTAACTTGGGGAATCAAAATAAATCAAACAAACGATGAGAGACTTCTGTATTTCGGCCAGCTAGTATCATTGTGATTGGTTTTGTAAACTTAATGCATATTACATGACCCTCAAAGAAAACGAATCATGAACTCACCAGTCGCCACCCTGACAGCGTAGGCTATAGCACAGTAGGTTAGTGCATAGGTTTGTCCTCCACAGTAACATAATCAGAAGAGCCTTACCAGACACAGAGATCAACGTCATCACTCGTTGGCTAAACTACACATAGGCCTAGTCTTAAAGATAGTGTGACATGAAAATGACAAAATTGGGTAATTGATGTGTAAGGCGTTAAGACCACGTAGGCTACATATCCGCAACTGACGTCAAAATCCATCAAATTGACCATTTTACAGGTCAGTTTCTTATTTGCACTTAATCAGTAATAAATGTTAGCTCAATATGCAAATCTTGTGATGTCATGAGAGGGACATGCCATATATGGCGAATATTAGGCTATACTTTGGTTTTTCAATATTCATTTCAAGGAAAATTGTAACATTAGTTTGTGCTGAGGTTGTCATTTTGGTAGTTTAAATTGTTTCCTTGAAAATCCTAAGTATCAATAAACAAGCCATAAACTATCTAATGAGTATTAAGAGCTGATATAGGCTACAGTTAACGAAAGAAATATCAAAACTGTGCAACACTCCACATCATTATTTTTGCATAAGCAACAAGTTTCTTCAGAAAAAGTTGAACTTTGGAGAGGTATATCTTGAAAACCATAAAAAATAATTTTGAAATAATTCCAACAGATTTTTCCTTAAAAAGTCCACTCCCTAACTGCCAGGTAAAGTCAGTTCATTTTTCAACTCCATTCGTCCTGGTTATCGCTGCGTAAAAATACGGGGAAGCAGCCACAGAGGCGCTACGAAGACTAGTCATTTTGTTGACATGTCACACTACCTTTAACACGGACACATACTTGTCGTGGCATAGGTTATACTAACACTTGACGCACTAACCGTGTTTTGTCTGGTACTCCGGTTAGGCTAAACATTAATTTTTAAGTAAGATAATTTTTATTATACTTGTATCGCTTAAGGTAAGCGCATGTAACTCTGAACGACCAACTTCGCCGATTTGACTGTTGATGCTTATGCTGACACTCTGTCTGCAGAATTGTACAAAAATGTCACTCACTTGGCGTCTCTCCTCTGCGGTTATATATGTCTGGCGTCATAGGAGGAAAGTTGCTGTGAGGAGAGTGGTTCCTGTTATTCAGATGAACTTGTCGTTTTTATTTAGTCGTACATATAGATCTGAATTCACGCTACGTCAATGCCTGAATACGTCGATTAGAAGCCGTTGTCGCAAGTAAAGTCAGGCCGTTCACGTTTATATTCATCTTCGAACAAAAGATCGCATGAGCTTGGCTTGAAACGTATTCATCGAAGTTCACAGTTTCGATTGTAGAGATTGTTCTCGTTGTGAATTGTATATATTTTCTACTCCTTGTATGGCTCAGCCTACGTTCTCCTACATATCCAAAATGAACGTATCGGCACATCGGGCATAAGAGGGCATTTTGGCATTCGGCGAAAATTGCCTATCGGCTTGGCACAAATTCTGAACTGCACACACATTTAACAGTCAAGTGGTGGGATAGCAAACACTAACGCATACAAAAAAGGGGATTTTGCGTGTTAAATTCCAACTAGCCAATCTTACTGGCAACCCAAAACAGATATTGCATTACAATATTGATTGACTGGTTTATTACTTCGTATTTTACTATTGATTGAGTGGTTAATTTTTATGTACAACAAACATTTTTTAAATAAGATTTCAATCTTTCTAACTCTGAGCAATTTACAAAAAAAAATAAATTTTATCTAGATCCTACACCCGTTGGAAACTTGTCAATGTTTAGCAGGCGAGGTGTTGTCCCTGAATTACAATCCTCGCACACCTACACCGTGTACTCTCAGTCTATGCATGGTATACTGTTTTGTGTGTATGTTCTCTACCCAGAGGCAGCGCTACGGGTAGGGCCATCCCCCATTTTACCATGGTGCCTTCTTTCCCTTCCCCCAAGTTATGTCAGTTAGGAGTTGGGCTTACCGAAAAAGATACATGACAAACCTCTCCTGAGAGTTTATATCATCCAGAGGTATGCTTAAACCTCATAGCTTCCCGGGCTTTTTCCCTGGACCTCACAGGCAGGAACTGTCGCTTTGGGCTCGGGTTCGCCCTGCGACCGACAATTTTTGCCCCAACATTTTCCGTTGCCCTAAATCCCCCCCCCCCCCAGAAAAAATGACATTCCGTCGCCGCCACTATCCATATGGGGCATACCCGGACCAGGCGCGGATCCAAACATTCCTAAAAGAGGGGCTGACTTAAGGAATAGCATCGAAGTGAGGGAGTTGCACTCCGTAAGTTTCATTGTTGATCTGGCGTAAAAGGTAGGGACGAGGTCGTTTAGGTCCCCCCCCCCCCCCCCACTTGGATCGGCTCATGCCGGACTCCATATTATAAGACATTTATAAACGAAATTTCCTACAATTTCAATAGTTTCCGTCGGCTCCACCGTACTTGCCTGCAAAAACAGTGTTTCTAGTTGAAATGGTTGTTCCAGTAATGATGACGTCCATTAAATTTAATATTACAAATAGAAAAACCACCGTTTTGTATTTTTAATGATTTTTCACGATTGATAAAATGAGTTTAATTTTGAGCACCGCCAGAACCACATTTAAGAACGAACATACCTCCAATTGGAGAACGTCAGGGGCCATTCGCCCTTCACTGAAGGGGTGTGGGATATTCTCCAGGTGAGCCAATGATTACTATTGTGCATGATTCACTCAACCATCACCACTCAACTGTTTGTACTGTTGGTTGTACGTACGTAGGCTGTATTGTGTATATCAAATTATAAGATTGTGTAAAATCTGATTCTACAGTTTCAATGTGGTTTATTTATCGAAGGAAACTGGAATGTAAATATTGCTTTGTTATAAAAAGAACTTAGGCGTCGTCACTTTACGAGTTCTTGTATAGTCATTTGAAGTCGTAAAGGTACCTTGTACAAACGTAACAGAATGGTATTTCTGCTGTTATTATATGTTCATGGCGCTGTTGATCTATACCAATGGAGAGTCTTTATACTGTCCATCCTAGTGGCGCGTCCCAAAGTTCCCAATGGCAGTGTCCTGCGACATGTTGATTTAAAAGCCATCTAATCTCAACACGAAAGGAAGAAATTTAATTGTAGGTTGAATGCTAATTTAACATTTCCCTCTACCTGTAATCTTAAATGTACGTAAAAATAATCCCTTCTGTATGGTTATTATTAAGTGGTTACTTGCAGCCGGCAGGTCCGGATTTCGACCGATGGCCCTGTCATACCAAAGCCTGCTTATTAAAAAAAATGGAACTTACGATCATTGTATTTGGTGCTAAGCAGAAGCGATGGAGTAGAGAAAACAAGCCAGAAGCAGTTTCGGCGCCAAAATGTCAAAATTGGGGAGCACATTATAGCTGCCCGAGCAATGTATAATGTTGGGTGTAAAAATTTTGGGCGCAGCATGCAAGGAACCGAGCCCAAGGTGCCTGTTGTTGGAGGTTGGATCCAGATGGAGAGACCCAAGGGAGCTCCGGGGTTTAAGCATATATCTTGATGGAAGATTAAGTCTCAGGAGAGGTACATTTTCTTTTTTTCTGTCATCTCCTAACCGGCTTACCTTGGGGAAGGACAAAATCTGGGGTAAACGTCCCCTCCTGCCTCCTCCGTGGAGCGGCCCCTGCCAGTAAGCCACAACTAAAAATAGGCTATGGCCTGCCCGACTTTAATCAACCGTTAAGGAACTGAACCGTAAACTCCATTTTACTACCTTACTTATTTCACTGTAGGACAGAGCCAAGGACGAGCTAATGTCACACGAGAAACTGCATATTATCCCACAGGTTAGACGTGTTCCCCAGACGCAAACCCCGGCTCCCGGACATGTAGAGCAAAGTTTCACTATTTTGGGGGAAATGTGCTCATTTTCGGGAAAACGTGTGATGATGACGTATCCAGCAGTTTCGGGCAAAAGTTTTAATCCTTACCCTTACCCCCAAGGCTAATGATCCTAAACACCCCCACCATCTCGACAGCTTCCCTCCCTCCACCTCCGCTTATAAGGTGATGAATCTCAGTATTCTGGTTCAGCGTAGTCCATGAAACTAACATGGATAATATGCAGACCCAATAACACCCACTTAACATGGCATGATATCACGATGATTCAACACAAAATGTGTGGATAGGCATATTTTTTCGACAAGACGAATACTCTTCATTCATCCTGAGTAACTCGGCAAATTAAGCCTATGCATACGGAGTGCTCCATGGTAAAGGTTCGACATCAGTTTGAGAAACCGTGGGTTGAAAGCTGTCTAAACAAATCGTAACAACGAACGAGGGTGGGCATATATTTGTAATGACGCGTCACACACAATAGAGAGGGTGCTACTTTATTCTTTCCTTTGATGACAAATTCATTCAACCTTGACAATAAAATAAAAAATAAACACTGCACTCTGTACAACTATGTAAGTAACACGGTGAAAGAGCCTAAAATATTGAAGTATCCGCACAGTTATATACAACAGGGAGGAACCATGGTGTATGAAGTTTAACCTTAAATTCTGAAATTAAATTGGTTAAAAACATTTATAATATCGAATAAACTTTTTTTTTTCAAAGGAGAAAAATGATATAAGATCCTCATCTTATTCACGCATCTTCATTTTAAACGGGCTAAGGAAGAACACACTACGGTACTGCATGCAAGAATTAGCATACCCCGCGGAGCGTACAAAGTTTTGTGGTTCAGCATATCGCATCGTGTCGGAACGACGGCACGGAACCTAAAAAGGAGGCGGCAGTTAAAAAAGGGAGGCGGTCACAGTATCGTAATGCACGGGCTCAAAACACGTATACTTTACACGAGAGCGTAAATTTACCGGCGCATGTGACCGGATGTATGAATTTAAATTTGAATAAGTTACAGCTGTTTGATTCCCTCAGTTAGTTAAAGGCCTAATTCTATCATCCCAAACAGTACTTATTCTCCTAACCTTCTTACTTAAGCCCCTCCCACAATTGTCTGAAATTCATCCTCATCCAAAAACAATCTGAGTTTATAGCTTCAGGGTTAGCACAGAAAAGCTCAATGTGTATCATCAAAACACTCTTAGTATAGATCATGCTGTTTAATATAAGCTTTGGTTCTCTACATTGTTTGAATTAGCTGTCAATCAAAGAGTTGAGCCAATTGAGAATTGCGGTAAACCCCTACCAAAATTGTAGTTTGGGGTGAGAGGATTGGCCCTTCAAGGTAGTCAGATGAAGTTTAGCGGCTCAGTTTCAAATCACTTGGTTTAAGTTGGGTTTTTTCAGTTGTAGCTCCCTGGCTAGTTTTCGTCAGACGGGTGCATTTTCTTTTCTGTGATGCCATATGCATAAGGCCTCTCTCGTTTTCCTTAAATCCAAAACAGCCACATCCGAAAGAGAAAATCCCACCAAACTATTTTGTTTAAACACTCAGGAGTAGGGACCGTTTCCTTTATTCGCATTAAAACGAAAACAGCAAGTACAACCTTGCAAAGAGATTTCAATTCAGTCTGTTACCTGTTGAACAATGTCGAAATTCGGGAAAGTAGGAAGAAGATTGTCGGTTCCCACTTAGCATAAACACTGCCAGTGCAAGTTACGATACCGGAAATCTTTGTTATAGATACCATACCTACTATCGCTTTAAGTACGTGCATCGTGTCTTTGTATATAGTATCGTACTCCGTTATTCTACCTCACATCACACTCACTACGACTTTACATGAGAGCTTACACTCAGATTCGCTTTACTTTACATCCGGATTCCGAAGGGAAAGGTTGTCTCAGATAAACCTTCTCTTTCGTGCAACGCATGCCATGCTACGTCTGGCAATGTGTTTGCAGCTTCACTTTTTTACCAGAAGTCTATGCGTAAGGAAGTACGTTGGTACTTAGCCGTTGTCGAGAGTGAGTGGAAAAATAAATTTCTTAACTTCACGGCTCTTACAGGTGAGATCCTCCCAGCAGACAAGCTAGACTAGGCTAGTTAACGTCAGACTTAGGCTTACGGTTTTCCGCCTAAAATCTACAGTTCTTGCCTATACAAACTACCATTGGGGTGAATTTACTTACTAGCGTAGCCAGCGGGGGGCAAGGGGGAGTGCCCCCCCCCCCAGAAATTTTGGGGACGCGATGGGCGATGTTAAAAAAAATGAAGGAGAGCCAAAAAAAAAAGGGAAAAAAAAGATAACCGGTAAGAGGAGGGAGGGAATTGGGGGCATTTTTTTTTTACAGTTTTTCGGGGGGGAGAGGGAGGGGGCTCTTAGTCGTTACGATAAGGTATGTAGTCCCAGACGACTAGTCTCCCCGATGGTTTACCTGTTTTTTGCTCTCAAGGGACAATTTCCCTAATAAGAACCCCACATTTTCGGCGCGCTACGCGCGCTGTAGGACTCACTCCAGTTTTTTCAATACTTCCATTCCACATATCTAGGGAGTGCAAGTCCTGTCAACCTTACCAAGTAACGGGGAGGCACAGTACACAGGTTATGTAGAGGTCGTAAATTTCATCCCATATCACAAAGCCTAGTTGCTGTTCTCTAGTGTGTGTCATTCGATAGGTCAGTTGGTGAGCGACTCACGGAGCATAGTGTGGCTATTTTATCGGGTATTCCAGGTGGTTTCGACACAATGCATGTTATCCCCGATACGGTCTACAACCCCTATAGTTTCTATTTTTGTCTTTTTGTTCTTAATGATTACATAGGCTGTGTTACTTTTGAAAGCCTGCCAAAAATTTTCGCGCGCTTTGCAATTTCACGATTCAGACTCAAAAGAACACTATCAGTGCGCAACTCGGCTTTGAAAGTATTAAGTGATATGGTGCAAAATATGCCCCAGGCTGCAATGACATGAAATAGTCAGGCTCCTTCATATTCCCTTCGCACCACCCCCTCGACATAAGGGCTGTCGGAACTTGTGGTCGCTGGTATGGCCCGCCCCCTGTCGGGAATAATCTGTCGCCTTCCCATGGTCGGTTTAGTTATTTTGGCTTTCAAAAGAGTTATTTCTTCGATAAAACTCAAAATGTTCGGTACGCTTTGCACACTCTTCCTCAGTTCCGTTACCTAGAGCTAATAAAGTACAAACCCTTCCCATCTTTTCAAGTAAATTAATAAGTAGAATAAATGGATTAATGTACATGTCGGGAATTTCATCTCATTTCGCTAAACTTAGTTAATTATTTCTTGTGTCAGTCGTGCGGTACGGACTCGAAGAAGGTAGTAAAATAGAAGTTGTGCCCGATAGGGCCCAAATGCCGGGAGAATTGACCTATATAAGCTTTTAATAAATACAGATTCTTTTTAGTGTAGGCTAACCCAAAAAACTTTCGCCCGCTTTTCCAAGGTTAAATCAGTGCGGAAATATCTTCCTCCAGCATATACAAATTTTATGTCGTATATGACTCGCAATGGCAGGTATAGTGCACAGGTTTTCTTCAAATCTCCCTCACCAACACATCGATGGCATCCTGGCTGTCTGGGCTTGGGGTCGCTACCAACCCTACCCCTCCCCCGTTCGGAGAGTAACCTTTTGTCGGGCAAATCGTGGCGCCAAGCCTGGAGGGAAGACACATTTTTCCAGTTATGATTTATATGTGTAAGGAAGCAATGAACTTAAAATGGAAGCTGCATTTTTTGGAGAGCGGCAACTATTTTGGAGGGGCGGCCAATTTCACTAGGAGGGCGTGACGCCCCTCTTAAACCCCCTGTGGAGAACACTGGAATCTAGTATAAAAAGAACAAAATATAGCACCATATTGCATCTAAGCTCTTCGAGACAGCAAAAAATTCCGAAAGGGGAGGAGGAGACCCAGGGAGACAGGCCCGTAGCCAGGGGGTTCAGGGGGTTCAGGGGGTTCAGGGGGTTCGCACTTACTCCCGCCCAGACCTAATTTTTTTATTTTTTGTATTTAAATGGAGTTTTGACGTTTTTCAGGGCAAAATGTCAATTCCGCCGGTTTGGCCAATGTAAGTTTATGAGTAGCTGTTTTGTTTCAGTGCAACACAATACCCTGGGGCCCATTGACTCGTACAGTAACCCTCTTACAGCCACATGTTAACTCTCGAGGGAATAAGGAAAACATTGATACAAGATTGAAAATGTCAAAAAATTCCAGCTTAGGTGTTCACCAGATCGCTCAATTTTGATATAAAATTGCAAAATCTCCTTGAGGTAGGAGGGGGAGAACCACGTCCTCTCTCCGTTCGGTCGCTCGGCTCCTCACTTGGGTGCTTCGCTCCCTCAAGAAAATGCCGCACCCCAGTGGCGGCGATGAAAAATGGAAAAGTGGGGGCTAAAGGCATGTTCAGCCCCTCAATATTTGACAAGTGCTCTAATTAAGAAACGGAGAAAAATTCGAAGTGGGGCTGAACATATTCTTGCTTAGAACACTAGGGAAGTGCCGTTTCTGGCCATCTGAGGGGTTTGTAAAGCCAAAAATTTCCTGGTTCGCTCCGCGCCAATCGATGGTAGAGTTCCGCTTAGAAACATGTATTAACATTTTTCATAGACTGATTTTTTTTTTTTTTTTTTTTTTTTTGAATTGAGAAATTTCAGAAATGAGATCCATATTTCCAGGCTGGGAACATGCAGCATAAAACATTCGGGAAGTGCCGTTTCCTGCCATGTGAGGGGTTTCTAAAACCAAAAATTTTCTTGTACGCTCCGCGCCAACCGATGGTGGCGCTCCGCTTAGATAGTCCTGTCAGTGAAGATTGGGGACGATGAGTCGACTTTGCCCCCCCCCCCCCACAAGAAAATCCTTTCTACTGTATGAGCTCTGACTTCGGCTGTCTCTAAAACTTTCAGTAAGTTAGGCCTTACGTAGCCTAATAATTTCCAGTGGCAAGCTCTGACTTCGGCAGGCTCTTTTGTCCACAATTTACAAAGCTCTGACTTCGGCAGGCTTGTTACTTACTTCGTACTAACTTAGGCCCAGCTTAGGCCCTATTCTTTCAGTGGCCTACCACTTAAGTAGGCCTACTATGGACGAAGAAATATTAGACTACGATGATGGCGAAGATGCCACAGACATTGAGAAGTTAGACCTATTAGACGTCCCGGGTACGTCTGGGTTTAGCAAGCCTACCGTTTCCGTTACTGAATCTAGTGATGCTAACTGTAGACCTATGCAACAAATTCAAGAGCTAAAACAGGCTATGGCACAAATGTAATCACAGATGCAAGAAATCTGTGCCAAATTTCAACCCCCAGAAAAAGAATCAAGAAAGCGGAAAGCTTCTGAAATGGGGGAGCAGGATCACATTGATGGCTCAGACTCAGTATCAGTATTTGAACAAGAGTTACAGCAATTGCTGGACTCGGACACACAGAGTAGTACCGCAAGTAACCTTGAGTGTGCAGTACTCTCGCAAGATACCACCGCCACAGAAGAACAGACAATCTTCTCTTCTTTAGTGTCTGAACTTGAATTTGGCAAGAAAACCAGCAGCCCTGTTAGTGACAAAGTGGCTAATCTCATAACTAGTATCTGCAAAGACAAATTGTCTCAAACCTCCATCAAAGAACGGTGTCAAAAGTATTACAGGCCCAGCAATATTGAACTGTTACAGCCAACCCAAGTCAATAAATTGATATGGGATCAAGAAAGAAAGACCTGCTGTCCCTTCCAATATCCCCAGAAGTAACAGAGCACCCACTTCATCAAAAACTACAACTTATAGTATGCCGTGTGTCTGGAATTCGCTCAGAAATTTTGGAGTTTCAGAGGACACTGCGTACATTCTCATGTCCTCCTGGAGGCAAACCACCAGGAAACAATACAATTCTCATCAGAGTAAGTGGTTGCAATACTGCAGAGATATGCAAATTAGCCCATATTCACCCTCTGTTCCTCAAGTGCTAGAGTTTTTGACATCTTTATTTAGAAAAGGACTAGGATGCAACACAGCCAAAGCAGCGTTATCAGCAATGTTGGTTCACAAAGAAAAAATAACGAGCCACCCAATAATAACTAGGTTTCTTAACGGAGTGTATGAGCTGAAACCACCAGCCACTAAGTACAATGAAATTTGGGATGCCTCTCTGGTCCTGAACTACTTACGTTTGTTACACCCACCACAAGATTTAACTCTCAAGCAAATAACTTTGAAATTGGTGATGCTTACAGCACACACAACAGCCCCGAGGTTACAAACGCTGCACCTCTTGGATATTAAAGATCTTACTTTGGAACCAGACAGGGCAGTATTTAGCTTAAGTGCTCATCTCAAGCAAAGTAAGCCAGGCTCTCAGCCGATACGGATTTATATGAGAAGCTATCCACAGGACGCTACCCTTGATATTCTCGAGCTCCTTAAAGAGGCTCATTGAGTTGATATTGATAACTTAATGAGAGTCTCAAAGGGTCACCACCACATAACAAGGCTTATAGTTGGCATAAAAAGTCACGTTTCAAGTCCAAAAGTCACAGAAAACGTTAATATTTTGAATTTTCTAGTGTCCTGACTTGTAACTGTTTTGTACATAATTTGAAAAAGTGTCTGGTCACAAATTTTTGAAAACTGACTTTAACCGTTCAATACTCACTCATAAAACAGTTATTTGTGTGTAGGGTATGGGGATTGTCTAAGATTGACCATTTGTCACTGGTGTGTGAAGAAAACTTAACTGGTGTGAAAATTTTGTTGAAGCAACTCAATGAGCCGCTTTACCTGCAGAAAACACAACAGTTACGAAAGCAGGAAACCAAGCTTTTCATTAGCTATGTGCCACCTCATTAATCTGTATCAACGGATACACTTTCCAGATGGATTAGAGAAGTGATGCAAAAGTCTGGAGTAAATGTACAAAAGTACAAAGCGCATAGTACAAGAGCAGCAGCGGTTTCCAAAGCAAGCTCAAAATTTGTACCTGTAGAAAATATTTTGAAAGTGGCAGGTTGGAAATCAGAAAAAACTTTTGCTTTTTTTTACAATAAAGACATTTCTCACGAGCAAAACACATTTGTTGAGGCATTAATTGACAATTGGCTTATGTTGTAAGAGTTGTCCAAGGATTTAATTTTATTAGTAATGTTTGGGATTAAAAATGAAGAAAACGTGATTACAAGCAGTGAGAATGGTAGCACCATTGATCTTAATGCTGGGTACTAAGGACTTATTTTTTCATTCACAAGAACTCAAGTTTACAAGCTTTAAGAAAGTTACATGCTCACACAGTCTGTGTAGAGCTTCAAGTGTATCAAAGAGACATTTGCATTACTAAGTAAGCTAAAAAGTGATGTCTGTTCATTGTTTGTAACTTTAAGAGCTCCAAGTTAAAGCTTCGGCCTACAGTATGTAAGAAAGTTACAATTGCTTTATGAAAAATGCCTTAAAAACTAAATATGTTCGTTTATATATTTAATTCATTGGGAAAAACCTTGAAAGAGAAAGTTACTGTACTTAATTTTAAAACTTTATTAGTCTGCATTTTCAAACACTGTATGTTCATTTATTATATGTGCCTAATCTACCCATTTGTGGGTAATGTTTCTTCAAGAAGGTTGAAAGTTACTGTTGGCCTACATGGCACCTATGCTGTATTATCGAAGAGGTATGAGTAGCGCCCTTACTGTAAATACACTTTGTAAATAAGAGACAATTCAGATATTTCTCTTGTCTCTTTTATTTCTCTATTATCGCGAAACACCACGCAGCTCTAAAATCTCATGTAAAGCCGTAGTGAGTGTGATGTGAGGTAGAATCTAAAATTAAACGAGACCCAAGGGTTGAAGTTTGATAGAGATTCTACCGATACACCACACGAAACGGAGGATTTACATGCCCTCCCATAGTTTTCCAACACTTGATTGAAACACTCCCATCCGTGGTTTGAGAAATGGGGGTTGCGTGATCTTTCGCTCGCTTTAAAAGGTGAAGTGAATCTGAGTGTAAGCTCTCATGTAAATCCTCCGTTTCGTGTGATGTATCGGTAGAATCTCTATCAAACTTCAACCCTTAGGTCTCGTTTAATTTTAGATTATCCTAATATGCCAGGTTACTCAAAATTGGTTTAGAATATGCCTATTAATTGGTTTTTGTCTACAAAATGCCGACGGAATATAATACGCAGTCTGTCTGGGGCCCTGATAGGTTTCTCCCAAAGTTTTTAAACAAGTAGTTTTTAAACAAGTAGTTCATGCAATTTTGCGCAGTGTGACAACTTTTCGTTACACCAAATAGGTGTAATCCTTAAAAAAATGGCCCATACCCCATGAGCTAAATGACGGTCTGGACACTTTACTCATTCCTTATTATTAAAGGGATTTTTTGTAACGCCGCATTAGCTATAAATGCCACCCTATTGACACAATATGATGATAATCGTATCACCATGATTTTGTTGTAAAGTAGTTGTTTAGTTTCATTCTTGTTAAATCATTGTCAACTTCATCGCAGCTCCATAGCCAAGGGTGGCGAAGCTATCTCCGAAAATTTTAAGAGAGTTTGAAAGCTGCTTAATTGGCGTACTTAATTCAATTGTACAAATTCGACTCCCCGTTAAACATGTTATCCCCTCCAGAACCTTGCCTACGTGCCTGCTTCAGAGATGAGCGAACTACTTTGCTCCTCCTTTTTGTATAAATTAAATGTCATTTGACGTCACGGTGTAATATTCAGTAGCAGCGCTAGAATGTCAAAAAGGAGGCCGAGGGCAAACTGAAAACAACGGAAAATGTTAGGCGCACGAATTTTCTGGAGCAAAGCGAAACCAAGCCCAGAGCACCGGGGTCCCCGGGTGGGGTCCAGGGGGCGAAACCTTCGTCGAGCTGTGATGTTCTAGCATATCTCTGGATAAAAAAGCTTTAAGTCTCAAGAGAACTGTAATATTTATATATTTTTTCCATTAACCCAACTCCTAACTGACTGAACTTGAGAGAAAAGGACAAAATCTCTGTGGGCATTCCCCTATCTTGCCTGACCCGAAGCGCCGGCACTGGTTATATTGGCGAAGCAATAGATCAAAATCGTGTCATGTTGGGCGCTTAAAAAGTGGGAACACTGATAGAAAGAAACATCCCTGTACCACGATTCAAATCATATTGACTGGAAACAGTCAAGGAAATTTAAACAATTTCCAATGTATTTCGTGCCATGTGAATTGAAACGTTCAGAATTCCCCTCATATGGGTTTTATATGGACTGAGATGTGGCAGCATTTTGGTGTTTAACTATTCCACTCTGGGCATAGGCGTAGAAAGCTGCTCTTGACGACGTTATGGTGACGTTGTTTCTGACCGTCGTCTTGGAAACATTGGTCTAAGCAGAGAAAGTGGCCTCGGTCGTGGAAAAAGTACTTCTGAATATTTGAGGGTCCTTGAATGCAATTGGGGGCAAAGTTGGAAAGCATCTGGTGTTTAACGGTAGAACAAATCACCGGTTTTGTCCTTACAAGGGGAAAGCATATACTTCCGCTCCACCCTATTTTAATCCACGATCCCACCTTCCTGCGCCCTCGCTTCTGCAACGGGTCAACATATACAGATATAGGTCCAAGTTGGTTTCATGGGGATTTGGACAAGCTGCTCTTGAGGACATCGCAGGAAGAAGTTATCACTTAAAAATGTACTATTAAAAATAAATGTACTATTAAGACCCACGTCAGCCTTTAGTGCTTAACCCAAGCACAAGAAACACCTTGCATCATGCTCAAGCCCACAGGTACCCCATGTGGGCTGTATGTTTGCATGCTGGTCTCCTTCATCATCACGTGGACGGCGAAATTGTCGTTACTAAAGAGAATTTCGACAACATAGCCTACAATCTACAACCAGATGAGTGAACTATAGTCACTCTTTGACCCAGTAAAAAGTGTACGTTCACTCAATTACAGTGTTCATTCACTACAAGAATAGTGAAATTCACTTCAGGAACGGCGAATTTTTACTCTTCCGGGAGTTCTTGCAATTATCACTCTTTGTTTAAGTGATCACTGTAGGCACTCCACCAATGAAACTTCGCTCCTTTGGGGTAAATTTCACTCTTTACTCTTTTTTACATGAATTTCACTTTTCTTGGAGTGGATTAACCCTTTAATAGAGTGAATTCACACTTTTGCCCCTGTTAGAGAGTGACTACGAAAACTCTTTTTACTTTAGAGTGTGAAACCTACGTAAAGAAAGGACTAAGACAACGGAATGCGACATTTTGTTCTGGAAAACCTTTTAGCCGTTAAGTCCGATTATTAATTCATGAACTCTCATAACACCTTTCATTACTACGTAAAATACATAAGTACATGTCGACCAGTCCCCTGCTATTACAGTATTACAAGACGATCGAAAAATTTTGTCTTGGATTTATGACAGAGAGCGTTAGTTAAAAATGTTCACAGGATTACAAAGATCGTGCCTTTTTACCAAAATATTTGCAAAGCAAAGAAAAGAAACAATGATTGATTACTTCAGGTGGTGTATTGAAAAATTTAACGTTCCAATTTTCTGTAAATAATATCTTTCTATTCTTTCCTTTGCAAGTGAAATAAATTGTGGGTACCCCCAAAAAGGAAAAGAGGGGAAAGATTTGTTAAAATTTTAATATAAATCAGGAATTCTACCTCAGAGTGCTCTTTGTTCTCTTTTTAATTTCTATCTTGTATACCTTTTATTTTTATTTTGAATGTGTCTTGTCAGTAGTAATTAAGCTAATTGACCATCTGAGATCTGCACAAGCTTCAATGCCTGATCTTCTACCCCCAAACAGTTCCAATTCTCCTGACCACGGACTTCCTATACATTGACAGAGCATACAGCACGGCACATTGCCGCTAACGTACGTGTGAGAAAAAGCGCACCAAGATGGCCGTCTGCTATGGTTTTGTGAAAGTTTGGACTTGCTCAAGTATATCCCCATATTTTGCAAGAAAGTTGAAATATTTTTGATATATGGCGGGGTAAGGTCAAAATCACTTTACGTATTGCAGAAATATGATATTGTTTCCCATTCAAGGTTAGCTTCTGTGTAAAATATCACAGAGTCTTCGTTAAATCAGACGACTTATAGCTTCACGGCGGCAATCTTGGTGCGCCTTTTTTGTCCCAGCCGGTGGCGACCATCTAGGGATAAGACGTATACGTTAAATGCTCTGGCCACGTATGCAAGTCCGTGCTCCTGATCTACTTATCGGTAACCTAATACCCTCCCACAACTCTCTAATAAAACTCATCCTCATCCAGACGAATTCTCAGTTCATTGCTTCATGATAAATTCCTCACGGTGTAATTGAACCACTCTCAGTACAGTATATGCTGTGTAATATATGATCTTCAGTACTGTGCTCATTTTGAACTTACTGTCAATCAAAGAATTGTGCTTTTTCAGCATTTCTGTGGACTACTACAAAAATTGTAGTTTGGGTGAGAGTTGGCTGTCTTTAAAGTCCCACACATCATACTGAAAAGATGAGAAGCTTTAAACCCTTTTAACAATGTGAAGATGACTGTATGATACAAGTCCTGCTTGCGTCAAGCTTAATTTCAAGTCACGAATGCATCAACTTCATTTGTCGAGAAGATATCTCCAGATTTACATGTCTTCTCTTGAATGAAAGTTTCTCCAGATCGTTTACATTCATTTTCTCGTTCCTATATAGAAATTAACTTTTTGTTTAAGCCCTTCAATTAATCGTTCTCCACTATACCCGTATAATCGTCTTCCGATTCATATCCTTCGTTGACACCTGACCAATATTCTGTGTCTTCAGTTTCATTGTAAAACGATGTTTCTTTTTTCGCAGAAGTGTACACCGGTGATTCGTCGTCCGAATAATAAAGATGTTCACTTGGCGGGTCATCGTAGATCATAGCTTCTGAACCGGTTCGAGGCTCCTCCGAGCATGATAAACGATTTTTCAACTCTTTCGTGAAATCAGTCCCTGTGGGTGTTGTTGGACTCTCTATGGTTGTATCATATTTTGCAAGGGGAAGCGGGGGTACAAAAGACGGACGAGTGATTTCAGCTGAATTAGAAGATGGCTGAGCATTTGTGGCGATGACCTTGAGTGGTATTAAGGTTCTCATTGGTGGATCGTCGTATATATCTTCATCATCACCGGTGCCTTGCACTGAATGTTCAGGTGTGTTACTAAAGCTACTGACGTTTGAAACGTTACTCATTGTCGAGGGCCTCCGTTCTTGTAAATGGAACCTTCCGTCAGGAAGTCTTGACAAGATGGAATTGATTTGGTTTTCGTCTGAATAATCATATTTCGTTTCGTGATCTGGTCCCCTGTCGTACTTATTTAGCACAACCGCATGTGCGGTTATTACTTCATTATTTTTCGATACCCTTTCCTCACTTATTCCCAGGGTAGTCCTCCTACATCGTTGTACCATTAAATAAAAACACAAAACGATAAGGAAAATTATCACCACTGTGGTCAACACTGACGAGATGACAATTATTATAACGAAGAAAGTATTTCTTCTTTCTAAATTTTCGTTATAAACGTAAAAAGTATACTCTGTGGAAAAATTCATGCCACTACGCATGCCTTCACAAGTGATATCTATTTTGAGTGTATCATTTGAATCCAACAAAAAATCAGTCAAAGTCAAATTCGACTCCACTTCTGTAGTTGAGATCTCAAAACTTGCTACCATGGGGTCAAACAACCACTTATACGTCACTTCCGCTCTTTGTGGAATGATCCTACAGTTAAAAGTAACGGATCCAGTGGAGCCAACATAAGATCCGTTGAATGACTCCATACGAATAAAAGAAGAGTTGTACACCAATATAGGGCCTACAGAACACGAATGGAAAGGTTCTTCAGAAAATGTATTGTTTTCCGTCAAAAACTGACAGTCGTAACTTGTAGAATTGTACTTTTCTTCCAATGTAACACTGGAAGTGGACGAAGGAGGATTTACTCCTGTTGCTGTCTCTTGTAACTTGGTCCCATTCTCCAGATACCATCCTGCGGTTAGTCCACTATCTTCAAAAGGGTTGTAACAAGTCAGCTCAAGTTCCTCTCCCGCGAAATACTCTTGACGATATTTGACGGCAGTCTGGCATATTGCTTTGCGTTCAGAGACCTCTAGTGCAAAATAGGCAAAATAACTTTCATTCACTTGACATGTGTAAACCCCATTAGACTCTTTAGTCAAGTTTTTCCAAGTCACAATAACCAAGAAATTTTCATTCGAGAATGCGGCGAAAGCACTAATGTCTATGCTTTCTCGTTTATATTCAAGTTGTTGATCACTTTCATTAAATACTTTTATCAATGTTCCATCCTTGAGTAAAGATATTTTTGTCGCAGGACTATCATCTACACACACTGCTGAATACTGACTGCCTTCATATAGAACGGGCATTTCATCATTATTCCAGGTTACACCTTCTGAGGGACACACTTGTGTAATAATACATATAAATGCCAAAATCGTAAGCAACTTCATAATGACACAGTAGTCCATTTTTCTTACACAGTGTATTCTTCACGGTTCAACCTCCCCTGAATCGTTAGCTAAATGTTAATTGTGAAAGTAGTTCCCACTGTTCGACTGAGCTTCCATCAAGAAACAGCAATTTTCGTCAACGATAAAGACATGAACTCATCTCACGTTACCGTGAGTATACACAGAGGAAGTTCTTAACGTATGCTACGAAGATGCATGCCGAGAATCACCACCTAAAAAGAAAAGTTCGTTCCTTGATGTACTTTTTACTTTTTTTTTCTTTCTTTTTTTGTAAAGTGTAGTGCTAACGAACTAGTTGCTTTTGATATCACTCATGAAAGTAATAAATATATGCTATTTGTTTTTTGCTCAGCAGACTGTTATAACTTTCCAGTATTTTCCTACGATGTGCAAACTTCCTCGTCCTAAAGACGTGCCGTTAAAATATCACTATGTGCAATGGAAAATGGTCTTTATTAATGTTCCAAGTGATAAACTGCATCCTCTCTTTTTAATTGGAAAAGGCTCACTTACGGTGATGTTTCACATGCTACATGGAGAGAACCAGTAACTTGTGCCTCGAGTCAAATGTTCCAACAAACATTCAGTTTTAATAAACAGAATGGCAAATATTCATGCTACTTCTTGCATTCTTAGGTAAATCAACCACGTTGTCCTTTGCTAACTTCTACTCAGGTTTTGAGTATAACAGACAGACTCAAATAGTATGCCTATGAACAGATTGCACACAAGGTATGCTCAACATTGCCATCAGAAGCCTATGTCACTCCTTACGAATTGTCGAGGTATGCCTAACATGCATTACAAAAGTTGCACACTGACATTGCCGAGTACTAACGGACACGGTCCACTGGTTTTCAATTCGGTACTTTTTTGGTGTCTTGTGAATGCAAGATATTTTGTACCCACTTAAAAGAATACAAGTTTTTTAATTTTTCTATTTTGCAGCTATAGGTCGAAATAATCACGGTCGTTGCTATCGTCAATAAGCTGGTTGAGTCAACAATTTTATTGAGATCTTAGCGAAAAACCAGTCGACCATGAAGTTCACATTTTGGTTCAGCAACAACAGTTTTATCTTAACTAATAAATAGAATATTGCAAAAATAACTTGAAGAAAACGATCTGTTTGTGTATATTTGCCATTTAAATTTCCTCTTAAACTCAGTACGGAAATTCGTTTGTTCAATGACAAGGAAATATGCGCTCTTTCGACCTATAAGAATATAAGAAAAATTGAAAGTAAACAACAAACAATAATAAAAGAAAGAAAAAAAAGGAAAGTCATCACGTGGCTTTGCAACTTCGAGAGGGACCCGCCATGCTAGAAGGCCAGTATATGCCAAGTACACATGGTTCTGTGCAGTAGCATAAGAAACGCACTGCACTAGTCTGCACTCAGCCAGGATTCGAATTCGGGACCTCTCGCTTTCCAGTGCGGAAAGCGGGAGGTATATATTTTATATAAATAAGTAAATAAATGTATATATATACATATATATATATATATATATAATGTATATATACACACACACACACACATATATATATATATATATATATATATATATATGTATATATATATATATAATGTATATATATATATATATATACACACACACACACATATATATATATATATATATTTATGCGTGCGTTTTTAACAACTGAGCTTTGCCGTTTAAGTTTTGAACTCTTTACCCTTTTTAACATCTTGTTGCCTCAGAAGATTTGACACGATCCTTGTCTTCAGTTTTATATATATATATATATATATATATATATATATATATATATATATATATATATATATATATATATCAGGTCGAAATGCTGCGGGGCACTGTTGAAATGTGAAGGTGGAAAAGAGGTAGTAAAAAGTGCTTAAAAGTTTGCGGAAAACTCCACGACGTTTCGGGTATACACCCTTCATCAGGTGGCAAAAACCAAACTGAACAACAAACAGCAACAATTGGACACGACAAACATCAAATCCGAAGCGATCGCTGTAAAACAGAACCGGACGAAAGTGACTGTCCGAAAACATGAGTGCGAAGGATGAAACACAAATCAAAAAAAGACAAAGAGCGTCCTGGATGAAAAAGTACAAGTACAAATCGAACATGATCGGAAAAAAGGGGGGAAAAGTAGACAAAAACTAGGTCCAGAAAAAAATAATGAGGCCTTCACAGTAAAAAATGAGCACGAACGGGTAAGTGTAAAAGGAGGTAAAAATGGCTAAAAAAATTTGTGAATATTACAAAAGGTCAATTCTAACGTTAAGGCCGTGTGGAGCGAGAGTACCTAGCCTCATTATCAGTCGGTTTTCAGCACTAAGGCGGTCACGATCGGAGCCTCGGCACATTACAGCTGCCGTAACGGTTAAATGCTGTATAGAACAAGGTGAAGGGGGATTAAAATGTGCAGCCACCGGGTATCCATGGAGATTCTGTTTGATGGACCTAAGGTGCTCGGTGACTCGATCCTCGAGGCGGCGCTTGGTCTCACCCACATACAACGAGTTACACCTCCCACAAGCTAAAATATAAACTACATTAGAGGAGATGCAGGAGAATCTTTGTTTGACAATGAAGCTATTGCCGTTGGGGCCTGAAATGTTGACGAGGTCTTGTTTGCCAACAACTGGGCATGTATTACACCTCGGACGGTTACATTTACTTTTTACTACCTCTTTAGGTCGAAAAGAGGTAGTAAAAAGTGCTGAAAAGTTTGCAGAAAACTCCACGACCTTTCGTGTATTAACCCTTCATCAGGTGGCAAAAAACCAAACTGAACAACGAACAGTAACAACTGGACACGAGAAACATCCAATACGGAGCGATCGCTGTAAAAACAGAACCGGACGAAAGTGACTGTCAGAAAACATGAGTGCGAAGAATGAAACACAAATCAACAAAAGAAAAAGAGAGTCCTGGATAAAAAAGTGCACGTAAAAATCGGACATGATCGGAAAACAAGGGGAAAAAAGTAGACAAAAACTAGAAAAAAAAAAAACCGGAAAAAATTTAGGCCTACACAGTAAAAAAAGAGCACGAACGGGTAAGTGTAAAAGGAGTAAAAACTGGTTCAAAAAAGCGGTGAATATTACAAAAGGTCAATTCTAACGTTAAGGCCGTGTGGAGCGAGAGTACCTAGCGGCATGATCAGTCGGTTTTCAGCACTAAGGCGGTCACGATCGGAGCCTCGGCACATTACAGACATTACAGCTGCCGTAACGGTTAAATGCTGTATTGAACAATGTGAAGGGGGATTAAAATGTGCAGCCACCGGGTATCCATGGAGATTCTGTTTGATGGACCTAAGGTGCTCGGTGACTCAATCCTCGAGGCGGCGCTTGGTCTCTCCCACATACAACGAGTTACATCTCCCACAAGCTAAAATATAAACTACATTAGAGGAAATGCAGGTGAATATTTGTTTGACAATTAAGCTATTGCCGTTGGGGCCTGAAATGTTAACGAGGTCTTGTTTGCCAACAACTGGGCATGTATTACACCTCGGACGGTTACATGGAAAGGTACCAGCGGTGTCGTTGAAAGAAGTTTCTGAGTGGGAAGCCCGAACTAAATGGTTGGCTAAATTTTTCTCAACTCTAAAAGCATTGATGGGGGATTCCGGGAAAACATCACCGGTTGAGGGGTCTTGTCGGAGCAACTCTACATTTTTGTAGATAGCGCGTAAAATAGGACTGACCGAAGGGTGATATGAAATAACCAAAGGAATACGTAGATTGGTACTGGATTTGTTCTTTTTTCCAAGGCTTCCTCTCTACAGGTTCCTTGAATTCTGCGTAGGGCATTAGAGAGGATTTTGGCAGGGTACTGGCGTTTTTCAAAAAGGATATAATTTCTTCAGAGGCAGTGGAGAAGTCAGAATCCTCCGAACACATTCGCCTGGTTCGCAAGAGCTGGGAATAAGGGATCGATTTAGTGCAAGATTTGGGGTGGTTGGAAGGCTACAAAATGTAGTTATGCGAGTCGGTTGGCTTAAAGTGTAGGTTAGAGGTAATTGTACAATTGAAAATCGACGTACACATTTCAACAGTGCTCCGCAGCCTTTTGACCTTATAAATATATATATATATATATATATATATAAATATATATAAAGGTATATATATATATATATATATATATATATATATATATATATATATATATATATATATATATATATAATGAAAAAAGATCGGGTGACGCCTTCATCATATCCAGTACAACGTAGAAAACACTATATTTCAAGCTACCTCGTTCTTCCTCAATTGTTTACGACAAAATGGAAGTCAACAAGCTCGACTACGAGCAACCCAAGCTCTCAGTAATACAAGGAATATAGCATAACACATAAAAAGATTACAATTATAAAATAATCATACATCATTTGCCTAAAGAGATTGAGGAGATTTCGTTTTGTCACACTTCTCTTTGTAAGCTAAGCGGCAATTGAAAGTGCTAGTCTCAAACAGTAACTTTTTATGTAGTCCTTTTCAAGACAAAAATAATAACACCGAGTTATATTGTTTTAATAACGAGAAGTGTCGATTCCGGCGATAGAGTATGGTAAAGCTATGATTTTCCTTGTACGTTCAGCTCCAACCAATGGTTACTCTCAGCTTTGATAGTCCTTCTGGCACTAACCCCCCCTCCCCCCCCCAATGATTTTTCCATTCTACCAAAACTGACCTGCCTCCCCCCTTCTGGCATGAACCCTGGGATCCGCCACTGATTAACTGTCGTTTAAAGGTCCAATTCTTTCACCCCAAACAGTATAGCAATTCTCCTAACCTTCTTACTTAGGCCCCTCCCACAATTGTCTGAAATTCATCCTCATCCAGAGACAATCTCAGTTTATTGCTGCAGGGTGAGGATAGAAAAGTCCAATGTGTGTAATCAAAATACGCTCAGTACAATTCATGTTGTGAAATATAAGCTTTGGTTCATCAAGAAAACTACCGAAGAGATTGCTTACCACGCACTTCTCGTGTTCGTAAGAAGAATTTTTCTTTTAACGTAAGTAGTCCATCTTCATCGTGACAGCGAAAATGTCTTCAAGGTTTTGGTAACCTTTTATAAATTCCAACTTAAATAGGCGGAGGCATTTAGTTTGCACCACTGTATAATGAGTTGGCTGAACGATTGCGCAACACTTATGATGTTAACTTTGAAACCCTAGATTAGTTAGTTAGCTAAATGGAGTTTTACGGCCCAGTTTCCAACAGGCCCTAGGTAACCGGTAATCCGAGCTACAGTACTGCAATTAACTTCGGCCACAAGTTTCGGCCAGAGTGAAATTGCTTTTGTTTATGATTTGGTACGAGAATGTCTAATTTTAAATTTGCTTATGGGTGCGATAACTTTCAAAACGGGTAATATTCTTATCGTAAACTTCAATTCTTGTAGTAGTCCTCAGAAATTTTCAATTGGCCCCCTTTTGATAGCTAGTTCAAGAAATGCAGAGTACTGAAGCTCACATTTTATAGCATTTACTGTACTGAAAGTGTTTTGTTGTTACACATTGAGGTCGTATATACTCATCCTCAAGCAATTAACTAAGATTGTGTCTAGATGAGGATAAGTTTTACACACTTGTGGGGGGACTCAAGTAAGTAGCCTAGTCATTAGAGGATTCTGCCCCTTGAAAGTGGACATCATGACTTAGCAGCCTGGCCGATTTTACAACAATAGAAAACCGCAAACATCAGGAAGCTGTCACTGGACCATGTTTTCTGCAACAATATTCCTTTTTGTCAGTTGTGTAACAAGCAAGAACAAGGACAGATAAGTTTGTTCAAATTTCAAGGGAATGATTCTCTAGTGGTAGTTTAGGATAACTAGAACTGTTTGGTGTGATAGGATTAGGTCTTTAAGGAGAAGTGGATTCTAACCACCAACTGAGTATGCCTGGCAGGAAGGATGCGGTGATTACCATGACATAAAATTTAAAAAAATCAACCGATTCATATTTTCCACGAAATTTAGTCATAAAATGTTTCGAATTAGGTCCGACCATGTCCAAAAGTACGTAGAATTATAAACAGGAAGACAAGACGCAATTACGTTGTCTCGTGAATCACACCTCCGCGGAATATGTAGGAAAATAAGCGAAACCATTATCTCAAAGGGGGAACCTGAAATGAACCTGAAATGTTGTCAGTATGAATGTACGTAGCGCTTTATCACTCTCTCTGTATCTACCATCCAGTTGAAGAACTTCCGGTCACACTGTCCATGAAAGGAAGGTTAAAAAGTTCCGATTGCTTTGGTAGGAAACGGCCAGGAAAGTACTTCAGTGCACTAGCAACACTGAGAATACCATTAATATAGATTTGTTTCAGTCGATACTGAGACGGTTGTTTAAACTGTATCTTATTGTACTATGTAGCTTTTTTATGATTCAAGCAAGAATCCCTTGGGATCAAAGTGTGTCTTCTGGAGTTGTGCTTTACTGTGTTGGAGTACATTGGATATTTCCCGCCGGTAATTCGTTCCATAAACAGGACACAACGTGTGGAACATTGAAAAGGAACTCCGATCGAAAGCAACTAGTTTAAAATTGTTCTCTCAAAGACGGATACTACTTACCTAACTGCGGTCCATTAAACATGTTGTGTTGTGTACAGAGATTGTAGTCTTTCCCTTTTTTCTAGTGATACAGTGTACCACATCACCTTTCTAAACCCTGATTTTGTCTTCATAGTCCGTTTTTACCGATTTATATATTTAACATTTGCTTACATTTTCTTCAGTCTTCATTCAAAACTCCAAAAGCCAAGAGAGCCATCCCAGAGCGTATTTTCGTGATACCCAAACAACCTGCATCTGTGAGCTCAAATATGGAGCGTTACATTAACGTTTTCATAATTTTGTGTTTCACATTCTTTCACACTGTAACGGGAAATTTTGGTGACGAAATTTTGGAAATTCAGCCAATGGACCCAAAAGTGCGGGAAGGGGACAACGTAATCCTCACGTGCTTCAGTCCCATTCCTGGTGCCTCAATTAATTGGTTACACTTTCCGCAGACTTCTTCCGTCTTTCAAAGTACTACGAGATCGTCCTTCCCAGGAGGAAATATAGTACGTTTAGGTAACGCTTCTAGGATCCCCACGGAGGAGTCTTCGTCCGTGGCGTTCTTGTGCAGGGGAATCGTTAATGACGTAGAGGCACAGAAGTTGTCGACTGTGACCGTCGTAGCTAAAGACTCTCCCATGGCAGTCACTATGCAAAATAGCCTCGTGATCTTTCCGTCCAATCCCGTGGCACGAAACGGGACTAACTTTACCGTGACATGCCTCGCACCTTCTGAAAATACATCTGATGTAGGGTGGTACGTCGGTGGAGACCAATCGTCCAAATATGAAAGATACGAAAAACAAAAATTTGATAATGGAGAAAATATTACTTTCATAGGAATAAAGGTAGACTCTACCGATTCAGTCATTAGCATCGTTTGTTTACAGACAGGTGACAATTTCATCAGTAAACCAGTAGAAATTCGCATTACGGAGGCAATTCCTACCACCGAATTACCGATATCTTCAAACCCTGAAAAAGAAAGGTCTACCATGGCATCGAATCCACCAGTTATGGCCACTACACCAGATGGCATTGTACCATACGTGAAAGGCATTCCCCTTTCTTTAGTTCTGATAGCCATTGGCATAGGAGCAGGCCTAGCCGTTTTCGTGATCTGTTTAATTTTCTTGTCTGTTTATGTACTACTAGTGTTTCGTAGCCAAGGTGTGGGTCCTTTTGAAAGTTCGGAGGATGTCGATGACGTGTTTAAGGCGAACCCGAGAGAAATAGATAACATTCGACCTTATCAGAGTCTTGGGGATAAGGATGACGCATCCGCTGCTAGTGGTGGAGGAAATAAGGACAGATATGCCGATTTACGGCAGTACGAAGAACCAAGGTTATACATGCGTCTTGAAAGCAAATCCTCTTCAAAGCCACAAAAGCAAGAATACAATGTACCAGAACCACTGTATGACAGCAGCGACACAACGGCGGTACAAATGATATCCTTTCAACATACGGACAGGAAAGAAGCAGAGGTTTAAATCGTTTCAATTTTTCCATGTATATAAATTGCCAACAAAATTTCTTTATATTTGATATGAAAGTATTCGGAAGATAGCCTTTGTTTAAATGGTACCTGGGAACTTCTTGTCCAGTGCTCATGTCATGGTACCCATATTCAAATAACGTTTCCATTAGAAATTTTTATGGGTCTCATTTCTTCGCCGATATGCGGCCTGTAGGATTTTGTGACCTGGATTTATAAGGTGCCCATATGGGCAACTTAAGCCCACATGACCCATATGGGATCATTTTCTGGGGCCTGTGTAAACGCCTTAACGGTGAGGAAAATATGGACCAGCCCTGTAATGTCCCTCAGGTATGTGATCTACCCAAATGAAGCCTTCATCAATGTTGGGTGCAAAATTAAAAGGTCGTCATATGGGTTTATCCATGTGGAACCCACATAGGTTTGCTACCTGAGATGTACATTGGGGTGTTGGCGCAACTGCTGGCTACTTGTCGTACTCGTCAGCCCTATTATTCGTTGGCTCAAGATGAAATACTGGAAGGCACATTCTAAACCGCTATAACAATTATTGATTTTTTTTTTTCAAACAAATAATTTGCAAATACCAATGGTTGAGCGTTTTAAAATACATCAAACTCACAATCACCTGATCACTAATAATTAAAATTGAGGAACATAGGCTTTGTAGCCTTTTGGCTTTCTATAGTATTATTATTTTTTTTTTCAAGGACTGAAGCCAGCGGATCGTGCATGCCGGGGTATTTGCAATGGTGCAGATTGGAACTAACACCATGTCTACCGTGGTATTAAAACAGAATATAGCAAACTTGTGGTTGAGTTTTTCTTAACTAAGTCAAAGTAATTTCTTTCCAGCACAAGCAACTACATACGGTACAAGAATTTAAACGAAATTTTAGCTTCTCTCTAAAGGAGCTTATCTTCAACTAATAGTTTAAAGTGTGAAAGTTGTCGCCCCAAACTTATTTTGAAAGATCAGCCAATACTTTCGATTTCGCTTCCGGCAAGTATCTTTCAAAATATTTCAGGATGTAAACATTGCATATTCAAAATAACTCAATAAGTAGTTACTTTCCTAAGGCATAATTTCTTGAAGGACATTTTGTCATATGTATCACAGGAGCCATTAATGATACGGCAGACCATTACACCTATCCAAATTGAGGGGTATGACTGCATTTCCCCTTTAAGGTTATTGTTTTCTTCCAGGATTCTTTTCCTTCCCATAAATAATATATTGATTATGTTTATTGGGAGCAGCTACATAACCCAAGTTGAGAATGTTATTTGAAACAAATGAATCTAGACAGTTGGCCATTACGTCATCTCTGCGTGTTTTCAAGCAGTTAACGGCGATATAGACGAATCCGAATAACCAAGAGATGTTCTGATTTAGTCGGCCATAACTGCTGTCCATCACCTTTAAACTTTCAAATCTTTGCTTAACTGCTTAAATCTATAAGATGATTGAACACTAAAACTGACTCTCCCACTTTCACTGAATATAAGGGTTTAGAATTGTATATAGACAATAAAAAAAAACTATTTAAGGTTGAAGGAATGACCGCCTTCACAAACTGCTCGGAGTCGTTTACATAAACCGTGTAAGTGAAAGGGACCTGGTACCGTAGCCCATGAGAATTGTGTACAGTATAGAATTATATAGACTTATATACAGTGTAGGGTAAGGGACAGTAGTATTGTAGAATTTGAAAGTTACACCAATGAGAATGTGTTAACAGAGAATTCCTATTGTCTTATTAAAGGGCAAGAGCAGTCGCAGTAGACTTATTTTGAAGCAACATCTAAATCTCACAATTTTTTTTCTCATTTCCCTTCAAAGTATATTTCATAATATTTTAGGACTTCATCAAGGTGGTAAAACCGAGATGGTAAAAACAATGGTTGCTTTTAGTAAATTTTACGTTGGAGGACAAAACATATTTTCACATGGCTCTCAAGGGCCAGTGATGTTAGTATTACCCTCTGTTTACATGTGGAAAATAGGCATGGAAAAGGTCGTTTTCAGTGATCTGAAAGGGTTTTTTGTACGCTCCCCGCCAAAACTGGTGGCGCTACCATTGGATAGTCTATCTACATGCCCCCCCCCCCCCACCACCACCCCTTGACAAGTTGCTGTGGTTGCACTTCATATACGGCTTTACAAATTGCATTAATAAATTGGGATTGTCAAAAAGGTTTCCGTCAATATCGCGGTTATGAATAGACTCTGCCATTACTATCGCCGATTAGGGTGCAAGTTCCTTTTAACATTTTACAGCACCTGGAAACATACACGCTAGATTTAAGCAGCACCTTTTATCCGTATAGAGGCTTCGCTTGGCCGTTGGTTACATATCCAAATTAACCTTTCGGGATTTTTTGCTCAAATTTAGCTCCTTTTATGTTCATAATAATCATTATCCCACCATATCCTTACGTGGATGTGCAATTCCGTAGCCCCACAAAAATATGATACAAATTTCAAGTTGTTATGGACTGAACACAATTTTTACACACACCCTCCCAGTGCAGTGGCGTAACTAGAAATTCCTAACTGGGGGTTTCATGAAGTGCCAGGGCAATTTCGGCTAGGCCAAGTGATGTTGTGGACAGGGACGGCTTGTCAATTCAATGGGGCAATTCAATTTCGGCTCTCCTTCGTCAATTTTTGAACAGGGACTGAGAGTTCCATGGAGTGTAGGCAATTTCAGCTCGGTCTAGTCTAGTTTTGGGGGCAGAACAAATTTTGAGGATATCAAACTCAAGGTCCGTCAGTAATATTTAGATATTGAACACGTGCAGACATTAACCTTGATTTTTTCTTCGGGGCTTGGCGGAAGTTTGGGGGGAACAAGGCCACCAACCCCCGTGGCCACGCCTGTGCACCCTCTCAGACGCCATCTCACCTTTAGGGTATCTTGTCTGACTAGGGCAGGTGACAGATGTTAATTTGACTGATTGAAGTAGACTATATGACATTCAATGAACATTTATTTTTATGTTAACTGTAATTAAAGAAAAACGGCTGATAAAAATTTAAACCAAAGACTTTCATAAATAAAAAATTAGTACAGTTTTACCATTTCAATTATTTCCTTCACTCGTCCCTTCTTTATCGTAATCTGTTTCATATCGTGCAATCTCGTAGCAAAGACTGGGCGAAGGTGAAGTCCCGCTCCCCCGAGACCCCGTACGTAACCCCGAGAAAAACGTTTGGTATTTTTGTTGTAATTTTTACAATATTCAGATATCACTAGCGTTTCCACTGTTCATGTGCTGTAAATAGACCCGGGCAGTGTCATTTCCAGCTATCTGGCAGGTATTATGGGAAAAAATTTCCTCGGCTCCACCCAAACCCAGGGGAGCAATAACAGTATATTTTCCACCTCTACCGGCCAATACCGTAAGAGGAGAAAATGTGCCTACCATATCAGACACATATGTCTAGTGGTAGGCAGACCTATATGTTTTGCCAGCAATATGGGTGAGTTTGATTCCATCATGGCTATTCCTAAAATGATTCATAAAATACACATTTTAACTTTAAAAAACAAACATTTTCACGGGGTGAATATCGTTACAATGCCCGTAAAAGTCGTTATGACCTTGTGATACAAGCAATGATCGACCATAGCTAGTCATACAAGGTAGTCGCAACTTGTTCATACCATTCAAAATAAAAAGCTTCCCCAGAAGAAGTTTCAGATTTTTTCTTTCGTTACTCAGTCTTCATACAGGTTTCTCTCAACCGTTTTACTCACAGTCACTAAGGCTCTGTCTCCACCGTTTGTTCTGTGAACTAGTTAAAAAAGTTAGATGGAGTTTTACGGCCCACTGCTGTTTCTATAAGTCTGGCCCGTTAATGTCTTTTTCATGTTGTGGCTCGTTGTGTTCCCTATTCCCCCTTTGCTTTTACTGAGCACCAAGAACAGTTGAAGTAGGTTCCATTTTTTAAGTCTTCGATACGACCCAGCCAGGATAATGAGATTCGAACCCCAGAATTATTTCCTGCGTAGCGGGCTGTACGGCATATTCCTTGATGAGTCATATCCCTGACGGTTTTGGATGCTGAGAAGCTGAAAAACACAGTTCGCTCCAAGGGGTGAAGACCTCTCGGCTGCAAGTCGGATGCTCCAACCATTTAACCATGTATTCGTTTACCACTTTTCCTTGAGTGCTGTGGCGTTCCCAGAAAGTCAAAATTGGGACAAACTAGGAGCAAAGAATTATGGTTGAGGGCCACAAATTTTCAGACGCAGCGCGAAACCGAGCAGCCGGGGGTGGGGTCCATGCGGGGGAAAAGCCCCCGGGAGCTCTGAAGTTTCACCATATCTCTGGATTGAAAAAATACGTCCATGTGGAGGTATATTTCAGTTATTTTTTCAGTTGACCCAACTCCTCACTGACCTAAGTTGGGGGAAAAGTGGGGGGAAGGCCATAATCTGGGGAGAACCAGCAAACGACAGGAAAGACCCTCTTTTTTAGGATATTGCATTGGTAGTGCTGTCTCATCTTTCAAAATTGCCGAAAAAACGTCAAAATTCAACAAGTTAGGGGCAAATGCCCCCTTGTCCCCACTTAGCACCGCCACTGCGTGAGTGGCTTAGCTTTTGATATGTTTATTCTCGGATTGCGAGTATTCACCAATAATGATGCCATAAAATGGAATAATCAGGCGCGCCAAGTTACACGATCTCACAAATCTTTCCTTCTTTCCCAACCTAATGTCTTTCAAAGTGATTCGAAAGAAAAAAATACTCAGACCAATGAGTCACCCAAAATCAATTTCAAAAAGTAAAGAAGTAAAAAAATTATTGTCCAAAAATTGAAAGAAGTCATTCCTGAATTTAAATACCGATTATTATGCTTTCAATTTGGATCGAATTTACCTCATCGAACTGAATAGACTGGACAGAGGCAAAATATGAATTTCGAAGAACTAGCAAATTTAATCAATTAAGACAAGGTTCACGTGAAGTTTACACAGAGAAGGAACTCGCCTAACTTAAGCTGCCGAAATTGAACGGTACATGAAGGTATGTAAACCTATGTTGTAAACTGATCAAAGGAACCCAACCATATGCAGACAATAAAATGATGAAAACCGGATGAATGATTTGCATCAAAAGAAACTTAGCTTTCATTGTTCTTCAGAATTTTGGAATTCAATTGCTTGTAAACATTACCTCATCAAGGGATTATTGTATTTTTTCGGTTGGCTTGTTGGTACGTAATGGGTATGACGACAGAAGGAGACAAAAATTTTCCAGGGACAAATAATTTTAAGCGGGGCCTAATGTATACAAAAATGTATTATCAATGGCAAACTTCAAACTGAAGAATGATTTCACGGCAGTGGCGTAGCTAGGATTATTTCCAGAGAGGGGGGGGGCAAAGGTATGCAATTTCCCCAAACTTTTTCCTGTCAATGTGTATGTATTTCATATAAAATATGCAAATTTACAAGTATAACAACATTACCATGTCATTTTGTAATATTAACTGCATTTTAATCTTAAAGTATAACATAGAGCAATCGGAAATAACAAAGTATATTATTCTGGTAAACAATATCTGGTTTATTTGTATGTAGTAACGCAGTGGCGTACGCAGGATTTCTTTGAAGGGGTGGGGCATGCAGTATGGTCTAAGGGGAGGGGTGTTCGGAAAGTTTTTGACGTTTTCAAGGAGCCTAGATGCAAAATGGTGCAAGATTTTCGACTTTAAAAGGAACAGTGTTAAAAGTTGAATTTGTGGTGGATCTTGAGGATGAAACTGAAGCTTTTGTGTCTTTACATGCATTCTTATGCCATTTATGCCACCTTACGAAGTTTTCTTGGCAACAGAAGTTATTTTATCATAAAGATTATCTAAGCGGAGCGCCACCATTGGTTGGCGCGGAGCGTAGAGGAAATTTCGAAAAATCAGACCCCTCAGATGGCCGGAAATAGCATTTTCCTGACTTTTACGAATCTAACGAGTCGCTCTCTTCTTTTGTCGTTTGCAAATGCTCACTTCAAAATATGTTTGCAATCTGCAAAGTGATCAGAGTGTTAAGAGCTAAGTTGACCCCCAAAATGTAATTTTGCCTGTAACGAAAATTTCGAAAACTCAGACTCCTCAGATGGCCAAAATAGCGTATTCATGCTTGTAAAGAGAATCTTAATGTTTACCGTAGTCTTTATTTTAATCGATTCCACCAGTAGGATACAGAGTCCAACTTTTTAAGTAAAAAAATTGGAATTGGACAGAACTTGCCTATTTGTAGGAATTAAAAAAATGGCATCACTGAGGGGTCTTGCAGAGGCAATCCTTCCCCTTTGAAATTTTTTGAAAAATTGGGTGTCCTTACAGTATATGCAATCTGGTGCCACATTTGCTATCTTTTGAAGTACAATCTGTGTTACTAAAGTTTGACTCCGTATTTTTAAGAACAAAGAAAAATGGCATCGGTGAGGGGGAGCACGGCCCAATGGTCCAACCCCCTTCGTACGCCACTGAAAGGATGCCTCGATCACACAGGATATATTGTTAGAACAGCAGTCTGTTAAGTGTAGGAGGCTGCAAGGTAGGCATACTGATGGACCAGTTTATTGTTACACCCTAAGTGAGCAGAAAGCTATTTTCCGGAACTAGCCTGTAAGCCTCCAAGGATTACGATAAGTAACAAAATATAAGTATACCTATACTAAGGATCCCGTTCATTCTAATTTCTATACTAAAGTTAAGTCCATGGGCGCAAATCCCGGGGGGGGGGGCAAGGGGGGCCTTCCTCCCCCTCAAGTGAAAAAGTGGGGGGGAAATCGTAATTTGGCCCCCAAAAAATTTGAGTAGACCTAAAAATATGGTCACCTTTTTTCGTTTTTTTTCATTCGAAAACAGTTTTTCCTGAAGCTTTGGAAACGCCAGAACACAAGAGCTTCCGGGGGCTTCTCCCCCTGGACCCCCACAGGGGCTTTGCCCCTGGATCCCACCAGGAGTCCTTTGGGGCTTCGCGCTCGCGAAGTCCGCCAAGCGTGCACAGTTTAGTACTCATGGGCACATCATAAGCCGGCATTTTGGCCCCCCACTCTCAAACAGAGATTTGCGCCCCTGGTTAAGTCTATCGTTGCCCATGGATTGTTTCAGCCCCGTCCATCGTTATGTAAACAGAGTAAAATCGGTATAGTTTAAACCCCTTCCGCTACTAGCTTGTAGGACAATAAAACCCTGGGGGTCTACGTTAGTGACTTGTCAGTTTTCACATCCTTTTACTGAATTCCCAAAGTGTACAACGCAGAGACTGTGTACAAGGGGATAAGTTCGGGTTTACAGCCTTTCAGTGTTAGTTGTACTGTATCAGCGGTTGTTAAATTCTTGAATAATAGCTTCCTGTGCAATGAAATGCACTGATCATACCACCCGCGCGTATACACGAGAACATCCAACCTGCTACGTGGCGAGGACGTTCCTGTGGAACGCGAGTAGGGCCGGTTCATGCGACACTGACGAAATCTGGGTTGATTTGTTGCATGAAAATACGAATTATGTATGAGAAATGTCTCACAATTTCTTATTCTAACAAAAATTTTGAGAAATTTTTGTTGGAATAAGAAAATTCATCAAATTCCCCTAATTTCATCAAATTTCCCCAAAATATTTTCCAGGGCGCAATTTTCCCCCTCCCCCCCCCCCCCCTCCGTAGTTACGCCACTTTTTCACGGGGTTTCAATCACTCCTCCATTGACCCCATCGTTACGTGCCTGGAATATACATGGTTACAAACACCAAAACTCTGATGTACATTTTAAATGTGCATCCATATATTAGCCAAAACATCATATGTTGGAAAAGCGGACTTAAAAGAAATAAGACATGGCAATGAACTTAACTAAAATAAAATCAATCAATGAATCGATCAATAGATCAATCAACAAATCAATAATGGAGAGGGTGCTATTCGCCTTGGTGTGTATTTTGTAGAGGTGTTTTAAACGTACCGCACCTTCAGCATTCAATGCTTTTACAAAGAAAAAATTATAGTAAATAAAAATGTTTGTGAAAAAATACGAGGAAAACAAAATTTTAGCAAATGTTAAAAAGTAAGCTTAGGTGACTGTCTTATTCTTTCCTTTGCATGTGAAACTCCACATTTGCCTTTGATTTGAAAACAATTTCATGTACAGATGTTATGTACTTGTCGACACTGAGCACAGCTCATCAGGAAGTTTTTCACAAAAAGAAAACAATATGTGACTAGGGATTTAAGGCCTAATTCTCTCACCCCCGCACCAATTCTCTTAACCTTCTTGCAAGAGGAGTCTCCCCAACTTGAAATTGTGTAGTAGACTGTCCTGTTTAATGATTGGCTCTTCAGGGTCATGTGAAGGTATTTTTTCTCCTTAATTGTAAAATTTACTGGGAGTCACTGTTTGGCTTACGTTGAATATGCAACACCTAAGTCCTAAAATATTTTAAGGAATGCGTTAAAGCGAAATGAGAAGAATATTGTGAAATTTAGCACTTGCTCTAAAATTAGTTTGGGACGACTGTTCTTGCCCTTTATAAGCCTTTCCCTCAATTGTCTGAAATTCATCCTCATCCAAACACAATCTCAGTTTATTGCTTGAGAGTTAGCATAAATAAGTTCATTGTGTTTCGCGCTACTAGTGAAAATTTTGACCCAACAGTTTCTTTTGCCCCTCCAAACAAACATACTTTTTTGAAATCTTGGTGCAGAAAATGAGATCAAACCTCCGCAAAGTGACCGCATTCTCTTTAGAGATTACTGTTAGTCCATTGAGCCTTGACCGTCAGACATTTAACACATGGTAGGTAGGTACAATACAAAAATTTTGTCTCCTATATATAGCAGAAGACAAAACAAATTCTCATTACTTCCAATTACAGATTGATGCACCGAATTTGTCTGAGTCGACGGGATCTAACGTAACGGGCACACTTCAGAAATGTTATGCATGTATACCTATGTAGTTGTTTCAAACCTGAATGAGGATTGAAGATAATAACTATCACGGACATTTAATAACTTGTCTCCATGACAACTACAGTAGACATTTTCTTGACTTGAAGCAGATTGGTCGTGCTTTTTTGCAATAAGACCTACCGTCCTACTGCGCACCAATTCTTAAAGGCCCAATTCTCTCACCCCAAACAGTGCCAATTCTCATAACCTTCTTACTAAAGCCCCTCCAACAATTGTCTGAAATTCATCCTCATCCAGACACAATCTCAGTTTATTGCTTCAAGGTGAGTAAAGAAAAACTCAATTTATATTATCAAAACACTCTCAGTACCGTTCATGCTGTGTAATATAAGCTTTGGCACTCTGCATTGTTTGAATTAGCTGTCAATCAAAGAGCTGAGCCAATTGAGAATTTCGGTACCCGGGTACCAAAATTGTAGTTTGGGGTGAGAGGTTTGGCCCTTTAAGGTTGTTCGCCTCCGGCAAGTTTCCACATTCCCCAGTACTTGCCACCCATGAAAACTTTATTTTCTTGTCTAGAGGTTACTTGATCTAGGGTACATTTAATTCACAATATTTCCATATTTCGTATTATCATCTTGTCCTTATATCTGCCCCCCCTGGAATTCCATGGATCGAGGTTATTTTGCACTGTCTTCAGTTTTCATTAGAAATGTGAAAGATTAAAGTGAGTATACAGTCAACCATGACGATTGAATTTTTATTGTACGGTATCGGTGATGAACTGCCTTTACAGTATGTTGACGACAATGTTTTTCTTCGTGCCCTTGCTAAATGTGTGCTTAATGACTATTGGTTTGCCCAAAGCTAGCCGAACACTTCACGACTTTGCACACCGCAACTCAACTCGATCGTTGATCCGTGTAATGTGTTTACGACTGTTGTGTAAAGAGTTTACGGCTGCATTTGGAAGTTGCAAGACCAGTTCTAAAAGTCGCGCCGACTTCAGTCGGGAAGAACAACTTGTTGGTTCTTCCCGACTGAAGTCGACGGGACTTTAAACTAGTCTTAAAATTGCCAATCACAATTGTAGCGACGATCAAGTTGAGGCCGTGGCGGTGTGCAAAGTCGTGTAATGTGCGGCTAGCCTACCAACCAGGCTACCAACGCTTTGTGAGCTATTAAGTACACGATCCCTTTAACGACTTCCTGTAACGTAGTGGAAGAGTGATTATTATTCGCAACTCGTCGCAAGCTAGCACGAACCATCTTCAAAAGTGTGTGGGACTCTTCACCAGTGACGACTCGTCATATAAGTATATAAACATATAATATGTATATTAATTTATTTCAATTAAGCGTTAACTTGGTCCATAATGATATGAAGGTAGTAGAACAAAAAAATCCCTCACGGCCTTCTCAAAGTGCTCTACTCCCTCGAAAGACAGAAGAAGTAAAAAACTTAACATATCGCACGTACCCCACCTCTTTACCCCTGTCCACCCCTCACCCGAACATACCACCAGTGACGTAGCCACGGGGGGCCTGGGGGCCTAGGCCCTCCAGATTTTCTTCAGCCCCCCCCCCCTCAGATTTTTTGCGTCCTGAAAAAGTAATTGAAAAAAATGAAATATTTGAACTTAAATAAACTTTGAAATATTTTCTTCAAAACAGTAAATAAATAAAATGTGCAAACATTTAAAACAAAAATGTGTAAAACACATTTTGTGCGCACGTATGAAATCAAGTAAAAACTTCAAAATGCCTACTTTCACTAAATTAGATACCGTTTGTGATCTGCACCTTCGTTTGTTGCAGTCTCGACGACCAACTTTAATGTGACTTTGTTAGGTTAAGACCCTTTCTGCCTTTCGGATGGCTGATTGATTTACTGAAAATAAGGCAATCGTACACTGGAGACTACTCTTACACGACCATTCCTGTACTTTATCATACACAAAATATGCCGTAAGCAGGTAAGGGTAAGGTACTACCTTCGGGTAATTCTTCCCTTCCATCCTTAACAAGTAGGCCTATGTGGTGCCTCACTCCTGCCCATGACAAGTGCCACTGTAGGACGATTTTTTCGACAAGTCCTCTTTTAACTAGTTGGCACTGGCGTCCGGGGGATTTGTAAAATGTCCACAAGGTCCGGATTTCATGTGTTTCCTTCTGCTTTGCGGTTCAATTATTTTGAGCGATTTATTCGTAGTATTTAATTTTGACTATACGTAATGCACCGATGAACAAATACTGCACCATTTTGCACATTGTTTCTTTGATAGTATGTATGTTTCTCGTAAAATCTCTACAAAAACTAAAAATATTTTGATATTTTTCATGCTCCCCAAAAAGCGAAAATCCTTAAACTTAGGCCTATAATCAGTTCAAAGTTTTGCAAACACAGCACAATTTTGCATCTAGGAAATCTAACGCAAAGAAAGTTTCTCAGAGGGGGACACAACTAATTTTGGTTTTCCTGTTAAAGGGTAAGGTACTGCCTTAGGTAAGCTGAAATCCATTCAAATATTGCCGCATTTGCGGCTGGGTACATCCAGTTTAAACACGTGGGAAGTGCCGTTTCCGGCCATCTGGAGGGGTTCTAAAGCCCAAAATTTTCTTGTACGCTCCACGCCAACTGATGGTGGCGCTCCACTTAGATTCAAATATTGCCGCATTTGCGATCTACGTCCTTCTGAAGTTTACAATTTTTCCAAAGGGAAAGGGAGATACCGGTTCCCTTTAGTCTCATCCTCAAGTCCACAGATCAGAAGTGCCCAGTTTTGGGGTCCCTAAAAAGTGTATGTATTACCATTTTTCATAGATTGATTTTTTATTCTCATTATTTAAGAAGTCGCAGACATGAGATTCGTATTTCAAGGCTGAGTACATTCAGCTAAAAACACATGGGAAGTGCTGTTTCCGGCCATCTGGAGGGGTTTTAAAGCCTAAAATTTTCTTGTACGCTCCGCGCCAACTGATGGTGGCGCTCCGCTTAGAAAGTCTTGTCATGCCTGACCCTCGGAGGTACCACCCCCCCCACTTGTTACCTAGAACCCCCCCCCCCCCAAAAAAAAAAAAAAATCCCATCCTGGCTACGCCACTGCATACCACAATCAAAAGCTATACAAGTTACAACTGGAGTTTCTGTACGAGCCTGCTCTCACACAAAAGTACATCTAATATAGCAATAGTAATGGTAGCAAGGAAGAGTAAGGCAGGCTCATGAAAGTAGAATGTAAATAGGTACTCAAGAATGGTTTTCCTAAGTTATATCTGAAGGTTTGAGGCTCTTACTGTCAATACTAGACTAAGGTAGGATGTTTCAAAGAATTATGGCACGTGACTATGCCGTAGGCTTAATTGAGAGTGAGAGGTGCTACTCCCAGCATTTAGAAGAAGCTGATGGTCAAGTGTGCTGTAACTGTGAATTTTGATACTAGTTGTAACAAAGTCGGAAATAATGATTCCCTGTAAGCTATTCGCTCACATTTGAATCCCAAAATAAACAGATAATGGCGTTATGAGCTATAGGCCTAGTACTGACTACAGAAGACTGGAAGGAAATGAAATTAGAGGTGTCTAATTGGTAAATGATGCCACATTTTAGCGCAATTTAATTTTTAAAATGTAGTGCCAATTTGTAATGTACTTTTTCTGTTCGTAAAAAGTTGTGACCATGTCTTCGCCATGTCCTTGTTCAAGATAGTACTGGTTGATGTTCACCAAGAATCGCCTAAACGTTCGACTAGGAGTAATAATCTCAAAAAATCATCTTGTTTTGGCGGTTTTCAGCCTACGTTAAATTCAAATAGACTACCATCACATATTTTTTTCATCTGTGCTTAAATAAATCGCTGAACCCCCAAAATTATATATAGTACTCAATCCAAATACTGATGAAAGATATCGATTGGCGAGATCACTAGTGAATCTGCGATGGGAGTCCAAATTAGATGTCATCATCTACCCCCCTCCCCTTCCTGTTTCGTAACTCGACAACTCGGCAACACTAAGATTAAATCGCTCTTTTTGTAGCCTACTTCACCTATAGGGCCCATGTTCATGTCTTACAAGTACTGAATTTTTTAATCATTTTAACTTTATCTCGTCGAAGTATTCTATGATTGATGATGTTGACGTATTGAAGTCAAAAACTCAATATTTTATATTTTAATCAGTAATTCATGAGATTTAGCAAGTTTATCAGTTTTGAAACAGAGAGGGAATTTTTGGTGATCCCCTTAAAAACATCAAGGGGACAAGTTCCCCTCCCCCACAAGATCCACGCCTTTGGTTGCAGTATACACAGATATAGGCCTATATGTGCTTTCAAGTGCCTTCAATCCCTGCTGTTTAGCTTCCTTCAATCATGGAGCTGAGCCCCTACTTGCTTCAACCTGCATTTGAAATAGTACATACAAGGTTGATGTGATGTACATGTAGTAGTGTAGGCACAAAACACAATAGTCAGCGGAGCTGAAAATTGTACATAACGACGACGCAACGCTTCATCGGTCACGCAAGCTTGCATTCTACGTTGTTTGTTTACTAAACTTTCTCAAACAATATTATAACGTAGGTCTTACCATGTTAAAAGTGTAACCCAGAGTCAACTTCATTGTTTATGGTAAAAATAATCTTAGGTGATAACTTGATATTTTATTTCGAATGGGTCACTGATTTCCAATTAAAGACAAACAAACTCGCACAGATCAGGCGACTGGTACATACCAGTTCATTGTTCCATCGCTCTAGTGGCGCAATACAGAGAGGTACACACAGTATTCACACCCCCCCCCCCTTGGAAAATGTAAAATTTTGAAATTTGCCCCGTATGACCCAGATCGGCAAGACGCAACACCAGTCATGAGCAGTGCACTTTTTAAATTTTATATTTTCATTTTGTTTCATTTAATTCCAAATTTTATCCAAAATAGGCTAGGCTCCTGATTATAAAAAGTGCAACAAAGTGTGGCAAAATTTTCAATTTTCTCAGGGGATCTTCCATCCATAGTCCTAAAATAGCATGATGCAGCCCCAATGAGCTTCAGTAACCCGATTCAAACTCGATTCTACAATTTGGAAAAGCGGGTTCATCCCCAGACTTTTCAACTTTCCTTACAAGAAACCGAAATTTTCTTCTAAAGAATTCGAAACTTTTTTCTAATACAAGCTTCATATTTTCAATTATTTGCTTTAACGTCAAGAACATTCTCCCCACACTTATTTTGAAGCAACGGCTAAATATCACAATTTTCTTCTTATTTCCCTTCAAGGAATCTATCATTATATTTTATAACTTCCATATAACATATGAAAAGTAAACCAAGCAGTTACCTGTAGTAAATTTCACATTTGAGAAGAAAAAAATCGTGTCACATGACTTTCAACAGCCAAGCATGAAACATGACAGTCTACTAAACTGATTCAAGTTGGGGAGACTGCTCTTGCCCTTTAAAAAAAACAAAGCTTTTCAAGTGCTTAACGTGCGCATATAGCATTTCCTTACGCAGGAATGATCACCCTGAGAAAAGTTTACCTACTCCACTACATCGTTCATACACTCTATTTCATTAAAAAAAGGTAGCAACTGCGGTCCTCCCAGGCTCTTAAGCAAGGTTCTGACAAGGAAGAAATATCTTATCAACCTGCAGGTGTCAAAGATATTTTTTCAGTGACTCGAGCGAGATGCACTACAACCATGTTGATTGATAATTCTAAATTTCAACAAGGACATTTTCAGGGACATCTCTCCTTCCCAGTGGCGTACCCAGAAGGGGGCGGGAGTCTCCACAGTCAAATGTCTTCCCTTTCCCCAGCTTGTCCCTCCAAAAGGTGTGTCCCTCCAAGTTAAATCTGAAGGTTAAAAATTGTTGAGCGAAAGACCAAAACTTCACAAACACTCGGTGAAAAATGGATTTTAATTGTAAAAACGACCAAAAGTGCCGTTTTCGGCAATCTGAGAGGCATTTTAGCCAAAATTTTCTTTGTTCGCTATGCGCCAACGGATGGCGATGCGCGTAGATGGTGTCATTTATGCTTGCCGTACTCAGTGCTTTACTCGACCCCTTTGCCCATTAAATGAAAAAAGTCTGGTTACGCCACGGCTCATTCCCCTTCCGTATCCTCTCTTAGCCTCATGTCGGCGTTTACGCCACTGAAAAAGTCCCCTTAACAAAATGCAATGCCCACTTCAAATCAATACACTTGCAATTGTTGAGACTGAACCAGGACCGCGGGTGTTTAGTTTAGTCAAAGAACGTCAGCCTCTCAACCGGGTTCGATTCCCGGACCGCAGCGGCGGAGCTGCCATATGGTCAGGGGGCGGTCGCCCCCCCCCCCCTTGACGGACCAAAATCGTCTGTCGGCGCCAATTTTAGGTTTTTAACATACTTTTACTCTTGCAGCGTTGTTGGCAAAAGATATAATTTAATGGCGTTGTTTTTAGGGCCAGATAACAAAATGCTCAAGCAGCCACCAGTAACTGTACTGTCTGTAATTTATTCTGATGAAAAGGGTCATCTTCTGTAATGTAGGAATTGGTTTTGCCTTAACGTATCTTCATGCTTTTTACGCACTAATAAATGTTGTCGCTGTGCTAAATTAATTGCTTCCACACAAGGCGTCATTACAAGCTTACAAAATACACAGACTGACATTAAATTCACCCTCCCGGCCAATAAAAAGATGTTGCAAAGGGCGCAGCAATAATTGTAGCGCAAATAGCCCTCTTGTTGTCTGGGATAATTGTCATCATAAACAATAAAAAGAGTTTATGAAGATATCAATAGCTTCCAAAACATTTTTCAAAGTCATTTGAAAAGAACATTCAGTTTAACATAAAATAAAACTGTCATCATAGTATTAATGGTTTAAAAGTTTAAATGAACAGTGTCCATTTTGCTTTTCTTCAAGTGACCATTCTCATGATAAATGGCTTTTTCTGACACCGCACGATAATCCCATGAAAATGCTTATTTCTGTATTTTCGTGGTCTTAAAAGCCAGTCTAATAAGCCTACGTTTAGGCTTCTTTTATTTATTATGAATTTGGTATCTAGAGAGCCAAGTAGACCTTTTGTCTTGACTATTTCTTGCAATATACTTAATTAATGGCTATTTCAGAGTGGTAACATGAGGTAACTTAAATTACGTCAATTAATGTTTCTTCGTGTACTTATCTTGATTTCAAGATGCCAAAGTGTACACCTATGAGAATTTCCGTAACTTTTCCACCTGTAAGATTGCTTGCTATTTGGCTCTAGCAGGTTTAATCTTTATCTTCGCAAAGTAGCCCATTATTACATTAAAATCTTAAATCGAGACCTGACCGCCTTCATACTAGAATGTGAAAGAGAGGGATCTAAACATGGGCGTCCGCAGGTAGGGGGAACTTGCCCTCCCTGGAAATTAAAGAGCCTGAAAAAACGAAGAAAACAGAAAGAAAAAGACGAAGAAAAATTAACATCAACATTTTTTAACAGTTCACTCAGTGATTTCCCTATTTATATGCGGTAAATAGGCTTAAGAAATGCCATTTCCAGCGATCTGAGAGGCACTTTGGGCCAAAATTTTCTTGCGCTTCCTGCCAACTCATGGTGGCACGCAGCTTCCCTCCCCCCCCCCCCCCACGAAAAGAGATTTGCCCCCCCCCCTCCCCAATTTTCTGCGGAGGCCAATGGACAGAAAATTTAAACATGTTTTAATAGAAAAACTTGCTGAGGAGAAATAGCAAAGTAGTCTGCTGCCAGGTGCGGAAAATCAAATGGAAAGTCTGAAAAGCCGTGGCTCCGATCGTGCTGAGGTTCAGGGTATTTACTCCTTCGAAGCTCCCCTGCAGACCATTCTCGCCCCCTCTGACCGAAATCCCCAGCTCCGCCACTGCCGGACCGAGTCATACCAACGACTATGTCAAACATAATACCAAATACCCAATTCCTGTTTAGAGTGACCATTCCATTCTCCATCAAGTGAAATTTTCACTCTTAAACCTTTCAAGAGTTAATTACCACTCAACGTAGAGTGGATTTCATTCAACTTCAACTCGAACAAAGAGTGGTCACTGTAGGCAATGGTCAAAGAGTAAATTCTACCCTTTTACATTTAGATTATATGTTCATTTGAACATGCCCGTAGTTAGTGCAACTGTTCAAGACATGGTTAAAAGTTTCACCGGCACTTAATAACCCCATCCAAGATCAGAACAAATTTTAAAGTTTTTCTTGGGGGTCGTTTTCAAGACACATATGGCAAAGGCTGAAAACCATGATCCCTTTTCGAAAATTAATGTACCATCCGAACGAAAAAGAACAGACAAGGCAAATGTGACCTTGTAAAAGCCGAATAGACCCTTTCAACTTGTTTTTAGTTATATCAGAATCATCCATCGGTTTGCATGAAAAAGGACATTTTCCTAAAATGAAGGAATATTCTACCCTAGTAGATACAGTGACTATAAAGCTAAAGGCTATGAGACTCCGGTGTTTCGAGCAATCTTTTTGATGACCTCTGGCAAAGAACAATAATAATCAGGAAGTAATTTAACAGGTACAGCACACCTCCTGTTGGTAATGGGAAGACAGTATTGAACATTATTCCACGTTTCTTCTAGCTGTCTAGCAATTCCTTCAACATAGAAAAGATTGCAGATCACTGAAAACTTCTGGATTTTCTTGCTTTAGTAGCACTTTTTCGCAACCAGCTCTCTCCAGGCGCGTTGCCAAAATGTACAGGGGAGACCGACCGAGCCCCCCCCCCCCTAAAAAAATATTTCGCTCCCCCAAAAAGTTTTAAGTTGTCTTTGACTTAGTCCGATACGTTTTTACACCGCATGGCCGACCCGAGAAAAAAATTTTCGTCCTGGATCCGCACGATCCTTTTAAAAGCAAGATTTTCCCGAAGGCGTTGTCAGCAGGGTATAATGTTTTCGTGAGTAAATCACTGGAGACTCCAAAAATTCGAAGGCCCTTGTTCAAAATTTGTTTTAGGACGCGTCCCTCTATGGGTATATCCGCCTGCTTACCATCCCTACAGGCCTGAGTGTCAGTAGCTTTATGACCAATATATGTAATTCCGATCGCGTTCACACCAAAGAACTTAAGATCTAAGATCAAAGGTTAAAGATCATATATAAATGCACGTGACGAGCTTGCACATATGTTTAAAAAGTTCAACGTTTTTCAAAACACTTTTTGCCCACAATTTGTAAACATGTTTAGATTGAAAAACAAGTGTTTGTTTGATTCCTAAACATTTCTTTTTTAAACCCATTTAATTGCTAAACGGGAAGTGTTTAAATGATAAACACGTTCATTAGAGTGTGCCAGTACGTATCAACAGGACTTTCATTCGAACCCGGAGGTTCGGAGTCATTTGATCCTCAATTTTTTCACGCCGACGGAAGTTGGGAACGTGAGCCTTTTATCGTGTAAAATATCTGCAATCCTTTCACTTTCTAAGAAGGAATTACTTAGTGTCAGTTCATAATGAACGAAAATGGAGGATTCAATAAAGAAAATTGCCATGTCCGTGTGTCTTGTTTGCTTTGATTTGCAATAGCCTGAGATCACATACTTATAGGTTTGCTCTTTGTCCAAAGAAATAACAAGTTCAGGATAGTGGGAAGTATACGGATCAGATATAAGAGCAGTTATGTTCGCACATGCGCAGACCACCTACAGTTGGACTGCGTAAAATACAGTATATGTTAGGTAAGGTGGAGTTTTACGGCCCAGTTTCTAATCAGTTGGTTCAAGTCGAGCCGGCCAACTTGTACCCCTTTTTCCAATTGTGGTCTACTGGTTTGGTTTCCCTACTCCATTACTTATGCTGGGCACAAAGCACAATGACAGGAGGTTTCGTTTTAAGTCTTCGGTATGATCAAGCCAGGATTCGAACTCCCGACCTCCCGCCCTCCCGACCTCCTGACCTCCCGACCTCCCGACTGCATGTGTGATGTTCTAACCCATTGATCATGCAGTCGGTCGGTCGGCACTCACACAGAATTTCACACCTGGTGATTTTCCACTTGGGTTTGGAAGTTGATTTGACCAATTGTCCTTCACCATATGGAGCGTTTGGCAAAAGCGATTGCAAATGTTTTGAAGGCACTTTCGAAATATTTGCCAGATCCGGAGACAAGACTCTCGGGTAGACTTGGATATTTTTAAAGGAAATGTAATCAAGTTAACATTAATTAACTCTGCAATGCGACTTCGAAATATATGAGTGTGACTTCGTGATCATTTATTAACTCGCCTGGTACTTGCTCAAAATGTATGTAAAACTTAGAATTTCTAGTTGCACGAGAATAAACCACGGTTGATATACTAATGGTCGTTCTCGAGCTACTATAAAAGTGTAGTAGAATAAAAAAGTTGTTGATATACGTTCCAAATTAACTTTCTTCAAGCTCCTCGCACAACCGTCTAAAACTCATCCTTATTCAGACACAATTCCAATTAATGGTTTCAAGCTATATCCATTTTTGTGCAATATAAGCGGTTCTGCTAAATTTGAAGTCCACCAAAGATCTGTGCCAATTAAAAGTTTCCATCAGAGACTACTGCAAAAATTGCAGTTTTGGGGTGACGAATGACTGCCTTCAAAGTGAGATCCCCTTTGTCACAATTCATCTTATTTCTATGGTGGCTGAGGGGTTACATTGACCAGTGACTCGGGCTTTCCTTACATTTACCATGTAACCCTTGTGAAACTAGGCATTTCCGGCTGGGTCACTGGGTGAAATGTACAATGACAACAACGTTTCGCTTGTGTGCGTATGCTCAGCAAATTGTGTTATCCAACTTATCCCTGCACTTTCACTGTTAAAAAAGGCTCAAAATCGCTATAAATTTAATGATTTAGCAAAAATACACCAGTTGTTGTCAAGTAGCTTCCCTTATTATGATATACCTGGCAAAAGTCAGGATTAAACCAATACGAATGCAACTGAGCCTTAACACATTAAGTTAGTAAGATAGAGGTTTACGGCTCAGTTTCTGATCAATTCGATTAAAGGGCAGGAGCAGTCATCCCAAATTGAAGTAGTGTATGTAGACTGTCCAGTTTCATGATTGGCTGTTGGGAGTCATGTGACAAAATTTTTTCCCTTCAGATGTGAAATTTACTAGAAATAACTCCTTGATTTTCCTTGAATATGCAATAGTAAAGTCATAAAATGTAATGAAAGTTACTTTGAAGAGAAATAAGACGAAAATTGTGTTATAAAGTTTCTATTTCAAAATAAGTTTGGTGGACTCCCTTTTACCTTTCACTCGGACAGCCTACGGTCTTTACCAGTTGTGGCTCACTGGCATTTTTCCTGACTCCATTGTTTATGCTGATCATCAAATACTATGACAGTAGGTTCCGGTTTTAAAACGGGACCTGCTGCCATTGTGCTTGGTGCTCAGCAAAAGCAGAGGAGTAGGGGAAACAAGTGAAATCCCATTTCACTCAAATGGAATGCAATTCCACTTAAGTGAAATGCCAATTCTATTTGACTTAAGTGAAATGTGATTGACCAGCTCCCAGAAGGCTTTGATTGGCCAAGTCAGAGCGCTCTTAATAGGACGTGCACTAAATAGCCTACTTGTACTATATGTACAAAGTGCCGCGGGTTAGTGATTGCATATACAAATCATGCAGCCATTTAGTGTTAATAGCCCAAGCCTAGACTGAGACATACGTAATACCCTACGCGAACATACGTCATTCTATCGCCAAGTGGAAACCATTTTACTTAGGCAAAATATGTTGAACCGCCGTTCTATTAAGCAAAGCTAAATGCTATTTCACTTAAGTGAAATTGTATTCCACTGAAGTAAAATTGAGTCCCACTTAGGGAAATAGCATTTCACTTAAGCAGAATTGCGTTTAGCTTAAGTTGAATTGTATTTCACTTAAGTGAAATAGCTAGGCAATTCGACTTAAGCAAAACATAATTTCACTTAAGTCAAATTGCATTCCACTGAAGTGAAATTGTATTCCACTTAAGTGGAGTACATTCCACTTAAGTGAAATACATTCCACTTAAGTGGAATACATTTCGCTTTAGTGGAATACATTTCACTTTAGTGGAATAGATTTCACTTTAGTGGAATTGCACTTCACTTAAAAGGCCACACCTCTCACCCAAACTACAGTTTTGGCACCCGGGTACCGAAATTCCCAATTGGCTCAGCTCTTTGAATGACAGCTAATTCAAACAATGCAGAGTGCCAAAGCTTATATTACACAGCATGTGTGGTACTGAGTGTGTTTTGATTATATAAATTGAGTTTTCTCTATACTCACCCTGAAGCAATAAACTGAGATTGTGTCTGGATGAGATTGCATTTCAGAAAATTGTGGGAGGGACTTCAGTAAGAAGGTTAAGAGAATTGGTACTGTTTGGAGTGAGAGAACAGAGCCTTTAAGTGAAATGTATTACACATAAGTGGAATTGAGAGGTAAATGTTAAAATGGCTTGCCATACGGCCACAATATACTCTTTTCCCGGTGTATCTATCCCGCCCCGTTTGTCATAATGCTGATTAATGGAAGGACTTGCAACGTGCAGTTTTAACTGTATTTGAAACCTGTATCGTATTCGAAACCGCACTTAACCTATAAATTTGATTCAGTAGACATTATGAAACACATTTGTGTTGATGATGTGTCGTCAAATATCCCATTCAACTAAACCACTTCCCCACCTCAGAGGGGTTGCGTTAAGGGTCAATAAACAGCAGTTCAGGAGCACTAACCAACCCAGAGCTGATTAATCTCACTTTTCCTGTACTACCTTTCCATGGAAATTGGAGGGGCATTGTAAGAACTGGGTGCCCAGTGTACTGTACTACTAGTATGGACCTAAGTTGGCGGTTCTTTCTACTGTTCTATGTCGCTATCACACCCCACGGCAACAGAATTTGGTCTGATTTTTCGATTCCTAGTATAAATCGCTCTCAGAATAATAACAGTTGGCTATGCTAAATTTGTAAGCCGCTGATGTACGTGTAATAGGGCTCCTAGGCTTCTACTGTGCACAATAATCAAAACGATACTTATTCCATGAAAGTTCCAATCAACCTACCAAGCTGGATGATATCAGGAAGTTTCTACAAATAGGAAGTGACTTTCATTTAGCAGATAGACGGAAATAATCAAACTTCTACTCAGTCAAGAGGGGCACGAACTGTTGCAAACATTGGCTTCTGAATTTTAATTTTTCGGGGAGCACTTGCGCATAAGCACCTACCACTTACATAGGCGGCGGAAGATGTTTTTTTATTGGGGGGCCACAATTTTTTGGCAGCCGACATAATGGTGACGCCGTAAGGCGTCAGGTTTTGCGCGAAGCACAAAACTCCATCGGCGTGGGGTTCAGGGGAGCCGCTTAAGTGCCCCTGGTGGGGTTCAGGGGCAAAGCTCTGGTAGGGGTCCAGGGCAGTTGCATAGCTAGGATTTTTTGTGGGGCTTATGGGGGGCTGGATACTGTTGTAGGGGTGGTTGGAGTTTACTTTCTAAGCGTAGCGCCGCGATTAGTTGGCGCTGAGCGAACAAAGAAAATTTTGGATTTTAGAACCTCCCAGATGGCTGGAAATGGCATTTGCCAGGTTTAATTGTCTTTAATTCTGTGAGAAAAATGTGTGATTTTTCTAAGATTAAAACACACTTTTGAGATACTGATTAGCTCAGTTCATTACTCCACTGGACTATATCCTAGCATTTCAAATCCGGAATCCTGCTGAATGTGGAAAGTATCTGTTCCAGTGCACGCCTGAGTAAGGTATTTCCATACGCGTAGGGGAGCATTTCAGTTTCGGTGGCAGAAGATTTTTGCCCGAAAAAAGTAATTCTGCCCGTAAGACAGTCAAAGCGGAGCGCCACCACTAGTTGGCACGGAGCGTTCAGAAAATTTGAAAATTCGTACCTCTCAGACAGTCGAAAATTATATTTCCCAGGCTTGTAAAGGGGATCCAAGCAGTCGCCGTTTTTGAGTTTCAGTTGCAGATAAACGTACGTTCGTTCAAAACTAAAATTCAGCCAGAAAGACTATGCGGAGCGCCACCATTAGTTGGCGCGAAGTGTACAAAACATTTTTAAATATCCGACCCCTCAGACAGTTGAAAATGGCATTTCCCGGACTTATGTGGGGATCTAAGCAGTCGCTATTTTGAGTTTCCTTTTGTAAAAAATGTTGAACTTCACTTGAAACTTAAATTCTGCTATGAAGCGGTCTAAGTGGAGCACCACTATAAGTTGGGGCGAAACGTACAGCAAATTTTGAAAAATCTGACCCTTCAAAAAGTCAAACATTTTATTTCCTATGCTTATAGGGGGTCTTAGAAGTCGCTAATTCGAGGTTCTGTTTGCAGGAAAAATGTTCACTTGAAACTAAAATTCTGCTAGGAAGGCTATCTGCGCGAAGCTTCTCCACTGGCTGGCGCGAAGCGAACAGAAAATTTTGGAAAATCGGACCCGTGAGACAGTAGAAAATGACATTTCCCAAGCATATAGGGGGATCTAAGCAGTGGCTATTTGATCAGAAAATTACCAGATAAAATGTATCACTACCAATCGATGAAATGGTCTCGCATTTTTTCGGGGGAAACTACAAAACGGAATTGAAAATATTCTAATGAATTTTACTTTATTGCTGTTCTTTGCTAAATTCAATATATATATTGAAAAAATTGTGTGCCCGAACTTCCAACTATATGAAAGAAGAAGGACTATGAGGAACTTAGCAGTCGCTTCTTTGATCAGACGAATCAGATAAAATGTACCACTACCATTGGATGAAATGAAGTAGATTTTTCTTCTATTAGTAACACTTATTGACAGATTTGTCACGTTACAAGGTGTGTTGAAATGAATTTTCAAGCAGACTTACGGGAAGACATTCTCACCCTGCATCATTAAAGTATCGAAAAACAAATTACCGCACCCGATTTTCGTACCCATGATTGCCCGTATTTGGCTTTAGAGCAGGATAGATGGCAAACTTTTGGGCACCTGAAAACCCTCCTGTATATCCGTTGAATTAGTTTGGTAATTGAAAGCGTCTCAGCATTTTTTTTAACCTTTGCCCGAATATTTGACCATTTCGGGCAAATTTTTTGCAAGACTGCAGGGTGAAGTTGGGATGATGAAAGCCTTTTTTTCACATTCTACCCAAATGTGTCGCAGATCTTTTTTATTTTCCATGAAAGTTGAACTTTAAATATAGCGTCTTCTTTTTTGGGGCAAAGGTTTGAAACTATTAAATTAATCGGCCTTTTCGGGTATTGTGTTACACAAGATTTAAAAAGTCTCAAGAATAATTGTTTCTTTTAAGCCACAGGCTTCCCACAATTGCCGCGATTTTTTTATATCTCTTTTAATTTTTCGTAACTATGCTACCCTTACTATGATACTTTTTTCAGGCAAATGCTTGAAAGAATTTGGATATTCGACAATTTCGGGCATTGTGATGTGATTATCTGTGAAGTAACGGGCACGAATAACAGCTTTTTGAGCCGCCCGGAGTTGTAGCGACCTTTTGAAATCTTGACTTGGTTTTTCATGAAAATTTTATTGCGACTAAATGACGTTTATTTCCTTTTTCCCGATATGTCTTTTTGAGATTTCGGCCACATTAAGGAATTTTCTGAAAAACCATTCCTTTTTTTCAAAATTAAAGGGCTGTCCGAATTATTTCCAAATTCCTACCCGAATTTTTCCCAAATTCCTGTCCGAATTTAGATTTTGCAGAAATTTGGGGGAGTCTTCCCCCTGCCCCGTCTCGTACGCCACTGGGTATGTCCACTTCAGCCACGGAGCTAAGTGAGGTCCTGTGAGGTAACAGTGGTAACTTAAGGCAGTAAGGTTGCAAGCCTTGAGACTGCATTGACCCAACATGGGTTTGGTGGTTGCACTGGACAATGACTGGCAGCAATGGCCCTGCCAATTCCTTCCAACCATTATAGACCGAAATATTCTACCCGCCACACCAAGTATGATTTTAGAACGATTTTGTGCATCCCCAGGAATTGAAAAAAATCCCTACAGGAGGTAGAAACATGTCAGATGCTAGTAGAACACTTAAATCCACACCATGGTAGCCAGTTTTAGCCACTCCAAATCTGTTAGGAAATTAGCCATTCAGAAACCCGACGAGTAAAAATTCAAGAGACACCGACTATATGAAGCTTGGCACATTTGCAGAATACCCTGCAACTTTTTGAAGAGCGAAAATAAATCCCTACAGGTTATCATGAATGTGGGGTCCAGAGGCGAAGCCCCCGGAAACTTTCCAACTTTTGCACTCTAAAAGGTAATATTTGAGCCAAAGAATAGTCGAAATGTAATAAAAGCAACTTTAATTTAATTACCTTTGAAAAATTTATTTTGCGACATTCGGTTATTGGGGGGCCATGCCCCCCAAAATCTCATAAAAAATTATTGGGGGCCAGGCCCCTTGTCCCCTCCCCTCCGCTTCCGCCGCCTAAGACTTATGCTCATAATTTAGCACATTTATGTACACTTGTATTTGTAAATATAGTTACTTGTCTAAAAAACGGTTCAAGTTCAACTTAGTTTGGTTTCAAATACGTTTCAAATACAGTGTAAATCTTTTCAATTGGTCATCTCTTACCACCAGTGGGAAATGCCGTGGGCATATTCGACAACTCCCCCCCCCCCCCTCATGCTCACCACAACCATCTAATAACTACTTGCACTTACTTTCTCACTTAAACTTACTTCAGTCACGGTTTTTTGTGTGTTTGTCGCCATTAGAGGGTGTAGACAAGCATAGGCACACAAGAGCATCTTAGTTAGGGGGAGAGAAGATTCCCTTCCAAAAATGAAATCTTGCCTTGAAGCCTATCTAAGCGGAGTGCACCATCGGTTGGCCCAGTGGCGGAGCTGTCATATGGTCAGGGCCCCCCTGACGGACCAAAATCGTCTGTCTGCGCCCTTTTTAGGTTTTTAACATACTTTACTATTGCACCATTATTGGCAAAAGATATAATTTAATAGCGTTATTTTAAGGCCCACATAACAAAATGCTAAAACAGCCACCAGTAACTGCACTATCTGCAAATGACCCTATTCTGATGAAAAGGGTCATTTTCTGTAATGTAGGAATTGGTTTTGCCTAAACGTATCTTTATGCTTTATAGGCACTAATAAATGTTGTCGCCGTGCTAAGTTAATTGCTTCCACACCAAGCGTGTTTATAAGCTTACAAAATACACAGACTGACATTAAATTTACCCTCCCGGCCAATAAAAGATATTGCAAAAGGCGCAGCAATAACTGTAGCAAATAGCCCTCTTGTTGTCGGGAATAACTGTCAACATAGACAATAAAAAGAGTTCCTAAGATACCAAAATAGTTTCCACAATATTTTTCAAAATCATTTGAAGAGAACATTCAGGTTAAAATAAAATGAAATTGTTATCATGGTTTAAGAGTTTTAATAAGCAGTTTACATTTTGCTTTTCTTCAAGTGACCATTGTCATGATAAATGGCTATTTCTAACACTGCACGATAATTCCATGAAAATGCCTTATTTCTTTACTTTCGTGGTCTCAAAAGCCAGGAAATTGCATCTAATAAGGCTAGGTTTAGTCTCCTTCTATTTGTTATGAATTCTGTATCTAGAAAACCAAGCATACCTTTTGTTCTAGCCATTTCTTGCAATGTACTTAATGGCTATTTCAGAGAGGTCACATGATGTAAATTACTTCAATTAATGATTCTTCGATGATTAATTTCCATAACTTTTTCCACCTGTAAGATTGCTTGCTATTTTGCTCTAGCCGGTTTAATCTTTATCTTCACAAAGTAGCCCATTATGACATTAAAATCTCAAATCGAGGCCTGACAATAACGCAGAATATAATGACCGCCTTCACACTAGCTGACTAGAATGTGAAAGAGAGGGATAGAAACATGGGCGTCCGCAGAAAGGGGAAAGGGGGAACTTGCCCTTCCCTGGAAAATTAAAAACCTGTAAAAAACGAAGAAAACATAAAAGAAAAAAGACGAAAAAAATTGACATCAACATTTCTTAACAGTTCACTCAGTGTTTTTCCTGTTTATATGCGGTAAATAGGCTTTAGAAATGCCATTTCCAGCAATCTGAGAGGCATTTTGGGCCAAAATTTTCTTGCGCTCCGCGCCAACACATGATGGCGCGAAGCTTTCCCCCTAAAAGAATTTTGTTCCCCCCCCCCCCCGCATTTTTTTTCTGCGGAGGCCCATGGACAGAAAATTTCAACATGTTTCAGTTAATAGAACTAGAAAGCCAAAAGGCTTACTGATTCCTTGCCATATGATATATTGTAATAATGAACATGGATGCCCACATGACAAGCATGAGATCCCTCACAAATACTGAGGTATACTGGTAAGGTCAAAACCTTTTGAGATCATGTGACCCAAAATGACCTTTCACCCTCACTTAAAACAATAGGGAGCAACTACCTAAAAGACCATCAACATGCTAAATATGAGCAATTCACAAACTGAGTATGAGATCCTCCACAGTTCAATAACCACATAAAAATGTCATGTCTACAAGGTTTTGCCCTTTTGTGACCCCAACCTTTGACCTCCACAAACAAGAGAAATCTCCCACGCAGTTATGATGCTGGTAAACTATGTTGTCTATTAACTTGATAAAGAGATAGTTTTGATACACGCTCCTTTAAAACAAAATTTCGGGTACTGAGGATGGCTCTTTATATAATGATGTCTTTATGATCCAAAAAGTTGACTGCATTGAGGTTAGTGTTAGAACAAGCCTTAATCCTAACAGTCATCCATAAATTGGAACATACAGTAGAGACATCTCAACAGAAAGGTGTAACCTTGGCTATTAGTGATGGTCCTTTTGTATTTGTGTTTTGGTGTTATGCCCTTCCCAATGACTGTGATGTCCTTGAAAATAAACAAAAAATGGGAACCCTATTAATCCAGAAATTAACAAGATTTGTAATTTGCCTTAAATTGTCTGCTTGTAGGAACACCACATAACAGAGTACAAGTCAAGTGACCTTTGTTTGATACACAGTAGATACTATTATGCTTGTTTTGATTACCTGAATTACTACAGTACTTTCTGAAAAACAAGCCTTACTGAGAGGGTTAAATAAGTGTCAGACACTATCTCCAGACAGGTAAGAAATGGTTAAAACCATTGAGCTGTATGATTCAATGAGAAAACTCCTCAGGACACTGTGGCAGTCAAATGTGATAAATAGGTAAGATGACAGTGACCAGCAATTTTCACAGACTCTGGTGGGTCAGTTACAATTTGATTCATTCAATTAGACAATCTCAGTTCAAGCATGCCCAAGGGTATTTGATCCAAATGATCAGTTATTTAGTTCTTTTTATAAAACTAATTACCCGTGGTGTATTTAATTATCTAGTTTCCACTTACATGTCCTTATGAGGACAGTGGCACAAGGTTTGTCTGTAACTTTTAACAATCTCTGGTACTAAATTTAATGTTACCTTCATTTTTTCTTTAGGTTTATGGAAGAAACAATATTTGTATGCTCTAAAAGAAATTTTGGGCATCGTACAGAGGACTTGATCTGTTCAAAGTTTACACTTATGAACTTCCCCACTGAACAATTCCTCTGCTTTGTGGGCATGGAAGCTTTCTCCAATATGTTCAGACTATGTCCCCAAATAACCCTCACACAGCCTTTGTTTAACTCACATGTTCCAGACACTGCTAGAAACTTCCACTTCAGAGTAGGAAATATATTTCATGAAAATCTATAGGCCAAGATACTTATGGCAAAATCAACATACCTATGACAAAGATAAATTAACTAACATGTCAGCCTGATGAACAGTTTTTTCCTTTTTAACTTTTTCAGATTTTGTTCTACCCACTTACTCTTATGCACATTAATACTGCACTAAATGTTATAGGGCAAAACTTCAAACTTAAATCAACATAAATACTATACAAAATGCACTTTTATGCACTTTAGACATTCTTAATACAGTGCATATTTTGTACATGTTTTGAATTTACCCAACTTGATCATTTACATAATGAAGTGGATACCAAAAGCTTACCTATGCATCTTACATTACCCACGCCATTCAAAACTCTTAACCCTATGCACTAATGAACATTAATCCTAACAGTTACCCTTTTTGAGATATAGTATGTGCAATGTTTAACCTCTGATGACCCTAAATGACCTTTGACCTCCAGTAAAAACAATAGGGATCATCTACTCAATATGGACAATCCACATGCTAAGTATGAGATCCCTCACAGTTACCCTTCTTGAGATATACTGTTTACAAAGTTTTGATGTTTTGACCTCTGGTGACCCCACATGACCTTTGAACTCCACTGAAAACCATAGGGATTATCTTCTTAACATGGACAATCCACATGCTATGTATGAGAGCCCTCACAGTTACCCTTCTTGAGATACAGTGTTTACAAGGTTTTGACCTTTTTACCTCTGGTGAACCCAAATGACCTTTGACCTCCACCAAAAACGATAGAGATCATCTACTCAATATGGGCAATCTACATACCAAGTTTGAGATCTCTCAGAGTTACCCTTCTTGAGACACCGTGTTTACAAGCGGGCGTCACACACACACACACACATACATGTTTTGACCGTCAATCGGGGACACATTTTTTAACCATGAAAATGTGGATATCCCCACTTTGGGTGTATCGACACTTGACTAGGGGAAAAACGCTCATGTCCCCGATTTACTGGTACTACACAGATACACATACACCCATGCACCAGCCCACGGTTTGTCACTTAATGTTAGGTCCATCACATGGAAATTGGGGAAAATTCCAAAATGCTTCAAACTTGCTGTGGTACATCCTTGAAACGTGAGAAACTCAATTTCATGGCTAATTTTGCATTTGGCAAGTGGGGATATCCCCACTTGCAGGTGTATCCACACTTGCCCGGAGAAAAAAAGGCTCATGTCCCCGTTTTACACCAAAAACATACGCATACAAACACACACACACACACACACACACGACAGCACCATCGCATAGATTCCTTGCCTGCCTTCGGCAAGGAATCAAAAACTTGCTGAAATGACAAAATAGTCTTCTACCAGGTGCGGGAAATCAAATGGAAAGTCTGAAAAGCCGAAGCTTCGATCGTGCTGAGGCTCAGGGTATTCACTCCTTCGAAGCGCCCCTGCAGCCATTTTCGACCCCTCTGACCGAAATCCCTAGCTACGCCACTGGGTTGGCCCGGAGCGAATAGAAAATTTTGAAAGATAGCAACACCTCAGACAACGTTGCCGGAAATGCCATTCCCCATCCCTGTAAGCAGATTTTAAGTAGTGTTTATTTTAAACTTTCTCTTTGCAATGGACTGCTTAAAGTAATAAAAAATGAAAAAAGTGTAAACTGATCAGAAATCTGCCTCTAAAACATGATAAACGAAGATATTATTCGGGCAAAAATGCTCTTGCCCTCTCATAGGAAATAACCTCCCTCGCGCCTATGGTAAAGAATGGACAAAATCGAGGATTATAAGGTGAGGGATGTCATTTATAGGAAAATATGACACATCAAATATGTTCATGGAAGAGGGCCTAGTTGTTATATCAAGTGAAAAGAGTTCAACATTTTTCACAAGTGGGCCCCGCCTTCCCCTCTCAAAATCGCCCGGCCCATTTTCTCTAGGAGAAGATGCAGTACAATGCTCTCTTGCAGTCGAGACCGTCGCTTGCGTCTCGTGTTTTTGGGGTGCCATGGTCCAAAATTCCGACTGGCTGGATGTTTTCCCATGTGAGGAGGAGCCTTCAGGCCAGTTTCGGACAGTATGAATGTATAATATACATATCACGTTCTTGCTCGAACTTGAAGATTGAATTCCGAGTGAAAGCAATGCATTGCTTCTGTGAAAAAAAATAAAAAAAAAAACAGCCCGTATAGGATGAAATTCTTTCAGTTAAGATCATCGATGCGAAAACCTTAGGTTTAATCTCACAAGCCATGATTGGAAGAACCAAAATGGAAGTCTTCCCAACTGAAGGTGACGCGACTTAAAACTGAAATTGTCAGTCGCAGTCGTGGACCCTCAGGTACGATTAGGGTGTTCGCCCTTACCGGTACGTCATTCAGGCTGGATAGCATTTGGTTGGCATAGAGCATGCGCGTATCTTTGGTGGTTCTGCGCTTAATTACTCTTGTTTGATTGCACGCAGAAAGTAGACCAATTACCTTTTATTGTGAAGACAGTGTAAGCGCGACTTACCAACTCTCTTGACACCAAGCCGTGACGAATGGTCGAGTCGACCCGTGCGTGACGGAAAGTCGCGTATTTTGCGGCTGACTAGCTCAACTTTTCCCTGTTCTTAAATGTAAGTACACCTAAGTTTGTTCTATTTATTCTGCTCAATTGTTTGGTGTACGTTTTCTCACGAATTACTTACCTTTTCGATACAGATTTTAAGCTTAACTTTTTGCCTTCTTAGTTCTCATCTTTTTGTCCCTCTTGACTCTGTGCCCTCTTCTACCTTTTTTTTCAACAGTTCGATACCTTTTATACACGTGAAAATATTGCCCATGTCATGCATCAGTACAGTTATTATTACTAATTTCATCAACGGGATCTGCAGATCTATTCATACCCGTGGTCATTAAAACCGAAAAATGTTCGTTGAAATTTACTTTTGGTGGTACAAACAATGCATTTCGTATCTGCAATACACGTAAAGGTATTCACACCGCGTAAAACGGAAACGCGTCAATTGGTTGCAACCGTGCTGTATAAATTCCACGGCCAATATACACATGAATACCCCCTACAAAGAGGTACAATACCTCTCTATATAATTATACGAGAGGGATTTTCCCTACTCTCATGCCATTATTGAAACTCTTTCGAAACATAATGCGCAATGAAGCTAACGCCGTTCCGAGGTGCATCATTTTCATTCAAGGGAGGTTGGTAATTCGGAATAACACTATATAACCCTTGCAGGGTTCCCGCAAGGAGAGTTCCATGTTGCTCTCTTTCTAGAGGACAGCACGGGGAAATTTACCAGTCTCACTGAGCATGGGCGTCCGCAGGTAAGGGCAAGGGGGCACTTGCCCCCCCCCCCCCGGAAAATCAAAAATTTGAAAAAACGTATAAAAATCAAAGCAAAAACCCGAACAAAACGTGTTTTTCGAGTTTCTATGCCAATAATAGGCTTTAGAAATGCCATTTCCAGCGATCTGGGAGGCAGTTTGGGCTGAAATTTTCGCACGTTTCATGTCAACTCATGGTGACTCGGAGGTTTTGCCCCCGTCTAGAAATTTTGCCCCCTTACTTTTTTCTGCGGACGCCAATGTCACTGAGGAGTCTTAATACGTATACATATGTAATCGCAACAACTCATAGTCGTAACGACAAAAGAGGTAGGCACGTGAGGGCAGGGCGTTTCAATTTAGCATATACAGGATGGTACTTATCATGCGTAGTAAGTGTATAAGCGATACGCGCGCACAACAGCACCTTAGTTACGATTGTTGCACAATATTCTTGATTGCTCAAAACGGCATATAGTCGTTCATGAAAACAATCGAAACTTTCTTTTAAAAAAGACAGACATACAGATTTCAGATTTTTCAATTGTTTTCGTAATCCAAGTGGATGTTTTTCCTTAAAGGGACAATCCTCTCACCCCAAACTACACTTCTAGTATAGGGTAACAGAAACTTTCAATTGGCTCAGCTTTTTGATTGACTGCTAATTCAAACAATGCAGAGTACCAAAACTTATATTACACAGCACAAACTGTTCTGATAGTGTTTTGATTATACACATTGAGCTTTCCATATTCACCCTGAAGCAATAAAATGAGATTGTGTCTGGATGAGGGTGAATTTCAGACAATTGTGGGAGGGGCTTAATTATGAAGGTTAGAAAAATTGATACTGTTTGGGATGAGAGAATTGGGCCTTTAACCATATTTTTGCTACTCGTCGTGTTTGTCTCGGTTTTCTGGTAATCCGCCTTGGAGACTGGCCAGCACGGAAACTCCTGGCATCACCCCACAAATAAGTCGATGTAAAGAGCGTTATGAAGTACACAACTTCTCTAAGTTTTGCCGAGTACGACCAGAAGAGTCCTCACAACTCCCTGGTTTACGTCGGACCCGAATCTAAACTATTTTCTGCAATACAAGCTCCTGAAACAGAAGTTTTCACACTTAAGAAAAAATCAGATTGTTTTTATTTAAGAAAAGATTGTTCTTGCTCGTTGGAAAAAAACAAAAAAGTAAGCATTCAAATGTACCTTTTGGTCAATGGGGTAGGGTGAGGTGCATGGTCCAAAATTGCCCCCCCCCCCCCCCCACACACACACACACACTTTCATATTGCTTCCTACGCCATTGTTCCAACCGAATTTCTGTCTCCTTCCCGGTTCAAATTGTTTTATTTCATTTTAATGTTTTGCCTAGCCCACCTCAAAACCCTGTTAGTACGAATCAACATGCACTCCAATTAGTTGGAGTTTCAGGGCCCAGTTTTTAACCAATTGGTTCAAGTAAAGTCGGTCAGTACCTTTTTTTTCAGCTGTGACACATTGTTTTGTTTGCCTACTCTTATCAGCATTGCCTATATGCTTAATACCAAGCACAATGGCAGTAGGTTCCATTTTTTGTTGTCGGTACGACCCGCTCAGGACCTAGCCCCGACAAAACGTCGGATGCTCGAACCACTTGAACGTTCAGTCGGTCCAACATGCAATCCAACACAAAGACTATAACGAGTAATGTAGAAACCCAGCCAATCACATACGTACAGATACGCGTTATGGCAAAACGTCTATGCATCACAGTTTGCTGAAACTTGAAAACTAATATGCATACTTTCACAGCTAAAGGTCTATTCTATAGCTTCGCAAGCAAGAATCGGTGTGAAAAGAGGAAGTGACACAGGTTACAACTGTAAAGAGGAAGAATTATTCAGTTAATGCATCCAAAATTTAGTTTGTTTCCTGATTTAACCTGTTATGGCCTTTGAGTGACTGGACAAAAATTCTGGGAAAAATTCTTAATTAGCGTTCGTTTTTAATGCTGAACACTAAGTCAAGCAGACCAGCGTAGCGAGTCGAAGGCTGCCTCCCAAATCAACCTTATTCCCACCTAATCACACACGTTCCACCCACCCTACCCCTGAGGTTAAAATTATGCGTCCCGCGACTGAAAACATGTGAATTTCTGTGAGACCTGCGCGTCACGCGGCGTCAAGTTGGGGGACAAAACAATTGAAGCGCGCAGCACGCACGCGGAGGAAGACTCGCGTAACTGACTATAATATTGGTCAAGGACTGTATGAATTTCCTACTGCTAAAATTTTATTAAATAGGGGCGCTATCTAGTTAGAATTTTGAACCCAGTGTTATCTTGGTTGTATTTTAAATTATTAAAATTGTGCTTTAATGAATACAATAACTTATACGCTACTGAAAGAGGAGAATGACCGCCGACCTAACAAATGATATATAGCAGCAAAGTGGCAACGGATAAGCCCTTATTGTCATTAAAGATGTTTACCTGAAGAAGTTTGACGTCATATCCACAGGCGAGGGGTGCAGGAGGCATTCGCCTGCCAATTCGGGCAAAAGCAATCGGTCTGTTCGTGCAAAATCTGGGAAAAAATGATAAATTGTGCAATTATATGGGTGAAAATTGCTCTTGCCCACTGCAAAAAATACCCCGGTGCGCCTTTTGTCATATCCATAAAATCTGTAGGTTAGTTACTTAGTAAGTAGTCTTGGCCAAGACGTTATTACACCTTATTTCTCACCGAAATTCAAAAAGAGGGCGGGCTTTACACTTGACTACTTTGCAGGGAGATTTGCTTCAGTAATAACCATAGAGCATGATAATTAATAGTTCATATTATCCTGCTCTATGGTAATAACAGAGCTGAGAATAGAGGGCGAACTCAAAAAAGTAGCAAATGTACTATGAACTAGTATAAGGGTCTTGACCAATGCTACTTAGTCAGATGTGACGTTACGGCTCAGTTTGTTACCATTCTTACAACTGGTTTAAGTCGGACCTACAAACGTCTTGCAGAGTTGAGTACTAATAACATTTCCACTATAGTTCTTCGATTCACATCGAATTCACATAATGCAGAGTACGGTACCACATATTACACATCGCTCATCGAGAGTTTTCTGATTATGTGGCTATAGACGAATCCGGACAGCAAGTGATGGTCTGATTTCAGTCGGGCATAACTGGGGTCTATCACCTTTTAATCTTTCAATTCCCTTACCTAGCTGTATCATGGATGGTTGTACACTGAAATCCCTCTACCCTCAATTTCACTGCATATGAGGGTTTGAAATAACATTTAGACAATAAATAGAGACGAATTAAGCCTAATGGACCCCACTAATGAATGCCTACAGTCACTAAACACAAGCGCTGATCGGATTCATCTATAGCATGCTCACCAGTATATGTGTCCTATATAAGAGTTTTGGACAGCTGTGGGGGGGGGGGGTAGAAGCCTTAATTGAAGTGAGTAGGTTAGTAAAATTGGGACAGTCCAAGTGATAAATAGTTACCTTATACGTCTAACTTGATACGATATTCCTGAGTTGAAACCTCTTGCAGGGAATAGCGTAGTAGAGAGCAGCTGGTACGGGAAGAGATGTCGTTTAAAGTCACGCCCGTTGATTGAAAATGCGAGGGCGCAAAATTGTATTGTTTCTTAGTGTTCATTAAAGACCATCCGGCGCACCCATAAACAACTGCTATTTGTTAAAGTTTCTTTTGGAAGATGCTCCGTCTTAATGGCCAAAACATTATGGCAGATGTCTCCGTATTGAAAAGGCAGCCGAACATAGCAAAAGAACCACAAACCCCGCGCCGTGGAAGGGATTGGCTTATGACAGCCGCCTTTGTGACATATCCCATCATGTGCTGGAACCTGAAAACGATGGCGCTTTTTCGCTTTGAATGATATGTTATACATGTTTTCAATTTAGGGATGCGATACATTTTCCTTTTAAAGGGGGAAAATGCAGTCACCCCAACTTAATTTAGACTATCCTGTTTCATGATTGGTTCTAGAGGATCATGCATCAATATTTCTATTCCTCGGTTGTGAAATTTGCTGGGAGTAACCTGCCTTGAATATGTAACATTTAAGTTGTAAAATATTATGAAAGATACTGGTAGTGCAAAAAAAAAAAAACAATGGGAGATTTATCTGTTGCTTCACAACAAGTTTTGCGACTGATTTTGCCCTTTAAAGATACAGCATATTCTTTCCCCGTTGATGGTCCGAAGGTTTCGTGGTTGGTCAGTATTACGTTTTGTGTTCTTTTCCTGGTCGTAGATTCCTTGGAAGGCAGAACTGTCCCGAGAGTAGGCTAGTTGTTTGATTCTTTGCCAGAGAGTCATGTTATGGGGACTTCAGACTGTCCGCAATAAGTACATTAAAAACTCCTTTTTTGAAGTCCTCCCGACCCTCTGGCAAAGGGCCGTGCGGCGAAACTCCTTCCCGAAGAAGCTATTACGTCCACTGAAGCACAATACGTGATCGACCAACTTCAAGGCCTTCAGACCATTTACGTCACTGGTGTGTAATGCGTGACTCTATTCTAGACTGGAGGAAAAGAACGCAGATACTACACATGATCTTAGCCAAAATTACATTAAGAGCACATCCATCGCTCTTTCGTTAATAACACCCAGTGCACTCCCATATATTTTTGTCGTAATGACTTAGGGAAGACCTCCCAAATCCAATACCGGCAAGAAAAATGATTCCGTTTAGCTCTATCCACACTTCGTGGGTTGAGCTAAGCAGAATGCAAAAATGCATTCGGGCTTCGACTATATGCAATATGTTCTATTCAAAATAATGCCATTATGTCACATATCGTCTCAGCTGAATGATATACAAGCATGTTCACAAAATAATTGTGCTACTCTAAATGGCCTTTGGCCTCCACCAAAAACAATAGGGTTCTTCCACTTAATATGGGCAACACTTTGAAAACTCTCAGACAATCCTATCTTCAGATATTGTGTTACCACGCGTCAACAAGCAAAGTGTCACAAACACACACATCCACACCCACATACAAACCAAGGACACCCTTCTAACATGACTATAATGAGATATAAACCAATGCTGTAAAGTGTAGGTTATGCCATTTGTTAACGTATCCACAAATCACTGATTTGTGCCTGTGGGTGACATGCATACACAATCAGTTCCAATTTTGTTCGCCATAAACACATCACTAGGCTGAATCTGATTTTCTGCAGGCAACCATGGACCATTGAAATATCAATGAGATATCACTATAGCGCCTCCAAATTTATGAAAGGAGTGTTGCTAGCATGCTGGCATAACCGTGGACCGTCCACGGTGTCATGTGTGTCCTCGGTTCGCGGGTATAAATTCAATCTTTAGTCCACGGTTTACACCAATTGTCAACGCACATACACACACCCACACAAACACACATGCCATAATGACTGTATATATTTCTCCTTCGTTGAAACCAAAAATGAGGGAAATAAACGAATGATAAGTAAAACTTGATGTTGCACTATAACATCCTTTCTGTTTTTGAAATGTCTTTCTCCTTGCCCAACAAATATTCTGATCTAAAACATGCTTGAGTATATAATTACAAGAATACTTATATCAAGAGTGACTCACACACCCAAATATCTCAGTTTGTAATAATTTTTATTCACATATTACACTCACTGGGAGCCAGTTATATGGAAAACATTTGTTTAAGCAGTAATATTGTATACATATCTGTTTAAATAAGATAAAACAAAACTACTAATAGCGTCTACATAAAAAAAATGAAACTTGTAGAGCATTAGGCTTTGGTAAAGAGAAAGGAGAGTGTGACTTGAAGGTCTGGCCCCTAGCCGGGGGGGGGGGGACAGGCAAATGTCCCCCAAAATAATTTTCCTCCTTCAAATTTTGGAGTTTGTCATTGGCTTAGTACCTTTTCACACATTTGGCCACCCCCTAAAATGGTGTGGCCTTCTGAAAACGTTTAACTTTGTTAATCTTAAAATTCTGGAAAATATTCCCTTCAGGTGTCCTCATCTACCCATGGGCATGAAGGTGCTGGGACCCCATGCCTCATGCTGTCTATACTCTTGCATATGCCCTTGCAGTTTTTAATAAATTCTAGATGGTTAAAAGAACATGAATACTGTTAAAGGTTAAAAATATACTGAAATACCGAACAATAGTTAAATATTTAATACAACTGAAAGAAATTGGAATATGTTGCGAAGTGCAGATATATTGTAAGGCAGCCAAAATTTGCAATCTTCTGGAGAGCATCAGGGTAATGTAACTAGGGAAATGGTATCCATCACTTTTCTCTGAATGTATTTAGTTCTAAAAAAGGCACCTCCATCAATTTTTAAATTGTAAATTTGAGTAAAATATTGTAAGGTGGTGCCTTTTAATATGTTCCTTGCCAACCCCTGCCACCCCCACCCCCGGCCCCCACTCAACTTCATCATTTGAATTGACCTACCCTGGGCCTTACTGCCCAAGACACAGCATGGGGAACCAGGTGGATAGGTGGCTAGGCTGGGAGATTTCATGGATAGCTGCCACAGAACTGTTTCAATGATTAGTATGAGGAGTAAGAAGCTCTTAGAAGAGAACAACTGTGACTCTTGTTGTTTTTTTGACTGACAAAATAGTCTCAAGAATATTGAACCATTTTCAAGATTCAATAAGCACATATGAGGCAAATGGAAACATCAAAACTTGAAAGGTATTCTAAAACCCTTTTAATGTATGCTGGGATCAGGACAACAACTTTATACATGTCACAAAGTTGGTTCTTAAAAATTCAACAAACAAACCTCATCAGATCAACGGCAGTGTGAGGTATATCGGGTATCAGACTATGTAACATGATATGCTCCTTCATTTGATCTTTGCTGTTATAACTGTGTGCTCAAATTGAGTAAACCAGAATGCAAAAATGCATTGAGGTTTCGATGATACATACATGCTCTTTTCAATAAAATGCTACATTTGTAGTAACAACTGGTGACCCAAAGTGACCTTTGACTCAACCTGTAAGTAACTGGTTTTTCTTTTAACCAAAACACCTCTATATTCAAAAAGCCAAATTTCTACTGTGCCTTAAGATATTCTGCAAACAAGGTTTACAAAGTTTGATGCCAGGTGATACCAGATGGCCATTGACCTCCATCAAAAACAACAGGTACAGTCCTTTCAACTTACCATACCTCATACACACACTAATTGTGAAATACATCCAGGTTTCGTACCTTGAGCTGTCCTATACAGGTTTTCGGAGTATGAACCCCTTTGACCCCAAATGAGCTTTGACCTCTACCAAAATCAATAGGATTCTTGTTTACATCATACTGCATCAACATATCAAGTTTGAAATCAATCCAAGCTTCCCACCTTGAGATATTGTGTTAAAAAGTTTTCAGGATTTGTCCCCTTCTGACCTTTGACCTCCACCAAAATCAATAGGGTTCTTCCTTACATCATAGCACATCAACATATCAAGTTTGAAATAAATCCAAGTTTCCTACCTTGCGATATAGTGTAAACAAGGATCTCCAGATTTGACCCCATGTGACCCCAAACAACCCTTGACCTCCACCAAAATCAATAGGGTTCTTCCTCACATCATAACGCATCAACGTATCAAGTTTGAAATGAATCCAAGTTTCCTAGCTTGCGATACAGTGTAAACAAAGATTTCGGGGTTTGACCCCCTGTGACCCCAAATGACCTTTGACCTCCACCAAAATCAATAGGGTTCTTGCTTACATCATAACACATCAACGTATCAAGTTTGAAATTAATCCAATTTTCCTACCATGAGATATCGTGTAAACAAGGATTTGGGGGTTTGACCCCCTGTGACCCCAAATGACCTTTGACCTCCACCAAAATCAATTGGGTTCTTTCTTACATCAGTAACGCATCAACATATCAAGTTTGAAATGAATCCAAGTTCCCTATCTTGAGATATCGTGTTAACAAGGATTTTGGGGTTTGACCCCCTGTGACCCCAAATGACCTTTGACCTCCACCAAAATCAATAGGTTTCTTCCTTACATCATAACGCATCAACATATCAAGTTTGAAATTAATCCAAGTTTCCTATCTTGAGATATCGTATAAACAAGGATTTCGGGGTTTGACCCCCTGTGACCCCAGATGACCTTTGACCTCCACCAAAATAAATAGGGTTCTTCCTCTCAGTATGGGGTATCTGTGTACCAAGTTTGAGAATTGTCAGAAATTCCCTTCTCAAGATATCGTGTAAACAAGCAAAGTGTCACAAACACACACACACACACACCCACACTCACACACACATGCATACACACACACGCCATCATGAATGCATAGGTTTCTCTTTTCATCGAAACCAAAAACCAGTAACACATACTCAACTTGCTTTCTGAGCTGACTGGACAGCATATTCCTTGCTCAGTCATTCCCTTAACGCCTGCCAAAGTGAACACTGAACAAATCCTTTTCAATATTCAAAGAAATATGTGGCTTCAAGACTAGTTGCATGCAAGTGAATATTCAAAAGAAGGCAAACTCTGATCTCATTTAAATCATGCAGAAGCCCATGCCACCCACACAGTTGGCACATCAGTGTAACACCCACATCCTAGTAGTATTCACTACACAGGTGGTAATGCAACACAATAATGACAAGACATCTCAGGTTTCAGTCTAGACTTCCAGTTTACGACTACAGGAGTACCAACACTCACTCAAAACAACAACAAGATTCATGAGAGATTTCATGAATAAGTCATATTATGGTAATGAAGTTTGCATCTAAATTTCGATGCAGTCCTCTCCACTTTACTAAGCTATGGATGTTATGATTAAATATGTTTGTTGGTTTGACTGGTTGGCAAATATTTGTGTCTTCCCGACCACAAATGTGGAAAATTTCAATAAACACCCACAAAAATCTGATCCAGTTCTACTCCTAATTCACTGTAGTACAACTACGGCTAAATGCTTTTTTTCCTTTCTGAGGTAATAAGATGTACTGTAGTCAGGCAGGGAAGGAGGATGTTACTAACAGTAGTTTAATCATGTACACTAAAACATTACTGTACCTACTGTATCATTAAAATTGTAATCCAAGGCAGATTTGTTCCATTCACAAGTTTCAGAACAGTTTCAATACTTGAAAAACCTGAAACTTAAACAGCAGTGCTGGTATGTAGATCATATGGACAAAATTAAAAATCCTCAAAACACCTCTATTTACAAACAAAACACACAGACCCTCCCCCCCCCCCCCCAAAAAAAAAGAGAAAAAAAAAAGAGGCTCTTTTTCCAGCCGCTAAGACAAACAAAAATTTACAAATCCATAGTTTGCCACAAAGTCAAAGACTGTTCATTTGTTTAATTACTGTACCATAAGGAATTCGACTTATGCCCTGTGTACACTGAACACGTTTCAAGACACTTGTTACAACATGTTGCCAAAACACCTTGTGTCCAAAAACGTTGCCAGCGTGTACAGACCAGACACAAGGGGCAACGTGTCCAAACTTGTGTCCGGGACATGTGTCCAGTGTACACAGATATGCAAAACATTTGTGTCAAGTTGTGTCCGTAACCTGTTGCAACATGAGTCTTGAAATGTGTTCAGTGAACTCAAGCCTATTGTCCTGCTATAAAATAAAGCTTTATTTCACTGATAAAAAAATCTAATGGATATATGATGGGACCAGGATCCAATAAGTAGTTAATTTCTCTTCAAGTAATAATCTGTAATATTCCACAACGTAAATGGAAGTATAAAACATTGCTTTCAGCTTAAACGTTCAGTTCTCTCACCCCAAACAGTCCAAAATCTACTAATCTTCTTACTTAAGCTCCTCCCACAGTTGTCTGAAATTCATGCTCATCCAGATACAATCTCAGTTCATTGCTTCAAGGTGAGTAAAGAAAAACTCAATTTATATAATCAAAACACTCTCATGCTGTGTAATGTAAGCTTTGGTACTCTGCATTGTTTGAATTAGCTGTCAAAGAGCTAAGCCAATTGAGAATTTCGGTACCAGGGTACCAAAACTGTAGTTTGGGGTGAGAGGTTTGGCCCTTTAAGGTTCCTGACATGCTTGATTTATGTATTTATGGCATCTTCATACAACCCTTTTTTTTCAAATAGAAATTACAAAGGATTAAAAGGATGGACTTTGGGTACACATCCATTTTGCCATTGGCATTTAATTGTGGCAAAAAATGTACACCAACAGTCTATCCCACCAACCTTTGTAACTGCTTGTCGGAAAAGGACCTATAGACCTGTATCTCGATACACAATGTGAGATATTTGGCGTTGTTCCACTGCTTTTTAATACAGAAGCAAATATCTAGATATCACCAAACAAAATGAAGCAAAGGCAAGCGCCTCACCAACTCAGAAACCACTTGAGCCCCTCCACCCTAACCCCCCCACCCCACCCCCATCGAATCACCTATCTTCACATATCTAGCTGTACACATTCCAGTCAAAAGTGACTTGTACTGAAAAGAAAACAGTTTGTTTAATTTAAAGCATACTTATAATTTACACTTTCCAACCCACCCAAAACTGTCAACACATCTTGAATATTTACATGATAAAATACATTTAAATTCATCAGTACTGTAACTATGCAACTTAAGCACCACCATAGAATGATGGTATTTACTGCTCAAATTTTTTCAAAACAAAAATAAAAAAATCATGACAAGTAGCAGCAGATTCTGCGACGACCAAGGCTACACGCTCAGGGATAGATCAAAAGGGGCAAAGTGTTAGCACTAGGCTTTAAAATTAAGGACAGAATTTTCCTACTTCAAAAGCAATTTTAGGGGGAATTTTCAATTGAAAAGGAGGAAAGGGCCAATATTAACCAGAATAGATTGGCAAGTTCCTAAAATATCCCCCTGGAAATTTCAATTTTGTAGGATTTCTAAAGCGAAGTAAGAGAATCCCATAATAACTCAGCTTAGAGCATTTAGTGCAAACACTGGGGAAAACGACATACCCGAGTGTTCCAACACCAATCTTCCCACCACATTCACAATAAGTTTTGATCAAGTCTGTATTAAGATATGAAACATGGCAATAATTCCTTGTGAAAAAGAAAATTTGAAATAAAACAGGCCTGCTTTTTTTTCATTCTTCTTTTGTGGTGTTCTATTTTCTCATTTGCAAATTTCTATATTTACCTTGCACTGATCTTGCAGTAAAGTAAGCAACCACACCCTGTTGCCATCACCTTGTGACCTTTCATTCATTTCTCAACCATTTAAAAAGCTAATGAACAACAAAATGAGACAAAGGAGTCACTTAGTATCCTTCACTTGTGTACTTCTCTGTTAGTCCACTCAGAGTAAGGGAAATTTTCATGAAACTTGTTTCAGGAAAATTATCTTCATTACTGAATTATGGCCATGTTTTTACTATTTGATTATCGCGAGGATAAAAGGTGAATGTTACCCAGCACTAAATTCCATTCATGCTGTACTGCAATCAATCACTACTGCTCATGTGAGGCAGGATGCACAAACAAGTGGAACTTCTCGTCAAAAGATAGATCAAGACTTATCAACTGTAAAAGAACTTTCAGAAAAAGACATTCACGAAAAAATTTTACTAGGTTCACACAGATCAATGTGTAACTGCAACATGAGTACATTAGAACATTCATTGTGCTACATTTATAGCCAAATGCATAAGGCTGTTTTAAATAAAAGAAATGCACATGGCCTTCTGTGGCTGACTTTCAGTAACAGTGCAGTTATTAAGTGGTATGCAATGTATGACGGTGTGTGTCTTGGTTGTACTGTGGCCTTTTGTACTCTGAACAGCTCTGGAACTTGCATATAGTACACAAAACATTTCCTTACTTTTCCTTTCGCAATCAGACCCATTAAAGGTTATGCCATTGGTTAGCACTGGCTGGCATACAGCATGTGCTGGTACATGTATGTGAATGTTAGGTTTTGCACATGCAGCAATCTCGCAATTATTTGAAAATGTTGTCAAGCACCCATGACAACATTTGCTTGTAAACAAGATTGAGTCTGTGACAAATAAGGTTCTGCAGTTAACACATCATACAATTGCCTCTTGGGAGGGTCATTTTTCTAACCTGTCAGTATGGTGGGCAAAGGAAATACATAAGCGACTTGGCCATAAACACCAGTTAGATAAATGACTCTGCCATGAAGGAAAATTTTTGTGCATACAGCATACTTACAGTGGTTTTTGTAAATCCAGCCCCTGTGCCTGCCCTAATAATCAGGTTAGTGTTCTTCATTTAACTTTAGCACAAAGCCACATTATCAAAAAAAAAAAAAAAAAAACATCTTATTATCATAAACCACAGAGTTTAACAGATGTTTTGCTTTGCACACATTTGCTGAAATATTGTAAGAAAAAACTTGAACTTTGTTAACATCTGTTATCACCCTTTAAAGACTTACAGACTTCAGGAGTATGAGTTATACTGCACAGCTGCTCACGTAAATATGACAGATTTACGACATTTTACAAGTTGTGGGGCGCTGACTGTTCTCCCTTTTTCCATACATGTAGCTTTTGCAGAGCATCACACAGGCAACACTTTCCATTCATGGTCTTTGGTAAGACTGAGTCTGAGAATCAAAACCATGGATGTCCCAGGGAAGGGTCAGATTCAGATATCACTACTAACATCCCCTCTCTTATGCATATATGAATTAGCTCACATTTCCACAAATGTATGGTTCATACTTTTCCATTTACTATCTACTGTGAATAACATACTCTATGTGCTCAACATGACCTTGACATTTTAGTTCCAAAGCACTATTCATTCTCGGTCTTCCATCACATATTTATTAGAAAACCTATCAACATCATTGATTAACCAACTATACTGCTTAAATAAATGTCAGTAAAACTACAGATGTTAATTGCATTTTGATCTCAAAAGGGGGGGGGACAGGCAACATGCCCTTTGACTGCCATGAAACAGAAAAAAGTATACTTCTCAATCTTTGATGTATATACTATATAAATTAATTTAAGATAAACTCTCACCAATTGATACATTCAATTCATGAATGTGAAAAATTCAAGACATGCTTTGACAGGAAACTGCAATTCTGACACTCGTGGATTTAGGTTTACTCCTTGCACATAAATCTCTCTTTTATCCTTGGAATAAAACATCAGCCTTCACAATTACAAAGTGACAATCATTCTGGCTGAGCAATCGTTCTCAAGACATATTTCACAGTCCATGCAAATGCAGCGAAACCAACAATGACTAAGACATTTGTTAAAGTGCCACCAATGAAGCCTTGTTGCCTATCTGGAAAATTAGCAGCACCATTTGGAACAACAGACCGTGATACGTCACTGCTCAAAAGACTGCCATCTGTGCTGGCTCTAATTTCTTCTAGTCTACGATTTACTTTCTGCTGGGCTTCCTATCACGAAAGAGGAAAAAGAAGCTTTTAGCTAAGGCCCAAAAAACTTACAATAGGAAGGAAAAGGTGAAAGAAGTTTTGACATACATTAGCATCATTAGCTTTTGTGGACTCACATACAAAAAACAGCTACAAGTATTGAGTACTAGCCTGAATACATATATCGGCACGAAGACACCAGTTGGCTTACCATTGTTCTGGCTAGGGCTCAAAATAAAAGAAGATTCCCTCTTTGGGGCAAGAGGATGTATTAAAACATCTCCTTCAAATATTGTGACATAAATATGAGTTGAGAAAATCAACTACGCACATTTATGACTTTGTCTTTCAAAGACTGTTTTATGGTCTGACTACAGTCCTACTATACACGAATCCAGACAGTAAGTGATGGTCTGATTTCAGTCGGCCATAACTGGGGTCCGTCACCTTTAAATCTTTCGATTTCCTTGCTTAACTCTATCATGGATGGTTTTACACTAATTTGTATCTCGAATTCTACAATTTCACTAAATATGAGGGTTTAAAATTCTTTTAAATAATAAATAAAGACGATTTTAGGATGATGGACCCCACTAATGGCGGCCTACAGTCACTAAAAACAAGCGCTAATCGGATTCGTCTATATGTAGAAAAAGGGTCTAGGAATTACCTTCACACAGCTATCACTGTAACTTTGCAGAATTTACCAATTGATTGTGGGACCATGAAATCATGAACTCAAGTGTGAGCACTGAAGAACCTATCCTAGCATCTTCTAGTCATTAATTTGCTGCTATGTACTGTACGGTGGCTTAAAAGGGACATGGATTGACAAAACAAAGTTCCATCAAAAGTCAAATTCTTGACTCTACATCTTGATTTGTTGACTTTTTTTCTTGTCGTGACTTGATTTGCCAGTGTCAGAAAACAGTACAGAAGAACTACAGCAAACTGGGTACAAAAGTCTTATCAGTAGATAAAAAAGATAGATACAGCTTTAAAGAACCAGTTTTGCTACAATACCTGATCTAAACTTGCCAGACCTCTATCAATATGTGATTTTCAAGGCAGGGTTTTCTTTTACTGCACTGGATATAACAATGACTTGTGGATCAAAGGATAGTGGAAAAACAGTAATAACTTCTTCATTCATGAACTGTTATTCTGGACAATATGGTGGAAAAAAGGTAACCCCGACTGGGCCGTCTAAAAAGGGTAACCCCAACTGGGCCGTCTAAAAAGGGTAACCCCAACTGGGCCGTCTAAAAAGGGTAACCCCAACTGGGCCGTCTAAAAAGGGTAACCCCAACTGGGCCGTCTAAAAAGGGTAACCCCAACTTGGCCGTCTAAAAAGGGTAACCCCAACTGGGCTGTCTAAAAAGGGTAACCCCAACTGGGCAGACTAAAAAGCAAAGGTTAAAGAAGCTGCTTTTACCCTTATATAACTTTTTGCTCACAACTCAAAGTCTACAATCCATGTGGTCAAACCAGACATGAATATGGAAAATGCTGGAAGATGATCACCCATGAGATATGAACACGACAAACTCACCTCTGCAATATCTGGAAATAATTCCACAAAGGTTTGATTTTTAAGATTAAATTCCCAACTGTTAACAGCCAGTTGTCTCTTTGTGTAGTCTGATGTGTCAATGCTACCCAACGTTGGGTTTTTTTCGACCATGAAGCTCAAAAGTCCTGTAAGAATAGTGGAGACTGACCAAGCTGGATTCCAGGTGTCTGGATGAAAGTCACTAATTGATAAACATAACCTAGACAAAAAGAAACATTTATTTAGCTTATTAAAGCTTACATGCTGTTTTCTAGCTGATCAGTATACAAGTATAGGTCCAATGCCTTTGCATTATGTCAAAAATTGCCCAAGCACAGCTTCATCAATGTTTTAGAGCTATAGATTTTGTGAGTGCTAAACATTTTCAAAGCTCTGTTGGGAAATTTTCTCGGCTCTCTAGGACTTTTAAATGGTTTACTAGAAAGACTCCTATCTGGCAGGCTACTGAAATTGGACACTCACAAAACAGCCTAAAAACTAGAAATTGTTGTCTAGATATACAGTAAACTGAAAGATACTGTACATCAGATTAAGTTCAAGTTGAAGCCTGTGGTGGAAAATTTGGAAGGGCTCAAGAATGAAAACTTGTCTCTGCTCTGTCAACGAGACACACCTGAGTGCACACCTGTTGAACTCTAATGCCGCTGCAAGCTTTGCAATGACCACTAAACATAGATTCAAAACTCCTATCCCACACTGTAAGATGCTCCAACTTCACCGAGGCTCAAACGGAGGGGCAGGAGTGTTGATTTGACCTTCATGTGCACTGATCTGTTTGGTTATCTGCATGCATGATGGATAATTCAATTGTGACAAAAGAACAGCATTTTTAAAAAGGCATTTCATGGTTGCCAAATAATTTCTTTGAATGACTGTCCAGGACAATTGACCAGCACTTCTGAATGCTTGGCAAACTAAGGTACTAGTTACCTTTCATTGTAGGTGCATGATAATAAAATCCCACATGTAAAGATACCACAGAAACTGTCCCATCAGCAAGTCTCTAAACTTGGAATCAGTTGTTGTGTGTTCATATTCAAGTGTTCTTGAGTGAAAAGCCCCCAAGAAGCAAAAACTATTCCACATAAAGTGAAATGTAAAGAAGATGATGTTAATAATATGTACACAGGGATTCCGCCAGAAACAAAAAAAAAGGGGGGGGGATTTATTACTGCTAAACCCCAAGTCCAAATTGATGCTGTCCTAGGCTAAAGTTATGAGTGGGTTCAGGGGGACAAAAGCTTGATTCCAGGCTCCTGTAAGGTGCAATTTAAAGGTTTTAAAGGCCATCTATTTGTGTAAGTTGGAACATTGCTACAGAAGTGTCATCTTTTTAAGTAAGAAACCAAGATATTGACAATTTTCTAATTTTTATGGAAATTAAAAGGGGGGATTTTACCCACCTTCTTCTGGAAAGGGGGGACAAATCCCCCCTTCCCCCTCTGATGGAAACCCTGGTACAATGTAACGTTTTGAAATCACTTGTATCAATATTATTTATACTAAATAAGACATCACTTGCACACTCTATTTGTTCAGAAAATGACTGAACAGTGATCAGCCCTTCAGCCCCTCAGTTTTGGCCTCCATGCCACCACCATGGTACAGTACACATGCAAGAAAAGATGCAAAAAATTGGTTCACCCTTGTTTTCTTTTTACATTCCAAATAATTGTTTATTTTACAGTACAGTTACTGTGTGAGTGCAAGGTCACATTTTAAGAGTGTTAAGCCCAGGTCACCTCAAACTGCACTAACCAGTTTGTTACATGACGATTTAAGTGCTAACATTGTGACCATACACTGTGGTCAGTCATGATCAAAGCTGGCAACATTGTAAAATGAAAAAGAAGAACAACACTCCAATGTACTGCTTATCATAAACCTTTTGGAGGCAACCACCCTCTACTAGCATTCTATAATTCAAGGAGTTCCAAAAAGACTCTTCTGTAACATGGTAAGCAGTTAAAAAAAAAGGGAACCTTAGCCAACAATATTTATAAAGTAAGCAGTGCTAGTACAAGTTTCCTCTGCATTTTATACCTGTGGTGACTGTTTTGCTCTAATCCTTTTACCCAATCAGGTCGAAGTTACATGAAAAAATTGCCTACAAATACATGTAGACCTTTGGTGCAGGAAATTGGAATATGACAAATAAAAATCAGATCATGCTAAATTTAAAGCTAAAAAAGCAGAACTGTTCCTCCTAAATCTCAACAGTTGGCAGCTCTGAATGATACTGAATTCTGAAAATAGTCAGGAGTGATCATAACAGAGTATTTTTTTTTCAATGCAATGATTTAATTTTAAACACACAACAGCAACATCTCCTGACCCTTTCAGGCTAAGTATGCAGAATTTTATAACTTTTGTAAGTGGCAGGCACCCTGGATAAAATATCTATACATTACCTTGTATTGCACTTAAATCTTCCATTGGGAGTTATCATGTAAATACTTGGTGGTTTAAATGGAAATTCTCGAGGAAATATTAGTTTTCCATGATAAAGACCGCCCTCATACGGTGTTTTCTCTGGTCCTCTCACAACATAATGCCTAAAGACGAGAAAAGATAGAACATTGTTCCAATATTAATATATTATGCAGAATGGGAGAAGGTTTGCTTTGCATAAAATTTTATACACATTCTGCTTTTCTAAACTTGGCATACTTGCTAGCCTCATGTGGCAATATTCTATTCCTGATAAGTTTTGTTCTTCATCATTGCTTACAGTAATTTGGGTCAAATACTTTGACCTACTCCACAACATTTTTATAAACCATATATATGTATAAACAACATACTGAGAAAATAAAGGCAGAGTTTAATTCAAAGCTGCAATGTTTCAAGCTAAGGCTGGAGAATGACTGTCAAGGCCATAGCAGGCTCCTGTCCTTACAAACAGCATTTAAGAAGCAATAAAATGATAGAATATCACTCCTAAACTTCCTCTAAGTCCTCATTAATTACTGAATCGCCCTATACACCCCACACTTCCCATTAAGCCAAAGATAATGACACTTAAATTTTCTTTGCAATTTACAACACACACATGATGGATGGTTAGGTAGCTAGTTTACAGTAAGTGAAGTTTTACAGCTCCGTTTCTAACCAGTTGGTTTAAAGGACCAATTCTATCACCCCCAACAGTACCAATTCTCCTAACCTTACTCAAGTCCCTCCCACAATTGCATGAAATTCATCCTCATCCAGATACAATCTCAGTTTATACTGCTTCAGGGCGAGTACAGAAAAGCTCAATGTGTATAATGAAAACACTCTCAGTACAGTTCATGCTGTATAATACCAGGTTTGATATTCTGCATTGCTTGAATTAGAAGTAAATCAAACAGTTGTTACCCCCTACAAGAAGTGTAGTTTGGGGTGAGAGGATTGGCCCTTTAAATTGTGCAAACCACTGCCTCCCCTTTTTTCCTCCATTTTTTTTTTCTACTTTAGTTGTGGCTTACTGGTTTGTTTCCCTACTTCACTGCTTATGCTGAGAAGCAGGACCAGGTACAATGGCAGTACTTGTAGTCTCAGTCATTTAAGCCTTTGGTATGAACCAGCCAGGAAAGGAACTTCAGACCTCCTGGCTACAAGATGGATGTTCTAACCACTTGACTAGGCAGTCAATCATTTTATGGAGGTCACTGGCAAGTGTAACTGCTCTTCAGGGAAATCAACATTCAAAACATACATGCATATTATACAGTGGGTGCAGTAACTCATGGTATTTCAAGTTAACTGCTTTTCAAAAAAAAAAAAAACTAAACAAAGAAACATATTCTCAATCACCATTCCAAAATATTGGAGGGAAGTGGAGCTGCAGTGACATATGGGACTGGATCCTTTGTTATGCGGATGTAGTCTTGCTTCAGGCGGTTGGTGGCAGTAGTGTTGATACGTTTTGTGCTACCCATGATGAATATTCAGAGACAAAGACAGTTTCACTAGACAAGAAAAGATAAATCAACCTGGACTGTGGTTTCCTTTTTCTATTCTCTTCTCTCCAAGTGGTTGGTAATATTAACTGTAAAACAAAAAGAACATACACAGGTTTTTAATGTATAGTATATTTTTAAAGAAAAAATATTTTGCAGTGAAGAGACAATTATCCCCACTCCAATATCAGAAAACAGAAAAACCGAGCCAAACCTCAGAAGAATAAAAAATCACAACAAACACTGAGAGATGACGACCCTCGCAGGAGTTGGATGGTTTAGGATTTGAACAGTGTTAGTGGTCTTGGGGCTGTGAAATGGAGTGTTATGTGACCAGGACATGTAATGTAGTGCACAGCCTGTTCAGTGCCAAATCTGGGGAGAAAGCTGGGTGGGCCACAACTTGTGTGCCAGATTGGAAAGTTTGCCCTGTGCAGGTGATTCATCATTTGCATTTCAACCGCACAAAAGGTATCTCATCCCAAAAACTTTGGACCGTAGGTTTGCAGCAGAACAACTCCACATAGATGCAGTTACAGCAAATTGTACACATTCAGTAATGTATCATTGCTCCCAGGTCAGACCAATAATGTGCAGTAATGTTGCACTGATTGTTGCAACTGCATCCTGGCAGCATGAAGATGGGCAGATGGACAATATCCATATACGTGGAAACTTTAGCAGCTGCCCTGCAAAACCAATTCAGTTTGCTCAGGACTGCCACAATAGTGCATATCAAAAGTGACTGTGTAACCAGTAGCCATTTTGCAGCTTTACACAACAGCACTTGTATACATACCTTACAGTATGCAGGCTGACCCCAAGACATTACCCAGGTACTGCAGTCTACACCCACAGATGCATACATGCAGCACACATCTCCAGACATATGAGGATTAAAAACTTGCATCGTAAGCACAATGCCTGGGAAAGGTTACTTCCAGTCATCTACTGTAAGGGTTAGTTTTAGCAAAAATATTCTTAGTGGGTAGGGTCCTAGCCTATTTGGTCTTTACCATTTCACTTTTTGTTACTAAATACAGTAATTTTCTACCCGGGTAGTAAAAACCTTCGGTCGGGTACCCCGGTGCAAACACTATTTCCAGCCCTTTTTATTTTTAGCAGAAAAGATCCTTTTGGGGGCAGAAAGTAGTGGAATGGAATGTCAGAGTTACTTGTGCATCAAATGAAGATTTCATCAACTTTTCTGGTAAGTTTCAAACATCATCAATGTCTTTCAATACTCAGTGCAACACTCGTTACTGCCATGCTGACATCTCTCTAAGCAACATTCTCACTGTAGACTTTAAATATTATACCAATTCCTACTTACAGACAGGTATACAATGTTCAGCACTGTGAACAATTGTTCTCACATTCAGCTAAGCCTGCTCATAGACACACACACTATACATAAAAAAATCAGAAGTCTGTGACTATAATTAACGTTTAACAAATGAACATACAATTCATCCTTTTTGATGAGGATGCTGAGAAAGTTTTAAGCCTATTGTATCCACAAATTTCATTGTCATGTGGTACAAGTTTGGATTTGAAATTTTAAATTAAAAGTTATTTTTAACACATGCAACTTCAAACATTCTCTCCGCCCCAAGATTTTTAGGGGGGAAAGTAACTGGCAGGAACTACAAAGGGCAGAAACTAACAGATCCCCCCCCCCTCGGAAAGTCTAGGTCGCCCAATTCAAATATAGATGCATATTATGCAGCTAGAGAAGGACGTTGATTTTGAGAGTGACTGGGTTTCCATACCCGGACATTGCATACCTATGTATGTACATGCTGCTATCCTAACCCTTACCCAGTATTTAAAAGTCCAGTTTTCTCAACCAAAACATTACCAATTCTCCTAACCTTCTTACTTAAGCCCCTCCCACAATTGTCTGAAGTTCATCCTCATCCAGATACAATTTCAGTTTATTGCTTCAATGTGTGTATAGAAAAACTCAATTTTTATAACACTCTCAGTACTTACTGTTCCTGAGCACTGTGTAACATAACCTTTGTTACTCTGCATTGTTTGAATTAGCTCTCAATCAGAGGGCTGAGCCAATTGAGAATTGCGTACCAAAATTGCAGTTTGGGGTGAGAGATTTGGTGCTTTAATATGCATAGTAAGTACATAACCCAAACCTCATTTAGCCTAGGCCTACTAATACTATGCGTAACCCTATCCTCATCAGGCCTTCTATGCCTAAACCTTATCCTGTAATTAACATAACATAACATAACATAACAGGTTCAAGGGCAAAGGAGGGCTGTAAAGGCCCCATAAGATGCCCTGTAATCCAAAAACCCCCCAAAACAAAGCAAACCACCAACACCTAAAGAGCCCAGAAAGATTAGATTCTACCACAGTCATGGAAAAACTTGTCAATATTAACCTTAAAACGGTGCACTGATGTGGAGTTAACAACCCACTCAGGCAGGCTATTCCACTCACTAACAACCCTATGAGAGAAACTGAACTTCCTAATGTCAAGTCTAGCAAAAGACTTTTCAAGCTTTTTGCAATGGCCTCTAACCCGAGGATTACTCTGGACCTTTAAATAACTGCAAGCTAACAAAGGATTCCCTTCAGATAGAAATTTGTATACCTGGAGCATGTCCCCCTAATCCTTCTCAGCTCCAAAGTGGTAAGCCCAAGCAGCTTAAGCCTTTGGGAATAAGGTAGATTTTTAACCTCAGGTATGAGTCGGGTAGCTCTCTTCTGAACTTGCTCTAAAAGCAATTTGTCCTTTTCAAAGAAGGGACTCCAGGCCTGTGCAGCATAGTCGAGATGGGGTCGAACCAGCTGCTTATACAAATTTAGCACAATTTCTTTACTAAAACTCTTAAAATTCCTCCTGATCAACCCAAGCACCCTATTTGCCCTTGCAGCAGTAGCTGCACATTGCCTAGATGACTTCAAATCTCTTGTAATAACTACACCAAGGTCTTTCTCAGAAGTCACTTTGTTCAAATTAGTACCATTCATAGTATAATCATGGTGGGGATTCTTAGAACCAAAGTGGAGGACTTTGCACTTATCAGCATTAAAAGACATTTGCCAAGTCTGAGACCATGAAAATAACCTATCCAGATCTTTCTGAAGCAATAAAGAATCATCCTTTCCTCCAACCTTCCTATAGAGCTTTGTATCATCAGCAAACTTACTTATACTGGAAGTGATAGAGCTATCAATATCATTTATGAAAATTAAGAAAAGAAGTGGGCCAAGAACAGAACCTTGTGGTACACCACTTGAGACTTCTTTCCAGGAAGAAAAATTTCCATTGACAACAACTCTCTGAGACCTACCATTGAGCCACGAATTGATCCACTGAGCGCACTTGCCCATGATGCCTAACCTATGCAATTTTACCATGAGTCTACCTAGAGGTACTTTGTCAAAAGCTTTTTGGAAGTCAAGGTAAATGACGCCCACACTGGAACCTGAATCGAGAGACAAAGAAACATCCTCAAGAAAGCTTAGCAAATTTGTAACACAAGATCTACTGGGTAGGAAACCATGCTGAGTTAGATTGAGTAACCCATTATCTAAGAGATGCTTTAGCAAACAGTCCTTGATTAAGGATTCCATAATTTTGCACACAACACTAGTTAAACTGACTGGCCTGTAATTACAAGGTGAGCTCCGATCCCCCTTTTTAAAAATTGGAGTGACATTAGCAACCCATGATCAGTAGGAACAAAATTTGAGTCAAGACATTTCTGAAAAATAATTGATAGTGGAACTGATAAAACCTCAGAGCATTCATGAAGGATGGCGGGATGGATCCCATCTGGCCCAGGAGCCTTACTTGCCTTCAAACTCTTTAATTTTTTCAGAACCAGCTCCTCAGAGAACACAATGTCACTCATTGAAGAAGGGATATCAGAACCCCTACAAATCCCCATGACAGATGACTCCTTGGTAAAAACAGATACAAAATAATCATTTAACAAATTAGCCATATCCTGATGATCACTAACTAATGAACCATTCACATCATGAAGTGGCCCAACCCCCTCCTTAACATGCTGCTTAGACCTAACATAGGCATGGAAAGATTTTGGGTTAATCTTAACCTCACTGGCCAACTTTTTTCAAACCTAGCTTTAGTGTCCTTAACCAAATTTTTAACTAAGACCTCTTGACTCTTGTAGGCACTTAAGTCATCAGAATCCTTGCTGGCCTTATAACGTCGCCAACACTTACGTTTCTTCCTAGTTGCCCTGAGTACCTCCCTAGAAATCCAAATAGGCCTACTTTTCACCCGAGCCTTCTTGAGTGGTATACATAACTTTGTAATATCAGAAACAGTACTGCTGAAAAAATTCCAAGCTTCAGCAGGACCTAAATGAGACAAATGTGCAACCCAGTCTATGCTAAGCTCCTCTTTTGCATGACTAAAATTAGCTTTACTGAAGTCAAGAACAGTTTTGTCACTACTTGGAGGTTTACTGAAACAACAAATGTCAAAACTAATAAGGTCATGGTCACTACATCCAACCTTACCACCACTCCTCAAATTTCTGACCAGATTTTCATCAGTACTTAACACCAAATCTAAACAATTATCCTCACGAGTGGGAAACAGAACATGCTGAGTGAGGAAACAATCAGACACCGCCCCAAGAAACTCCCTCCCATGTGGCCCGCTAGTGCATAAATGCCAATCAATATCAGGAAAGTTGAAATCCCCAAACACAACCGCCCTCTTGGAAGAAAGATTCTTCAAACTTTGAAGCAAATTCTGATTATTATCAGCACCAGAGTTAGGTGAACGGTAAATGATGCCAATTGAGAACATAAACCCAATTAGGCCTAGAGTCGAACTGAAACTGGGTTTTGCTTAGGGTCCCAACTAGCCTAGCCTAACGTTAGGCAGGTTTCATTCAATGATTATCACCTACCTGGGGTATGTTTAGGGATAAGAGAGTTCAATCAATTTGGGGTTAAAGTAGAATGAGTAATTTCTGATGGAATAAAAGCAACATTATCATATGAATGAGTTTATATTTATAGGCCTACCATATGGGGTCTGACATTCCCTCCCTAGTCTGGCCTATGGCCTCATGTCAATTCAATTTCAAACCCCCTGCAGTCTGTACACTTTGTAATTTGTAATAAAACATTCCTGAAGCTATCCTGCTTGAGTGTGCAACTTCAAGGTAAATTCTTCAATCTCATTGGCAGCTAATGCCCATAATTTGCTATCAATATAACTGCACCAAACATGGTCAAAATTTATAGTGGCCTAGCCTAGGCCTAGAAGGTAGGCTGTAGCTAGGCCTAACAGTTAGCGCTTCTCATCTTTTTACTAACGTTAGATAGACCGAGGCAAGGCCTAACGTTACACACTAAAGCTACGAGGATAGGCCGGCCTAGCAGTATAACTCAGTCAGTAACTTACTAACCGTTACTGTAGTAGCGTAGGGTATTCGGGAATACTCACAATTTTACAAATTCTAACGACTAACGAATGCCATAAGTTGCGACTTTTGAACCATTTTTGAGTAACCTAAGGACAGGAGGTCTTTTATTTCGTTAAACCATTCAGTTGTTGCAAAACATCGCTCCTTCTCGCTCTTCCGGGAAACTGTTGTGTGTAAATTCAGGCTAAAGAAGGTCCTTCATGATATAATGCAATGTTTACATGGCAATATGCTGCCATCCACTCGGTTCAGAGGCTATCAAAGAGTCTTAAGCGCCAAATGGGCGAGATGGACCACTACATCCAAACACGTACAAAAATATGCTGTACGTGAAGGAGCGGTATGTCTGCCAGTTTAGTAAGGAAACTAGCGTAGTCTACGCACGGTTCGGCGCGGTTCTTCAGTTTTAAACGAGTTTGAAAACTCCGTAAAGTCCCACCCAGTAACAGATAACAGTGAAACTATGAATGGGGAGCTGTGCATGAACATTTCAGGTCATTGTCATCGGTCGACTGCTACACCTTCGCCAGAGAGTTGAGTTACAGTCCTAGCCGACAATTCCGACAACCCCTATATTCCGACAACTCAATCAAATTTAGATGAATAGAGATTGTCGGAACATAGGGGTGTCGAACAACAGGTGTCAGAATATAGGGCAGTGAAAGGGAGTACGTTATTCGCGGGTCACGCAATTTCTACTTTACTTCCCATGTATGAGGAGTAAATTTATTAAAAAGGGAGCCTTGTGCTTGAAATGAAGAGAAGTGGGAGCACATCCCCCCTCACCCAACCCCAGGCTAAACATTTTCTGGAGGGAATTAAACTGGCACTCATTGTTCAGTGTTGTCAGAAAGCTGAGTGAAACATGCGTGAGACATTTTGTATCGTGACTGTTTATGCAATGTGCCTCAGGTCGATTATTAACCCTAAGAATCCTGAAAAGGGCTAATTCTGAACGTCACTGAAAAAGCGAGATGGTAGCCACAATCATGGTAGAGTCCGGCGAACTGCCCCTCTGCAAAATATTTCTGCCCCACCAAATAAAATTGATGATACTACACTGGATATTAGGTACAAATGTTTTCCCCCAATTGACATAAACTTGCCCTTCCCCTGGGCCTAAAAGATGTAAATCTTGTAGGTTACAGACCCGACATGCTGCTTACCATTTATAAGGGAAGTCAAGTTACCTTCAACCCAACCAGGGGACCGAGTAGTTATTGCTTTATGCATACACGAGTGGCAGTAGTGACATTTCTTCCACAAACTATAGGACTAACAGTAAAACTAAGTGTGACCGTATGGCGGGTAAAGGAATTTGAACATCACAATGCTCCTACAGTGCATGTGCAAAACACCCTAATACAACAATCTGCAATACAATTTCACATAATAAGGGCAAAGGAGGGCTGTAAAGACCCCATAAGATAAGATGCCCTGTAATCCACCCCCCACCCCCCCCCCCCCCAACAAAAAAGCAAACCACCAACACCTAACATTTGTAAGCTTGGTTTAAAGTTTTGCTCTATGATGTAATTTTATAGATTTTCTAATAGCATGTTTTGTCTTAACCGCACTCTTTCCATTCCTAACGTGAAGCACATATGCCAAACCAAATAGTGAACCAAATCTCATGCACACACAAATACTATCTGCAATAGTCGTTTTGATTATTTGAAGAGCCGTACAGTGAGCCACAACTGGAAAAAGGGCAGTGGTCGGCCTTACTCTGAACCAATTGGTGGGAAACTGCTAGGCTGTAAAACTCCATTTAACTAACGTACAGGAAGAAAAACAGACCTGGTCGTTTATTTTCGCGATTTTAAGAATTTTTCAACAGAATAATGAGCAGAGATTGGTGAAGTTGACGAAGCTTATTCGCACTCTACGTTGTAATAGCGACAACGTTCAGTCCGTGGATTTGCTTCCTAATATGGTAGAAATGTTTCCCCTTTGACGTGCTTTTTCGCTCGAATGATTAATCTTGACCTTTCGGCGCTCTACCATCTTTGGTGGTCACATTGCAGTAACAGTATGACGCGCACATCACGCGAGCTTTTTTCAGGACGCCCTCAATTAAATCGCCTATTTAATTTTCATTGAGATTCTCCTCCTAGAAGCGGCGCTAAAGTTTCGTGAGACTAGATCCTTAATTCGAAGGACTAGGATAACGTTGCGTAACAACAAGGGCCCCATTCCCCGTGAAATCCCGGATTTTTTCATAGGCATGGCAGGTTCTTCAGTAATCCCCAAACTTCAATCGTCTCCCAAATTTTCCAGCGTTCAGGAAACCCAGAATCCATTTTTTTTTTTTTTGCGCTACGTGCAAGTTCCATATTTTCAAACATTTTTGAACAACGTTCAGTCCGTGGATTTGCTTCCTAATATGGTAGAAATGTTTCCCCTTTGACGTGCTTTTTCGCTCGAATGATTAATCTTGACCTTTCGGCGCTCTACCATCTTTGGTGGTCACATTGCAGTAACAGTATGACGCGCACATCACGCGAGCTTTTTTCAGGACGCCCTCAATTAAATCGCCTATTTAATTTTCATTGAGATTCTCCTCCTAGAAGCGGCGCTAAAGTTTCGTGAGACTAGATCCTTAATTCGAAGGACTAGGATAACGTTGCGTAACAACAAGGGCCCCATTCCCCGTGAAATCCCGGATTTTTTCATAGGCATGGCAGGTTCTTCAGTAATCCCCAAACTTCAATCGTCTCCCAAATTTTCCAGCGTTCAGGAAACCCAGAATCCATTTTTTTTTTTTTTTTGCGCTACGTGCAAGTTCCATATTTTCAAACATTTTTAAGGGCAAGAACAGTAAACTTATAAAAAGTAATGGCTAAATCTCACAACTTCCTTCTTACTTCTCTTCAAAATATCCTTAATAATATTTCAGGACTCGGCCAGTACTGCACATCCAAGGTTAAACCAAGCAGCTTGTACTCCTGGTAAATTTCACATTTGACAGAAGTTGAGGAGAAAAATTTTTTTCGAATGGCTGTCAATATCCTATCATGAAACAGTTTAAGCTGACTGCATTTCTCCTTTGACAGACATTTCATCAGATTTCTAATCGAGTCACTTGTAATCGAGTCACAAGGTGTCGGTCGAGTCTCGAGTCATGTCGAGTCTTTAACCGACGAATCCTAGAAGACCCCAAGCAGTTCAAGAGCGCAGCCTTGAGGATCCTCAGACGGGACGACTAACTATTGGCTACATGCGCACACCCAACCCTGCACGTTTGACTCCACCAGGAGAGTTGTGCAGTATTTTTCCAGATCCAGATCCAGATTCCAGATCCAGAATTCTAGTCGAGTCGAATCATGTATAGTCTCCCTAAACTCGAGTGGAGTCACTTTGAGCGGAGTCTTAGTTAAAGGGCCAATCCTCTCACCCAAAACTACAATTTTGTTAGGGGTATACCGATATTCTCAATTGGCTCAGCTCTTCGATTGACAGCTAATTCAAACCATGCAGAGCACCAAAGCTTACATTACACAGCATGAATACTGAGAGTGTTTTGATGATATGTATTGAGTTTTTCTATACTCACCTTGGAGCAATAAACTGAGATTGTATCTGGATGAGGATGAATTTCAGACAATTGTGTTAGGGGCTTAAGTAAGAAGGTTAGGAGAATTGGTACTGTTTGGCGTGAGAGAACTGGGCTTTTAAGGTCCGATTCACGACAAGTGAAAAATTCATTTTTGTCACGCGTGGAGAATAATATGTCATCCATATGAGCCACCGGGATCCTAAGTATACCCCCAAATTAATTTGTCGAGGATAACTGCTTAATATCAAAAGGAAACAATGGCCGCATCACCATAAAGGGAGAAAAAAGGACATTTTCTTGAACTCTTACTAACTTTTGCTAGTTCCGCTTATGTGAACTTTTAGTCTCGTTTAAAACAGAGTTAATTATATATCCAATGTCATTTTATGCTTCCATTCCCATCCCACCCGAAATGTTTTCATCGCTGTCCCGAGCGAGTGTTTCCATTCACCCTCCGCGTAGAAGTTTTGTCTCGCAGTAGCGTAACCAGAGAGCAAGGGAGAAGGAACAATATAAGCTCAAAAATTTCACACATTCTGAAAAGGGGGAAAATTCACCGTACGACCAGACGACAGAATATGAAACCTCAACCAACGTCAGGCTTGATTTTGCCCCCCAAAAAAACTCAGTTAGGAAAATTATATCCAATAAAGATTTCAATTTTTCAATTCTTCTCTACCAGTAAAACCATTTTTTCAAATTTTCTGCCATAAAATAACTTCAATATATTAGTTCCAGATTTTTAAGCCAAAATTTTGGGGAATTTTCCTAATAGCCTCAACCTGCATGATGACATTCCGTAACCTTAATAAACTAAGTAACCCCATCGACCTATTTAATTTTTTTCATAAGAAGGTTCAGATTCTTCCGTAATCACCCCAAATCTGCCATAAAATTTCAACTTTTCCCCAATGTAAGCTTTAGAATTACAAATATTTTATACAGATGGCATAAGATTTTCAGCAAATTTTCTGATTTCGGTGGATATTTTGTACAATAAAAACCCAAGCCAACTTCTGCCACCCCGACATTCTACTTAAATCTGCTCTTGAAAGGCAGATTACTTGAATAAAACCCCGAATTTTAACTTCACACAAATTCTCTTCCATTAAATTCCAAAATTTCTCCAATAAAATGTCTTAATTTTCGAAACCTTGTCCAAAAACCGTAAAAAGTTTTTAGGCAAAATTCTATTTTCGTCTGAGAGCCTTAGTACGTAGGCCTACAAAATGCCTTAGCCCAAACGAATTTCAGTAACCCATATAACTTTTTTCGATTTTGCTTACATAGGGCGGATTCTCAATACTTTTAATGGTCCTTACAAACTTGAAAATAGAAATTTCTTCCAAAAATTTCAATTTCTTTTACAAAACAAGTTACAGATTTTGAATTATTTCAAAAGTGTTAAAAAAGCCAAAAAATTCACCTGTGCACGCCTCAAATGCCACCAGTCACTTCCCACAGGGAATCACTGCCTTTGTAGGGACTTCGCAATGCTCCTTCCTGTCAGCCTGTCTGGAAGTCTGGTCCGCCTGTGGGACAAATCCTGACGCCACCCCTGCAATAAGTATGAAATTGAAATAGCTATTTAAACTTCTTGGGTTGTGTAACTATTCATAAGATTAGCCCTGGAAAATGGAGGTATGACACCAATGTCGCTTCTTGCCCCGGACGCCACAAACCCTATAGCTATTAGACGCCACGGTCTTCATGGGTGACTTCAGTAACATGAAAGAAGTTTCTTGAAGATGAGGGAAGGGACTAAGGGAAGCTGTTATTTTTTCCCTTTCACCTTTTGGGGGTGGGGGGGCTTGAATTTTCGACACGACTGGTCCACTAAGCGGAGTGCCACCATCAGTCGGCGTGGAGCGTGAAAAAATTTGAAGGCGCGACTCCTAAGACAGCCGGGTTTGGCATTTCCAGGTTTTTAAGTCGAATCTTAAGCTGAAGGGATTGTGACTTTTTCCAGGCAAGCTTTTGGACGCTCTAACGATACGCCTGTTTTTTCCCGTCTGCCCATGAAGTCGGTGTTATCTGGCAATTAAAAATATCTCAGAACCTTTTGCAAATTTGCCTGAGTGTTATGACGTGGCCAGAAGGGGCAAGGAGGACAGCAAGAATCCATAATAGGCCTACTAAACAGTCGTGTTGGCATTTTTTCGGTCCGAATAAACCATGTTGAAGCAGGAAGCAGTGTGATAATAACACCCCTCCTTGATTTTAGTCTCAGCTGCCTTTTTAAACTATCAACATACTGGCCTATCGTAATCTTCTCTTGCCCTTACTGGATGAAAAGGGGGCATGTAAAGTGGCGTGGCCAGAAAGGTCAGGCGGGCAAGGTCCTCAAAGATTTTTTGGGGGAGGGGGTTGTCTGAGTGTTATGGAGTGGACAGAAGGGGCAAGGAGGGCAGAAAGCAGAAAGAATCCATAACGACCTACTAAACAGTCGTTTGACTCTTTTTTCGGTCCGCATACGGCATAAACCAAGTTGAAGCAGGAAGCAGTGTGATAATAACACCCCTCCTTGATTATAGTCTCAGCTGCCTTTTTTAACTACCGAACTAACATACTGGCCTGTCGTAATCTTCTCTTGCCCTTTCTGAATGTGTAGTGGCGTGGTCAGAAGGCCAGGCGGGCAAGGTCCTCATAGATATTTTTTTCGGGGAGGGGCGTAGGGGGATGATGAAAAAAATATAAGAACAACACAGACTAAAGAAAATAAAACGACGAGAACACGGAGAGACGGGAAGTTGGTGGGTGGAGTAAGGGATAGGGGAATTGGAAAATGTTGGCCTCACAAGTGATTTTTATGATAGTAAAATCGGAAACGAAACAGATTAAAAATATTCAAACAAGTTGTTTGGGTGAAGCTATCGTTGATTCCGCGGGGTTCCTTTTCAGTGGCGGATCCAGGATTTTCCAGAAGGGGGCCCAGATCACTTGTGGCGACAAGGAAAAGTATTGTTGGTTGAACGCCACGCAGGATCATCTAAGCGGAGCGCCACCATTGGCTGGCGCGGAGCATGCAAGAAAATCATTGACTTCACAAACCCTCTAGAATGATGGTCGGAAACGGCATTTCCCGAATGAGAAATGAATAAGGGTGCAAATGTTTGGGGTTTTTGTCGGTGAAATGACTACATAAAACTAAATAGAAACGTCACATTTTGAGACTAGCGCATTCACTTGTCACTTGGTGTAAAAGTGAAAATGTCACGGATGCTTTAAATATGTCTGGTATTGCAAGTTATGCTCAGAGTGTCGCCATAAGAAGATAAACACAGGGAAAGGCGTACGGACGGGAGCATTTCAATTAGAGGAGGGGATGATTCTCTGCCTTAAAAATGCAATAGTGTCCAAAAGACTTTCTAAGCGGAGCACCACCGTCAGTTGGCGCGGAGAGTTGAAAAGTTCGAAAATCGCTTACCCCTAAGACAGCCGAAAATGCCATTCGTCGGGCTTATAAGCAGACCCTAAGCAGTCATTATTTTGTAATTTTTAAGGAAGGACCATCCAAGTGGAGCACTACCATCAGTTTGAGCGGATGCATAGAAAATTTGAAAAACTCGCAACCCCTCAAACAGCCAGTAATGGCGTTGCCTGATATAGCATATATGCGTATGGGATTGCTCATTGCAGTTTGGGGTCCAAGGTTTTTTGCCCGAAAGATGTAAATTTACCCAAAAATCATCTACTGATCTACTGATCTAGGCCTAATAGAGTTTAACCACCGGTTCTTAACGGATCGTACGGAAAATTTTGAAATTTCGTACCCCTCAGAGAGTCGAAATTTACATTTCCCGCGCTTACATGGAGGATCTAAGCAGTCGCTTTTTTGAGGTAACGTTTGCAGAAAAACGTTCACTTCAAACTTATTTTCTGCCAGGAAGACTTTCTAAGCGAGTTGTTGACTCGAGTAAATGACTTGCGACTCGAGTCGACTCGAGTCGCCTTTCTCTTGACTTGTGACTCGACTTTGACTTAAAGGTTGGTTGACTTGTGACTTGACTTGACTTGTCAGATTTCGAAAATGAATGACTCGTGACTTGACTTGACTTGCCGAGTAATGACTCGTGACTTGACTTGACTTGAGCATATTTGACTTGCCGACATTGGCGATTTTTTCCTCCCGATCGTGCCCAAAAATGCAAAACTTGAAGTGCCGCCGCGCGAAATACCAGAGACGCAACATCGCCTGTACCATACCATGCACGCGAGTCGTGCGTGCCAGTCGGTCCCTGTATGTCAGCATGTGGAATTAATGAACAGACAGAGTGACTCCATTTACGAATCTCATAATGGTTTACATGTGATGTGACTGCGCTATTTAGAACACAACTTCTGCACTGTGATACTCGAAAATGTTACTCTGTTTATATTTCGGAAGCAGTACTGCCAGTACATACGTACCTGACATGGTCAAATTTTCCCAGCTAAAGGAAATGGTTCTATCATTTATTTTAATCATGAGTCCAATATCTCGGAACTAAAAAATATATCGAGCTCTGGTCATGGAGATTTTCATTTTTTTCATCGATTCAAATGGCTGTCAATTGTTAAAGCTTGTCATATTCACGGTGAAACTCAAACTCGTCGTAGTATTCCGTAACAATCGGCACATCAGATGAACGGTAACCTCGCCATTACATTCCAACATGTCTCACGTCCCAAAAGTTCTATTGTTTTGCTTCAAAAACTACAATAGTACAGTATCGAAACAAACAGCAGAATGCACTCTATGCTGAACCACAGTAGTCGATGGCCCCGCAACGACGTCGAATTTCGCTAGGCATCTGAAAACGACCAATTCTGATCAATCAGGCTAGCCTGCCAATCAATGCAGTTAGCTTTTGCCAATCAGACTTTATTTCGTGTATTTATTGTGAAGATACTCGATTACTCAGTCATAGTAATCTACTTCGATGGCATATAACACACGAACTATGATCGGAACGAGAAAAACCGAGAGAATTTATCGCGAAATTTGCAATCTCGTGGAAAAGGTCCCTATGGTAAACGACAGGCCTATGTATGTTCATTTTCGTGGCCGGCCGCGTCATCTTTTCCCAGAATGGAAAAGGCCACTAACCAGTCTGAATTGTGGATATAGGTCATGTGACTCTTTGTTTACATATCTTCTGAATCTTGACGACGGATTGTCAAAGCTCATGGTCCATTCACCCAGCCCCAGAGAAGGGGAGGTGGCCCTAATCTAGGTTAACCTGATTGTCTAACCCTCCTAACCTTATTTTGAATTGAATTTGTAAAATCTTGAAAGACAATCCTTCACTTTAGCGGGTTTTATTATTCTCGCGATATAGGGACGGGTAAAATGATTCCTTCCAAGTGACGGTGTATCGTATCACTGGAACGTTTCATTCTTCTGAAGGTTGCATTATATGATATGGATTTTGAAATAGGAGTGTCATGTCCACTTTTCCAAGCTTGTTCCAGTGATGTGATCTGAGAGATGTTTTAAAGGCTGCTATCTTGGAAGTGAATTGCAGATATGGACTGCAGTGGCAGTGGCGGAGCTGCCATATGGTCAGGGGGGGGGGGGCGTCACCCCCATCCACCCCCTCCCCCATGAAGGACCAAAATCGTCTGTCGGTGCCCTTTTTAGGTTTTTGACATACTTTTACTCTTGCACCATTACTGGAAAAAGATGTAATTTAATAGCACTGTTTTAAGGCCCACATAACAAAATGCTTAAACAGCCACCAGTATAACTGTACTATCTGCACTTTATTCTGAATGAAAAAGGTCGTCTCCTGTAATATCGGGAAAGGTTTTCGTGGTGTCAAAAGCCAGAAAATTGCATCCAATAAGGCCTAGGTTTGGGCTCCTTCTATTTATTATGAATTCGGTATCTAGAGAGCCAAGCAGACCCTTTGTCTTGGCTATTTCTTTCAATGTACTTAATTAATGGCTATTTCAGAGTGGTCACATGATGTAAATTACATCAATTAATGTTTCTCCGTGTACTTATTTTGATTTCAAGATACCAAAAATGTACACCTAACGATGATTAATTTCCATAACTTTTCCCCCCGTAAGATTGCTTGCCATTTGGCTCTAGCAGATTAAATCTTCTTCTTCCTAAAGTAGCCCATTATTACATTAAAATCTAAGATCGAAACCTGACAATAACACAAAATATAATGACCGTCTTCATACTAGAATGTGGAGGAGAGGGATAGAAAAATTGAGAGTTTTCCCTATTTATATGCGGTAAATAGGCTTTAGAAATGCCATTTCCAGCAATCTGAGAGGCATTTTGGGCCAACATTTTCTTGCGCTCCGCGCCAACTAATGGCGGCACGGAGCTCCCCCCCCCTAAAAGAATTTGGTCCCCACCCTCCGCATTTTCTTCTGCGGAGGCCCATGGATAGAAAATTTTAATTTTTTTTTTAATAGAAAAATTTGCTGAGGAGAAATGGCAAAGTATGGTCTTCTACCAGGTGGGGAAAATCAAAGGGAAAGTCTGAAAAGCCGTGACTTCGATAGTGCTGATGCTCAGGGTAATTACTCCTTCGAAGCGCCTCTGCAGACTATTCCCCCCCCCCCCCCTCTGACCGAAATCCCTAGCTCCGCCACTGTGCGGTGGATAAATCTGATTTCAAGGGGCCAATAAAATGAAAATAAACAGAGTTAGGATATTTTTATGCCATATTCTGGAAGACGGGGTGCATTTCACCACAGATGTTGATTTTCAGACGCTAGGTTGAATATATTGTGAAAATATTGGCTTCAAAAAGTCATGACACATCACACTTTAATAGTGCTTCCGCCTGTCAAAATCAGCCGAGCTAGGCCGAATAATTTAGCAATGATGCAATTGGAAAAACAAGATGAAAATTGGAGCAAATGAAGGCAAGATGTATATCGTTATATGCAACGATTTTCATTACCATGGGTAACCGTCCACACAGTGAATTACTGAATTAGTAACCCCAATAGAGTCCTCCTAAACCCTTCCTCAGTTCTGAAAAAATACTTCCTTCTTCGCAAAAAAGAACATCGTTGTGGAAATTGGCGCAAACCTGCACCTGTCGGTAAAATATCACGGTTAAAAGTGGAACATCCCTGCTCATCTGCTCCTCACCCGAGTTTGCAAATGAGGTGTTACATGGGCCAAATGAAACCATCTGATTGGTCGATGATAACTGGGGAAGACACCAGTCATCATCTCTGGAACATTGATTGAGATCCTGTGTCAGGAATAGATGAACAGCATGAACAACATGTTGTATTCAAGTTGAGCTAATTGACTTGTGACTTGACTTGGCCCGGAAAATGGATGACTTGTGACTTGAATTGACTTGCAACGATTTGACTTGTGACTTGACTTGACTTGCCAGAAAATTAAGTGACTTGTGACTTGACTCGACCCGGGAATTGGATGACTTGTGACTTGACTTGACTTGTCAATGAATGACTTGTGACTTGACTTGACTTGGAGAAAAGTGACTTGAATACAACTCTGCCATTTGTTGGCTCGGAGCGTATATACAGAAAATTTGGTAAAATCGAACCCCACAGACAGTCAAAAAAAAAAACCATTTCGGAGACTTGTAAGGGGGGTCTTAGCAGTCGCTAAGTATTTTTTCGTTTGCAAATATGGCAAAAATGTCCACTTGAAACTATAAAATTCAGCTACAAATACTATCTTAGCGGATGACCACCACTGGTTGGCACGGAGCGTATAAAAATTTTTGAAAAGTCAGAATCCCCAGACAGACGGAAGTGGCATTTTCCCGAGCTTAGAAATGTACCATTGAGGAAATGGTCATGTATCTTTTCCGGGGAAACTAAAACTAAATTGAAAACACGCTACTGTATTTCACTCCCTGGCGACTCTTGGCTAAATTCAGTATATATTGAATTGATGAAATTGTTTATGTGACTGCCCGAACTCCCGACTCTAAATGAGTTCATTTCTATAAGAAACACCTTTTGAAAAAATGCTACGTTACATGACGAGTTTAATAGAATTTTGAAGAAAACTTATGGGAAGACATTCCCACACATGATTGTATCATATACTTGAAAAACAACCTATAGACCCGATTTTCACTACCGTTGACCGAGTTTCGGCACATACGGGTAGGGTAGATTGCAAAATAGTTTAGGCACTACAACTGGAGCAATCCCGTCTGTCAGTATAATTGCTTTGGCAATTGAAAACATCCCAAAATTTTTTTCAACCTTCTCCCAAGTATTTTACCGCTTCGGAAAAACTGATTTTGCAAGTCTAGAATACAGAAAGAAGTGGGGCTGAGGGAAAACCTTTCCACAAGCTACCTGAATTTGTCACAAATCTTTGTTACCAACTTTATTTTTCATGAAAATGTTACTTTGAACTTACCGTCTTCTGTTTTTCGCGCAAAGATTTGAAAGTAATAATATAATCTGTCCTTGCTGGCATAATGTTACTCAAGATTTAAAAACAGAAATAAGCCGAAGAATAATTGTTTCGTTTGAGCAACAGGCTTGCCAAAAGGTCTACACTATATAAGTACGATGAGGCCGAAGCATTAACCGTCAACCTAGACCACCCTAACTAACTTTGCCCTTATAAAGGCAGATTCTTTCGAAGAACCGAAAATTTTGAAATGCGCATACGGTCCAATAATCCTCAAATTTAATTACTTTTCAATAAACACCACTCAAATATTCTTTCAAAGAGTCCACTAATTTTCTCTGATAAAAGTCCCAACATTTTCAAGTAATTCCTTATTTTCATCCTTTTTCTAAGTCCTTCAAGAGAGCAAAAGAAAACATAGGAGGTGGCCGCTGAGCACCGATTTCTCGTGAACACTGTCCCGCGGAGCGAAATGTTTTTTCTCAGCTCTTCCAAAACCACCACTGAACTAGCTCGCGGAGCGGACAAAGTCTTTCCGTTCAGCTCATCACTACGAAAAACCAGCTGAGGGCGGCAGTTATAAAGGGCCAATCCTCTCAGTCCAAACTACAATTCTTGTAGGGAGGTACAGAAACTCTTGATTCATCCAGCTTTTTGATTGACTGTTAATTCAAACAATGCAGGTTACCAACGCTTGAGTTATATTACACAGCATGAACTGTACACAGGGTATTTTGGTTATACACAATAAGGATTTTCTACACTCACCCTGAAGCAATAACTGAGATTGTGTCTGGATAAGGGTGAATTTCAGACAATGGTGGGAGGGGCTTAAAGGTCATGAGTAGTCCCCCAAAACTTGCTTTGAAGCAACAGCTTAATATCACAATTTTCTTTTTATTTCTCTTTAAAGTATATTTAATCATATTTTTTGACTTCAATATCGCATATTCAAGGTGGACCAAGCAGTTTTTTTTTTCTGGTAAAGTTCACACTTGAAGAGAAAAATGTCGTCACATTGCTCTCAACAGCCAATCATGAAGCAGCAGAGTCTACTGCCCTACTTCAAGCTGGGGTGACTGCTCTTGCCCTTTAAGTGAGAAGGATAGGAGAATTGGTAGTGTTTGGGTGAGAGAACAGGGCGCTTAAGGGCGGCAGCCACAGAGGCGCTACCAGGCTACCACTGAACAAGGAGTATGCCTTACAGCCTGCTACGCAGGTAACGGCAGGACAGGGTCGAAACTTTGGTACGATGAGTAGCCTGCGTAGCGCCTCTCAGATGAATTTTTCGTAGCGATGAGTTGGACGAAAAAAATTCGTCCGCTCCACGGGCTATACGATAAGTCGATTTTGCCATCCTATTCCCCCAAACCTGTCTACACCCTGACTAAATATTCGACTCATCATTCCTGAAAAAGTCTTGTCTTTTGCTCGCACCTTGAATTTCATGCTCGCAAAGTGAAAACATTTTTCTATCGCATAGTGAGCTGCAAAACAGGATACATGTATGTATTTTAACCACACACGTTGGTTGAGTTTTTCGATTGTTCAGCTGAAAGTTCTCCTGTCTCGATCACCATTGATCTGTGTTTATTTTGCTGACATGCAAAATGAAGCACCTAGTTTGAATTGTACAGTAGACACATGTACAAGTTAAGTGCTGTGCAGTACAGTGGAACTGGAAGTCAAATTGCAGACCCCGGTGACGTGCAGTAGATACCTACACACGTACACACTGCATGTGTACGATTTACGTGGAACCTGATTTAGTCATTGTGCAGCTAGTTCTAGTGTTCTCTAAGGTCAACTTAAATATTTTCCACATTGTGTAAAGTGTTGGGCTCTCTGTCTACCCTCATCTGATTTTACTTACAGCTTTTAATGTATCTTAATTCTAGCACTGACCTCGCTCTTTCATTCTCCAAACTTGCGATGCCGAAGAAGTCGGCCCAAATAATACTAGGCCTAACGTTAGCTACTGTGCAGTGCTACTTACTGTAACATTAGAACGTGAAGCCGAAGAATTGAACTTAGACGTGCGAGGTGTGATTGTGAAGTGGTAGGGCTAGCATAGCTAGACCTTGCACTGGCATGGTCCGGACGTGGTTCATCGCAGATTCAATACTCATCCTGGTCGGCCACCTTGAACTTCCCCCAGTAACGCCTTTCAAAGATAAGGGAGAGTGAGTATAAGTACATGCCACGTTGTCAAGTGTTGTCTTGAAAGTAGCATTAGCACTAGCAGGAAGCATGCTAACCTTACTGTAGCTTTGCCTTAGACTCAAAGCCAGAGTGTTGTATAATAATACTCGACAGTGCATTAATCTAAGTCTAACATAACAGTTACAGGCCATGGGCTTACTTACAAATTACAATGCTTTAAGGTTAACATTGACAGGTTTTTCCATGGCTGTGGTAGAATCTGATTGTTTGGGGCTGTAGTCAAGCTTTGGTGGTTTGACTTTTGATTAGGGCTTGGTCTTCAGGGCATCTTATGGGGCCTTGGCCCTCCTTTGCCCCTCAACCTGTTATGTTATGTTATACAGTGCCAGTTGGGGTGATGCGCACTGTTTACCAAGAAATTTCCTAACTGGCTAACGTAGCCCTAATCCTTAAGTTCCCTAACCTGAACAAAGAATACAATCCATACAATACAATGGCAACAACCAATCAAGAAACACCTTGTTAAACAGTGCTCATCTTCCCTGCCAGTTTACACAAAAAGGCCTTAATCATAACTTGCAAGTTATTCTAGTCTTGGGAGGATGAATGTCAAAGTTAACTCATCATAATTATTCAGTTTTGGAAGTGGGTCCAGCAGTAGGGGCAGCTGGCACAACCCCATGCAGACCCATCAGCCCATGCAGGCCTTGATTTTCAGAAAAAATTGTGGTTGTCCTTCGGGCAACGGTACCATTTCACTAATTTTGGTTGTCCACAAGAAAATTTGATTGTCCAAAACATTTTTCACTCAATTGTGGCCATGTACAGTATTGTACATTTTGAAGGCTAAAAGAATGTGATGTTTGAGGGACAAAAATACTTGAAGTCTGAAATATTATAAGATGGAAAAAATTAAAAGATTTGATCAGTCAGCAGTAAACTTATTTCCTTAAACAGAGAAAAGTGGTTGTATCGGAAAACCAACATTTAACTTTTGGTTGTCCCCATGGAATTTTAGTTGTCCCGGACAGTTGTGTATCCCACTTAAGAAAGCTGTGGTTAAAAATAGGCCAATTTGGATTTCTAGAGAAGTTCTTAGAGCAACTAGGAAGAAACGTAAGTGTTGGCGTCGCTATAGGGCCAGTAAAAGTCCAGAAAACTTAGCAGCTTACAAGAAGCAGGAATTCTTAGTTAAAAATTTGGTAAATGGAACTAAAACTAGGTTTGAAAAGCAGTTGGCCAAGGAGGTTAAGATAAACCCCAAAACTTTTCATGCCTATGTGAGGTCTAAGCAGAAGCTTAAGGAGGGTGTGGGGCCTCTCAAAGGTGATGATAATACTTTGGTTAGTAACCATCAGGATATGGCTAATTTGTTAAATGACTATTTTGTATCAGTTTTTACCGAGGAATCATCTTTTTGGGGGACATGTAATGGTTCTGATGTCTCTTCTTCAATCAGTTATGTCATTTTCTCAGAGGAACAAGTTTGTAAAAAGTTAAAGAGTTTGAAAGCTAGTAAGGCCCCTGGGCCAGATGGGGTCCACCCAGCCATTTTAAGTGAATGCTCCAGGGGTGCCTTCTTCATCAGCCATAATTAACTGGAGCTAAGTGCTAAATTAATAATGTAACCTTAAAAACTCTAACTTGCCAGTGTTATCAAAATGAGTGCTTACTACAGTAGCCAAAAAGAAATTTGAGCCCACAAAAATAATTGAACCCCACTCGTACTACCAATGTAAGAGGATCCCCCACATAGCCTACTGGATGTGATGTTTGGTGTCCAGCATGCAGGGATCCTAGGGTTCTTGTCAAACCTGCTAGATGACAAGTTTATTTAGTGGGCTCCCATGGTCGTTGAGTATGAAGACCCAAGACCATGCTAGACAAGGAGAAATTACACTGCTGAGTTTCAAGAAAATTGATAACACTGGCAACTAGAGTATAAACGAAAATATATTTACAGAAAACTGATGTACGATATGAACTCACATGACAACCTGGATAAGCATAGAGCAATATATGCCTCAAAACATTGTGCTATCAAATGTAAGATCTACAAAACAAGTGACTGATGTCAAATGGCCAAATGACTCTTAATTTAAGAGAAATAATTAGTACAACATAGGCCTAGTGTGCGCACAAAAAAAAGAAATATCTTATCTGTACGTTGGGGACATCTGACATCTAGTGGTTCCTTGGGTAGGGGTACGGGCCACAGCATCTGCTAAGCATCGGACGTCTGATGTCACTCAGTCAGGTATCCAGCATACAAAAATTACAAAATGAAATCACACTCCTTCACAGTGTGATTTCTGGTATTGTCCAGGAAAAGTCTCACATAAGGAACACAGGATCAAAATATATCGGTAACTCGGGTGCAAAAGAGGTTCACTGGATACAGTCTCTCGTACTGGATATTATTTCTACGTTCAATTTCAAGTCAGAGGTTAACTAACATGAATGAATTTTGTAATGAAGTATCATGCACCAATGGGATATCCTCAGTGTCCAAATTAAGATAAAAGAAATATTCCAGTTCTTTTCCAGTTCAGTACAACAAGGCAATAATATGAATAATGGAGTTGCACAAAAAATAATTCTATAGCTTCTGTCTGTCTTAAATGGTGCCAGACAAGACCCCGGTATATGCAAAGGTTGACAATAAGATTTAAAACATACAGATCATTCCTTAAGGTGGTTCCATTTCAAGAGAAAATAGTCAAATCTCTTTTAAGAGGCTCTAGGTACAGTAGCTCACATACTAACTTTTGACAAAGATGTCTTTCCAGTCTAAATGGAAAGATGAATTATATTTACAGAGTTACACCATGGATGCGAGGTACAAAGTCACTAAACTGTATCACCGATAAAAACTTTAAATATTTCCTCCTTTGAAGCCATAGCAAAGTTTCCACAGTACCGGTCAATAAAGTATAAAATTATTGGAGAATTGAAAGAGCTCCCATTTTGCTTGCAACCTCTCAGTATCAAAGCTCAAGTCTCTCTCTCCTTCTCCTAAAACCATGAGGGAAACTCTCAATCTCTGGTCAAGTCATGTGACTCTTAAAATTGCAACCATTGGCTATTCCTAGCCCTAGCTACCAAGGATGGCACCCTGAACCAATCGAAACAGTTAAAAAGCCCGCCCAATTGGACCTCATTTACATGTCATAAAAATTGTCTACCCTCCAGGACCCATGTGGAGAACATGAGCTCCAACAGGACAGAGGCAGGATACACATCATAAAAACAAGGTTACACAAAAACAAAAGAAAACTAAAAGAAGTTACTATGTGGTGACACATAAGAGGAACAGATGCAGTATGTACAAGGACAAGAGTAGCTATCATACTCTAGCTCCCTGACACAAACAAGGTAATAAAATTGCAAGTGACCAAGGAAGGTGACCAGGCTGTGGTCCTTACATCTTCATCTCTTGATTCTGGGTATGGCATTGATGTCATTTACCTTGACTTTTCAAAGGCTTTTGATAAAGTTCCATTAGGTAGGCTAATGGTTAAACTGCATAGGTTAGGGGTTCAGGGCAATTGTGCTGATTGGATAAATTCGTGGCTTCATGGTAGATCTCAGAGAGTTGCTGTCAATGGTAACTTCTCCTCTTGGAAAGAAGTCACAAGTGGAGTACCACAGGGTTCTGTCCTTGGCCCACTTCTTTTCTTAATATTCATCAATGATATTGATAGTTCTCTTACATCTCGTATAAGTAAGTTTGCAGATGATACTAAGCTTTATAGGAAAATTAGCATTTTGGATGATGCCTTTCTGCTGCAGAAAGATCTGGATAGGTTATTTTCTTGGTCTCAGACCTGGCAAATGTCTTTTAATGCAGATAAGTGTAAGGTCCTTCATTTTGGTCCCAAAAGTTTTAGCTATGATTATAACATGAATGGTTGTGTTTTAAGTAATGTCACCTCTGAGAAAGATCAGGGTGTTGTAATTACTGGGGACTTAAAGTCATCAAAGCAGTGTGCAGCCACTGCTGTAAAGGCTAATAGAGTGCTTGGATTGATCAGGAGGAATTTCATCAATTTTAGTAAGGATATTGTACTTAATTTGTATAAGCAGTTGGTAAGACCCCATCTTGACTATGCAGCTCAGGCTTGGAGTCCGTTCTATGAAAAGGACAAGTTTGTTTTAGAGTAGGTTCAGAGGAGAGCCACTCGCCTCATTCCTGAGGTGAGAAATTTGCCCTATCATGCTAGGCTTAAACATCTTGGGCTTACCACCTTGGAGCTGAGAAGGATTAGGGGAGACATGCTCCAGGTTTTCAAGTTCCTTTGTGAAAGAAATCCCCTGCTGACTTGTAGTTATTTAAGGGTTCAAGGTAATTCTTGGGTGCGTGGGCATTGTAAAAAGCTTGAAAAGCCTTTTGCAAGGCTTGACATTAGGAAGTTTAGTTTCTCCCATAGAGTTGTCAACGAGTGGAATTGTCTACCAGATTGGGTAGTTAACTCCCCCTCAGTTCACTGCTTTAAGGTTAACATTGACAGGTTTTTCCATGGCTGTGGTAGAATCTGATTGTTTGGGGCTGTAGTCAAGCTTTGGTGGTTTGACTTCTGATTAGGGCTTGGTCTTCAGGGCATCTTATGGGGCCTTGGCCCTCCTTTGCCCTTCAACCTGTTATGTTATGTTAATCAGACAACCATGAAAATCGAGCCCTGCCATGAGAGAAACTTGCAAGATGCCCATGTACTACTTGAGCACTTCCTTGCCAAATTGGAAAGATTGCCCTGTGCAGGGGATTTTTCCCTTCTTCAAAGTATGAGTCTCGAAGTTGCCACCTGCCAAAATTTAACTAGCCTACTAGGCCTAGTCCTTGAACAGGACTGGGTACTACCTTTAACGGTACGACCCACCCTGTGTAGGCTAGCTATGGTCCTTGGCCATGTGCAATCACGATGATATGTGCTTCAAGCAGCCTGCAACTCCTTGAGTCCTCACAGCTTCAAAAATGCACCTATAATTACCATACTTGCCTTGAATGATCTTTGTCGTAAATTGCCTTGAATGATCTTTGTTGTAACATTCAAGGAGCAAGAATGTGAAATTTGGAGGTTAAAACTGCCAGTAATCCCTACAGATAGTCAATTATAGGACTTAAAGCAGGCTGGCAGTCTGCCTGCATCAACTTGCCAACGAAGTCACATATGACCCAGCGTGAGTGTAAAAAATTACATGCAGAGTAGCAATGCAAAAGTGATACAAAATGTTGTATCGTTTTTCCAACTGTGTAGAAGGTGTGTGCAATTTTTTCACACACCTACATGAAGATGGGAGCTCATAGAAATCTATATTGCAGTTTAATAACACAGCACACCTACCACACCTAGGCAACTACATACAGGTCTTAATTTTCTGAGGAGGACAGTTTGTACACTGTAGCTCTGCTGGAAAATTTTAAGATCAAGATCAGTCTTTCCACACCACAACTGCCACTATGGTATCTTCACAAGCCAATGGTTCAGGCAACACAGAAACAGAGGGGGGGGGGGGATGCCCTGTAGCCCTTACCATTCTTTCTGCCATAGGTGTTTTGGGCTGCCTTACATTGCTTTTACATTTATTGAACATATGGGCCAGTGTGGTGAATAAGCCCCTCCACTTCAAAATTCACTTCGCTGTAACTGTTGTGTTGTTCCAAGCAGTTGTCCTGCCACCCCAACTACTGTATCAGTGTACCCTAAAATGCCAATGTGGTATTCCAGCACCTACTTGGTGGAATTAAGTTCAGTGTAAGTAATTCCTTCATGTCCCATCACTGACCACACTGCTCATATTGCCACAACAATATGTACACATACTACGATAACAGCAGACTTGTAAGCAGGGAGATGCTTCCCTTTGAGGTCGCAGTACCACTTCCTAGAGATGTCTCTTGGTACCCTCTCAAGGTTTACTTGGCCATGAGAAGTTACCTCAATGCCCAACCTGGAATATAAGCCTGCAATCTGCAGTAACAGTTCAGTTCCTCTTATGATAGTATTGAAAGAAGTTTTAAGGTCACACCAACTTTTGGTATGTTAAAGGGGTACTTACTGTAGGCCTATTCTGTGCATTTCAGTGAAATTTGCATTGAAATTCAATGTGTGGTTCCCAAGATATGAGCAGGTTAAGTTGTCACATGGAATATGATTGCATAAAGTGGCATGAGAATTTTCAAAACTTTTTATTTCACACAGGGAGGTTCTATTCCTATTAACTTCAAGGTCAACACAACAGTTTGAAAAAACAAAGGGAAACAAATTATCATTCCTTGTCAATGTGAGGAAGTGATATAACCTCTGCTGCCCTCGAGTTCACTTTGGAACACAAGTGAAATAACTATATTTACCGATAACTTGAGAAATACATGTCGGGTTTAAATGGGAGTTTCACCACATTGTGTACATTAAATTTGGTTTTTCTTTCACATATGAAAATTAAATTTTTGGTTAAAACTTCTCCTTTAAATACAGTTTTCAATTTGAGAAATCTGTTCCTGAAATGTGAAACCCTTCATAAAAGATGATCTTGTTTGGTGCACAATATACTGTAGGTTTTGCACTCAGGTGATTTTTGGACCAATTTTCATGAACTTAGTGAATGTAAAGTATGCCTATTTAATTGCCTGCGGGTACCAAGTGTAATCCCACAATGCAGAAAAGCTAAGATAAGTCATGAATTTCAAATTTACATTCTCCATAGGGAGGTCCTGCTGTACAGTATATTGATTAACCTCAAGATCATCTCAAAAGGCTAAAAAACAAAAAAAAAACAAGCAATTCTTGTCAATAGAGGAAGTGATGTGACCTTTGCTGCCCTTAGGTTCACTTTGAAAAACAAATCCAGTATGTATCTTCATTTGCTGATATCTTGAAAAATGTTCAATTTAAATGAAAGTTTCCCCAAATTGTTTACATTTAGAATACATCTGCAACACCTGAAAATGAGACTTTTTAGCCTTAAATAAAAGGTAAGAAATTATGTTTTATGCTTTCAATAGACATTTTCTGTCTGAAAATTTTTTATATCCGTTCATGTTTCATGCAAAGTTTTTCATGCAACGTACATTTTGTTTCATTCCAATAGGCATGCAGTATAGAGCTCACAGAAAAATGGCAAGGAAAGTTCGCTCAACCAACTTGTTTATAATCATCATCCCAGCACTGTCTTTCATTGCAGTCATCCTCTACCTTGCCAGATGTAACCCTTCTGCACCCCCTTGTAAAGGGGACACCGACCAACAGAGTTTAGACATATTTTCTCGTGACTCAGATAAACGGGAGAAAAAATACAAGGCCTCCCTTTTAGTGTTTATTTTATCAGCTCCACCTCTCTACACCAGGAGAGAAGAGTTACGTAAAAACTGGCTGCAGAAGAAGACAAAGGATGTGCAGATAAGGTTTGTTGTAGGAACTGCAAAAATATCCGATGCAGAAATAAGACAATTACAAGAAGAAAATAGCCAATATAAGGATCTATTATTATTAACAACGGTAGAGGATGCCTTTAAAAGTTTAACCCGTAAAGTTTTAGAGATGATGGTTTGGGCAGACAACAATGTTGAATTTGACTACATGCTGAAAGTAGATGACGACTCCTTTGTGCGGTTGGATGCCTTGCAGCGGGAGTTGCAGGGCAAACGAAAGGACCGTTTGTACTGGGGTTTCTTTGACGGCAGGGCCCACGTTCACAAAAGTGGCAAATATGGTGAACCAGATTGGGTTCTCTGTGATAGATATATTCCCTATGCTCTTGGTGGGGGCTATGTCCTTTCCTCGGACCTGGTCCACTATGTGGCCAAGAATGCCCCTTACCTTAAATTGTACCATGCAGAAGATGTATCACTCGGAACATGGCTGGCACCTGTGGATTTAAATAGGGAACATGACCCCAGATTTGATACGGAATATAAGTCAAGGGGATGCAGAAATGTTTACATTATATCTCATAAGCAGAGCATTGAACATTTACAAAGCAAATGGCAACAACTTGAAAGCACCGGTAAAATGTGTGCCAGTGAACAACAGGTACGCCAGTCATATGTTTACAACTGGAACAAGTTACCAACAGAATGTTGCGAAAGGGTTCAGGGTGTCCCATAAGTGCAACAGACCAATAGCATTCACCATAGTAGGGTAGCTAACTTACAGGTTATATCTAAACATGGTCAAGAGTGTTTTCAGGCCTTGGATTTTGAGGGGTACAGTTGGGATCACTCACCACCACTCACCTTAAATCAATGTAAGGAGTGCAATTTTTTGCACACCTAAATAAAGGAAGGGGACTACTGAAAATGTACAGTATATCAGTTAAATAAAACAGCACACCTACTAGAGTCCTTAATTTCCTGAGGAGGGTGATTTGTAGCACACTTAGAAAATCTGAAACTCAAGGCTTCAGTTTTTGACCAATATTGTTGTTTGCCTTCGGAAAATTTGGGGTAAATTCTGAAAGTCTGAAAGACTGGAATCATTGCTTCAACTTGTTTACCCTTCAGCCATATCAACTCTATCTACAGTATCACTTTCTTTGTATTGTCTTTTAGTGGTGCTTCTAGATTAGTAGTATTCCGTTTATAGTGATCCATCCACAAATATTTAATTTGCTAAAATGAATATTTTAGCAGGCATATAGAATATTCTTTAAATCTTCTAAATTCTAATAAATATAAAAATTATTTAATTGAGCTGGAAAAGAAAATGCATTATGTTGGAAGTTGAGCTCTAATTAATAATTAGTGCTGTTTGTAACATTCAAATAATTATCACTGCCATTTACAACATAATCTTCAAAGTTTTTTTTTTTTTTTTTCAAAAATGACCACGTAAGTTTTGTACTCTCCTGCTGGTGTGTAACTGATTTAAAAGGCAAAAAGAACTAATAAAGTTTAGAAGGATTCACCGGATAAGGTTACCCTATGATGATATGTCAGAACATGAATAGTGTGTATAGGTTGGTCCTTTTACAAAATCAGTTTTGATCTGAAAATGGGTAACGTTGTAATGAACCATTAGCATACTGTACTCAAAATACTTCTGTCCTTTTTGATTTATTGATTTATTTGTTATTGTAGAAATTGCTTTAAAAAACAAATTTAAAGAGGTCTTTGAAAAGGTATGCAACATGCAAACAGGTAGAAAATGAGAGAAGCTAAAGCAGATGTGAAACAAAGATCATGGGTAACCCCCAAAAACCGAGGAAAATCTCCAACGGATTGCTCGATTTTTGTCAAGCATGCATTGTCTTATTCTCTTATTCTTTTAAAGGTCACTCCTTTTTAGCTAGCAACTGTTAACTTCTGTTTCGTAAATAACAAATTATGGAATGGAAGAAAGGTGCAAAGAAGGAGGGCATAAAAGAGTTTAAATGCCAAGGAGGCTGACTATAAAATGGCTCTTTTGTAGGTTAACTTATCAATATACTATTACTTATTGACTTACCATGATATAGTAATACAGTAAAAAAGTTGTGGTCATAAGGGAAGTTGTAAGAGTGAAACGATGAAAGAAAGAAATTAAATTTGCATGTGAGTATTGCTTCATGTCCAAAGGTGAAATTTTGTTAAGACCTGTTTTGACAAATCCCATTGTTGTTTAATGATAGTAAGTGCTCAAGGTAAATCTCAAGTCATTCATAATAGAGAGTTGTCGTTTCATGTGCAAATCTTCCCCTTTTACATGAATGATGTCATTGCTTCTCAGGAACGTGAACACAAATCATCAGAGATGTGATGCAAATGAAGCAAGGGTATGGGTGGAGGTGTGTCCAGGGGCAGAGGGAGGGGGATGCAGCTGGACTGCTTTCAGGTGTGGAAACCTAAGCAGTTTACATCTTACGTATGACCTTTGCAAGAACTGCATATAGTACGTGGAAAGTCCTGTTGAGAATAACACATTATTTCTTCAAAGTTGAGACTGTCATGATACCAGTATAGTCGTATTGGCGGTTAGGGCAAGCATGGGCTAAATAACCAGCCAAGATTTAGTGAGAGGGTGAAAGAAGGGGAACATAACCCTACTTTTCTATTTGGATTGATGATAGCGAAGGGAAAATATAATTTAATGGTATAACCCTCGTGGAATTTGTTGACCTGCATCATTTATTTATAATACATTATAAAATTAATTTAAAAAAGAATGTAACTCACTGGCCATAAATGTTCAAACCTATTGTTTTAGTTTTATCAGTTGTTGTAGGTTTGAGTTAATTTCGTGCAGTATCAAAATTTAGAAAAAATAAGGTATATCATTATGTCTCAAGTTCTTGAAATAAAGACTTTGTAGAAATATATTCCATTAAGAAATATTTTGTGTGCTATCAGCTTGAATTTGGCTTAACTTTTTGCTTTGGAAGTACATCTTTAAGCCACATTTGACCATATTTTATTTGTTTCATTTCTTGAGAAATATTTGTGGTTGGTAAATGTTACTGTATTGGAAACACTAAGTTTTTGTAGCTATGTCTTGTAAGGAAATGCTCATTATTTGCTACTAAAATTTGCAATGATTGACATTGGCCAGTATGGACTAAAACTATTTAAATTATTATGTACTTAATGAAATACAATATAGCAATAACAAGACAATATAGTAGAAGGCATTGTCATCAAGGAACAATGAGAAGAGGGCTGGTACATGCAAGTGTTTAGCCAGCAACATGGTTGGACGTCTTTGAGACAGCCAAAATGTAATGAAAAAAGCCAAGTTTTTGAGAGACTGATTCAGACTCGCAATTAAAATGGGATCATTTGAAAAGAGAGAAAAGACTGATAAAAACTAAACAGGCACAAGTTGTGTAGCCAGGAATTAGTCAAGGATGGGACAAAATCTGTAATAAGACTGTCTATGCGTAGCGTTACTGTGGATTGGTGTTAAGCAGGCAAGAAAATTTTGGCTGAAAATGCCTTGCAGATCAATGAAAAAGGCAATTCTCAAGCCTGGTAATTGCATTTATCTGTATAGATAAGGGCAATAGTAGTAATATGGTAAAAAAAGAAGCAAATACCAAAATAACTGTACACTTGAAGAGGGAGTGGTTGCCCAATTGGGACCCCCTCCCCCTACCTTTTTGGCCTCTGATATGCACCTTATGCAAGTAGACTACGCAAAATAGGTGATGGAAGCATGGATGTTGTATTTGGTATGCTCGGTAGGGGTGAGGGCTAGGGCTTCACACTTAATTGGACTGATGTAGGGTAGATCATCAATTTGATATCAACAGCAGCTAAGACTCCTGAATCAAAATTCTGGCTAAAGGCTGGAGGGTATGGTAGGAGGGCATTGACATATAGTTTCATTACTACAGTACAGTATGACGATAACTCGGCAGAGTGATTGCATAATACATATTTTTAACCTTGTTCATAATTCAAGATGATGTTTTGTGTTTCTGCAAAGTCGGTATACACCTTTTCCATCATATCTGCAGTAAGAATGTTTGTGTAAAATGTATGATTGGGTACCATTATATTAGACTAATCAGTAGTCTTCTACAGTACATCACCTCATCAAATCAAAGTTTTGGTAGTTCTCCTTTATGTTAGGGAACGATGGTACTGTACATGAACTAACTTTCGTTCGAAATTTGGTCAATTTCTTTCCTATCCCATTAGAGCTGTGATTGGGTTGTAATTAGTCACTATAAGATCCCACCTGCATTTAAATGTTTAGTTAACATTCCATACAATTAATCAACCCTAAATGACCCCACCTGTGTTGAAATGTTCCGTAAGCATTCCTTACAATGAATCACAACATGTACTTGGTGAACCCCTACTTCTACATGGTAATCCCTTATCCCCTTTCTCATTTTCTTCTATAGTTTTAGAGGTACAGTAAGTGAGTAGTGCAACCCAAATGTATTGTTCATATAGATCTTGACTCAGACTGAGATTTTCACTTCAGGCAGAGCAAGTTATGATAATATTTAAAGCTCGTTTTATAGATGCAGTAAATGCAGGTGATTGCAACATGTGTGCAAATTTTTGCAATGTTTGGTGATCACATGAACTTTGAGATGGCCATTATGATAAATTCAAGAGTCTTGCTGATATCAGATAGACTTGGGTTAGCATTTTCTTTTGTTTTCATAGCTTTTTGTTTTAAAAAATTCCAAGAAGATGCAACATTTTTTGTATATTTTTATTTTACACTGTGAGGACTACATCTAAAATACTTTTTTATTCATTGAAAACTTTAATAAAAGATATTATTTCGTTTATGTTACTCTATGCTTCATTGGATGGGCGAACACCATCTTCCTGAATGTTTAATCTTTTGTATGTATTTTGCAATCACTAACCAACCTTTTTTATTATCAAATCTCATCAATTTATGATTTTCTTTTATTTAGTAGTCATATTTCACAATTGATTTAACTTTATGCTTACTGTACATGCAGTATTTTAGTGGTATCTTTCAATAGTCTTCCATTGAATTTTTGTTTTCTTTTGGTTTTGCTCAGTTGTAAGATTTCATACTTCAAGCTCATGTAACTGGTGCGTGCAGTCAGTCCAGGGGTGCAAGGGGAAATTTCTATTGTCAGTGGTAGTTGCAGGGTGTGATCCCCAAAAGATAGGGTAGGGGACTTGAAGTCCTTGGTGGAAGCAGAAGTGCAATGACTGTGGAGCTGGGAAGAGGGCAGGAGGTTTTGGGGATTGGGAGAGCCATCTTTCCTGACCTGAAAATGAGAAAAAAGATTGAAATTGAGAAATTGCCTTGGCCGTCAAAAAGTGCTGAAGAAATTGGTTCTGCTGCAACCTGAGGTACATCCCCTAGCAAAAGTGTGGAAGTCAAAATTACTGTTTGAGGTTCATTTCCTTTTTTTTTTTTAAGTGGAAATGAAGCTGTAATGAATTTTACCCTCTAACTGAAATTTTTGTGTTTAATGGGAAAATTTTTTTAGAGGGGAGGGGGGAGGGGGTGGGGGAGTGGGTGGGGGGTTGGGGGTATCTGACCCATAATATACAAAATCTACCTCTGTAGTGTCTCAACAATTTGCATCAGCGGTAACATGTTAGTTGTGTTTAGTTTAAAAAAATGTGTAAAAATTAGAGTTGTATTTTTGTATTGCATTCCCTCGCTGCAGTATATTACTGTATGTGTACAAGTGATCATGAAACGTGATTTAATAGTTTGTGATTTCCATCAGATGTATTGAGGTGACAGAGACAACATTAGAGATTGTTATAATTGTCATGACCAAATTAGTGTCCAGTCACTGCAGTCAGTGAAGTAAAACAGTTTTTCTTGCTCAAAAGGAGTACAGGAGGGGATAATTCTTTTAAGGGCAGGAAGAGTCCATCATGAGGAATTGGTGAAGAATCTTCAGTCCGCCTGACAAGAATAGCTCCCTTTCCTGCTTGTTTAATGAAAATAGCAACCCCCCCCCAAAAAAAAAAAAAAAAAGAAAACATGTCAGGGTATGAGCATCCCTATTTTTAATGATTTTTAGCCATAGGTCTGCCTACCCTGTATTGTTATTGATGTTTGCCCAATTGGAAATTTTCCTTTCTGATCAGATCACTGCGTCCATATGAAAACATTAGTCTATGAGAAATTCTTGCACGTTTTCATGTGTGAATTAGGGTGGAAATTCCCTGATGTCGGCAAAGGAGGACATTTCTTACCTAGGCGTACTAAGTGGAGCATATGCGGGAGTTGGTGTGTTGGGTACTAGAAACTTTCTGGGGCACAAACTGCCTCAGATAGTGGGAAACAGCCCTTCATTGGTGCTCTAAGGTGTATATTCAAGAGTCAAAAAATTGAAAAACCAAGTTTAAAGTTTAATGATCTCTGCAAACAGAAAAGAATGATGTTCATCATTATGTGAAATAGCCATTACAGTACTAAAACTGCCTACACTAAACATGCAAAAAACTGAATATTATTGAGGGCAGGTAAGTCAGGTTTTTACTGGATGTTTGCACCTGCAGTTTATAGCCACTCCAACCCTAGAATTGATAAAAAATATGGTAAACCCAGAAAGGTTTGGTTTGGCTATAAACTTTGGGTGTTAACTTCAATTAAAAACCCAACTTTCCACCGAAAAGTTGGGTTTTCAGAATGTTAAGTGGTAGGCAGTTTTAGTAAGAGCTATTTCACATATGATTAACATCCAGGACAATGTTAACCAAAACAGAGGATGATGTACTCAGAAACCGGATTGTCAGGCAGAAATGGCCCCCCTATTCACAATGACTGAAATCTTTGTACATGTTCGGAATGGGTTCTGTTCAATATATACCTCTTAAGTTTTTGTGAACAAACATGTTTTAAGATCCCTGATAAAGAGTAATAAGAAACTCAGGCAAGGATAAGTTTTAAGTGAATTCCTGCCTTGGTCTTGCCAGTGAAAATGAAAAGAAAGTAACAATGAATTTGTAACAAAAAGCAATAAGTGTTTTGGAATATATTTTTGGAAAATAAAAATGGAAATGGACAATAAAATGCTTCTTTTTTGTCTTTGAAAGTTTTCTTAAAAGCTTTCATGACTTCCTTTATTATTCCATTTGCTTAGCTCCCACAAACCCCTACATTACCAAATGGGGGTCAATCTCTGCATTGTATCAACATGTATTGGTTCAAACCCATAGACACTGCAAATTCAATACCTTCTAGTCCTAATTTACAAAAAAAAAGTAAAATTTGCTCTCCAAGTGTAAGGAACTTAAAGGGAGGTGAAAATTTCCAAACTTACATCTGTAGGGTGTCATCTTTGCAGAATTGTTAAGCATAATTCCAAAAAATACTTTAAAATAATGACCATTTTCAAGCAATGTTTGCTCAGGATGTTTCCCGGAAAATAGATATGAATTAGTCATGATTGCTCAAGCAGTTTGGATCCCTCTCAAGTATTGAGTTTGACCTCAGGTTGCACCTGAAAGGGACAATATGAGATGATGTTGAAGCAACTTTCCCTCTATATACTCAAAATTCATTTCATGTTTAATCATGATATGATATAAATTCCGTTTATATTATTAAAATTCTTTTTTAACAAGGGTAGCCCATTACAGTCCAAAGAGATCAGTCTTCCCACAGGACTGGATAATATAGCAATTGATAAGATTTGGCTTAAGTTCCTCTGATTGGTCAAAAGTTTATGCAACTGTTGAATGGTAATTTGGCTCGTACCAAGAGGCTGATTAGGAAGTTTTCCACATCACCTGGACATACATTAATTTTAATTTACCATTTCAAGTCTTTTGTGGTATGGAAAGGTATGTAATTCACACAGCAGAGTATAGACTAGCTTGCCATATAAAAGGCTTCATTTAGTGGAATATCTAGGGGCAGGAATAAACTTTCAGGGGAACTTGACCCCACCTTCCCTCCATGCAGTTATGGGCACCATGGCGAAATGATAACTTTAATGGATCACTCTTTCTCTTCTTTTCTTTACTCTTTTTCTTAAAGAGGTGTATGGGCTGCAGGGTGGACAGGTGCTCACCTCAAATATTTTTTGGGGAAAGAGAAGAAAAATTTTTCTGAAAGAGCAGAATGCTTCATTGCAAATGAAAACAACTGCATATATTCTAATTGCAAACTTTTGCAGAAATTCAGGCAAATTTTATCAATTTTGGAGTTGAACCCTCCCCCCAAGCAGAGGGGAGCCAACATGCTTATGGTTAAAAACTTTCTTTTTGTAATTGGAAGTCAAATCTTCACAGCATAGCATACTAAGGGTTGATTTTTCACAAAAAGTATTTTTCATGATTATGGAGGTATGCTTAGGAGAGGTTGCAAGAAGAAAAGAAGTTTTGTTCTCAGGACTGTGAAAAATGATTGCATGATAGAGGGATCTATTAAAGGCTTCAAAAAAAAAAAAAACACAAACACACCTACAAACAAACAAAAAACAACAGTCATATGTTCAAGATCACGAAAAGTTTTATTTTCAAACTTCTGTATAAACTCTTCCAAGTCAATTTTTTCAGAAAGTTGAGATGCAACCATATCGACAATTGCAGAAAATAAAAGAAAAAAGCATGAAAAGAATTGCTGCTTTGGGTAGCTACAGCTATTGAGTAATATAGATTTGACAATCCCAAAAAATAATTTCACAGGAAGCACAAAGATCTGCACAGCTTCCAGTTTACAAAGCATTAAAAAAAAAAAAAATCAAAGGATTAATTATGACAGATTGTTATCCTCTTCTCACTTTAAAATTGTTGCCAAATTCCAAATAGTCAATTGTTTCATTGTTTTTAATTGCCATTGTATTGCAAAATTATCACAGAGCTATTTATTCATCTAAGAAAGAAACAAAATGCAAAACCTAAAAAAACTCCTTTAACTCTGCTATTTTCTCCTCGTTAATTTAACTAAATATTGCATAGGATTGCGGGCACTTTTGAATCTATGGTGATTTGATACGTCTGCTGGCTATTTATGAGACAATACAAATTCTTTTTTTGTTTGTTACTCTACTTTTCATATCTAGTATGAAAATTCAACTGAATGCCGCAGATTCCTTAAATCAAAATCATGACATATTTTGCCAAAATACAACCTGAATTTAGAGGAGAGAGGAGGGGTCAGAGGAAGAAGTGGTGGGAGCAAGGGCAACATCACTTTAAAGCTAGCTTAATTTTTAACCCATACATACGATAGGTTTACCATCATGAAACAATTTGCACCCTTTGGAATTCCTGAAATTTCATACCAAATCTAAAACTTTCATAAATTTCCAACAATCACAGCTCCTTCTAGACTTAAATCCATCTTTAAAACTCATTTAATATGTCCATCACTGAAGTAATTACAATTTGCGTAATACTGTAAATTGGAAAATTCTTAAAGCCACAGAAACATGCAAAGCTACAGTACTTGCAAGGCTTATTATCCAACCCTTGCAAAATATAGTATGATGTACTATGACAGAATGTGCCAGTATATGAGACGGAACATTTACGTGTATACTCCAGAACAAAATTCAAGTGTACAGTATGCTCCTTCCGATGCAATATACTTTAGAGGGATGGTTCTGTAAAGCTTACTTTCTTCTTAGTATCATTTAATAAAACAAAACATAACACATTTAAGGGCAAATGCAGTCACCCCAGTTTGAACAAGGATAGTAGTCTATGCTAGTTTGTAACTGGCTCTTGACAATCATGTGGCAATGTGTTTTTCACTGAATTGTGAAATTTACAAGTAGTTATATCTTGGTTAACCTAGAATGTTAAATGTTTGAGCCTTAAAATACCTGGAAAGCTTCTTGGAAGAAAAATGACTGAAAAATAGCAAAACTTTAGTACATGTTTCAAAATAATTTTAGGGGGACTGCTTTTGACCTTTAAAGAGCAAAGGAGGACAAAAGTCCTATGATGTCCTATAATCCGGAACAAAACAAAACCTATACAGCCAATAACCAAGCAAATACCCAACAAAGCCTAGAATGATCAAATCTGCCAAAGTCACAATTTAATAACCATAGACACTTAAATAACACTATTACCACTTTTGTTTGAGGAGAATATTCTATCATCCCTTTCCTTTCCTCACTTTCCATTATCCCCCCCTCCCCATTCCTGACACAAAGTGTCTTTTCTTCCCCAAATGTCAATCTACAAATTCAATTCCTTAGATCATTTTTATTTTGCTGCAGGTGAATGGTCAGCCTGTATTAAGTCATTCACACAAACCTAGAACATTTTTGTAAAGATCTGTCCACATTACGATGTAAAGAGAACCAACTCAAAGCTTTGTCTCATAATAGCCACCTGTAAAACAATTTCTTTACAACACTGATGCTGATGTAAACAAAATTAAAATTGAAAGCATCCAATACAGAGGCACAAGTGTTTGTCAGCTTAATTACATTTGCATATAATAGGTTATGTTCTGACTAGTTAATGATTTGCACTATTCTAATCAATTCATGTGTTACACTACCACAAACTCGAGGTTAAGTGGAAAATTACAAACACAGTCGTTGTTACTGAAGTGATAATGAATGTTGCTCTAATCTTCATTCCGTCAGTAAGCTTCAATAGTTGTGAACTTGCTGCTATATGAGTGAACTGAGTGAAGAGTCTCATTTTATCTGACCATAGAATTTAAAGTTTTGCTCTTAAATTCCTGAAAACTTGCAAAACAAATTATTTTTTGATGAAGCTGAGGTGAGTAGCAAAATCACCCACCATAACAAAGAGAAAAAATTTAAAGCAAGCAAAAATATCAACAAAACTGCTTTGCAACATTATTTTCGTCTTGGACTCGGGTGGGATACAACGTCTGTAATAGTATCTTAATACTGTTACTTTAATGCCCGCGAAAGAAGAAAGAGTACATTAAATGCCTTCAGTAGCACCAAAAGTTGCTAACTTTCAAAGTAAAAAAAGATTGACGAGCCACTAAAGCTGTGTCTTCAAATGAAATAACATGGCAAAGCATTTAGATAGTTTCTATGATAGCGATGGAGTATTACATTACATACTCCAAAAACTTTATACAGGACTTTTCAAAAAATTCAGACTGGTCAGTCAAGTCACAGTTAGATGGAACCTTCCACTCACAGCCAGCAGCTCTGGAGTTTGACTCCTGGTTGGGTCATTGCAAAGACTGGAACTTACTTCAAGTGTATTTGGTGTTCTGCATAAACAGTGGAGTAGGAAAAACAAGCCAGTGAACCACGACTGTAACAAAGAACGCGAGTGGCGGGACTTGAAGCAACGGGTTAAAATCTGAGCTGTAAAGCCTCGTCTACTGTAATCCGAAACATAAAACATTAAGAGTAATCTGATAAATAGCAACTCATAATGCTGGTGCTTGTGATGACTGGGAGCCAATTTTGAAGTGCAGGGACTAATCATCGAAGCAGCCCAATATTTCCAATAAAATAAATGAAGTTTAAGGCGGCCCAAAATGTCCACAGCAAAAAAAGTGTGGGGGATAAAGCCCCCCCTAGCTCCCCCTTCTCCGCGATCCCTGTCTGGTATGACCATTGTCCAGAAATGCATAGCACTTTGACTCAGTTTAAAGAATAGGCCTATAAGAGCAAAAATTGTTTATGACTCGTACAAGGTCACCCACTGCTTTTTCTTGACTTGGAAATAAAGCATGGTTCATAATCTACATAGAGGATGCTATATCACAGCTGATACGTAGCAACAAACCACGATAGGCAAGTGTACCTCAAGTAAATAAGTTTAAAAACGTACTTTTTAGTTTGTAAAATGAATCTAATTGTTCTAAATATCATTGCCATGGCTTGTTCCATTGCTAAGGTATTAAAAAGTTCAATTTTTTTTAATTAAATTCAAATAGTCTTTGTGCATCAGTTTGTGATGTTCTTGAAGTACAACTTGCATTAACATGCTTTGTTTTCCTTTGAAATAAAAAAAAAAATTATAGGACCTTGAATGCTTCCTGTTTTCTTGCATGCCACGTTGTGCAGAGAGTGCTTGTAAAGTCAAGACAAAGCAGTAAGAAGGCACTCACATTTTGGCACAAAGTACAGAAGCTTTTGGAAAAAAACAAAAAAATACAAAGATTGTTATTTGAGTAGTACAACAATGACATCACAAATGATTGCACAATTGACCATTTTTAATTAAGGGAATAAACTAAAACATTTACATCTCAGCATAGGAATGTCATGTGAAGATAGGGGTTGGACCATTTGAATGCAGTTTCAATGCTTTGTAATAAATATTTTTGAAATTTTAGACTTGAGGTATGCTCTAAAGACTTGAATACAATGAAGGCTGGTAAATTGAGTGCATCTGGGGCATGTTTCGTGAAGAGTTATTACTTATCTACAGTTTGATTTAAAGACCCTTTTCTAAATGGCAGTTACAAAGGATTGTGGGATCAAATTTTTGGGTGTCCTGTCTTTTGCCAAAATAAACTGCTGCTGGCAAAGATGATGCATGCCATAACTGTACCCCACAATTTTTTGTAATTATTTGAAAAAGCCCAAAAGGGTCTTCCATACAGGTTTAGTTTAGAGTTGTGAGTCTACATGGGGAATAAAAGTTCAGTAAAAGCAAGTAAGAGCTAACAGGAAAATCTATATCTGACCATTTTTTATTCATCTGTAAATGATTTATGCTGTAGACATTGTAGTCACCACATACACCTGTACAAAGCACAAGTTAATGAAGTTAAGTTGTAATGCAGGTTTACATTGTGTGAGAAGTATTGTGCAGGTAAATTTGACTGATTTCATCCCATCACTCCCAATAAATCATGCACTGAGTAGTATGTAGGTATTAGGGAGAGAGTGTATAATATTTTCCACAACATATTATGCAGTACATGTTTGTCCAGAGTCATTATGGTGTGATCTCTTGTTGTATATGCTGCAGACATTCACATGAAATGTATCATGAAAGCACTGTTAGTAAGTTAATGTGTGGGAGTACACATTCTGTTTAGGGTAGCTTATTCACAATTGACTGCTGAACCACATCAAATTTCATTTTTGAAAGGTTTTTTATTTTACTACACTTTTATGACGCTAAGTTCTGTTGAAATCAAACTTAAGATTGGTCGCAATCTTTTCATGTAACAGTGCCATGATATCAACTGACTAATCTCATGATTTTTTGTTTTGTTTTATCGGAAGTGACACACTTCAAATAATAGATTTGGAACTTAAATTTGTATCCTAAGCATATGGCAGCAGACCATTTGCCTCTCTTAAAGGCAAGATCTCCTACTGCAACTTACACCAACAAACAACTGTAGACCACAGATTTGTGCACCAGTTAAATATACACATGATGTACATAGTCTCCTATGTGTGCATGTAAAATCTACTCAGTGTGTGTGTAGTGGGTTTAAATGTTTTGCCTCTAAATTGACATTATGTGACATCAATTGAACATCTACTATGTTTCCCTTTATTTCCTTTACTTCTACAATTTAAGGCAGTCATCGGTTTCAATTCTCCTAATAAAATTACTTGAATCCCTCCCACTACTGTCTAAAGCTTACCTCATCGTCAGACACAGTCCCAGTTTTGTGCTTCAGGGTCAGTAGACAAGGCTCAAAGGTGTAATCAGAACACTCCCACCTTAGTGTCTACTGTCTACTGTGTAATGTGAGCTATAAAGCTCTGCTTTTTTTGAATTTGATGTCAATCAAAGAGCTGTGCCAATTGAGCATTTCTGTAGACTGCTAAAATTGTAGTAAGGAGTGAGCATCAACTGCTTTTCAAGGATCACCCCCAATTGAACATTTTTTGAGTTTATGTTCTGTAGATTTTTACATAACAATCTTGTTTTGAAATCCACTCTTTAATCAGCAGTTCAGTTTCTGTTGAAAACCATAATGGTTAGAAGCAAGATTTTGTGTACCAACCAAATCTTTATGATAGTATGTCTCTATCACTGGTACTGCAATAGTACAACAATTCCCAGCGTACATGCATGCAATTCTGCACAATACTGAAATATCACTGATATTCTGGCCTGTGGCTACATAGTAGATATGATAAAGCTACAACTATGCTGGGTATGAACCAGGCTTAATCTTGACAAATTCACAGCACTTCCAACAGCAAAGAAAAAAAATTCCCAAAATACCACACAGTTGAAGAAAGATACAATAGCACATATCCAACTGCCATTCGAAAATAAAACATCACCTAAAAATACCCTGAGTTGCTGGAATGTACTGTTTACTGTACTTCTCACATCACTTCTCCTTCTGCCTCAAATTCTGCGTACAATAAGGATTTTACTCTCAAAGGAAGTAAATAAGTTCCTTTATTTAGTAGAGCAATAAAACTTGATTCCATAACTTAAGTTGGGAGTCAGTCCAAATACTATTCAGAAAGCAGATTTCCAAAGCGTTGGCACTTTACTTGGTAAGATAATTTTGTAACTTCATACTAATCAACCGTATATTTCTGATAAAACACTTCTCATTGTATTAGTTTTTTAAAAGTGTTTTAACCCCTCAATCCTCCTTCAACCCCTACTCTGTAACCACCCAGCTCCATATTTGAATGAAACCTACTTTGAATGAAACCTGCTTAGAGGAAAGTTAAAGCAAAAATTTCATTTTCAAACGGGACTGTCGAGGACAAAATTGATTTTAATGTTTTAAAGAAAAACAAAAGACTGTCTATTAATGCATGGATATAATGTTATAATTACAGTATGTGCTTGCTTCAAGTTCCCATTCTGTTGAAAATGTGACTTTTGTACCTGTTTATAACTTGAGAACCACACATCAGATTTCAATGCAAATTTCACCAAATGCTTAAAATAACCCTCTAACATATCCAAACTTGACTCGACCAGAATTAAAACCATTCTAAAACCAATCTTTCTAAATGAAGTAGTTTACCTCAGACGTTCTCATTAATCGTAACAAATGATCAGGTTATGTAGGTTTCCTCTAAATCAGTATGTAAGTCTCAAAATTTTTCAAGCATTTGCTAAAAATGAAGACTTTTTCCAGTTGACTCTTTTCCAAATAGCAATTACAAAGGATTGTGGGATAGGGTGTTGGTACACATTGGTTTTGCCAATTGCATTTTACTATGTCAAAAATCAGCACACACCAACATTCTATCCCAGAATCCTTTGTAACAACTATTTGGAAGTGGGTCTATTCCAAATATTGGATACCTATAATTCTTTTTGTTCAATGAGAGCATTCTTTAACATAAACAGACTAATGTATTTATTTCTTTCACTATTGTAAAGTCTGCTGAGTACAAAATACAAAATACAAGCAATGTTGAGAAGCATTACAACTCTCTCACAAAATGGTATCTGTTTAGCCTTAACCTCATGAAATACAACATAAAATCTGCAAAAAGTGTCCAAGATTTTCCTCCAGATTTCAAACAGAGCATAACACTCAAAACAATTCCTTATTTTCATTTTGAGGAGAAAATGGTCCAAAACTTAGTCAGCAGGCCATACTGTAAGAACTTCCTTGTTCAAAGTTTTAAAGTCTTCTTAAAAGTTTTGTTTGAAATAGTCTGCTTATTTTCTGCAGATGTTGACAACCTGAAACTAATATCCTCACTTGCATTGTTAGCTGTGGTTAAAAGAAACTTGGCTGATATATCTCTACCAAACTGGTATGGTATACAAACAGTCTTTTTTCAGTTTATTACTTCTGAATATTCATGAATGATGTCACATTTCATATGCCCCATGACTGACTGAAAACACTTTTACTCCCTTCCCAGCAATAGACACACAATACACAGTAGTGCAGTAATGTCTTGGACAGTAACAATGATATATACTGTAGAAGTGAGCCACTTGAAAACAGAAAGGCTGTTTTATAAAACATTCACAAGAGAATTGGAATACCATTGACTTTTGGTAGTGTGCTGGCAAAATAACGTTCCCTTTCAGACATAAATGAACATTTCGGTGGCATCTTCGAGAAGTGAATGCAGCATTGCAAGACTCTAAAATAATGGTTGAGGCCACCATGCCAACACTCGGCAACATCTCCAGAATAAACCGTAAGAAGTATTAAGGGGTATGTATGGCATCATAGTTTTAACTTTCATAGAGACTGCTCTCCACTATCTACTGTTTATCTTTCTTTGAAGTTTAAAAGTTGTTTAATTTCCCTGCTCCAACTTTTCTTGAGATGTTTCAGCACAAGTTTTCTTTCCATGTTGACTTATTGCTCCTTCATTTTTTCCTGCCTCCTTCACATCCTCTTCCATCTCCTCCCAAACTTTTTCTGCATCTTTTTCACTCACAGAGACCGACGAACTGTCCCTCGAAGACTTTAAGAAATCTGAGCTGTGGTCTGTGTCCACATGATGTTTTCTCTCCCTTTGGACACTAATATCAGTCACTTTACTCTTTAATTTTGTAAATAGGAGGAGCTGCCTTCTAAACCCTGTCAAAGAAAAATGAAAAAAAAAAAAAAAAAAATTGCCAAAAATTGTTCAGGAGAAAACACTTTATAAATCATTTTTTGTTCTGTGGCATTGTGAGCAAAAGAATACATTTATGCAGCCATCATAAACTTTTTTACCACAAGTCACCCTTGACAAATATATTTAGACTGAAAACCTATCACACAGACACTTGGCATGTATTTTAGCAGTAACATGGGTTCTTTTTCATATAAATAGCAGAGTAGTTGTAGAACAAGGGTTTGGAGTATTCCATACAAATTACTTCTCAAAAATCTGTCTTCCAAGACCAAAGTAAAACTGCACCAAACAAAACAACATTCCCAAACACTCCAAATAAAATTATAAATTTTTAGTTTTTAATTTTTAACGTGCATTTTAGATTCTCCAGGTGTGTTAGAAATCACACTCCTCAGAAAATTAAAGAGTGTAAGGAAACTAGCTCTGATTGCCTTCAAATCATTCAGTCTCTGGGAGAAACAACAGCAATAGATCCAGAATAGAGCTTTTTTCTTAAAGTCCCCTAGACTCTCTGGCGAAGAGCCAAGGGGCGAAAACCAAACATTTACTCCCGGAGGAGTTCTGCTCCCTTAAGGAGCTAAACGTCCCAAATGGACAAGTACGCACTCTAAAGGGCAAACATCTGTGGTCCTGCTCTAGACTGGCTGAATAGATCCAGAATAGATCCAGCTCCAGAAAGTAATGACATCACAAGCATTGAGTTTTAGATTTGCCAGGTGTGTTAGGAATCATAATCCTCAGAAAATTAATGAGTGTGGTAGGTGGGCTGTTTTATGAAACTTTTAAACAATATATGAGCTCAAAAGTACCTCATGAAGGTGTGCAAAACATCACACTCCTCACAGTGATTTGAGGTGAGGAATGGTGTGCAATTTCACTGATGCACCTCAAAATTCAAGAACTGTCAATTCCTACCCTGTAATGTACATAAACTGTTTCTTTGGTGTAAAAAATATGTATTTTAATGTGCCATAAAGTAGGGTTGACACCCCTATTTTCATTCATTTCAGCTAAACACTAACTGTAGATTAAAGCTTTGTGTAACATGCACATTAGCTAGTTAAGCACTAAAAGTTTCAAATCACTTGGTTCAAGCCAGGCTGGTGACAGCCTTTTTTTTTCAATTGTACTGTAATTCACTTGATTGTTTTCCCTACTCAATTGTTTATGATGAGCACCAAGCACAATGGTAGTAGGTTCCATTTTTGAAGTCTTTCATAGACCCAGCCAGGACTTGAACTCCAGGCTTCCAGCCTGCAAGCTGGATGCTCTAAGCATTCAACAGCGCAGTCGGATGACATATGTGAATGTACTCACAGACGTTGGATCATGGGGGGATATGGTGGTGCTTCCCGTTACTTTTTTGTAAGGGAGGACATTTCCAAAAGGACAGTAAAATTACAAATTGGCACAACATTTTAAAAGCTAAACTGAGTTCAAATATAGCACCATTTGACATGTAGACACCTTCTAGTTTCCTTTTTCTTCCAAAGGGGAAATCCCTTCGGCACCTTTGGAGATACTTTACTGTAGATCCATACCCATGCATACATGTACTGAATCTAAAAGAAGGGAATGCAGTAGTTTGAACTGAATTTGGTTTGTGTATTCTAAATGGTTCCCACAATTCCATGCATCGAAGATTTATTGGACTCATTCATTGCATTTGAGACAATTATAAAAGAAGCCAATGTCAATGAATTCATCTTATTTCCTCTTAAAAAACATAATTAATGTTTCACGTGGATCAACCCCTGCAGATTTCTTGGATGAATGCCACCTTCTCTACAGGAAGAAGTGTTCAGTCTTACCCTGGTTTTGTCTGGATCATAATTTTTATCTCTGAAATGTTGGCAACTATTTGAAGATGTTCTTTCACTCTTCAACAAGAAGGGGAACTACTTTTAAATAGCATCTCATTAAAATTGTTGTTTCATCTGTTCTTTGCATTTCAGAATTATTTACATTTGAATAATGAACATCCATGCCTAAATGTATCCATCGTACAGTACTTCCTTCCTTGATTTGGGGATGAGTTGGCAATCATCCAACCAGGTCCTAAAGCTCCCTCTCTCAGAACTGTCATTCCTTCATATTTTCATATATAACCACTGCAGGAAAATCAAACATCCTAAAACTGACTTTACATTAATGTCATTCATTTTCTATTAAGTTCCTAGTTGATGGTGAAACATAATACCTGAAGCAGGAAAAGCTAACCAGAGAGTTGCATTTTGTTTTCTTTTTTCATTTTTTCTTCTTTTTTTCCTTACTTGTTCTTTCTAAGAAATCATTATAACATTAGAATTGAACATTTAAATGGCAGAGACATTTGCTGTTAAATGAAGAGTCCAGTCTGGCAATAATACATTATATAACACTCAAAGGAATGGCAACATTGCTGCAGACAGGACAAACGCATTTAGCAAAGTGGGTGTATACCTGGAGGTATCAACTCTTCATAACTGCTAGTTTAATAATGAATAACACTGTGAAACCCTTTTGTTTCACATGTGTTTAGGACCAACATGCATAATTAATACCACAAACTAGTTTGTGTTCAATGTTGAAATGGTCATTAAAGATAGTGCGACATGTCAGCAAAATGCCCTGACTACTCAAGCCGTAAGAAATAATATCTTTTACAGTTTTCAAGATGTACCTCTCTAAAGTTTGAATGTCTTTGAACAACTTTTTGCTTCTGCAAAAATCATGAAACGGAGTGTTGCATAATGTTGACATTGGTTTTGTTGGCCCTTTATTGTCTCATTAGATAGCTGATGGTCTGATATTGATTAATACTGGTGATTTTCAAGGATACGATTTAAACTTCCAAAATAAAACCCTCGGGGCAAAGTACTGCTACAGCTGTCCTTGAAATGAAGATGGTAAAAACAAAGCAAAATATTAGCCATGTATGGCATGGCCCTCTCTAGACATCACAAGCTTTGCATATTGATCTCATGATGTTATTATTCAGGCACTAGCTGTATGAGCGTATTCTCCATCTTGACGCGACGGCAAACTTCATGTGTGCCCCGGATCGCTGATATGCGCATCATGTGCATCTCAATTAAAAAACTGGGCGTGTGCGCCATGTTGAAAGCGTGGTGTTAGAAGATTTTCGGCCGACGCACAAACCTTTTCTGCGCACTGGCCGGTGGGGAATCCTAGCCCGTGGCAAGGAAATTGTCACATACCTTTTTTGGCGATGCTTCAAAACCGCCAAGTTTTCAGGGCACTAATATGTAAGATAGGTAGGCCCTATGCCTAACCTAATGTTAGTCACCCACAGTTTCATATCTTGGGTTATTCCTTGCCACGGGCTAGGATTCGCCACAGGCCAGTATGCAGAAAAGATTAATGCGTCTGCCGAAAATCTTCGAAAGTAAGTTCCTCGGTAACTGTTCTTTGGGTACACCTTGACATAAAGTGAACGATTTCCCTTCTAACTTATGTCCATAAATACCGACATACAACATTTTGAATTCCCAATTACAGGCCAGACTCAGCCCATTTGAAATTAGAACTAATGCCAACTAGAAAGCCAACAGGCTTAGTGATTCCTTGCCGTATGATATATCATAGCAAACATTGAAACAAACATGACATGCATGAGATCCCATACAATTATCCTACTAAATTGAGATATAATACTGGTAAGGTTAAAACTTTTTGACCTCATATGACCCAAAATGGCCTTTTGACCCCTTAAAAACAATAGTGATCACCTTACCAACATGAGCAATTCAAAATTAAGCTTAGTACAGTATGAGTATGGAAGTACTACCTCCATGGTATGAGATCCCTCACAGTTATCCCCCTAAAAATATTATGTCTACAAAGTTTGATCTAATTGTCACCTCAAACCTTTGATCTTCACATACAAGAGGAATTTCTCCAGAGCTTTAATATGCCAGAAAACTGTCTCATTACTTGATAAAGCGGTATTTTGAAACCATTTTTATCAAAAGTTTGGTCAATGGGGACAGCTCTCCATTCTGAAGTCTCTATGTTCCGATGCCTATATGTTGCGAAAAGTCTGCATTGAGGTTAGTGTTTAAACAAGCCCTCATCGACACATTCTCCTACAAGCATTGGATCAATACTGTGTTCTCACATACCCTGCGCTCGAGGTAACACTGTGTTACCTCATGCTCGAGTAACATGGGTTAACGCGGGGTCGTGTTTAAATTTCGATCCACTTCAAATCGCAGGGTTAAGCAGTTTTAAACATCGAGTTTGTTTTAATCAAGCAAGGTCACAGGTATTTATGGCACTGATGACAGGTATTTTCTTAAATTTTGCTCTAATCGGTGGGTGAAATATTTGGCCTCGTTACTATGGTAACACTATCCAATCAACGAAACACTGGGAACGTGAGAACACAGACTGGAAAACACAGGGTTAGCCTGAAGAAAATATGAAGATAACATTAAATTTAGTATCAAAGATTGTTAAAATTTACAGACAAACCTTGTGCCACTGTCCTCATAAGGACATGGAAGTGGGAACTAGATAATCAAATACACCACGGGTAATTAGTTTTATAAAAAGAACTAAATAACTGATCATTTGGATCAAATACCCCTGAGCATGCTTGAACTGAGATTGCCTAATTGAATGAATCAAATTGTAACTGACCCACCAGAGTCTGTGAAAATTGCTGGTCACTGTTATCTTTAATACCTAATTCATCACATTTGACTGCCACAGTGTCCTGAGGGGTTTTCTCATTGAATCGTACAGCTCAATGGCTTTAACCATTTCCTACCTGTCTGGAGATAGTGTCTTACACTTATTTAGCCCTCTCAGTAAGGCTTGTTTTTCAGAAAGTACTGTAGTTCAGGTAATCAAAACTAGCATAATAGTATCTACTGTGTATCAAACAAAGGACACTTGACTTGTACTCTGTTATGTGGTGTTCCTACAAGCAGACAATTTAAGGCAAATTACAAATCTTGTTAATTTCTGGATTATTAGGGTTCCTATTTTTTGTTAATTTTCAAGGATATCATAGGCATTGTGAAGGGCATTACACCAAAAGACAAATACAAAAGGACCATCACTTATAGCCAAGGTTACACCTTTCTGTTGAGATGTCTCTACTGTATGTTCCAATTTATGGATGACTGATAGGATTAGGGCTTGTTGTAACACTAACCTCAATGCAGTCAGCTTTTTGGATCATAGAGACATCATTATATAGAGAGCCATCCTCAGTACCCAAAATTTTGATTTAAAGGAGCATGTTTATCCATAATTTAACAAGACTTTTAATTCGCCTTTTGTCTACTTATACTGTAGGGACAGCATAACATACAGTACAAGTTTTCCTTGTTTGATACACAGTATACAACATTATGCTTGCTCTTATTACCTGAACTACCTTTAAACGACAGCAGCAATGCAAAATAAAATCTTAATACTTTTGAAAAGTGTCATAAAGGGTAATCTTCAAGCAATGGGTCTATGCATTAAGCTTAATGGTACACCTTTTTTTTGTGGGGGGGGGGGGTAGTGACATGGATAAAAATGAAATGTGAGACAAGAACTCCCACTCGATGATGATATTTGACATAACTATATAATCCTTCACACAGGGGTTACTTTTTTGGTGCGGTTATCCAGATATATGCAGAGATGAGGCAAGTAGTATGCTGATACATTTTATGCTATCAAAAATTTAAAACAAATTCTAAAATGAAACTAAGTGACAAATAATCACTGTAGAGCATGTATTGAAACTGTAAAGCAGAAACACCAATCTAGACAGACACCAATGTTTAAAGTTGTGTTCAACAAAATTCCTTATACAAACACAGTATTTGTTCAATTCCACCAGCTTCTATGTAAAGGACACTAATTTCTGAAGGGTGTCAATCTACAGTATTTCTTAGATGACTTTCAGTAAACTTGATCAGTGTACATGAACTTCTCCATCTCCAGACATGGGCTAGGCAAACAACTTTTATTTGTGGTCAGATGAGACAAGATAATGTGGACAGTTTTTTTATGCTGGATTTAGCAGAGGTGTGACTTTCATGGAGGTCTGACATTTTGACCACAAATAGAGTACTGAATGCTTGCAGGGAATGGCAGGAAATAGGAGTATATACAAACAATGGGCTGTCATGGTTATGTACTGAGATAAAAATAAGCTTTCTTCAGAGGGTTTATAAGAGTCAATTAACACCACTTATACAGTAAAAAGTCAATTGAGCTGTATGTTTGTACGAGGTAATCCTTCAGGACACTGTGGGGATAACTGGCAGTCAACTGTGAAATATTGGGCCAGATAACTGTGACCAAATGGCAAAGAATGGGTCAGTCACAATTTGATTCACTCTATTAGGCAATGACAGTTCATGTGCGCTGAAGGGTATTTGATCCCAAATGATCAGTGTAAATTAGGTTCTTTTTTGTAAAACTAATTAACTGTGGTATATCTAATTGATCAATTCCCACTTCCAATTAATGCATACTTGCATGCACATGTCCTCATGAGGACAGTAGGCACAAGGTTTGTCAAATATTAACACTTTTTGCCACTAAATTTAATGTTTTCTTCAGGTTTTTTTTAAGGTTATTGAAAAGGCAATGTAAGTATGTTATAAAAGAGATTCTTGTGCATCACACAGAGTACTCTCTGTTCAAAGTTTATACTTACGAAGTTCCACATCAGTCATCTACTTAGTGTGCATAGAAGCATCTTCTAATATTTTCAGACTATGTCCCTATAAAATGACCCTTATACAGACTGTTTAAACTCACATGTTCCACATCAGTTTCATGAAAATCTATTTACTTGTGGCTGCAAAATCAGCATACCCATGAGCATTGAAGCATGTAGGCCAGCCTGATTAACAGATCTTGCCTTTTAAGATTGTATATTTTGCTCTGCCCACTTTTTCATGTATTAATACTTGGAACTTACTGTAATAACAGGGCACAATTTCATGCCAGAATCAACATACTGTACAGTAACTACTGTACCATGTGATGTGCCTTTTTGTGCACCTTAGACCTTCTTCCTATGAGTTTGCTTCAGTACTTTACAAATACATTTTCAAAATTACCTCACTAAAGAATTAACATAGTGAAGTTAATAAACTGTTCCAAAAAAATTATATACCCTATGCCTTTTACATTACCCATGCCAAATTATTCTTACCCTTACCCTAACCTTTCATGGACATTAACTTCAAGGTTATATACTCTTTTGAGATGTAGTGTTTGCAAGGTTTAGATGTTTTGAACTCTGATGACCCCAAATGACCTTTGACATCCAATAAAAACAATAGGGGTCATCTACTCAATATGGACAATCCACTTAGTAAATATGAGATTCCTGGCAGTTACCTTTCTTGACATATGGTGTTTACAAGTTTTTGAGCTTTTCGTCTCTGATGACCCCATATGACCTTTGACCTCCACCAAAAATAATAGGGATCATCTACTTAATATGGGTAATCCACCTGCTATGTATGAGATCCCTCACATTTACCCTTCTTGAGATACAGTGTTTACAAGGTTTTGACCTTTTTCGATCTGGTGACCCCAAATGACCTTTGACCTCCATCAAAAACAATAGGGACCATCTACTCAATATGGACAATCAACATGGTAAGTATGAGATTGCTCACATTTTTCCTTCTGGAGATATCGTGTTTACAAGCAATTTCCAAGGTATTTACATTTTGACCTCTGGTGACCCCAAATGACTTTTGACCTCTACCAAAAAAAATAGGGACCATCTACTCAATGTGGACAATCTACATGCCAAGTTTGAGATCCCTGGGGGTTACCCTTCTTGAGATATCGTGTTTACAAGCAGGCGTCACACACACACATACACACACACACACACACATACACACACACGACATCACCATCGCATAGATTCCTTGCCTGCCTTCGGCAAGGAATCAAAAAACATATGTGAACGCATCTCAAAAATGGGTACCAGGGAGCTCACAATCATCGAATCATGTGCATGGTAACGCGTGTTAGTGCACACATAATTGCAAAAACCGGTGCTACAATAGCATTGAGCGTGGCCACTGACTACATTGTGAATTGTGCATTGTGCAGTGACTGCTTAGTATTCGCAATAGCATCTTCGTCAAACAGCTCATACGGTAAAGACGCGCTCGAAGTGGGGACGCGCTTGTTTTGGTCTGCCCACACATATTCATTGCTGTTCTTTATAACGACCGAACCGCGTCTTTCTTGCAATAAAACAGAACTATTTTTACCCGCGCGCACAAACACACGAACATATTGGCCAATGATTTGCTCCGAATCCCCACCATGGTCTGCGCCTTCCACTCTGTATGTTGGACTCTGTATTGTGATGCAATCGTTTTCATGAGGTTGCAAAGATAACATAACTTTACCGAACGTATTAGTTCCACATCTAGATGAGTGCCGTAGGGCAGGGTTTGTGCCGCCAATTGCGTCATTAAAGTCAGGAGAGGTGTTGTGGCATTTTTCGAAATTGTATTTTGAACACAGTTTTCCTTCGAATATCATTTATGCCGAATTGTACGGGTTTTTTAATGGGGTGTGAGATGATATTTGTAAAATACTGTATCTAATCTTTCAATAGCCTTCACAAAAGTTTTTGTGGCCGTGTCATGCCCACTTTAACCTTTGACAATCTGTAACGTGAACTATGTCCTTGGTTGCCATGACAACCTCACATATCCGTACAACTTACAGTATAATTCCTTGGCTATTACACTTAAACTTTCAGATTTGTGGGATGCGTTCGTTAAGAGTATAAGTGAATACAATAAAAAGTATGTGACCCCCTGTCACGTGACCATTGACATTGGTTGCCATGGAAACTACATATTTTGGCAGAACTAGTCCACCCTATTATACTTGTGAAGTTTCATGTAAAATGAAGGTTTTCTTTTGAAGTTTTAGTACAAAATAGGGAAAAAAAGTGTTTTTTGCAAAATGTGACCTTTGACCTCTGACCTTTGACCTTTTCTTCCGAGGGTCTGGGAGGGTCTGTAGGTACCCACCTACCAATTTTGAAAAGAATCGGTCCAGCCCACTAGGAGGAGTTTGAGGGACAAAAACATTGTTTTACGAACAAATTATCACTTGAAAATTTTTTGGTCCACTCTACCACTTGACCTTTGACATCTGTTGCTATGGCAACCACATATTTTGGTAGGTCTAGATTCAATCAGCGTTTGTGTGAAGTTTCGTGTCAGGGGAACGTTTCGTTTTTGAAATATAGCAGAAAATGTGATTTTCACCGAATTTGACCTTTGACCTGTAACCTTTGACCTTCACTTCCGGTTGTGTATCAAAATGCAATTGTTCCACCTGAGGTACCATCTTACCAAGTTTGAAGAAAATCAGCCCAGCCGTTTACAAGATATTAAGAAAACAAAATTGGACACACACACACCCCCACACACACACACACACTCACCCACCAACACACACACACACACACGAACAGGTTTTGACCCCTCTCTCAGCCATGGACCTTCAGTCACCCCGGGGTACCTCACCATGGGTTAGACCTCGAGACTAGTACCCTGGGAAAATTTACCGTTACCATGGCAACCATTGCGATTTAAGCTGGCATTGCCATATATAGCCCAATAGGCAAAGTGACTACAATATCTCATCCTCCTCACGGAGCGATGAGATAAAAATGTGATTTCTTGCCCACTTCAGTTACTCTTCAAGCAAGCCTTGATTTTGAGGTGTGTGAGTGTGGTTGCAGACCATCGCTCACCTCAAATTAGTGATGAGTGTAATTTTTTGCACATCTAGATGAAGATTAAGGTTTCATATAATTCTAATAAAGTGTAATAAAACAGTACGTCTTCCACACTCCTTAATTTTCTGAGGAGTGTTATTTGTAGCACACCTGAAGAATCTAAAACTCAAGGCCTGCTTCAAGAGCATATTATTTTCAGAAGACGTATCTATTGCTGGGGTTTCTTGCAGAGACTGAATGGTTTAAAAGCGATTAGAGCTGGTTTCTTTGATGTCATGTTGCTTCTTTTTAATTGCAATATTTCCCTTTAATATGTAATAATAACAAGAGCCCAATGGGCACTGTGGTTCCTTGCTGGATTTTATAAGAATGTACAGCCAGTCTCCAAAATAGAGCTCAGCAAAAGCTCATACTCAATGTTTGCAACATCTTCACAAGGGATATTTTATTACTTGTATTACATGATATCAAAGATCAAATTTTTGTGGCCTTACTTACATTCAACTTTTATAATGCTTGGTGATCCTTCAAAAACATTTCCTCATTTCCATATGCTTGTAATCAAACTTGATATTATCACCAATAAGCAATACACAATGTGGTCAGAGAGAGAAAAACACCCCTTGTATTTCTCTCACAATTTATTTTTACCTGCTCTCAAATAAAACTTGCTATTACTTTAAAGCAATCTATCATTTGTCCTGTTTGCTACCTCTACACAGAAAACAGTGTTTATTCAGCAGTTAAGCAGAAAGCAAGTGATTAATGGGGTGTGATAATAGAATGAAGATTAGGTTACCCCCACAGAGCACAGCAGTATTAAAGAGACAAACTGTATAATCCATGCATTGCTTCCACTGGCAGAGAGACCAGTTTAATGTAGAGGGACCTGTGTCCAGTGAAATCTACAGATTTCAGTTACTGCCCTCTTAAAACTTTGAATGATTCAAAATATTTGTACAACCCAAAGGAATCATTAATGAATGAATGTAACAGCCAAATTTCTAAGGTGTTTGGGTGTATAAAGCATGCAAAACCAGGTGAGATAAAAAATCTATTGAACCTATTTTTATCTAGCTTACAATATTTTCTAAATAACATTTCCAGCGGTTGACCTCTAGTGACCTTAATGACCTTTGACCTTAACCAAACACAGATCAATTTGAAATCTGTCCTTTCTACCTTAAAATACTGTGTTAAAATGTTTTTCAGTGTCTGACCCCTCGTGACCCCAGATGACCCCTTGACCTTCACCAAACATATCCAATTTTATCCTTACACCATAACACATCTACAAACCAAGTATGACATCTATCCAAGTTTCCTACCTTGAAATATCGTGTTGAGAAGGATTTTTAGTTTTTGACCTCTGGTGACCCCAAATGACCTTTGACCTCCACCAAAAACAATAGGGCACACCTTCTCTCTATGACGAATCTATGTACCAAATCCAAGTTTCATCCCACCTTCCCTTGTTGAGTTAGAGCGTACCGAAGCAAGTGTCACACACACACAAACACAAACACACACGCCAACCTGGTTCCTTTGCTACCGCAAGGAACCAGGTTGGCGGTAGCAAAGGAACCAATAATAAGCAACCATGTTAATGGTTGTGAAAATTCCACAAGAAGGATAATGAATTATAACTCCATATTTCCTGGATTTAAGTTTCACATCTTTATTCCAATTTGGAATCCATGAAGTTTAAAGGGAAAATCCTCTCACCACAAACTACACTTCTAGTATAGGCTAATAGAAAATCACAATTGGTTCAGCTTTTTGATTGACTGCTAATTCAAACAATGCAAATTACCACAGCTGATATTACACAGAATGAATGGTACTGAGAGTGTTTTGATTACACACATTGAGCTTTCTACATTAACCCTGAAACAATAAAATGAGATTGTGTCTGGATGAGGGTGAATTTCAGACAATTGTGGGAGGGGCTTAATTAAGAAGGTTAGGAGAATTGGTACTGTTTGGGATGAGAAAATTGGGCCTTTAAAGATCAATTTGAGACAGGATTACCCTTGGCTTTTCCTGGATAAACAATGCAGCTTTCTTTCATCCCACTTGGGCCAGAATCCCACACTGCCCTGCTTACTTCAATGCTAATTTAGATAAACTTTGCAGCAGTACCTTAATGGGCAATCAGAGTTTCACAGCAAATGTTACCCTTTTTGTTCTAGCACTTTGTTTTTCTTTTTTTAATTGATTTTTTTAATACCAGAATCAATAGAAATTGAAGAGGTCTTTCATGTGAAAAGAAAGTTAATTTTGTGCTTGTTACTCTCTATTTAGGTTTTTGTAATTTTGTTCAAGTTAGAAAAATCCACACAGATGCAAGACTACATGTACACTGCCTCATCCATACAGTTACCAATCAATCACAGCATAAGACCATGTTAACAGATCATTTTTTTAGTTTTAAGTCAATGTACGATTGTGGCAAAAAATTTAAATTGTGAAAAACTTGTAAAGACTAACTCTACTTGCCGCTTTAACCTTAATCCTAACCACATTTGGCCTACAGTATACAGCACTTCTAAAATTACATTATTTCTTCCATTTTGTTTCAACTGAGAGCTTTCTATGTGTATATTCTACATCTCCAAGTAACTTTCCATTCATCACCTCTAAAAGGGTCTACATTCAAGAAAAATTATGATTCATAAATGGACAAACTTCCCATTCTCAACACTACAATCACCATCTTCTTTTCAGAATAACCCACAACCTTGGCTCACTCTTTTCGTGCTTTCTCCATAACTAGCTTTAAGATTTATTTGCTTCAACTTCACATTATGTGAAGGCAGGAGATGTCAATTTAAACATATTTCAAAAGCATATAAATTTGGACCCATTTTCAGATTACCTCTGAATCTTCTATAGCATGTCCTCTTATATTTTTAAGATGTGGAGAAAGGAATGACATGGCCCCTTTATAAGAGAAAACTGTAAAGGGGTTCAGTAGTTGGTTTCACCTTTCCTTGACTATTTTGGGGACGAACATAGAAGTGTTTAGTACTAAACGTAAAGAATTTGGGAAAAATTGGTCTTGACTTTTCTTTTAACAAATTTACCCAGCATGGTTACTTAGATAAGGTTACACAGCTCAGTTCCCAATTGGCTTTAAGTAGGGGAGGCTCCAATCTTTTTTCCAATTATGGCTCACTGGCTTGTTTTCTTTACTCCATTGCTTATGCTGAGCACCAAGCACGAAACAAATCAAGTTCTATTTACTGCGCATGGGGATGCAGGCTACTATAATTGCACTTACCAGAATTGGTAATGTTTTAAAGTTCATGGCAATTTTTCCAAACCTAAGATCTACCTATTTTCATGACCATTATAAAATGCTACACTTTTCCACATTTCCCGGCCAACTTACCATGTGTTGTAAGTACGGTACAAAAGCTATGAATGCAAACAAGGTCAGAAATGAGCATTTTGTTTTAATTATGTTGGGCACAAATGATGGTACCAGATGCACAATCCAAACTTGTCATACTTGACAAATCAAATATGCAAGCCTTTCACATTTGACCTCTGGTGACCAAACATGACTTTTGACCCTCAATGAAAAACAACTGAGGATCATACTATGTATTAAGCACATGTATGACATGCATTGAGTTATTCAAGATCCTCTTCTTGGGATGCCATATTTACAGGGTTTTAACAATTTGAAAATAAAGACCTCAAATGAGTTCTTATCTCCAATGAAGGTGTGCTATGTACCACTTCCATGTAAAATGTAGAATAACTTGCAAAAAAAGGGAAAAAAATCCAATCATTTTTTAGGACTGGGGACACTTCAGTACATGCAGAATTAACTAAATGCTAACAAATTTGTTTCTATTGTAATTGGTTCAGTTCACCTACAATTAATAGCACTTTGTGTTCAACCAACCACATGACTAGTCAACCCACCAAGGTATGCTGGAATGGTGAGAGACACACACTTACCTCGAGGAGGACTGTCCAAAAATTATGACAGTAGACGAACAAATAATTTTCGTTCCAAAATCTCATCAAGTTGTTGGAGGGAAGAACCAACATTTCAAGAGAATTCTTCTCTACCATTCCCTCCCCTTACCCTTACCACCTTACCCACATACCCCTACAATTTTATGCCCTAACCCCCTCCCCTTCTCCCTCTCCTTCCTAATGTCATTACCTTTTGACTGGTTCACTGGAGTTCCAATGACTTTGCAAGAAGAAAAGCCCCATTAGCCCACCATTTTATGCCCTAATCCCCCCCCCCTTCTCCCTCTCCTTCCCAATGCCATTACCTTTTGACTGGTTCATTGGAGTTCCGATGACTTCGCAAGAAGAGAAGCCAACATCACGTAACAAGAATCTCTTGAAATCGTTGGGTTTGAACTTGATTTGATGAAAATTTCTGTAGGTTGTTTCCTGTACATGATAAAAGAGGTTTAAAACAATAGGTCAATTGTATGCACAATGGCACCATCTCAACTTTGGAATGAACAAAAACTTTAAAGCAGCTCATCGAGTTGGTTATTGAAATTCAACAAATTTTTCCAACCCGTTGGGTTTTCTTCACATACCAATGACAAAGTGTCAAACTTAAACAATCCCTATATCTTACATACAAATTATTGTTTTGGGGTCTAGTACTTTAATTTGGTTGTCAAAATTTGTTACCAGACACTTTTTTAAATAATGCATGACACTGTTACATGGGAGGAAATTACAAGATTTAAAATTTTAACTTTTTCGAAACAATTTGGATATGAAACTTGACCTATTATGTTAACTTTAAGCATTGTCCTGTGGTACTGACCCTTCAACACTCTCATTAAATTATCCCTATCATCTCAATGAGCCCGTTTTAAAGTGCATGAAAGCAGATGTTGCATTAAATATGAATGCATGCAATAGTCCCATAAAATACATACAACTACAACAATAATTGTCCTGAAAATCAAAAGTAGTACACTGTATGGAGATAGCAGCGAGACAAAATAATAAGTTATTACACAAACTACGATTCAGGATGCCATGGCCAACAAAAAATGTCACCAATGATATAATAATTTTATTACAGACAATTTTGATGAATTAATCATCAACCCAGACAGTTCTAGTTCTCCAAACCTGTGTGTACTTATTTCTAGTCTCGCCCACAGCTGCCTTACACATACAGTATTTTTAGCCAGACACAATCCTAGTACACTGCTTCAGGGCACACCCTGGAGAGGTAGCAAGGCCTAATGGGTAATAAAAACACTCTCGGTGCATGATGTGTGATATGCACTACCTGCACTCTGCCATTTTTACTTTTTTTTTTAATAAATCTTGTATCAATCAAAGAACCTGTGACAATGGAGAATTTCTGCAAACTACAGATAATACTGCAGTTTGAGGTGATGAACTATTTCTGGCTTTTAAGTTCAAAGCAAAACCAAACATTTGACAGCATGTTCACCTGAAGCTGCAAGTACAGCCATGCTTTGCTGTTGCAGCTTGGTACATGGAACTGCAGCCTTGCTGCCTTGACATGCCTTAGAGGCACAAGTTTAAATACACAGGCTTGAAAAGCACAGTGTAAAAAAAAGTTTTCATGAATGGTTCTTGATGTCAAACAGGAACTGATTTTGAGGCTTGCGAGTGCAATGATACACTGTCACTTGCCACAGACAACTGTGAGGAGTGTGAATTTTTTGCGCACCTAGACGAAGAATGAGAGCTCATATAAAAGTACAATAAAACAGCATACCAACCACACCCCTTAATTTCCTGAGGAGCATGATTTGTAGCACACCTGGAAAATCTAAAACTCAAAGGTCTGGACAAATCTAGGTGAAAGGAAGATGTGCTTGGCAATGAGAGGAATGAGTCATAACACAAAAGGACATCTTTGTGTAGCATTTTGCTGGTAGCAATTCATTATCATGGTTTACTATCAGTACTTGAAAGGTTACTGTATTTTAATACTTGGCATGCATTGGACAACTTCCAACATTTCAAAAGGGTCATAGTATTTTATATGTTTATAAATTATCAGAAACTGATGAACAGACCTTACCTGCAGTTCTGAACAAAACATGATTCCTACCACCATATTTCCTGTGACAAGACTTAACACATCCAGGATCCCTTAAAGGGGTGAAATGATGTGCACTTTGAAGTTTGTTTTCATTGATTTTCATGTGGGAAGAACTGCTTTTTATGAGCATTCAAACCAATTTTACCCTGGCTAGCACAGACCTGATACAACAGCTTGCTTGCCATTTGTGATGGGGAGATGTCATGTTAAACAATGCACTTCTAAGGGTTAGTTAGTTAGTTAGTTAGTTAGTTAGAGTGTTACGGCCCAGTTTCCAACCTATTGGTTCAAGTCGAGGCGGCCACAGCCTTCTTTCAAGATGTGGCATATCTAAGGGAGTGAACAGAGAGCTTTGAGTCTTGACATACAAAAGCAACATTTTAAAAATACTTCAAAACATTTACTTGCAGCAAACCAAACAACATGTTTGTTTTCAGTTGCTGCCCAGTGGAGACAGGTATGCAAAAAAAACATCTCAAAACATCTTTGAAAATGTTTCCAAAGAAATGTAATTTCAATTCAATGAAAACAAGTTGCAGGATGTTTTTCATTTCAGAAATGTTTTGGGAATGTTACTACTGTATACAGGCTTTCAGCTGTGTACTGTATATTGAACACACACCTGTAACATGTTTCCTGCAACAAGATTTAACACATCCAGGAACCCTTAAAGGGGGGGAGGAGGTGAAATTATGTGCACTTTATATTTTGTTTTTATTGACTTCCATATGGAGGAACTGTTTTTTACATGTACCCATTTGAGACACTTTTACTCTGGCTAACACGGACCTGGTACAAAAGCTTGTTTGCAAGTTGTGATGAGGAGCTGTCATGTTACATGATGCATTTCTTATCTCTCTAAACTTTAAATGCACGCTGGCTCTTTCTTTGGCTGTTATAAATTTAAAAAATCCAAATGTTATCCCTACTCCATTGCTTTCAAATGCAAAGTATCATGCACAATAGCAGCAGGTTCCATTTTTAAAAACTTTGGTATGACCAGGTCTGGGAATTGAATCCAACACTTTTTAAATGAGTGTCAGATGCTCTATAAGTACCAATAAGACTTTACATCTAAGAATTCTACTAAGAGTTATGCACAATCTTAAGTTTGATGCCCAGTACCTAAGTCAACATTGAATCATACTGAAAGGCCCAGTTCTCTCACCCCAAACAGTACCAGTTCTCCTAACCTTCTTACTTAAGCCCCTCCCACAATTGTCAATCTAAGTTTATTGCTTCAAGGTGATTAAAGAAAAACTCAATTTATATAATCAAAACACTCTCAGTACCATTCATGCTGTGTAATGTAAGTTTTGGTACTCTGCATTGTTTGAATTAGTTGTCAATCAAAGAGATGAGCCAATAGAGAATTTTGGAACCCCCATACCAAAATTGTATTTTGGGGTGAGAGGTTTGGACCTTTTAAATTGTGCGTAACTCTCTGAGGAACAGGCCTCTGGTCTTTGCCTTTGGCCAGTGTACTGCATGTATCTACTTATTTTCAGGGCATAAAATGCCATCAGCTCTTCACTTTTGACCTGACCTGATTTTGAAGTTGTTAAGGTTTATAGAAGAGATATGTACAGTATGACCGACAAAGTAACAATAAGCTGCAAGTCCAACGCAATTGTTCAAAAAAATCTTTCATCAGAATATGAATTTAAAGTTGGTGGGAAGTTGGACTAATTGTATTAAATCATCTACCAACCCTGACTAAATGGCAGGGGGAACTCAGTACTACTGTATAGCTTCATTTCAGGAAATTTAGGTAGGGGGTATTACTGCAGCTCCTTCTCGAGGAAATTTTGGTATTTTTAGGAATATGCTGGCATGAGAAGGGGAATCATTTTTTCTATACATGACAAGAAACAGGATGTCTCTTACACTGGTGCCATTGTTGTTGTAATTCAAATAAACTATGACTGTTTAAATGTCTCCTCACCACTAAAGTACCAGAAACATTTTTGTGTGTGTGTGTGTGTGTGTGGTATGTAGCACCTACAGGCAGCCTGATGTAAGCCTTTACTATCAAAAAGTTACAAATTTTGACCTGGAATCTAAAGTTAGGCTTAAAAAGAATGTGTCTTCACAAAGAAATATGGAACAATATTGCCTGAACCATTTTTATTGTATCGGTACACTGGCAAACATTGGAAATATCAAGGGAAATATTGTGTTTAAAATGTTCCAACAATGAGTACAAAGAAAATGGCTCAGACACTATCCCACAGTTTAGTTTTAACCATAAACCCCAGAAATAGCTACATCTCTTCAAAATACTATGTGCAAGAAGAGCCATAAACATCGCATCATTTGAAATGTTTGGGTGAACGAGTTTTTCTTGAGCAACAAACAACTGAATTTCTATCTGTGGAAAACTTATTTTTAATTATCTATCAACCTGTATCAGTAAATATTAGTTTTAAAGGGATGAATTCCTTTTGCAAAACAAATTAAGCAATATTTTCCTTTAACCATAGTGCCAGCCTAACAACCTAAGTATTTAAGCTTTAAAAGCTACACAGCACTGTCCTTGTCTTACAAACTAACATTTGGACGATTACTTTCAATTGAAGTATAGTAATAGAAAAAAATATTGACCCAAGAATGTAAGGATGCTAAGATTTTTTAGGATTTTAATTCAGCGCTATTCATGTTATTCTTAAAGGGAAAGAGTAGTCACATCAACTTGAAGTATTAAATGTAGTAATGTAATTGGCTGTTGAGAGTCACATGACAATTTTTTTTCTCTCTTCAAATGTGAAATTCACTGCTTGGTTTACCCTGGTTATGAAATACTGAAGTATAGAAGTAGAATGAAAGATACTTTGAAGAGAAATAAAAAAATTGTGATATTTAGTTGTTGCTTTGAAATAAGTTTGGTGGGACTGCTCTTGACCTTTTAAAGGTAAAGAGCAGTCCCCCTAAACCTATTCTGAAGAAAAAGCTACATAACACAATTTTCATCTTATTTTTGTCAAAGTATCTTTCTTTACATTTTATGATTTTACTATTGCATATTAAAGGTAAACCAAGCAGTTATCTCTGGTAAATTTCACATTTGAAGAGAAAAAACATTGTCACATGACTCCCAACAGCCAATCAAGAAACTGGACAGTCTACTACACTTCTTCAATTTGGGATGACTGCTCATGCCCTTTAATTTAATCATCTAATTTACTTGCTTTAACTTTCTTTGTACTGAATTATTTTGAGGATTTTTTTTTAATTACTCATATTTGAACCTCATTATCACTCTGCTTCTGCTTTCACTGTTTACTCAGGTCAATTTTTATTTTCAAAGTATACATGCATGCTGCATTTATGTGTGGATTTCATTTTGGCTTTTTATTTTTATTGCTGTGAATCATCACAGAAATCACTTTATATTTTTACTTTTGCTTGTTCCTTTTGTTTGCAACAAGGACCTCAGGTTGAATTAGCTATCTGACGAATACACTAGGGTTTCTCTAGACCTACTTAAACCTGTAGAAAAAGTAACCCAACTCAACCACATCCCTGCATCTTTGGACAGTTCTACTGAATAATACCTGTCTGTTCATAGGAAGCTAATGGAAAATTAATGCTTCATGCCAAAAATCAGGCTGAAGCTACAAACTGGAAGCTGAAGTAACTTGCAGCTGTCTAGGCAAAGCTGCAGCCATACTTTAATAGCCTAATCCTTTCACCCCAGTTGTAAACAACTGTCTTCAATTCGTTCTGCATTTTTTTTAACTAGCTGTCAATCAAAGAGCTAAGCCAATTGAGGATTTATATCGACAACTACAGAAATTTGTTAGGGGTGAGAGGACATGCCTTTTAATTTTAGATGCAGGAGTAAGGTTAGGGTTTAAATTTTGCGTAGCAATTTTGAAGATTTTTGAGGTCTTTCACACATTTTTCGTGAAAATGCAAGGGTTATGCACACACAAAACTGCTACACAATTTTTCATTTGTGTAGCGATTTGGCCTGTTTGTGTAGCAAATTGCGATGCGGTACTGGATAAATTATTCCCTGAATGTATGCAATGTAACAAGCAAAGTGTCTGCAGCTACTGGAGCTTGGTTGTAAAGGTTTGAGTGCATAGGTAGCTGCAACAGACTATTTTGACATATCACATGTATGTTCCTTAAATGGCAAAATATTGACCAATCCGAACAGCTGATTTATTTTGCCATTAGTGGGGTCCATCAGGCTTCAAATCATCTCACTTTTGTTGTCCATATTCAATTCTAAACTTTCTTATTCAGTATAATTGAGGTACAATCAAGAGGTATTTTAGTGTACAGCCATTCAAGATACAGGTAGGCAAAAAATTTCAAAGATTTAAGCTGATGGAGCCCAGCTATGGACCACTTCATCAGACTGTCACTTTACTGTTCGGATTCACTTATAAGTTGCTTTAAAGGCAGTCATTCATCACCCTAAACTACAGTTTCAGTATGCATACATCAAAACTCTTGAATGGTACAGCTCTTTGATTGGCATCACATTCAAACAATGCATCATAGCTAAATTACACAGCATGGGCACTGAGAGTGTCTTGATTACACATTATGGACTTGTATGGCCACTGAGACAAGCCATGAAGCAATAAACTAGGATTGTGTCTGGATAAAGATGAGTTTTAAAATGTGGGAGGGGCTAGAAGTAAGTAGGCTGGGAGAATTGGAACTGTTTGGGATGATGAAAATAGGCCTTTAAATGAAGTAAAAACCATCTCATTACTGTCATCTTTTTCTTTTTGATGTATGACGGCCAAGCCTGTGGTTCCAAGATAAACCTGCCCCCTGGCTTGAGGGCCAGAAATATTCGACGGAAGAAACGCTTCAAGCCATCATCTCCCCAGTTGAGGTGTATCCACTTTGTGATGCTTAGGGCCAAAATTGTGTCATATTCTTCCTTCTGAGTTTTCAAGAGATCATCCTTGCTGAGAACAAAGTTACCCTGTAGAAGGAAATAATCAGCAGAAAAAATGGTGTGATTTGATGACTTTCTTTCAAAAATAGCTGTTAACTGAATTTCACAGAAAATAGCCGTGAAAATAAATTTTCCCCCAACATGAGCTCCTTATTCTTTTTCCAATGATCATCCTGATGAATGAGAATGCTTCTGAGATCTTTTTTTTCGTGCATGTGCGTGGGGGAAAGTCATGCCCCCTGCCCATCTATCTATTTTCATCCATTCCCACCTCACATCACTTCATCATTGGTCTCCAGTTTCTAAACTACTGTACTGCTGTACTGCATAGCAGCAACCAGTTAGCTCAACAGGTGTAGTAGGTGCAACATTTGCATTTTTATGGGACACATAAGTCTTCCAGAAAATAAAAAAATTTCAATTGATGTAGTAAATTAGATGATGTGTAACAACACATCACCACAAATGTGCCATGCTGTTGCCTATAGTGTCAACTAAATAATAGGGAAATGTTTACGTAAGGTTGTAAATATGAGTCAAGTTCAAGTTCTGTTTCAAACACAGTTCGAATACAATTCAAGTATTTCCCTTTAAGACGCCTCTTATGACAGGCAGGAAATACCATGGGCACATTCCTCAACCCCTAGCCTACAGAGGAGTTAAATTTTGCCATCTGCCACGGCCAGCAACATGAATAGGCCCAATGTACATGATACAAAATCTGGATATTAACAAACCTTTTAAGTAGCAACAACATGTGCCAAGACACTGCACTTTCCGAATTTTCTCTCAAATAATCCCTTTTTAGAAGCCAGGCATATCTGATCTTGTAGTTTTGTCAAGTAGCAACATGCACATTCTTATCGTGGCCATAACAATTGTAAATAATTCCTTCCCACATTCATGTTTTTCGCATATTGGGCAGCACTATGTACAGCAGGAATTTGTGGTTTGTTCATCTTCCTTAATACATCCCACAATTGCCTGCGGCAACCATAATTATGAAAAGGCTCTCATTCATACTGTATTACTCCTCAGTTTTCTTGTTGAAGACAAAATATGGACAGGTTCTGACCAACACGTGTCCAACATAATGCTGTAAAATAATGCAACCATGCCTTAAAAATGCCCACACACCACCCACCCAACATCCACTGCAAATTTGTGAACTTACTCTTGTGTACACAGACAGGTTTAATTTGGGGCACCTCTGAGACTGTAAACCATATTACTGGAAACTGTACTCAGTATAGAAGCTGTGATCACACAGTTCTTACCGAGTAGAAAAGGGTTCAGTACTCTTTATTATTTTGATTTGGTTTTGTGGCATGCCCTGGTGGGAAGCACTTTTGATATTTTGTTGTATAGTACACCTAATGGTTCAAAGAAATTTATATTAGTTCAAAGCATTTGTAGCCTTTTTAGGGGGTTAACAGCACCCTCCTCCCCATATCTCTAGAACAGGCTTCCTCAAATAGCAGCCGCACGCCACTTGTGGCGCGCAACATGGTTTCAAGTGGTGCAAAAAATTACTAGAGGAATATTGAAAAATTTAACTTTTCATAACTTTTTTGGCAAGAATTGTTCTGTCTCAAAACTAGGTACTGTAAATGAATCTAGTACTTCCCACAGACTGACGTCACATACCGACAAGGATGTGATAACGTCCTAATTGTTCTCACAAGAAAGTAAAACCAGGGTTACTGTTTACATTCATTAGAGTCAGTGCTTCGTCTATTCACTGGTAGTTTGTGAAAAATTTTGGCCGGGAAAATTGAACAAATGTTGCACCATTTTGCATGTAAGCCCCTTCTAAAACGCAAACATTTTCAAAAGGGGGAGGGGCACACCCCCTACACTATTATACCCCTCCCCCAGGACAGCCATCAGTGGCGCATTATATTAGTAGCATTTAGAAATGTAGTGCTCCTGAAAATTTAACTGAGGAAGCCTACTCTAGAATCTGAGTACAAAGAGTATACACAAAAGACACATTTACTTAAAGCCAGTTGGTCCTCACCCAACACTACCTATATAACTTTTATAGCAGACTACAGAATTTTTGGATTGGCATAGCTCTTTGATAGACAACAAGTTCAAAGAGTTCAGAGTCCTTTAGCTCATATTACAGAGCATGCAGTCAGTGCTCTTATGACACACAGAGTCATGTACTGTATACTCACTCTGAAGAAATAAACTGAGGTTGTGTCTGGATGAGGACCAGTTTTTAACTAAAGACAGTTGTGGGAGGCTTAGGTATAAAGTACTATATGTTAGAAGAAAGAGAACTGTTTGGGGGGAGAGGGTTAGGCCTTTTTTTAATTAAACTAAGACTTCTATTGAACAATGGGAAACTGAGACCACTCTTTTAGGTCATGGGCTGTATTTATTTTCCTTGAATCTTTGCCTACCACTGTTGCAGCAACTTGCAGGGGTTACAATGAATGCATTAATTTGGAGACAGTTGCCTATTCTTAAGGCAAGGCCCTCACACACTATAGAAGCTCCTTGATTGTAATAATATTATGAATAATGATATTATAAACTGTAAATAACAGTTTTAAAAACAAAATTGATCCACTTTTGACAGAAAGAAAGGGGCTATATACAGTAAGCTAAAAATGGCTGCCTGCCCCAGTGTTCAAAGATCTGTTGGTGAGTATTCTGTGAGTTACTGTAGTTTTAACAATGCCTCCTCTTCCTCCAGTTTTTGAAGTACCAAATCAATGCCATTAAACCTACTATAGTGATGTGAAGTAGGTTAAGTAGAATATATACAGTACTACATTAAAGGTTGTGAACATAGTGATCACATTTTTTTCCTGCAGAAGATACATTTAGTTCAGACTTCTTTTGGCACACCTGGTTTGTGTGAAGAAAACGAAATATGTTCATGAACACAGTGTTCACAACCTTAATGTTATCCTGTAACAATGTAAGCCTTACATTTTCAATTTTGACAGGAAACAGACAATTTCAGTAGTAACAAGATGTCACATTCACAGGAACTGTGGCCCTGTACCTCATTATCATACTCAATTGATCTGATACTATGCCAATCATCAATTTCCTTTTCTCTCTAGTAGTATACTACTTCTTCACTCATCAATGGACCTATTTTGGGAAATTAATGGGTAACCCCTAAGCTGTCAGCCTGTCATCGCAAACTAATTTTTAGAGAGCAGCTTATTTTCACTAATTTTTTCTTATTTTTCTGCTGTAGCTTTAAGTAATTTGAGACTTAAATATTGCATACCAAATGTACTATAAAATAATATGTTAACTCCTTATTCATGTCACAATTCAGTACTTTAATAGTCACAATTCACAAGAGACAAGTGAAATTGGGTAAACTAGAATGCAAATTGGGGCAATTGCACGGAACATGGTGATGTACTGTCTACTGTACATGAATAGCAAAGGACCAGGGAACCTCCTTGCCAGAAAATTTATTTGGGTAATTGAAAGGAACGTGCTCTGCAACTGATGCAAAATATGACTGTTTTTCCTTCTTCTGAATATGAAATGATGGAATGTTACTCTATTGGCTCACTGAGTTGGTTCATGAAATTCAACAAATATTTCCAAAGCTATTAAGCACTTTTCTTCACATATTTTACCAAGGGCAAATGGTCAAACTTAGACAATCCTCATATCCTACACATACAAATAACTGAACATACTGTACTGTACAGCAGGCATTATATGAGTGAGTAATTAGTGGTTCAATTCAATTTTTCAAAAATTTGTGACACTTTTTCAAATTGTGCACAAAATCGCTTTAACTCAGGACACCACAAAATGCAAAATTTTAACTTTTTTGGTTAACTATTGGATATGAAACTTGACTACTTTGTTATACGGTAGTGACCCTTTAATACCCTCATTTAGTTATTTATTTCAACTCAATGAGATCCTTCAACTTACATCCCAAAAATATTTGATATTACCCCAGCCTAAACAACATTTGAAAAGGGAATACAATTATCTCACCTATTTTATGATATTTTCAATGTTTCTACAAATTTAAAATCTGTGATACAGCCCACTGTGCAGTATGTACAAAGTAAAACAAGGGTTGGGAAGGGACTCCACTTTCTCAACTTTCCCATGACAATTTTCCCCCTTGTTTCATCAGAACTTTTCGCACTACTTGGGAATGTTTCTAATTATATAAGGTTTTAGCTAATGCTTCCTCTTTAGAGTTTAACTATTCAACCCATTTCAAAACCCTTGCAACTAAATTTGTTCAGAATTTTGACTTTACTTCTGTGTGCGGCTTGATATGGAATGTACTGTAAGCTCACAAAAATTGAATTGTTGTGTGACTGGACTTTAAAATTAAACTATCATTAAAAATGTCGAATTACTGTAGATGCAGCTTGGTGGTGTAAATATTCAGTAGCACAGTACTCCATACCATCTACTGTACAATCTACATTCTACCATTGCCATACATAACAGTAGTAATGGCCTAATTGGCTTGATAGGAATAAGGCACCTTGTGAACATTTGGTGACAATTATATTCCTATTAAAATGAAGTGTTGATCATGGTCTTTTTAAATTCTTCCCTAAATACAGCATTCTACTAGGGTCCTGATGGTGGAGGACCATGATTGCCAGAACTGCAGTTCAACTTTGTCCAAAAATTGCCAAAAATATCTTCTGTGCTATATGCCATTTCATGCAGTGTTCATAGGCCTACGGCCCACAGTAACTAACACACAATAGTCATGCCTGAGGAATTAATCATGCAATTTACCAAGCTTTGAGAAAAGCTCTGCAACCAAGAAAGTATAGTACTGTATAACTAACAATGCACAAAACACCAAGCAATTACAGTACCATACAGTACACAGGTCAAATGCCTCCACAAGCCCCTGATGTTTAGGTAATTGCAAAGAACTGTCACAATTAGCAATATAAGCCTGGCAGGCACAGTGATGGTTTTTTATGCTGTTGGTAACTCTGGTATCAGGCACAGGGCAATTCTGTGGTCAGGGGAAAAGTCTCTGAAACTTAAAATGGTATTTTTGTAAATTTACAATTCTTTGGAAAAATCAGGACCATGGCAAACTCCTTGCAAGAAAGACTGGCAATGTATGCATAATTTCAAAATTGTAAGCAGCAAACAAGTAAGGGCTGTAGTTTGTCCCCCATATCTACTGTATTTCCAGTACACAGCTCTGTAAAAGAACTTGTCATATTGTAGCGTCTTTAGATTCAAAATACACAGTATCACTTAAAAATATTGGAAAGAAAGGGAAAAACTGTCTTCTTTGACAACAGACACATAGCTGTTGGAGAAGCACCTGAAAATGTACCTTTCCTAGCAGTCAAACAGCAATAATTTAGCTGGTTCAGTATGCGTTTGATACAACACTTGATTCCACTCGTAATTTTGAGTTCAGGAAATCACTCCTGACCAAATAATTAATTTGGCATACTACTTAATAGGCCTATAAATGTTCAGCCAACCCATTAGATCAGCACTAGCAGTACCCTAAAATAAGAGACAGCTCACCATTTTGTAGAGAATTAGAACAGAATGGAATCTGTTGTTCTGGTGACTACACTATTTCAATGAAAGTTTGCATACAGCACATGTGCAAAATGACACTACAAAATGGAAAATGGCTTTCAAGCTAGAAAACTGAGAATTCTATTGATGGGTCTGTTTAAAACATGAAAGTTTGATGTTGCTTCATCCAATTTGTACTAAGGATGTTATGCAATGTGTACTGTAGGTCTCACTGTACTTGCAAGTACAAAAGCCAGAAATTTATGGGCGTAGGGGGGTAAATGGGAGGGGAATTAAGAGTACAGTTAGTAACAGTTTATGGTACTAGAGACAGGAAAGGGTATGTGATGGTAGAACAGGAACTTATAGTAATTATCCCATATCTATGCATGATATGGTACAGTATTTAGTCTTGTTTATGACAACCAATTTGACAGTATGGTGCAAAAGTCACCATGATTGAGGGCTTCCCACCAGACCCAAGGTTCACTCAATCCAAGACTTTAAAGATCAGTTAATAAAATTTACATTAAACTGTTAGACTGTTAAAGCAGGGTTATACAGCACGGTTACAGTATGATTAAGGTTAAAAAATACAGAACATATGCCAAGGAATCAGGGTTCAAAATTAGCATTGGTTCCATCACTTGCCCATCGGCTTTATTTGAACCCCGTGATGTAAAATTGTAAATTGCTTTGATCGGAAGTTTATTCTCATATTTCGGCAAAAATATAATATATACAGGTACAGAGAGGAAGTTGGTAGCCTAGTGTATGAATTGACAAATTGATTACACTGGCACTGTCTTGCATGGCCATCATTTTTTTAAAGAATAAGCATGATTTGGACTTGCGCGATGGGCTTAACTGACTAAAATTGGTCTTGCAACTTGCCCTGAGCTAGCAGGCTTATGCTAATTTTGAACCCTGCAAGGATTCATGGATGTAAGTCTCTGGTAGATTGATTATGGTATGGTTACCACTGCAGATAATGTAGAGTATGAAAAAGTCCTGGAGGTCAGAATAGCTACTGTACTTTTTTCTCAAGTCCTCCCAACCCTCTGGGTAAAGGGACCTTCAGCAAAACCAAAACTTCAAATGCTTCCAAAGAAGCTACTGTATTATGTCCACTGAAGAAGAACACTTGATCAACCTCATGGCCTTCAGACCATTTACATCATTGGTCTGTCATGTATGGCTCCATTCTTGACTGGCTGAATTATACTTCTGTACACATGATCTTAGCCAAAAAGCTGAGAAAATGTGTGTGCCTCTTAAACTATAGAATTTGAGGCTATATGCTTTAAGTTTTTACTGTGGTGATAAGGTTTTTAACAGGGCTTGAAAAAGTATTATTTTGCAGGAAGGGAGTAAAGATTATTTTAATACCAGTAGGAAAGTACAATTTCCCACAATTCTGCAAGTACTTTCACATTAAGTAGTGAGAAAAGAAATTTCCCCCCAATTGCCAAAATTTCCCTCCAGATACCCAAATTTCCCTGGAAGGAGCCTCCTGGCTTAGCTCCCTTTTTCACCCATGAATTATTCAGTCTAAGTACTTTTTTGCAACTGTACTATACTGTTAACAGTACTTAACCTTGGATCCACTGCATCTTTGATGTACTGTGCAATGTAGTATATGTACAAACTACTCGACTTGTCCGTGGTTTTTGCACATCAGTGTATTTCATGTGCAGGGATGTAGCTATGGTGATCAGCAGTACATGATGGGCAAATGCAGGCAGCAACTGCAACTGCAGACAGCTTATGAAGAAGAATATATATGCTATCCACTAGTTACCACATGCGCACCTAGATGCAAACAGCACTCTAGTCAAAACTAAAGCAAAATTAAAAATCTGTAATTGTACTGCAGATGGCCGGTGCAGTGACTTTTCTTAAACAGCTAGCTACAACTTCTGAATATACAGCAAAGTATAACCACTCACGATTTGAGGCCTCCAGCTTAGTGTGTCATACAATACACTTGACAAACTGACTAACTGTACCATTATCCCAGGCCCTGGGTCCCAATATATCTCCCTCACATGTGAGTGACACACATCTTTCACAATAAAAAGCTACTGTACATGTAATATAAAATACTAAATCTCACTTTCCTGTCCTGTGCATTTCAAGGCAAGTTATACTGTACTGAGTATATGGTCATTACCTTGCCATATAGTAACTCTGCTGGCTTCCTGCCAATATCTTTTTCAGTCACTCTATTCTTTCTCTGGCCTTGTCAACTCAAAAACAGCAATACTGCAGGCACCCAAACTAAATGTATACCGTAAATTTAAAATGCATATACTGTACATACAATATAAAACTGGTCTTGTGCTAGCTTCCACATTTGTAATACTGTACACTGCTGTACTAGTTGGATCATTTCAACTGATTTTGCTTATGTTAGCCTAGTTAAAATTTATTCCAATGACTAGAAAAGTACCACATGTATGAATTACTAAATACAATAAAAGCTAAGTGTATTGTTCAGCACTGTCCTCTTGCACATAAATTCTTTCTGTATCTGTACGTATGGGATGATAAAGTATAAACTATGGTACAGTATGGTAATTGGTGAGAGAAGGAAATCTCATTCCTTTCCAATGCAGTGTTGAATTGACATAGCAAATTTGAGGTTTCTACAGCAATTGAACTCAGTCAAAAAATTCCATCCTTATCTGGAATGTCCTGTATGTTAATGGTATACTTGTAGTTGTACTTTACAAACATCTGCTACACAAATTATTTACATTTTAGGTAGCAATTTTTCCAACTTTTGCAGCAAAATTTCATGCAATAGATGAAAAATCATTCCCCAACAAATAACATGTCTATAGAAGTGGTCAAACTGCTCGGCTGACATTTTGACGTCTGCTTGAACAGCTGGCCCATGTATGCACCCATCAATTTTGAGAATGCCCTCTAGCTAGACTGAGCGGTGCAGTGTCATTATAGTGTGTGTCATGCACCGATTTCCTATACATGGAGAGATCATACTGCACCACACACTGTCCCTACCGTACCTGTGAGAAAAGGCTTAGCAAGATGGCTGTCTGCTGTGTTTTTGAGTGAAAGTTTGGACTAGCTCAAGAAGTTCAAACCAACAGGTTTTGCAAGAAAGTTGAAATATTTTCAAAATAATGCAAGGTACGGTCAAAATCACTACAATTACTGTATTGCAGGAACATGTCATTGTTCCCCATTTAAGTTAACCTTTTGTTTAAAATATTAAAGTATTCGTCAAATCACACAAGTCATAGCTGCACAGCAGCAATCTTGTTGGGCCTTTTTGTCCTCGTCAGTGGCCACAATCTACAAATACGACACAGGTTTAACATGCTCTGTCCATGTACTGTATAGGAAGACAGGACAGTCTGTGGCACTGTCATGTTTACAGCATCAGTATGCAGGGATAGCAACCAGTTCGAACATTGTGTTCACAGACTCACTTTCAAGCCTTTTGGCACTTCAGGGCAATGAATTTAAACACCCTCAGGCTTCGATAAATTCATTTTTTATTACTTGTCCATCAGGCTACGGATTCCCAAAGTCTACTTGTCCGCATGAATATGCACTGAGTCCATATCTAATTATCTAGTACTAGCCATTGAATTCCTATATGAAGAAGAATATTGTGCTGCTTGACCGGGAGGCTACAATATTGAGCAGTTCACTCGTCCGAGTCATTTTTTACGTGCCCTGGACTGTCAGGCGGGCGATTTGTCGAAGCCTGCACCCCTCTGGTATTAGATCTTCCTGAAGCTTACTCGAACCTGGTGTATTTGCGGAAATCAGTTGTGCTTGTGTGGGTTCCTAGTCACCTTGGCATACCAGGGAACGAAAGAGACAATACACTTGCTAAGAAGCCCTTCAGATGGACGTCACCAACATCTGTTTGCCCCATACCGACTACCGTGCTAAGATCAATGGCTTCCTAAAATCAAAATGGCAAGAAGTGTGGGATTCCTTTCCCGAAAACAAATTGTATTGAGTCAAAGCTACAGCTGGAGCTGGGGGGAATGGAGTCCCCAGTAAAGGGAGGGATGATTTAGTCCTAACTAGGGCCCGCACGGGGCACACTTACCTTACCCACGCCTATTTACTTCACGGAGATGAAAGACCACACTGCATACCTTGTGATTGTGCTGTCACCGTCAGTCACATTCTCGTTGACTGCTATGAATACTCCCACATTCGCCAGAAATACTACACCGTACCGGACCTGGAAACCTTGTTTGAACAAACTGATTCCTCCCTTATTCTTGGCTTTCTCAAGGAAAGTAAACTTTATAGAAATTTCTGACATGACTCCCATCTTGTTCCTTTTTTTTTAGTAGGATTTGAGCCCCTCATTTTTACATTTTTACTTTTACATTTTTTCTTTTACTTTTTCAATGTAACTGTCCAACTTGGTGACACCATATAACACATTCGTGTTGGGTGTGTGACCGTGTGTCGTTAAACCCCATCTAACTAACTATCTAACAAATGTAATGCAGGGGTGTGTCAAAGTTCCCCAAATGTGCCAAAGCATCCTAGCAGATGCAGTATGGTCCCATGACTTTACTGTACAAGAAATGTACCACTTAAAGTCCATGTATGGGCCAATTGCACACCAGAGGATTTGCATCAATGTGCAATTGTTTGCAGGCTCTTCTAAGAAACACTGATTGACCTCTCCCAGGTCCGAAATGCAATTTATAACTTAAGCGGTTGCATGTAGTGTGCATGTTCTGTACAGTACATTATGTTGCACTAAACAGTGTTTGTGCACTCAAGTCAGAGGTGATTAGTTGAGAACAGTTTCACAATTATTTCAGCTTCAATGCAGGTAAATATTTGTAACATAATTTCGACCAAGCAAGGTGGGGTTCACATATTTTGAATGACCACATGAACTGGGTCAAGGCAGAAAGGATATCATGAATGTCAAACTGAAAAAAATGTGAAAACAATGAATAGGGCCTATTATTCTACAGTCCCTGGGTACCCCTCTTGGTAGCCTGCGGAGCAGACTCTGTAGTAGCCGAAAGATGGCGCTCTCTCAAAATCAAAATACACCTCTCTAAACAGTATAATATACAGAGTCTGCAAACCTTCCTCCAGTTTCCATTTACAGGAATCCCACATTTTGAGGGATAAATAAGTAAACATGAGATGGTCACATATGGTGCACGAAACAAGTATGAACAGTGTATTTTGGTACATACAACTGATAAAACGAATGGCGAACAACCTAATTAGCTTTTGCAGGTGGAAAATGTGTACCAGGCCATACGTTCAATACATTAATATTACCTATTGCGAGAGATCTAATTTAGTATTTTAATTTTTGTCGTGACCTCATACTAGCTGGTTGTAAATGAGATTTGCTAGAAGGTTGGCAGGCTATTGTATACCATAGTTATGCCATGTAACTTAGTAGTTGGAAATGTCAACTGTTCAACAGTGAAGCCATTGAAAGACCCATAGTATTATTAATAGTAGTGAAAGTAAGATTTTTGATATTTGAATGTACGTAGTTGAAACGCAACACAACAGTGTTCTTACAGCAGGCTACCCTTTTGGAACCAAATCACCAAATAAACTGTTTTATAGGTCTTAATCATCTGATGTAGGCTGTTGATTGAAAAGTCATTACTCAATTCCTCACTGCAAAAATTGACAAAACTGTTTGTTGGTTTTTATTTTTTAAGTAGAGATGACATGTGCATGCATTTAAGGAAGTGTCCTTGTGGGGATCAAAGTGTGAAGAGCAGAATAATGAGGTAGGCCTAAATTACTCTTGGGAGATTTACTTTTCTGAGCATCTTCCCAACACCACTATACTTGCCAGTACAGCCTACATTTTCGATTTAATTTCTTTAACATGCCACCACACTAGTTCTACTTACACATCTGAACAAAACATTTCCTGGAAACAGGTCAGGTGCCTTGTGACTTGATTCTTCCTTTGCATCTACAGACCCTTCTCTTTGCAGTAATGGCAGCTCACCATAACACTTCTTCATAGAAACGGGGAATTTGCCTCCACCAAAGCCAGCCTTAGATTTCAAAGAATCCTCTAAGCATTGTCGCATACTTTTTCTAGCAAGGCCAATTAACTTCCCATCAATGTCCATACCAACTATTTTCTTTGGCTGAAATGTTTTACCAATGTACAATGTCACATGACCTGTGTTGCAACCAATGTCAAGACAGGTTTTACCTTCAAACCATTGTCTTCTAAAGTAGGTTAAACGAACATCTTTTTCATCTGCATTTCTGTATCCATAGTAACCTACATAGTTTCCATACTGATACTGCTGGCTTTTTTCCCTAAATTTTGGCAATGGTGCATCTCCTTCAGTTGAAGGTACTCTAAACTTTTCTGGACTTCTATGATGTTTCTTGCCTTTCAAATTTGTTGTATGATGCTTTTCATCACAAATTTTTAGAAGCACTTTTGATACATTCGGGGAAGGCTCTGATTTTCGTTTCTGCTTCTTTTTACGTGTAACTTCTGGAATGACTGGAGAAACAATTTTGTCCACAACTTGCTTGGATGGAATTTGGTGAGGTTTCACATCAATGGTTAATGCATCTTTTGCTGCAAACATACTACCTTTGTTTGAGACCAAATCTTCCTCACTCTGACTTCTGAACGAATTCCGCCTCTTCCTTTTTCTTAGGGATACAATCTTCACAAGATTGGGGTTGGTGTCATCTGTATCACTATTGAGTTTCAAAGGATCTCTTATGTCCTGAGGAACAATGACTGGATCTGGATCCTTATTCCTCTCTGGCAGTGGAGAAGACACAGGAGTTTGAGCATTTGCAATTTTTGAAACTTCTTCATCCACTAAACTATTCAAATTTAATGGGTCTGTTATATTTCCTCCAAGTAAAAATTTTGATACAGTCCTGCTCTTTTCAATGGTCCTTCTTCGCTTCTTGTACTTCTTGTTATTGTTTTCACTAGACAAAGAAAATTTCCTTTTTCCATGGTTCCAAGAGGATTGGCCAGCTCCTCTTTCTTTAAAATCAGACCCAGAGGAATCTGATTCCACCTTTAATTTCTTTTCATACTCACAGGAACTGTTCAGTCTCTCTGTACCGCTACCAGTTTCAACTTCTGCTGAAACTTTGCAAGTAGGCAGTGATTGCCCCATCAAGTTCATGTGTTCCACAGTTTGAGCAAAATAACCAGAATTTGAGGGCAAGTGGACATTTTCACCCATGGTAGTTGGTGCAAAATTACTTGGGTCGCCCTGGGTAGGAGCTTCTCGAATTATTTGTGCCGTCGACATGTTGATAAGGTGTCACTCATTTCAGTCTTTTTGCCATCTTCCTACTTGAATTGAAGTTATCCAGGGACCTCTTTTCTACCACCTCACGCGCCAGTCTTCACATCTTGTTTACAAACAGACCAGGTCAGCGCATGCGTAAATAGTCGAACACTGCCCTGAACTTATTTGCATACAGAGGGCACGTTGAGGACGGAGAATAACATGGATGCTTTGTACAATATGCTTGTGTTGCGGTTTACGTACATTGTACAGTAACTTAGCCACGAAGACTTTCCAAACCGAAATGACCACGGGAAATACCCTTCCCAATGAGCATCAGCGATAGTTCTCAAAATGAGTCGAACGTAATTGTAATCCTATTCGATCCTTGAACAGTAGCATAACGGTTTTAAGCTTTGTATCGACAGGAAACGAGTCCAAACGAAGAAAATATCAGGGTGAGCACATTCGCCAGTGAACACACGAGTTGACTGCGTTCATGAAACGACAGGTTTGGTATATACAGCATGCATATCATGTTGATCTTGAAATATAAAATACGCATGCGTCGTAAGAACCTTACATCGATATAAAGAAAATCACCACGAAAGTTTTTGAAAAATTATTCGGATCACGTTCCGTGGAACAACCACCAGAGTTTTTATTTACGTTTTCGTAGAGGTTCTCCTAACATGGGAATTGTTTGTGAAGGGATGTCAATGTATTGCTCTTTTCCCTCGTGGAGTTCAAGTTGCTACATGCAAAAGGTATTGACATCGAACGTTCCACTGCACTGTTGTGTGTCTGTAAGTTCTGTCGTCTGCTGCTGCCCGGTTGTTTTGAATGTTATTTTGCCAAGTCACAGTACAACTTATATCCAGTCTTCTTCACATTGGAAAAGTTTATTACATGCGGCATTGATAAAGACGTGTATCAAATTACTTTGTAAAAGGTGGTTCTTGCAGACTAGACGGCGGGAATTAATAAAGCTAATTGGCAAAATCCTGACGTCACATTTCACGTATTGCGGGCCGGGCCGGCGGATAGCACTAGCTAGCTCCGCGCGCTATAGCCATACAAAAGCCATGCACCGTAACGTCATAACACACGTTTGTATTTTTGCGATTACAATATGATATTGTTATCATGCACGCACGTAAACAAAAGCAACTTCTAGAACTAACGTACGTTAGGCCCAGGATCGGATCCGACTAGCCGCGCGTATCATACAGTCACATGCACAGTCGACGAGTCTAGTATAGTACAAACATAGGCGCAGGGGCCTGCTAGCATTACCGGTACCTAGGCCTACAGGGAGTTGTCAGGCCGGGTGGCCTCATAGTCATACCAAACTACGTGGATCCGGCCCGATCGGCTGTAGCCTTGAAGGCCTATTTGGAAATCACATTCTTCGTGTAGGGGTCGTATACCTAGGCTAGCCTACCTGGCAAGTTTCAGTTGACTGTTCCCAACCCAGTTCATGAACTTGAATGACAGAAGTGTGTGGTCGATGAGTGTAGCATAGCCTAGGCTAGGCCTAGGCTAGGCTAGCCTAAGTTAGAGTGAGTAACGTAGACCCCAAAGAATTGCCAAGTTCTTTTCTTCACTTTTAGGGGCTTTGAAAAGGAGCAGGTTTCCATTTTATTTTTCAGGTTACAACCTATGGTAGGCCAAGGCCTAGACTAACGTTAGTCACACTCAGTGTTCAACCCTCCTCTTGTATTCAACACAAGGGAAGGTTGTTTAATACTGGGGTAGTAGATAAAGATTGCTTCACCGTGACACCCGTATTCAGCCATGCATCCTCAATTTCCCTTGCTTCTGTAAATTCACCTTTGTCCTAAAATTTGTAGGCCTGTTCAATTAGCCAAGGCCTAACGACGTTACATTCCTTTGATTTTAAGCCTGCCTTACATCGCCTTCTAAGAAAAGCTATTTTTAAAGAAATTCCCCAAATTCTTGAATACAAATAGGCCTAGGCCTAGGCTAGGCCTATCTCCGAAAGGTATTTTTCTGCAAAACTGTTACACAGAAGTTGATGATAATTAAGCAGAGAATTTTTTTTCACCTTTGGTATAATTTTATGTGGGATGGAGCCTTAGTTCACTGAAAAGTTTCGAATTATGGGTATTTCCATGAACTAGAGGTTCAATGGGTTTTTTAATAATTTTTTAAATGTAACGTTAGGCCTAATACTATATTTCAAAGAGGGAATACAACAAACCATTGATTCAGGTTTTTGTTAAAGGCCTAGGCCTACCTTTCCAATATAATTGTCTTATAATATATAACCTAAATATTTAATGGTTAGCATTTTCTATAAAATAGTCTAGCTCTTTTGCTTTTGTGCCCCCCTCCCCCCTGATTTTCCATTTTTTTGTACTTTTATGCATTTTGTTCCAATTGTTATACAGTAACTTAGGCTTTTTATTTCTTTTTGAAAGTCTCTTAGTCTTGTACCTCTTTGTGGTAAAATAGAGAATAAATGCCTTGAAACTGAGTCACACTCAAAAAGACCATCTACAGTAGGCCTACTGTATACCCTTTAATTGTGCTGTCACTGTCAGTCACAAACTGTAGTGGTTGACTTATGAATACTCCCATATTTGCCAGAAATGCTACTCCATACCAGACATAAAACTTTGAACAAACCAATTCTTCCCTTATTCTTGGCTTGAAAACTTCGAACAAACCGATTCTTCTTACTGAAATGCTGCACCTCTTGAAAACTCAAAATCCTGTCGAGTGGCTGTCTCGGCGGGATTTTGGACATTGTTTATTAGAGCATAAGTCATCATCTCACACCTTGCTTCCTCACTCCTCTCCGTCTTGTACTAATCCTGAAGGCTGAACAGTGGTGCATAATCTCAAACAATAGATCCAATAAACAGTTAGCAGCAAGTAGTTCCAGTATCTTGTTGGTAAGGAAGTTGTGGTGAATGAGGACTAATTGGGAGCTTTTTTGCTCAATAGATTTAGCAGAAATAACAAATCTGGAGATAGGTGGAGAGAGCCGCAGATAGTGCTGCACTTGGCTAATGGACTTTTTTTCTACATGGAAAGTATACTTATTTCTAACATGACTCCTGCCGTGCTATCTTTTAAGTAGAAATTGAACTCCCCGGTTTTCTTTTTTGCTTCCGCTTTTCCCCTTTTTTAGGTAGTTTTACCCCAACATTGTAACTTGGCTTAACTTGGTGGCACTATATTTAACACATTCATGATGTGTGTAGTTAAACTGCATCTAACTAACTCAAAAGCATGCTATTATAAACTGGGTGCTTATGAATATAGAGTGTAGCTGTTGTCATATAGTAAATTCTATGGCACTAAAGGTTGCTGATTTCATTCCAGAGGACTGACCCTTTTCTGAAAATTTTTATGATCAAAAGGGAGTTTGGTGCTGCCATAAGATATGGAGAAGAATAGTTTATGGCATTAAAAATAAATCAGGATTTTTGGTCCACATTTTGCTGTGAGAACAAAATTAGTTGCAACAGTTAAAATGATGACTACAGATCATCCTGCTGATTTGGACAGTTGAAGGAAACGACTGTGTATATGAAATATGAGTCTAGGGGATTAACCTGAACGTTTGTCCCCTAATTTGTTGGCAGCATAGTTTCAAGGAAGTGTGGCGTAATTGTCCAATGAAATGGTATCAAGTAATGCAAATTCTAACCTAGGTTTAGGGTTGGGCAGTATACGGGTATTGATATGAATACCGGTTCTAGAGGTACAGGTCATAAAAATACTGAAGATATTTGGAGTGCTTCTAATACCGGCTCTCGAAAAAATACTGGTACTCGAAAAAATCACCCTGGACAGGTCGAGATAGGAAACAGGAGTTTAATTATGATTGTGTGTGACAGTAAAGAAATGTGGTAAACAAAGTCAAAGCAGAGGTTTCTGCATGGTAATATAAATGCAATCATATACCCATCTGCATCAAAGTACTGTACAGGAGAACAGGGGTGCCGAGCACAGTTTAAGTTCCTTCCCACCTGACTTTACTACCTGAGATTTGAGAACCAGTACTACCTCAATATTGGTTCTGTGAGCTTTACAGTACTGGTATCAATATTTTCAAGGTACCGCCCAACCCTACCTGGACCTACAATTATCCTTGACAAAAATACATGGAGAAGTTTCGCATCTTGAGCAACACATGGCACGTAGTGAGAAAATGTTTGAAGAGAGTGTTTGGATGATAAATGTCACAGTGTAGGCGTAACCAAGAATAATTGCTGAATGACAACACCATGAAAGCAGCATTTAAATGTATCAAGGTGTAAAAGTGTAATGTAAGAAGTTGGCTATAATTAACTTCTTTGCATATAGCCTGTCTTACTAATAAGGAGAGAGAAGTGAACAAAAAAGGCAATCTATGGATGGTTTAAATGTTAATTTTTGTCAATGAACAATTCAGAAGGCACTTCATAGGAAAAATTCCCATTGATTCAAATAAGGTTTTTCAATATGTCCTAATGGGACATGAAAGGGATGTTCAAATTTCAATTTTGAATCAATGGAATGATGGATTTTTCCATTGTCTAATGGGATTTAGTGGGAATTTCCTCCCGAGTTTGTCTTAAGTAGATCTTTAGAGCTCCATTTGAGATAATGCAGCCTTTCTTTTGAAGACAGTCACTTGTCACCCCATACTAGCATTCAATTACCCTGTCAGTGAAAGCAAAATTTATACTGCTCTTTTAGTAGGATCACATTAAAAAAGACAGAGTGGCTCATATTACAAAGCATGCACCAAGACAGTTCCTGTTTCACAGTAGGACCTGCATGCTACCAGGATGTGTCTTTATATGTAATTAACATATTGTCTCTGCAAGGAGGAGATTTTTAGAAAAAACTGTGGGAGAGGCTGGAATTCTTGAGTTGAAAGAATTGACTCTCCAGGGTGACTATAGCCAACTGTGTTTATATTGTCAGAAAATGAATGATACTTCTTGTCATTCTTTGTGATACTTGTGCTGCCCTCTTACGTGCAGGCCTGTATGGTATGTCCAAGTTTCATCATGCAATGATGCTCCTTTTGCACTAAATAATGACATGGTTATGAATGCCGCTGTGCACTTAACACAGTATGAGTAGAATGGAACCATAGGAAACAAATTTCAATTTTCAATTTATTTTCAGAGTTCCCCAGTTGTGTTACTTCACCTGAATGCCTTGCTATACACAGAAGTCAAACTAGAAGAATTATCATGCCCACGCTTAGTCGAAAGGAAAGGAAGAGAAAGGAAAGTAATACCAAGAGGGTAGCACAAGAAGATCTTCCAGGTGAGTTCCTTTTTTTTTTTTCAAGCAAATGAAGTTTGAACTTTCAATTTAAAAGGACAAAACATGGACAAGACACATGTTCTGTTCCCATGGAGAGGATGTGAGGGTTAAGTCCCACTTAACAGTCCTCTTAGTTTGATATTCATGCAGATGCTGTCATAAGACCTTTAGAATTCTCTGTAACACAGTAAGACCTGAAATGAAAAAGAGGCCAGTTCTGTCTTATGGTATTAGTTAGTATTTCTTATTCATGGTGGAAGAAACTAGGGGCAATCTATGATTTTTCCATCTGTGTTTATTTCGTAACAAAATCAGGTAGGGTACATGGACTTTTTTGTATTTGCTTGGAACCATCTTCAGAGGCTTTGATTTTTACTTGCCTGCAAGTATGAAGCATGTAGTTTAATTTATAATTCTTGGTGGAAGAAATGCAGAGCAATGTATGATTTTTCCATCTGAACTGGCCTTTTTGAAGTAAATTTTACCAAATTTTAATTGAAATTTTTGAGTTGGTTAACTACTGGACTTGCTGTTGTAATTTTAGACCATATTAAGAAGACTTTTTGCCCTTTCATGTTTGGGTTACATCATGAAACCCTTTAAACCAGGATAATAACTACTAGGGGTATTCATTCTAACCATTATCTTTCACATTGGTGGTTTCATATTGGTCCCATTGCAGGTGATATAGAGGTGCAGTCTACCGAACCTCCCTCTCTCAATGATGAGAAGCCTGTCATAGAAGGTGGCATTGCAGAGTTGAATAGTAGAGCGTGCTTGAAGGAAGAAGAAATTAATTCTGACATTGACCATGCAGAGCATCATCTTGAAGGACTGTGAGTTAAATCATGAAGCTGTAACATTATGCTCTTCATATCTAGAAGCTGTACCTCATTTAGGAACCAATAAGTTTGCATATCACATATCAGTGTTTATGAAAGTGAATACCGTACATAATATAACCTGAACAATCACAGTAAACACACACAGGGCTTGCATTTAGGGCTTATCTACTTATTGTCTCTTTTCTATAGCTGTAACCCCAGTCCCAATTTCACTTGAAAACTAATTAAACCCTCCTAACTACAGTTGATCTTATCTGATGGCCAAATTTACAAGGGACGGCTTTTGAGGCGGCAATAAAAAATTAAGCCCAAAAAAATATTAGCCGGGTAAAAATAAAAAACAAGTTTAGTTATATCACATGCTCAATTGATTGTGAAACAAACAAAAGCAGCACATTAAAACTTTTCTATACTTGTTCAATGAGCTAGTTTTCAGCGCTACCAAAATAAATCACATTGACCTACTGTAGTCTCTGGACTCCCCACCTGCTGCTCAATTTTGTGAGCTCAGACAGTATTGTTGAAGCCTTGCATACACCTTCACGCTATGTTATGTCCGCGTACAGGCTGCAAACATAAGAACCCCAATTTCTTAATGAAAGGAGATGGAAGATTTGATTATGTTTCTGATGTTTTTCAAATTGTGCTTGAACTTTCTTTTTCAATGAAATGTGCGTAAAAGTTATATTCCCTATCAGAGAAATGTTTTGCCCTTGTGCTCGTGTTATTGCGGATGATGTATACCACACTACATTTATCGCAAAGTAAAAAAGTTCCAGCTCACAATATCTTAGCTCTGTGGTTCATACTAAAGTCACAATCACAGAAGGCATAAACACACACATCTATATCACCACAGCCCATCCATCTGTTCACTGATTGGTTAATGGAATGTTGTTCACTTAGTTTGAGAGTCAAACATTGTCATAACACCTGGTTATAACATAAAATAAGGAGAACATACATGTTTGATATCTCAAAATACGCAAGTAAAACATCAGAGAAAGGTTGAATCAATATTTTTTTCTACTTCCCACATTTTTGTGTTTCAATTTGAATTACGTTCGATGAAACTTGGCTTATTACTTATTGTTACATCTTTCATCTTTGCCTGATTACCTCTTATCTCTTCAGGGCTGGGAGGAAATGAAGCTCACTACATGCATACTTGATATGGTCAGATTTCACATTGATTAATTGACTGATAGTAACAGATACATTAAAATTCACAAAAAGTTACGTAACATTTGGAATTAGCTAACAGGCCAGTGAAGCATGTATTACTAATTGCTTTTTAGCAGTGTGAACACAATGAAAGCATAGATCATTTGAGGGCACAGGTAGTGTAACAAACTCAGATATCAGCTACACCCCACACTGCCTTTGATCAACTGGGGTGTCTATGTTGCTTTCTCAAGGAGCAACGTCACAGCATTGGACCTGCAGACATGAATTTTGCCTTTGGTACACTAAAAAGGGCTTGGCCTCGGGCCCTTAGGTGACGCCAGGCCATTTTTACTTGGCACTAAGGGTGGTGCCTTCAGCACCAGTACTGGGATGGTTTGCATGGCAAAGACTTGAAGTGAGACTCCCTATTTTGAATTTCTGGCTAAAGGCCTGGTCTTACCCATAGCATCACCCTTGAAGTTGGTACAAATTAGTCATGTACTGATCAAAAAGATATGTATATAATACAGTATGAGAATTGTATATGATACAGTATGAGAATACTGTACTTGATGTGGGACATAGTCGTTGAATGTGTCACTACAATGTAAATTGCTGGTGCGTAACTTACTGTGAGTAAGTGGCTTAAAAAATTAGTAAGTAAAGACTGCCAAGGGTGTTTATGGATCAGTTGGTAGGGGAAGAAACATATAAGGTGGAGGCTTGCTTGTACATGTAGCTCATTTTTAGCATAACACTTAAATTGTGTGTTATAGAAAGTCCAGGTTTACTTACAATGTAAGGATTATAAGCCCAAACATAGTTCAGTCATTGTATGGTTCCTTCAAAACATAATTTTTTTTTTTTTATTGTCCAACAGGTTGGAAGAAGGAGAGAAGGTTGTTGAAGAAAATGATCCATCTGAAGATGTGGCAGTAGAAGCCTTCTCACAGGAATCGTAAGTTTTTCAGTCAGTCAACTTTGAGCAGTCTGGTAACGTTTTAATTCCTTGCATGCTGTTGACATCATAGTTTTTACAACACAAAGTAGTGAATCCCTCATATCACTTATGAAGCAAATATGAGAGAATGTCCTGGAAGAAGGTAAGTTTGGTACAGTAATTTAATTTAAAATGTTTGAAGATTGCAAAGCCTATTGGCTCATTGAGGACTCTATGCATACTAGAGTGAGCATGGATGAGAACCAGGGAGATTTGTCTTCTCTTTTGGACTAGTACTCTGCTGCTTCACAGGGCAGGAGTAATTTCCCAGTTCTACTCCTAGGACAGCCTTTCAATGTCCCCATCTCACAGATGTGAGTGTATCCTCGGTCTTTAGCAACTTTCTCAAAGACTGAGAGGGGTGAAGGGTTTCTTGTTCTGCTCTTCTGATCAACAGCTGAACAGAGCAAAGTAGCTATACAACTTCCTGAATTGGACATTCAGCTTCCCAAATTATATAATATTTGAACCCCTTAGCATCACTGTGAACAGGAATGCTGAGCAAGTTAGATTTAGCCTCCAGAAAATTTCCAAGTGGCTCCATCTGGATTTGGTCTTCTGAACCTCCTGTTGTGGAAGGCAGTACACTCAACCATTAGGCCTTTGATCCACCTCTCCACATATCCAACTTAAATATCTTAAATATATTTATTTATTCATTTATGCATTCATTCGTCATTCAGTCATTCGTTCGTTCATTCATTCATTCATTCATTCATTCATTTAGTTATTCAATTTGATTTTTTTTTGGGGGGGGGGACCAGTGCTCAAGTTGAGTCACCAAGTATGAAATGTGGAAACCTTGTCAAACTTATGAAATAAGAAAGGTAAGCTTGAAAGATCTCATACATTGCATGTGGATTTCCTATGCTGAGTAGTAGGTTATTACCTCAAATATTTTTGGTGCAGGTCAAAGGTCATTTTGGATACACAGAGATCATGTCGCAGAAATATTGAAAACTACTTGAAAACAAGGTATTTCAAGAGAATGTTTTTACAGTATCTGGTATGTAGATGACTGATGTAGTGTGGACGATTCCTATATATGGTGGAGGTCAAAGGCCATTTGAGGTCAAGAAGATTGAAAAATAGATAGAAAATGTCAAAAAACACAATTATATCTCAAGGAGTGTATTAAACTTGAGAGATCTTGTGTTGCTTGTAGCTAGATCATGAAATTGCCCGAATTCAGTGACTGTTACCCTTTAAAAGGGGTCAAATATCATTTTGTGCTATAGACGAATCCGATTTCGTCTTGTTTTTAATGACTGTAGGCAGCCATTAGTGGGGTCCATCAGCCTTTAATTGTCTTCATTTATTGTCTACTTGAATTTCAAATCCTCAAATTCAGTGAAGTTGAGAAAAACAAGATACACTTCCGTGTACAACGATCCATGGAACAGGAAATTTAAAGATTTAAGGTGATGGACCCCAGTAATGGCCTACTAAAATCAGACCATCACAATCTGTCCGGATTCGTCTGTAAGGTGTCTAAAGTTTAGAGATGTTGTAAATTGATATCACAAGTTAGATAACTGTAGATATGCTGTATGGCACATGAATGACCCATATTCAGTAGATGATCCCAACTTTTTTTGGTGGATATTAAAAGTCATTTGGGTCAACAGATGCCAAACTGAAAATCTTGAAATCTGCTTGTCCGACGTGGAACTGGTATTAGGGAAATTCACCCTACATGTGGATGTTGTATTAACTAAAAGAGTTTTACCTGTTGTTGAGAACATCAAAGGTTTTGTGTGTTCAAAAGTATCAGTGTGATACCTCAAGAATGGTAAGTGTAAGGAATGTACTATGTGCCATATTTAGTTTAAAGTAACTCTTCAAGGGGCAAAGCATTTTAAATGGCCGTGAAGTGCATCATCACATCTAGTTGTTGAGCTTGTCAGTTTCAGTGGGGGGCTGCAATCATTTCAGGTAACTAGAAGTTCAAGCTGATTATATTGTTATATGATAATCTCCTAGAAAAAAATGCATTTATCTCTTGTTTAGGATTAAGGTGCTTCATATTGTTTTCATACTGCTAAAAGTGTTTGTGCAATAGCTTAAAGCTCATGTGAAGTCCCAGTGGTCAACTTGGAAACTGTCAAAACCAGATACAATTGGTCCCATAAGGGAAATCATGTATACAATAGACTCATTCACACTTACACCATTGGTTGGCACTTGTTGGAATAGAACATGTGCAGGATCATATGCATGTGTGCAGATTGGCCTTCTTGTGTACGCAGTGATTCTAGTGATTGCATGCAGAATGTAGACAAGTTATTTGGTTCGTTAGACAGAGTTCTGCAGCCCAGTTTCCAACCTGTTGGTTCAAGTCGAACCAGCCTCAGCCTTTTTTCAGAGGTGGCTCACTGGCTTGTTTTCCCCCCTCCATTGCTTATGGGGAGCATCATGCAAGACGGCAGTAGGTTCCATTTTTTGGTTCCTTGCGTTAGCAAAAGGAACCTATGTAGTCAGGTTGGTGTGTGTGTGTGTGTGTGTGTGTGTGTGTGTCTGTGACGCTAGCTTGGGTACGCTGTAACTCAACAAGGGAAAGTTGGATTAAATTGAAACTTGCTATATAGAAGTGCCATAGTTTGAAGGTGTGCCCTATCGTTTTTGGTGGAGGTCAAAGATCATTTGGGGTCACCAGAGGTCAAAAACTAAAAACCTTCTTAACATGATATTTCAAGGTAGGAAACTTGGATAGACTATGTCATACTTGGTGTGTGGGTGTGTTATTGTGTAAGGATGAAATCTGATATGTTTGGTGAAGGTCAAGGGGTCATCAGGGGTCAAACACTGAAAAACATTTTAACACAGTATTTTAAGGTAAAAAGGACAGATTTCAAATCAATCTGTGTTTGGTTAAGGTCAAAGGTCATCAAGGTCACTGGAGGTCAACCACTGGAAATGTTATTTAGAAAATGTTGTAAGCTAGATAAAGATAGGTTCAATAGATTTTTTATCTCACCTGGTTTTACATGCTTACACACCCAAACACCTTAGAAATTTGGCCTTTACATTCGTTCAGTAATGATTACTTCGGGTTGTACACAGATTTTGGATCATTCTAAGTTGTAAGAGGGCAATAACTGAAATCTGTAGATTTGCACAGTGAGCACAGGTCACAGTCACACTGCATTTAACTGGTCTCTCTGCCAGTGGAAGCAATGCATGGGTTATACAGTATGTCTCTGCGCTCTGTGGGGTAACCTAATCCTCATTCTATTATCACACCCCATTAATCACTTGCTTTCTGCTTAACTGCTGAATAAACCCTGTTTGCTGTGTAGAGATAGCGAACAGGACAAATGGTAGATTGTTTTAAAGTAATAACAAGTTTTATTTGAGAGCAGGTAAAAATAGCTTATGAGAAAAGTACAAGGGGTGTTTTTCTCTCTCTAACCACATTGTGTATTGTTTATAGGTGATAATATCAAGTTTGTTTACAGCATAAATACATATGGAAATGAGGTAATGTTTTTGAAGGATCACCAAGCATTATACAAGTTGAATGTAAGTTGGGCCACAAAAATTTAATCATTGATATCATGTAATATAAGTACTAAAATACCCCTTGTGTAGACCTTACAAACATTGAGTATGAGCGTTCGCTTTGCTCTATTTCGAAGACTGGCTATACACTAGTTCTTATAACATCCAGCAAGGAACCACAGTGCCCACTGGGCTCTTGTAAAGTCTTTGGTATGACTCCACCTGGGAATAGAACCTGGGCCTTCCCCCTGAGAGGCAGATGCTCTTACCCAATGTAGACAAATTAGAATTTGTTGCCAAGCAGCTGTGAGGTCATTTGTTTGTAAAAATGATGAATGAGTATATTTCTTTACTTTCTATGTGGGTCCCTACTATCTGCATCAATTTTGAATGTCAGTTTAAGGTACATTACAGAAATGCCCATTAGCTGGAATTTTGAAAAATTCCAACCACAGCTGCATCCTGCAAATCCTCTGATGCTGATTTGGCTCTCAAATACTGCTGATCAGCGGTTTTCTCAAACCAGTTCATGTTTATTCTTGCCTCTTAGAGCAGCAAAAGTGCCAGATTGAGTTTCATTTCCTTTGTTTGTTTTACCATTGTGCCAGTCACACAAAAGATTATGGGCATGCTTCAGTAAACAATCAATTGTGCTTGGAAGCAGAGGGGAGAGCAAATGGGACATGTTAGTTTATTTCCAAGATGTGTCAAAAATAAAGTGACATCCAGCATGGCAACTGGCATTATGGCCTCATGGATTCTTTTAACTCTGAGCAGCTCAACTTCTGAGCAGGCATGAATCTCATCTTGTCCTCTGAAAACTTGCTGGGATGTAGTGAGCGGCGCTGGGCGGTCACACCCAGCACTCGAGATTCCCACCTGGCACTCCAGGCAAACACACGCCTCCCTGCCCCCCCCCCCCACAAATCTGCCTAATGAGATCTAAAACTAGCCGAAAATTGACTCCCTAAAGAAAAACAAGGGAAAAATAATCATGCTAATAGTGATGGCTAAATCCCTGCTCCTGGACATGATTTGTCAAGTACAGGCTGTATGAAAGATGTTTTGAACTTTAATGTAATTTGCCCAAAATTTAAAGTAAGAAACTAATGATTTACCATGTTAACACAAACCAGTCTGTTCGATGATTTTATTATCATTAAATATGACCTTTTTATACCTTAATTTAAGCCCTTTTAATTTGTGAAGTGTGTCAATTTTAACCAGAGTACCAAAAGTAAATCCACAGGGTAATGGTCCAAATCACTACAGTGTTAAGTTTCCTGGTTGACTTGTAGTAACTCAAATTAATTCTACATATCACCAAAAATAATTTTATTTTCCCTCTTAATGTGTCAAATCTGTATGTTAATTAACTAAAATGGTATCCAGTATATTTGTTTCCTTTTTTGTCAGATTGGAAGACATATTTACATCTACACCACCTGTCAACAGTGAAGATGATGATTTAGAAATTACCCCAAATCCTCCTAGTAAGAAGAAGGTCAAAAGGACAAAGAAGCACACACATGAGTGCCCACAAAATCCAAGCAGAAAGCTGATGTTTGGGATGCCAAAGAAGAAAGGTGATTTAATTTTTTTCTACTTTCTGTCTTACAATGAGTAGAATGAGTCGTGCTGTGTCCACTTCCTCCAAAAACAACAGGCCTGGGTCCTGTTTGGATAAGGTGGAGTAGGGGAAAGGGCACAGTATTTTGGGCCTAAAATTTCAAAGCATGTTTGATCAAAAATAGCATACATTTGCAAGCAGGCAGCAATATTTCTGGTCAAACTTGGACTTAGCAATCCTATCCCCACCCTCTATGCCTTTTTACTTGTGCTCATGTTTGTGGCTGCAGCAGCTCACTACTCACCAAATTAAGGTTTAGAAAGGGTGGTAGCATGTTTATTTTCAGGAATGGAGTAAAATGTCTATAATTCTCTTCCCACTTTCATATACAATAAAGTGAAATTTTCCTTTATTTGCCATCCCCTCCCTCATGCCAAACTTTCCCAGCTTTCCAAATTTTCCACCCATCAGTGTAAAGAGGGTATTTGCAATAAGCATTAGCAAGGAAATTGTGTGTATTCAGAAAACTGGAGTTGTTCTGGTCCTCACATAATGGTTATACTCATTATGCCCCAAGTCTGCTTGTGACCATCCTAAGATATATACAAGTTTAGTTCTCAAGCCTATCAGCACAAACCACTTTTTGGACCTAAACCACTTAGAATTAGACTCAACTTAAAGTGTTTTAAAGATTGGGCCAAATAAATATGCCTAATGATCTTGAAATTTGGTGGAAACATGATCTTAACTTTGGTTGAAAATATGGTTCAAAAAGTATGGTACTTTAACTTACTTTAAAGTAGTTCATGCTTTAGCATTTTATTGATCCTAACTCAGAACTGAGAAACATTTGAGGACAATTTATTTCTTTCCTTTTGGTTGACAAGGGAGAATCAGAAAATTTTCATCCTTTTAGTGAAGTTAAGCTTTTTTTTGTCTGGCTCTCTGTTCATCTTGAAAAATTAACTTATAAACATCTTAGATGAAGCCCAAAGGTAATTAGTTTTTGTTTGCTTGATTTTGCCATCAAAAGCAATATAAAAAGAGTCATTTTGTATGAATAATTGATTTAATTAGAATAGATATTAATGATTTTGATTTGTTAAAGTGAATTTGTAGGATGTAGTTAATTCAGAATATTATTTGCATTTTTTCTGTACAGGCAAGAAGACTTCCAAGAAAACAAGTCATAAAACAAAGAGAAAGTGTGATAGAAGGAAAGAATTTCAAAATCGTGAAATAGAACATCAAGGTGTTTGGGTGCAGTGTGATAACTTTAGATGTAGGAAATGGAGATTTCTCAGCTCTATCTCTGATCCAGCAAAGGTTGAACAACATTGGATATGTACAATGCATCCAGGTAAAACGAAAAAGGGAAAAAAAGAAGTTCTCTTTGTCTGCCATCTGTTTGATGTTCAGCTATGGGTATCAATCATAGCACCAGAAGAACCTGTTTTAAAAGTGTACCTTAAGTCAGAAAAGTCAAAAACATATATTAAAACAGCAGGAAAAATGAATTCTACAGTAACAGTCCAACTCCCATCTTCATGGGACATTCTTGAGCGGAGGTACAAAATGCTGAAGTTTATTCACTCCATTTAAAATGGTACGTTGTACCATAATTTGTGAGGTCATAATTGTACTATGCAAATTTCTTTTTATTGTAGTGCGCCGCACTACAATATTGGCATTTACTGGCCGACTGACAATTTCTTTTGTGAAGCCTGTTATGGCCCACAACTCATTTCCCTGCGCGTACCGTAACTTAGTTCGTACAAATATCCATGCTCTACCCTTTAACAATAGCAGTAAGTGCAATCTGTGGCCGTCTTTAAACAAAAATCAACTTCAGAAAAGCAAATACTACACTTACAAGGCTGATTTAAGGAGTTACCTTCATGAAAGAGCATTGCGGATAAATTTCCAGAAAACGCGATGTAATGTGGTTCGGCCTTTTCACACTGAAGTGATAAGCCTGGAGAATCAATCGCTGCTTCCAAATTGGTATACGTAACACGGCGCCATTGCGTCCAATATCGTTGAACAGTATGAAGACGTTATTGTACAGTATCTTCATCTAGCTACTACGGAGCAGGGTATTGCCAATTCCCTGTACGGAACGAATTGGCTTTACTGCGTTGGATTAAGCGACTTGTGCTGTAGTTCTATTATCATGCTTTATTTCAGTGGTAAAAGCAGAAGCTATTTTGACAGCAGTCTGACCGAAACGTTTTGACAGCATGCATATAGCATGCATTGCGAATTAACGAAACACGGATGTTAAAACACACATGCACAGCGTCAACAGTTATTCGGCCTTCCACGAGACAGTTGTCATATGCATGCAGCGGTGCAGTCAGAGAGCTTTGGAGGGCGTCATTATTTAACATAAAGAACGGTGAAAGAGGAGTTGAGAACCGATAAAACCATTTCAGGCAGGAGTAAACAACACAACAGAGCATAACGTATGGCTAAGTAGGCTACTCAGCACGAGTCCTTGAACGGGACTATGCTTCGTCCACTTCATTTTACTCCACACTAGACTGTATACGGAGTAGGTCCTACAGTTAAGCGCAGTACACGGTCTTGTTCAAGGACTACTCAGCACTTGCTTCATTGTTGGCAAATATGCTTCAAAATAAAGCTAGTGACTGACTATTAGCATAGAAGGTCTGGATTTACTCCATCATTGGTTACTCTTCTATGATTTCTTTATGCGTCCAGCCAAGGAGCTGGGAGACAAGTGGTCCATCTTTGTACTATCAAGAAATAGGGTTGAGAGGAGTGGCCAAAAAGAAACAACAGCCCCTCTTCCCGCCATGAACAAATCCTAGAGTTCAAATAAAAACTGGGCTACTGTACTAACTGAAAAGACATCTCTAACACGCACTACAATTCTGCGTATTTGCAAGCAAATGCAGTTCTAGTCATTTCTTTGTTTTTCATAAAGTTACTGCACCTTGTGCCAAGATGTAATAGCACTCTTACTCTTATGGGGTTGATGTAAGTAAGCTCTTTCTGTGCAACATGCTTTGCAAGCAAACAGGAAGTGTTCAAAGGTCATAAAAACATTTTTAATTTTAAAGAGAGACAAAGCAGAACATGTGTTGTACAACAAGAAATTCATAAATTATTGTGCATTGAGATAATTGTTTTAAGTGAATAAATTTCAACATTTTATATCTCGGCTCAAGAATGTCCTGAATTTTCCTGTATGGTTATGGAACACTATATCTTTTGGGAAGATAAAGGTTTAACCGACTCTTTATGTGTACTGATGGTTTCATTTATTTTCAAATTGCAGATGATACTTTCAACTCCTGTGACAAGCCAGAAGAAGATTACAGTAATCTAGAATTTATCCATAACAAGTTCACAGAGGGTTCCATTGTGTGGGCCAAAATGCAGGGTTATCCTTGTTGGCCAGCTATGATAGAATCTGATCCTGACACTGGATGTTTCATGGAGCATGAAGGAGTAGAAACTGAAGTGGTAATGTTGAAATTTTTATCATTCTTCAAATTATTGACTTTACTTCCATCTTGAGGGGGAAATTTTTCAGTCACCCCAACTTGAATTGGTGTAGTGAGACAGTCTTGTTTTATGATTGGATTTATAGAATCGCTTGAAAATATTTTTTTTTCTCAGTTGTAAAAGTTACTACAAGTTACTGCTTGATGGACACTGAAGTCTAAAAATATTATGAAAGATAACTTTGAATAGAGATAAAAGGAAAATTTTGAGATTTATATTGTTGCTTCAAAATAGGTTTGAAAAACTGCTTTTCCTCTTAAAATTCAGAACTCATTATGCTATACTTGCACTCTTCTATTTTTTAACATTTGAGCTGTTGAGATGATTTAGATCTTTAAGATTTTCTGTGAATTGGAAAAGTTTCCCTGATTTTAAGTTTTCAGATCATGACCACTGTTGGCTCCAGATAGCTAGTGCAATATATTTGGTTTCAGTGATAATGAAGTTTAACACCTTTCCTTCAAAATGTAATGGTTATTAAGAGTGTACAGTATTTCTCAAAATTGCTATTGGTTGTAGAAGATTGAAAACTTCTCTCACAAGAAAGTGAGAATAACACTTTGTCAGCCTAGACATATCATACAAAAGTAAAATTTAAGTTTGAAACTCCCCTTAATGAAAGTAGCATAGCCACAGAATTGGATGGCTGTACTGGGTTTTAATAAACTACCAGCTAATAATATTGTCCAGCACCTACAGGCAATTTTACCCACCACTCCTTTACAGAAACAGAGGAAACCTTGTTCAAAATGGAGGGCTTCTTATTTCCAAATTATGGACAAATTTTGTCTCCATTTTCCAGGGTGTGAAGTGTAAAATACTCTTCAATGATACCGAGTTACTTTATATTAACACGTTTTGGTTATAATTATTTCACTTGGCAAATTGTATATGACATAAAATCTTACTGCTGTTACAATGTCATAACTGTTTGCCATAAATCCCCATCCTGTACAGCCCAGCCCTAGAATTACTGTCGGTATAGAATCTATAAAAATAACCAGCACTAATTTTGCCTAGGTAGCAACAATAGTATTCTTCTGCTTGTACAACTTAGGGTCATGCAAACATCAGAATGCTCTCTGCAGATATTAAGTTGAGAGGCAAGTAGAGTTTGGATGGACAAAATTTCTTGCCAGGGTTTTTGTTTTATCCAACTTGAGTGTAAGTTTGTTAAAAATTCCAGGGATAGTTTCCTTTAAGTGTACCTCAAGTCAAAGAATCCAAACCTTGTGTTTAAGAGTATTTTAAGTTTTTTCTTTTTTTCTGTTAACTCTTTGATGAAAAAATTTGTTGTTCTGGATTCTTCTTTTTTAATTTATTCATATCCAGGGAATAATTTAACATTCAAATTTTGCGTAGCAGTTTTGAAGATTTTTGAGGTCCTTCACACATTGTGTTTGAAAATGCAAGCGTTATGCACACATGAAATTGCTAATCAATTTTTCATTTGTGTAGCAACTTGGTCTGTTCAATAGACAGTCATATTTTGGGAATAAAAGTATTATTGGTTTGTTCTTTGGGCTGGTTTGATGGAAGTTTGCAGTTGTATTGTTTTATTTGATGACTAAAAGCAGAATTCAAATCTTTTCTGCTATTTCCATAGCTGGATTCAGTTGATAGAAAAATAAGAAATAACGCTTAAAGTAACAATCAGTGCTCCATAATTCTGTCAGCTTTACCTTTGCTCAACTTACCTTATGTCAGTCAGTGCTCCATAAAGGATTCTAAAGATGTGGTCTATTTCATTTCATTTTCATTTCATTTATTAATTTCGTCCGTACAAATATAAACTGAAATACAGAACGGGACAGGACACCAGAAAAACAATAGTTTAACGAGCTAGTGCCCATAAAGAGACAATTCAACAAAAATAAAAACAAAAAAAAGAAAATAAGCAGAAAAAGGAGAGCAAAGAAACAGCAAAGTCAACTAAGAAAGCAAAAAAGAAAGGGATACTTAACAAGTGTACTGGGCCATTAGGTAATTTTTTACCTTACTCTTAAAAATAGCACGTGTTTTAACATTCCCTATTTCGTTGGGGAGCGAATTCCAAAGTTAATAACAATAGTTATTTAACAATAATTTACCATGCCTAGTATGGTGCCTACTTACCGTAAAGAGGGCATTAGTTTTAGTACTAGGTCGAGCATTGGTAGAAAAGCTGGGGTTAAGGATTTTACTAAATACAAATGGAAGACGATTATTAATATACTTATAGATAAAAGAACACATTTTGAAAGTATGAATATCGCTGATCTTAAGGATGCTAAGGTCTCTATGCAGGGTATTTGTGGAGTGGCGCCAGTCTTTGAAAGTAAAAGTTTTTAAAATCCTGTTCTGAAGAACTTGCAGGGGTTTGAGCAAAGAAGGCTTAGACATGCCGTATATTTCCATACCATAAGACAGTTTAGAGAAAACAAGTGAGTAATATAACTGGGTTGCTACAGTCGGGGTTAGTGATGCCCTGAGGCGATAAAAAATTCCATTATATTTTACGAGGTTGTTACAAAGATCGTCAATATATATATTTCTCCCAATATGCTTCACATTTCCCCAAAGAAGCTAAGAACTTCAGTAGAAATTGTCTTCCCCATTGTAGCTCCCTAAACTAGCAAATTACATAGTATTACCATATCTAACCACCATCCTCCCAACTGCAAGTAAAAGATGGTGGCAAATGCCCTTTTAGCACTCATATTTTTAAAATGATCTCAAAAAATACTAGCACAAAGTATAAATTTTTTAGGAGACAGGCATATAACAGCTGAGTGCATATGATTTATGTGAGGTTGAAAATAAGATTGGAATAGAACTATGTTCATTTGCATTTTCAAGAAGTTATTCAGGAAAATATTTTCATTTTATAATTTGCAATGTTAATATTTTTGCAGACTCGCTACCATTGCGTTTTCTTGGATAAAACCGTTAGTCGTTCCTGGGTACCAGCTATATTTGTCAAGGCATTTGAAGCTCATGGAAATCCTCCTAGTTCGGTAAGAATCTTAAAATGTGTCAAATGTGAAAATAGCAACGACATGACAGGAATTTCCCATTACCTAGTCTTACCTGATCTGCCAATGGCTGCAACTCAGGTAAGGAGGATCAGGCCACATAATTGATTTGTTGGTGGAGGGCCTCCTGTTGGCTTAGCACAGCTTTTAAGTGTTTCATGCATGGGTGACTTTCAACAATACAAGGTTTCAGGAGTCAAGATGAGGTTGATGTCAGCCAGGAAGTTGACTTTTAATACACAGAGTTGGGAGGATCTGTTGTGCTTTGAGTTTTTCTAATTTCTGTCTAATGAGCATTTCCTGTAATGTACTTGTCAATTTTATTGCATAGTGTTCTTTATTGTGTCAGCTAAAATTTAACTTGCAAATTGACCCAAAATATTTGGAAATTAGGGAAGCTCATCCAAAATTGTATGTCCAGTTATGACTTACTTTACATCACAAACCACCTAACTTAAAGCCAGTCATCCCAACCTTCAATTTACAGGCCTGTAGTTTACAGAAATTCTCAATTGGCCCAGCTCTTTAACTGTCAACAAATTAAATAAAAATTCAGAGTAGCTCATCACATACTGAGGGTGTTCTGATTACACTTTAAAGCCTTTTGTCAGCACCCAGGTACGGTCTGAAGCAATAAGCTAAGACTGTCTTCTGGATAAGGATGAGTTTATGACAGCTGTGGGAGGAGCTAGAGGTAAGTAGGTTGGAAAATTAATTGGAACAGCCGGGGTGATGAATATATACCTTTCAAAGCAATGTGGCATCCCCTAAACCAGTTCAGTTCAATTCAAGGAGTTGCCAGCATCTCTCTTCCCAAAAGTATTTTGCGTATATATAGCACTGGAGTTTTAAATACAGTTGATAAATTGAAATTCATCCAAAAAACTGTTTCACTCTAATTGTTCTAAAACATTTTCATAAGCTAACACATTGTATGTGGAATGATATTGCATACAGTGATCTAGAGTTTGACTCCTGGCCGAATCATACTGAAACTTAAAATTGGAGACCTGCTGACATTGTATTTGGTGTTCAGCATGATCAATGGAGTAGGGTAAACAAGCTAGCAAGACACAACTGGAAAAGTCTTCAGCAGGCTGACTTGAATCATTTAGTTTGAAACTGAGCCAGGAAACCTCATCCAAATTTAGCTGCATCCATCAGTTTATACTCAGTGCAGACTGTTGCGTCTATCTTGAGAACATTCTGATAATTTGTTAATCAAAGCCTACAGCTTCAATTATTGGATTCGCTCAGTTTTTTAATGAACTCGTGCCTTCTTTCTTGGCTCAGCGTGTGAATATCTTCAGTGTGATGCCTCCTTATTTACACACGAACAATACTGACATTATACAGCATTTCATCTGCCACGCAGTTATTTTGACTTTTTCATGAAGTGGAAATTTTGAATCCTTCCCCGAATTTAACCAACATGACGGTGTTCCAATAGAATAATCAGCCTATTTGAAGCAAGTAGGGAGTCTTCTTTTCGAAGAACAATAAGGCGTTACGCAGTTCTATTGACTTTCTTTATATTCTTGATTTGATCACTCATTAAATAGTCCCAGACTTGAACGCCGCTATGCAGACTAACGCTAATACTAACTCCACGACCATGCCATTGAAAATACCTGCTTGTTTAACATGTTTGTCAACCGCTAAAAGTCTGTTGGCACGTACGTCTCAGCTTAATCTGCACCTGTGCACATGCCCGAATTTTAAAGTATAAACATTTTACAGCCATCTGTTGCCTGCGGGAAAGGTTCATTCCTGACAAAGCGGTTAAAGTTGTGTTGGCAATAGAACATTTTTCTCTGAGATGGTGAGCATGGTAGGCCATTTGCTCATTTTTGTACAGCACTTATAATATTTTTTCATACCATTTTCAGCGGTTTCGATCAGTACTTGCCTGCAAGTACAAACCGTCTAGTTTTATTTGGGGTAGGGGCTTAAATTAATTTATTAGTGAAAAGGAAAATTTTTATTAGGGTACCTGAAGCCATGGAAAACCTGAGAAAGTCATGACATTTTGGGAAAATTATTTCAAGGCCTGGAAAAGTCTTGAAATTTTGGGTAATTGAGTGAATTCCTAGAAATGTCATGAAATTTTTCTTAAAAGCAACATTAATTGCTCCTTTCTCACTCTTAATATAAAAATATATTCTTACTCATAGTATCCAAATTTACTACAGAGTTTCTTCACCTAAACTGAGCTGTTTGGTTGAAAAATCTGTAAGATGTGAAGAGCAAGGTTGTGGAAATTCTTTATTTGGTCTTTGGAAAGTCATGATAATTGATTCTTTGGAAAGAGCAGAAACTCTTGTGTTTCATTCTGGAATGAGGTTATATAGATCCTTTAATGATTGATGAAAAAGAGTGGAATGTGAATGCTTCAGTATTGGTGCACATGCTTTACATCTGGATATGAACACCTGCTGTATGTACATACCATTGTAAGAAGTGGAAGTGACTCCAAAATTTTGTTTCATAGTGCAAAGTCTGGATGAGGTAGACTAAGGGCATTTTGGGTTAAAGGTCACATTTTGCTGTGAGGACAATGCCAAACAAGCTACAAATCAAACAGCTATCTTCTCTGTGTCTGGTTAGTTAGATAAGAGGATATAATAATGACACTCGGGCACAATTAAATGTGTTGCATGATCTCAGCTAGATTGGAAGGTACTGGTAGATAGGCAGTTTATTGTATGTTTCAAGTTCAAATGGGGTTCAAGTCCTTTCCATAAGTGGCTTAGCATTTATGTTAGGCAGGGACTATTGTGAGCATATATTCTGTAACCCCCAGCCCACAGGGGTGATTTTGTGGGGTTTGCCTTGTAATTGTGAAGAGTTGAAACCTTGACCTTTACCAAAATGAAAAGACAAAAACCTTTTTAGCGTGACCTTAAACATGTCTAGCAAGGGTCCAAATGGACCATCAGGTGCACTTTGACAAGCATTGTCCTTATTGTAATTCTGTTGGTACTAAAGGCTGTTCTTTAAAATTAATAAATAGTTTGTCATTTCTGGAGGATAAGTATGTGGTTCACATTATGTGCTTGCCTACACATTCACACATTTTACAGCAATTCAAACATCCCCAGCAGCTGCTAGGATAATTTGTTCTAAGACTCATTCTGAGATGTTATAAAAAACATAATATTTTTGTGATCAGTTGTGGCCTCAGCTCAGTGTCTTGCTTTCCTTCATAGCTCACTTTGAAGAAAAGGAATTATACCAAGCAAGTGATGCCAGCAAAAGCAAGAGCCTTGGAAGCATTGTCCCTACCTCTAAAGGTTAGTTTCTCCAGTGATCTTCCTTCTTTAATTATCCTGAAAAGTTCCTGTTTTGTTTATCAACATTAATGGTGTCAATAATTAAATTCTTTCATCAGTCTTTAAATTTTTGGGCATGCAATTGCAACTCATCTCTCACCTAAAGACACTGTTATTTGCACAACTAGATAAGGATCAGAACTAAAATGGTGGATTGAATGTGTAAAAGTTTGATGAAACACCTACCACACTCTTTCATTTCCTAAGGAGGGTGATTTGTAGCATACTTGGATCATCAAAAGTTTAGGACCTGTTTTGTTTTTTTGGACATTGATTTTTGTATCCATATCAGTTCATTTAGTAAGATAGATGGAGTTTTACAGCCCAGTTTCCAACCTATTGGCTCAAGTCAAGTTGGCCACTGCTTGTTTTCCAGTTTTGTCTGGACTGGCTTGTTTTCCCTACTCCATTGTGTGTGCGGAGCATCACACACAACAGTAGTAGGTTCCATTTTTAGAGTCTTTGATATGAATCGACCTGGGAATTGAACCCAGGCCTTCCGTGTGAGAGGCGGATGCTCTTACCGTTAGACCAAACACGCTGTCATATCAGTTCAGAGTATATCAATATAAAAAGTCTCCCCGACAATATCAGGTAAAGCTGTAACATTAATTCTATAATGCAATTAGCTTTATCAGCACCAATTAAGATAAGATTTGGAAGGAAAGTTGATAAAAAGCTCTTTAATTATTGCAGTTTCTTCATAGATTCCTTTTCAATAAAATAGCACAGGAAATGAATCTGATGAATTCTTCAGATACAAACCTCTTTTGCTAATTAAGAATTTAACCATTATATCCTGCATTTAAAATAAATTAATTGCCTAAATGTTGTTCGTTTTTTAGGAGCGTATAGAGAAGTACGGGTTTGGTAACACCTATAAAGGAGTCTGGAGAGAGGCAAACAGCAGAGATAATAGTTCTCAATGTCAAGGTAAATATATTATATTGAAGAGGTTAGAAATCCTCAGCCATACCAATATATGTAGTAGTTTTTGAATCTGCAATAAGCATTAACAGAATTATCCTTAGTTTGCAGTATTTTATTATTTTATTTTCACCAGGACATTGTCACTTTGTCATAATAGTGCACTTTTGTAATTTCTAGGGTGAAGTCCTCCTGGGTTCCTTGACTTTTCTAAATCTTGCAGTTTACATTCTTACATTTAAAGACAGGATCTCATCACCCCAAGTATACATTTTTGGAGTATGGGGATAACAAACCTCTTAGTTGGTGACTCTTTTTTTTGTTTGACATCAAATTTAAAAGATGTACAGTAGCTCACATTTATACATATAGTGCTTGCCAACTGTTCTGTTTCTAGAGGAACCTTTCTGTTTCCTTGGTTTTCAATTCCATAAAAATCAGAATGTTAGATTTTCTGTTTTTTAATGTTGAAAATATTCCAGTATGTACTAAAAAAGTTCTGAAAAAACATAAAAAAAACAGGTAGGCAAGAATACGTTAATACTTGCATGCACCTGAGTGACTTCCACATGAATTGTAAACATTTACAGAGAGGGTCAAGGACTGTCATCTCCTGGACCCACCCAATGAGATTTGCTCTTGTGCAAAGTGCAGGTCTTCAATTTTGAGGCATATGAGTGCAGTCACACACCACCACACTCCCTAAATCTCTGTGAGGAGTGCAACTTTTTGCACACTTAGATAAAGAATAGGAGCTCATATAATCTGTTTAAGTTGGATAAACAGCACACCTACCACACACCTTAGTTTCATGAGGAGTGTGATTTGTGGACCATCTGCTACACGTTTTCTGTTTTCTGAGATGCCCATGTGGCAAGTATGTTAATACACAGCATGCCCAGAGAGTGTTCTAGTTGCACACTGTTGCATTTTATGCTAACCAGGATATGACCAGAAATTTTTGTCTGCAAAAGGAGGGGTTAGAAGAACAGTCCATAACCAACAGACTTTATGTTTGATATGTTGAAGAGAAACATGTTCTGAGCATTCTTGTGAAAGTTTCAGTCATTTCCAATGTTGAGTTCTCGAGAAATCAGATTGGCACATTGAAGGTGATACATTTTCCTACAAAATGTGAACAGGTGTGTTGTCATAGATTCATGCTGTTTGCCAATGCTTTGGTTTCTCTTATTTTTTATCCTACTGGTTTAACCTTGAATTGATTGGGGATGCTATCTTGCTCAGAACTGGGGCATATGAATGTTATGAAATTCCATTGCTCAGGATGCACTTATGGTATTGATATATTAGAGTCTAGCTGCATACAATTGATGGTGAATTTTAAAGAAAAACAAAGCATTGACCATCAGTGTGAATCCGGGACATCACTGAAGCTGCTTGCTTGGATTTGCCCCAAGTCCCTTGAGACCAGCTATTAGAATCCTCCTATGTCAATATTCCTTCTCTAAATGAGGCATATGGGAAATGAATAAAAATGTCAACAGAATGCTTAGAATATGTAACATATCAAAATAAATTTGACTTGGGACTATATTTTTAAAGGCAACCTTTTGAGGCTACTAGGAGTAACTTATTTGTAAGGATACCAACAACTGTCTGGAATATAAGGAAATTTGCCCTTTATAAGTACCCCATTGATTAAAACCAAATCCTAAATTGTGACAGCACTTTGACTGGCAGCAAATTAAAAAAAAGAGTTGCTTTTATTTCACAACATGCACTGAGAGTGTTTTAATTACATGTTAGGGTCTTGTATTTTCACCAGGATATGCGAAGAAGCAATAAACTAGGATTGTGTTTGGATGAAGAAATGTTTTAAAAGCTGTTGTAGGTGCTAGAATAAAGTATGCTGGAAGAATTGGAACTGTGCGGTGTGATGAACACCTTCCCTCAAAATGAATTTTGTAAAGGCCTAAATCTCTCACCCCAAACAATACCAATTCTCCTAACTTCCTCACTTAAGCCCCTCCCACAATTGTGTGAAATTTGTCCTCCTCCTGCCATAATCCCAGTTTTTTGCTTCAGAGTTAGTATAGAAAAGCTCAGTGTGTATAATCAAAACACTCTCAGTACAGTTCATGCTGTGTAATATAAACTTTGGTACTCTGCATTGTTTGAATTAGCCATCAGTCAAAGAGCTGAGCCAGTTGAGAATTTGGACAAACCCCTACAAGAAATGTGATTTGGGGTGAAAGGATTGGTCCTTTAAGTTGTGACGTTGTACTCAACATCATTACAGTTTAAGTTTCTGTGATGTGTTAATTGATCCTACAGATGCAGCATCACATGAGGAGGAGGCTTCAGAGATTGATGCAGATGATGTTTTGGGGGATATGCTCAGCTCAGAAGACATGGAAGAGTTAATGAATGAAACAGAAGGACTGATGGCAGAGGCAGAAGAGGCAGTTCAGGAGATGGACGAGGAAGAAAAAATTCTTGTCAAAGGTACAGTACAGTTAGAGGGAGATATAAAGGAACAACTTTGTCAAGTCTGAAATACCACCTATGCTTGACAGAGAAAAAGAAATCGGAAATAGGCGATGAACCTTTTGTGACTTAGTTTGAAGAAGCTAAAATGACAAAAAAGGGGTACTTGTGGAGTCCTGGGCTCAAATGTGAGGTTGAAGATTTGACTTATTTGACTAAATACTGAATTTTCATTGGACTGAAATAAAGAGGCAAAGTTTGTGGGAGATAGATCAACTAAGGAGGAATGGAAACATTATGCAGGCCTTGAGTTTTAGATAATCCAGGTGTGCTACAGATCACACTCTTCAGGATAGTATGGAGTGGGTATGTGTGCTGTTTCATTAAACTTTAATGGATTTATATAAGCTCCTATCTTCATTAAGGTATGCCAAAAAAAAATCACACTCCTTGCAGTGATTTATGGAGAGTGATGGTGAGCGATCACACTCGCTTCCCTCAAAATTCAAGGCCTGATGATATTTCAAGACAGAGTGCCAAAGAATTTGGTAAGGAGTTTAGAAAGGAAGGGATTATTTTGACATACTTCCTCATCACAAGGGAATGCCTTTTTCTAAAGTCCTCCCGACCCCCTGGCAAAGGGCCGTTCGGGGAAAACAAACTTAAGGGGATGTCACTCTTGCAAAATTATGTATCTCCCTACTCCTTTGACAAGCTGCTAGCTTTACACTTCATTTCCCATCAAATTGCCCAAATTTAAGTGCTGTTAAAGAAATTTAATGACTTAAGTTGGAATGGATTTTTATTTTGACAGATCAATTGATTAAATTGAAGATTTCTTGGTTGAGAAACACTTCCTCATTGTAACTTCAATAAAAGACCCTAAACCTACTTGAGGACACTCTCTTCCGTTCATTTTTAGAGCATTAGATTTATTTATAGAGTATTAGATTTATTTATTTGAGCAAACAATGGCAGTTGGAGCATTTACAGTATTGTATATTGCAATTTTGTGAAGAGGATCTCAGGGGCATCTTCACCATCCCCCTGAGATCTCTTATAAATACATTGAGTTTAATATTTCTTAAAATTCATCTATCTTTTAAAGCTTTTAAGTTTTCGCCACATACCAATGACAAATGGCCAAACTTAAACAACCCCCCTATATCCTATATAAGTTTTCTATGAGTCAGTAATAAACAATTCAATTTGGCTTTTGAAAGTTCAGGATAATACACTAATTGGCTTTTGAAAATTCATGGCTATACACTTTCAAATAATACACAAAATTGTTTTAAAAATGCAAGCAGGAATCGTACAGGCTCTTAAAATCCTGGAAAGTCAAGGAAAACTGAAATTTGAATTTCTAGGGTCTCAAAGGTCAGAGAAAAAGAGAAAATTTTCGAACGGCCCAGTTAAATTCAGGCAACTTTACATGAAAGAAGTGGACATAATGTTTGCATGTTCCCAATGTTCAGAGACATCATTGTGTTGAAAAAAAGATAAAAATGTGGGATGTGACTATTTTTAAAGGTCTTGGAAATATCAGGACAAGTCCTTGAAAGTCATGGAAAAGTCATGGAATTTTAGTGTTCCAACCGTGGCCAGCTGCAGTACAAACAAATTCAAAATTTCAAGTTCTGACTATCTTTGGATATGAAACTTGATTAATTTGCTAGAAATAAGCACTTTCATCATTGTGATAGTACCCTCCAACATCCTCCTTAAACATGCCTCTCGCCCCAAACTACAATTTTTGTAGTGGTCTACAGAATTAATTTCTCAATTGGCACAGCTCTTTGATTGGCAGCAATGTCAAAAAAGCAGAGTACTCTAGCTCATACTACACAGCATGTACTGTACAGAGAGTGCTTTGATTAAACATTGTAGTCTTGTAACTGTCACCCTGAATCAATAAACTGAGATTGTTTCTGGATGGGGATGAGAATGAGTTAAGATAGTTGTGAAAGGGGCTTAGGTAAGTAGGTTTTGAGAATTGGAACTGTTTGGGTGAGAGAATTAGGCCTTTAAGTTATTGATATTAACTCAATATTGCCCCTTTAAAAAGTTTAATTAGTAAGGTTTAGAAATAGAACTGTCTCAAGAAATAAGAAATAGTACCGTCCAAGATGTTATCCAGGGTGTTTGTGTAAAGTTTACAACGTGGTATGTTTTTTGATCCAGACTGTCTCACAGAAAAGACTTTATATAGATTACTGCTGTTTATCAATGCAGATACACTAAATCACTCATCGCTTGGTGTTGATTTAGGGAAATTCCTTCTGCTCTTCAAAAAGTATTTGTTCAGTAACTTCAAAAACTGTCAAGTAGGGTAAAATTGTTTACTACTTTGATAATCTTTTATTTATTATTATTTATATTCTGTGTTTTCATCACTGTAGTTTTTGTTGATAGTATTCAAAGAACGAAATAAGTTATGTTGACAGAAAGCATGAGAGCAGAAGAAGAAGTCAATATTTCAACTTCCTCGAAACATAACCTCCAAGTTTTAAGTACTAACTGCTGGTTAAATTTTTGCAAGATGTAGCTCAGTTAGTAAACCCTGTTTGCAAAAATATTTATGTTGACATTATGACTAGGTATGTTCATTTCTAATTGAGGCTACTTCTCTTCAGGAATTTTTTTCATAGACCATAACTTAGTCAAAAACAAATGCTGATCCAAATAAGAGTAATTTGAGGTTAGAGATAAAAAAAAAACCTTTGTAGGAACCCTTTGAAAACCCTGATGTAGTGCAGTATAAAGTAGACATAATAAGACTGCATCCTTAAAAAGGAAAAAAGAGTGGGAATCTGTTTATACTTGCAAATCTTTTCATGTACTTGATTTTACTTGGAAGCCATAGCTTTTTATAACAGGATTTCCTAAACTAGAGATACAAGTACAATGACATCACATTTTTTTTAAGGAGAATGAAATTCTTCTAGATTTAAGTCCTGTCCTGTCATCCTATGTCTCCTGAATTCTCTTAAAGCAGCTCATTGAGTTGCTTCATGAAACACAGCAAATTTTTCCAAACATGTTAAGTTTTTTTCACATGCCGAGGACAAATGGTCAATCTTAGACAATTCCCATACCCTAAATACAAATAACTGTTTTATGAGTGAATACATTACGGTTCAGGTCGGTTTTCAAAAATTCGTGACCAGACACTTTTTCAAATTATGTAGAAAACTGTTACAAAACAGGATCGCACTAGAAAATTCAAAATCTTAACATTTTCTGTGACTTTGGGACTTGAAACTTGACCTGTTATGCTAACTATGGGCATTGTTATGTGGTAGTGACCCTTTAAGACGCTCATTAAATTATCATTTGGTCATTTGGGGTCACATGGGGTCAAACCCCAAAATCCTTGTTTACACGATATCTCATGGTAAAAAACTTGGATTAATTTCAAACTTGATATGTTGATGCGTTATGATGTAAGGAAGAACCCTATTGATTTTGGTGGAGGTCAAAGGTCATTTGGGGTCACAGGGGGTCAAAAACCAAAATCTCTGTTTACACAATATCTCAAGATAGAAAACTTGGATTAATTTCAAACTTGATATGTAGATGCGTTATGATGTAAGGAAGAACCCTATTGATTTTGGTGGAGGTCAAAGGTCATTTGGGGTCACGTGGGGTCAAACCCCGAAATCCTTATTTACACGATATCTCATGGTAGAAAACTTGGATTAATTTGAAACTTGATATGTTGATGCGTTATGATGTTAGGAAGAACCCTATTGATTTTGGTGGGAGTCAAAGGTCATTTGGGGTCACAGGGGGTCAATAACCAAAATCTTTGTTTACACAATATCTCAAGATAGAAAACTTGGATTAATTTCAAACTTGATATGTAGATGCGTTATGATGTTAGGAAGAACCCTATTGATTTTGGTGGAGGTCAAAGGTCATTTGGGGTCACGTGGGGTCAAACCCCAAAATCCTTGTTTACACGATATCTCATGGTAGAAAACTTGGATTAATTTCAAACTTGATATGTAGATGCGTTATGATGTAAGGAAGAACCCTATTGATTTTGGTGGGAGTCAAAGGTCATTTGGGGTCACAGGGGGTCAATAACCAAAATCTTTGTTTACACAATATCTCAAGATAGAAAACTTGGATTAATTTCAAACTTGATATGTAGATGCGTTATGATGTTAGGAAGAACCCTATTGATTTTGGTGGAGGTCAAAGGTCATTTGGGGTCACATGGGGTCAAACCCCGAAATCCTTATTTACATGATATCTCAAGATAGAAAACTTGGATTCATTTCAAACTTGATATGTAGATGCGTTATGATGTAAGGAAGAACCCTATTGATTTTGGTGGGAGTCAAAGGTCATTTGGGGTCACAGGGGGTCAATAACCAAAATCTTTGTTTACACAATATCTCAAGATAGGAAACTTGGATTTATTTCAAACTTCATATGTTGATGCGTTAAGATGTAGGAAATAACGGGATATATTTTGGGTGGAGGTCAAAGGTCATTTGGGGTCACAGGGGGTCAAAAACCAAAATCTTTGTTTACACAATATCTCAAGATAGAAAACTTGGATTAATTTCAAACTTGATATGTTGATGCGTTATGATGTAAGGAAGAACCCTATTGATTTTGGTGGAGGTCAACGGTCATTTGGGGTCATGTGGGGTCAAACCCCGAAATCCTTATTTACACGATATCTCATGGTAGGAAACTTGGATTAATTTCAAACTTGATATGTTGATGCGTTAAGATGTAGGAAAGAACGGGATATATTTTGGTGGAGGTCAAAGGTCATTTGGGGTCACAGGGGGTCAAAGACCAAAATCTTTGTTTACACAATATCTCAAGATAGAAAACTTGCATTCATTTCAAACTTGATATGTTGATGCGTTATAATGTGAGGAAGAACTGGATATATTTTGGTGGAGGTCAAAGGTCATTTCGGGTCACGTGGTGTCAAACCCCGGAAATCCTGGTTTACACTATACAGGGATGAGCTTTTTCCGTGAATTCGCGGATTTCCGTGATTTTTTTCCTGCCTCCGTGATTTACCTTTCCCAATTTCCGTGGTTTTCTGACAGCATTATTTTTCAGTGGGTCGTTGCTCTTGTACTGTAACTCCCCGGACTATTACTGACGTTACCGCTGCAAGCTCCATCATTGCTTATCCTGCCTGCAGGGAGTTGTAATACTCCCAGTCAAAGTGAATCACGTTTATCATGCACCATGCGCACGTACGTAAGTTCAGTACGTAAATCTGTGCATGTGTAAGTTGTCACGATCATCAGCAGTTGACTGTAGCACTAGCAGTATCATGCTGCATGATGCAGTAACCTGTGCTGTGATCGATCGGAAAATGAGTCGGCCGCTTATAAAGTTGATGTAACAGTTTTTAATATAAATGGAATATTGGTCTTGGATAGAGAAAGAACTTCTTTAGATATCGAAAAGTGATAGTCTGAAGTGAATTAATGTGGTGCAATTGTGAGCCATTCCGGCAATTTCATTCGCAAGATGAGCAACTTTGAAACAGCATAGGCCTAGCCTAGGTCTAACGTTAGGCCTAACGTTATACAACATCGTAACGTTAGTTGTTACAACTTAACGTTACAGCTATCGCAAGGTTTTGTAATCGGGATTGATGGATATCTTCACCACTGAGACAAGTTTTACAGCGATTGAAGAACTGTTCAACTTGACATGCTTCAGTGTAGGCTGGGCCTACTTAGGGTCTAGCCTAACGTTAGGCATAGCTTAGGCTAGGCCTAGCCTATGCCTAGGCCTATTTTGACTGAAAACTTTTCTTGGAGTGTTTTATTTTACCAATGTACTGATTAAAATAGGCCTCCAAATGATGTCTTGAATACTCTATTTTCTCAGAGCTTCCGGGGGCTTCGCCCCCTGGACCCCCACCGGGGCTTAGCCCCTGGACCCCACCAGGGGCCCTAAGGCGGGCCCCTGGACCCCACCTGTTAAAGCGGCACGCTTTGCGCTCTGAGTGACGCCTTAGGCGTCAGTCATGTATGCCCAGCAATGTTCAGTGATTTTTTTATTAGACCAGGCTCATCCCTGACTATACCTCAAGGTAGGAAACTTTGATCCATTTCAAACTTGATATGTTGATGCGTAATAGTGTAGGAAAGAACGGGATATATTTTGGTGGAGGTCAAAGGTCATTTGGGGTCACAGGGGGTCAAAGACCAAAATCTTTGTTTACACAATATCTCAAGATAGAAAACTTGCATTCATTTCAAACTTGATATGTTGATGCGTTATAATGTGAGAAAGAACTGGATATATTTTGGTGGAGGTGAAAGGTCATTTTGGGTCACGTGGGGTCAAACCCGGGAAATCCTGGTTTACACTATACCTCAAGGTAGGAAACTTTGATCCATTTCAAACTTGATATGTTGATGCGTAATGATGTAAGGAAAAACCCAAGAATTTTGGTGGAGGTCATAGGTCATTTGGGGTCACATGGGGTTCAAACACTGAAATCCTTGTTTACATGATACATCATGATAGGAAAGTTGGATTCATTTCAGACTTGATATGTAGATGTATTATGATGTAAAGAAGAATCCTTTTTATTTTGGTAGAGGTCAAAGGTCATTCGGGGTCAGAAGGGGACAAATCCTGAAAAACTCTTTAACACAATATCTTAAGATAGGAAACTTGGGATTCATTTCAAAGTTGATATGTTGATGTGTATGATGTAAGCTGATTGTTTGCGAAATATCTTAAGGCACAGTATGAAATTTGTAGAATTGTTTGGGTTAAAAGAAAAAAACCAGTTACTAACATGTGGAGTCAAAGGTCACTTCGGGTCACCAGTTCTTACAAGAAATGTAGCATTTCATTGAAAAGAGCATGTATGTATCATCGAAACCTCAATGCATTTTTGCATTCTGGTTAGTAACTGGTGGGCAAATAATCTGGCTAGAGTTACACCTAAGTATCTCAGTGAGGGAAGAACTGACCCCTTGTAAATGCCAGCCACGTGTTTGGTCTAACGGTAAGAGCATCCTCCTCTTACACTGAAGGCCCGGGCTCTATTCCCAGGTGGAGTCATACCAAAGACTCTAAAAATGGAACCTACTGCTGTTGTGCGTGATGCTCTGCAAAAGCAATGGGGTAGGGAAAACAAGCCAGTGACCCATAACTGGAAATAAGTTGGAAACTGGGCTGTAAAACTCCATCTAACTAACTAACCCACCCTTGTAAATGCCTGTTATTAGCAAGAAGTTTTATGACATTGCTGATAATTTGCTGTCTTCTCCTTGTCTATTGCTCTTTTAAAAACTTCTTGTTATTTCCATCTCATCAGTGAATTGCATTTACAATGGATGATAAGCATTTCGCCCTTTAGCCTCAATATGCACTGATGAATTATTTGATGAAGCAATAGTGTACCTTTCTACCCTTTGCAATATGCATACAATGGAGAAATTTCTTATCCCACTTGAAAGAGTGCATCTTCAAGTGGTTAGAACATCCACTTTGCAGCCATGAGGTCAGGAGATCAACACCTGGCCGGGCCATATTGAAGACTTAAAAAATGGAAGCCACTTGCATTAAGCTTGGTGCTCAGCATAAGCAATGGGTGTGTAAAACAAGCGAGTGAATCACAACTGGAAGAAGGCTTTGGCTTGGCTGACTTAAAACAGTTGTAGAATATGAGTTGTAGTTTGTTCGTTTATTAGTTAGTGATTTAGATAAAGTTTTACAGCCCAGTTTCCAACCAATTAGTTCAAGTCTAGCTGACCATAGCCTTTTTTCCAGTTGTGGATCACTGTCTTGTTTTCCACAATCCATTGCTTATGTGTAGCACCTAGCGCATTGGCAGTAGGTTCCACCATGTAGTAATGTAGATTGTGGTTTTCTGTTCTGTTACTACGTTCACTGTACTTTTCCAGCAGATGTAAGCAGACATATGCTTATCCAACATCAGTCACTCTCACAGAATGTCAAGAATGACTTGGACCATAAAATGTATGGAGTTTTTCACCAGTGATCATGGTAGTTGAAAAATCTAACATTTTTTCACTCATGTCATTATTCTGAGAACCAAATATGAGTGCTTCAATATGACTTTTCTTTGCAGCTTCTTGTGAAGAAACTGTGAGAGCCAAACACGGAAGGAAAAGAAAGCCTTCAAAATGTCATGAAGAGTCTCAAGTGAAAAGAAAGAAGCACAAGAAAAAGAGAAAGCATGACAAATCCAAGAAAGTTGAAGGCACTGTGAAGAAGTGGAGAAAGAAGTCCGGAAGAGAAATTGCTGTCAAAGATGAAGTGATAACAGATGGTAGAGGCAACATTGAAGATGATGAAAACCTCTCATACCAGAGGGTGGGGAAAGGAGGAGTTGTAATGTTGAATGACAAGAAGGAAATAGAAAGTGACAATGAGTTTGAGGAATTGGTGCAGAAGGTAAAGTTCTCAGACAGAGCAGGGACTGGCCAAAGAGAGTTGGAGTTAGGAGATGAAGAAGAGACTTGTAATGAGCTTGCAGATGAAGATGGCAATGGAAGGATGAAGGGAGAAGGAGAAGAAACTTGTGATGAAGTTGCAGATGAGGATGACAATGGAGAGATAAAGGGTGGAGAAGTTGAAGAGATTTGTGATGAGACTGCAGATGAAGATGACAATGGAAGTATCAAAGTTCAGGAAAAAGACAATGTTGAGATGGAGGAGGGGGTTGAAGATGGGCCTGTTCTTTCCAAAGAGGAGACTGATGTTGATAGGGGTGATTGTAAAATAGATGGAGAGCCTGAGTTGAAAGAAAGGGAATTGCATGATGTAGAAATGGATGCAGAAAATGTTAAGGTTAAGAAAGATTATAAAAAAATCAAAGCTGAAAGGGAAGAGAAACGTAAAGAGAGAGAACTTAAAAAACAATGCGCACTGGAGGAGAAGGAAAGAAAAATGAAAGAGAGGGAACTGAAGAAAATTCAAAAAGAGAAAGAAAAACAAGAGAGAGAAGAAAAGAAGAAGCAAAGAGAAATTAAAAAGCAGCAAGCTCTTGAAGAGAAGGAAAGAAAGAAGAAGGCAAGAATGGAAAAGGCTGAAGAAAAGGCCAAGAAAATGAAAAAATCACCAGAATCGAGTGGGGAAACACACAACGATTCTGAGAAACTTCCTGTAAAGGCACCTGGAGATGCCAGTGATGGTGCAGAATTAAAGGCTAAGAAACCAAAGTTTTCAGTACCGAAAGGAAAACACAAAGCTTTTGTCCCTCCAGGTGGAAAGCCAAAGATGGCTGTACTCACAGATCAACAAACAAATGCTGGTCCACCAGATACATCACCTGACGGAGATGTTGATAAAGACGAGGGAAAGGAGGGGGGAGAAGGTGGAGGGGCTATTGCATTAAATGAGCCATCATTGACCAAAGGCAAAGAAAACAAGAACAAGGAAGGGAATGATGACAAAAAAAATGCATCTTTGATAACAAATGAGAATGTAGTGAAGGACTCAAGGATTGCTCCCAAATTAAAAAAGAAGAAGTTTTCTGTGAAACGAAAAGAACCTTCTTCTGAATCAGCTGTAAAGAATGAACATCGACAAGGTACAGTGCAAGAAACTGCAGTGTCTATACCTTTGACCACAGCCGATGGACCTGATAGCAACGAGGCTAAGGCCAGTTTTGAGGGGGATTCTAAAAAAGAGAATTTAACTTTGAATAGCATGAATGATGTTACAAAAAATTTTCCAAATGATAATCCTATGCCAGTTGAATGCAATGGGCTTGAAAGTAATGTCAGTCATGACTGTGGGGAAATCGGTGGTGATACCAGAGAGCTTGAAATTACAAAAAGTTGTAAAGTGCAAGGTATCAATGGGTCACAGCAGAAGGAGCAAGACCACAAAGTGAATACATCTGATAATGATGATGTTTTAGATCTAGAGTGGTCAGAAGCTCCAGAAATGGCCAGTAAGAAATCTTTGATAACATCTGTCATTGATGAAGACTCAGACCCCTTTGAAACAGTAGAGGAATAGGGTATCAGTGACTTTTGCTGATAAGAAAGAAAAAATACTCAGACGGATCTAAAATGAGAAAGTAAGGATAATGGCAAGACTGTACCAACTTTGTTTTCTTCAAAAGGGCATTTTTTATTTCAAGCATTGAAGAACTTGTTTGTGATTTTCTAATTCATCTCTTTACTCCGACAAAAACATCGCAATGAAAATTGCAATTTACATAAAGTGTTTGCTTAAGCATTTACTGTACTAAAAGTTTTATTATCATTGTAATAGTTACAGTTATGATATTCTGCTTTTAAATTTCAACTCAATGAGATTCAGATATAAAATTTGTAAACTTCTGCTTTGAAAAAGACACAAGTCTGTTCAAATGATGGTGTTTCAATTTCTGTGATTTAAAATCAGATGTAAACACATTGAAAGAGAAAGGAAGTTTCTGTTAATATTTTCAAGTTTTGTTAAAGGTGTCAAAATTCTACAAAGTTTGTTATGTGGCTGCATTTGTGCCAGTTTTTCCTAAGTCAGTATATTAGCAGTTTTGCTATGTCAATATTTATAGTAGCATGTGAATTGCAAGTATTACGATGTATATATTGTGGCAAAAGAGTACAGAATTGTTGTGTGCTATATTTATTACAAAACATTCCAAAACGATGCTTTAAGTCACCAAATTTATTGGTGTATTTTTCTCAGGAAATGAATCCATTAAAAAGGGTAAAGCTAATTCAAAGAAATTAAAAATTTTATTTTACTATATCAGACAGTGTTTTCAAAAATTTCTTCCTGCCTTACAAAGAAATAAAAACAGTATGTTGCAAACATTTTACAGACAATTTAATTTATATAAAAATTTGAGAAAGAAAATTGTTTCTTTAGGTTGCTTTTTTACTACCATTCTGTACATGAATCAGAATTTATTAGACAAAGTTTTTAAAAAGGAATTAATTGTCAACTTAATTTATTTGAGAGTTGTAAACATTTCAAAAATAAATTTAAAAGGTACATTCTCTTTTCTGTGCTATTTTTTCAAAGTTTGTATATTGTAAGTTATGTTACAGAGACAAGGTGATGAGATTCTAGCATTTCTATAAATGCAAGCTGGTTCTTAAAAGAGTAAAGGACTTGTTTTTGAAATCATAACATTTGACAGATGTTGAAGGCAAATTACAGAGTGAAATGAAATAAAAGTGTACTTTGATTTTCAGAGGTAATTCTGAGTGGAAGATTGAAAGAAAGTCATGCTGTGCATGAAGCAAGGTCATCAGATCTTGATTTATTGGTTTCGATGAAAAGAGAAACCTATGCATTCATGATGGCGTGTGTGTGTATGTATGTGTGTATGTGCGTGTGTGTGTGTATGTGTGTGTGTGTGTGTGTGTGTATGTGTGTGTGTTTGTGACACTTTGCTTGTTTACACGATATCTTGAGAAGGGAAGATCCGACAGTTCTCAAACTTGGTACACAGATACCCCATACTGAGAGGAAGAACCCTATTTATTTTGGGTGAGGTCAAAGGTCATCTGGGGTCACAGGGGGTCAAAAACCAAAATCCTTGTTTACACAATATCTCAAGATAGGAAACTTGGATTAATTTCAAACTTGATATGTAGATGTGTTATGATGTAAGGAAGAACCCTATTGATTTTGGTGGAGGTCAAAGGTCATTTGGGGTCACGTGGGGTCAAACCCCGAAATCCTTGTTTACACGATATCTCATGGTAGAAAACTTGGATTAATTTCAAACTTGCTATTTTGATGCGATATGATGTAAGGAAGAACCCTATTGATTTTGGTGGAAGTCGAAGGTCATTTGGGGTCACATGGGGTCAAACCCTGAAATCCTTGTTAACACGATATCTCATGGTAGGAAACTTGGATTAATTTCAAACTTGATATGTTGATGCGTTATGATGTGAGGAACAACCAGATTCATTTTCGTGGAGGTCAAAGGTCATTTGGGGTCACATGGGGTCAAACCCTGAAATCCTTGTTTTCACTATATTTCAAAGTAGGAAACTTGGATTCATTTCAAACTTGATTTGTTGATGCATTATGATATGAGGGTCAACCCAATAAATTTTGGTGGAGGTCAAAGGTCATTTGGGGTCACATTAGGTCAAACCCTGAAATCCTTGTTTTCACTACATTTCAAGGTAGGAAACTTGGACTCATTTCAAACTTGATGTGTTGATGCGTTATGATGTGAGGAACAACCCGATTCATTTTCGTGGAGGTCAAATGTCATTTGGTATCACATGTGGTCAATCCCTGAAATCCTTGTTTTCACTATATTTAAAGGTAGGAAACTTGGATTCATTTCAAACTTGATATGTTGATGCATTATAACGTAAGAAAGAACCCGATATATTTTTGTGGAGGTCAAAGGTCCTTTGGGGTCACATGGGGTCAAACCCTGAAATCCTTGTTCACACTATATTTCAAGGTAGGAAACTTGGATTCATTTCAAACTTGATATTTTGATGGGTTATAATGTAAAGAAGAATCCTATATATTTTGGTGGAAGTCAAGGGTCGTCTGGGGTCACGCGAGGTCAAACCCCCAAATCCTTGTTTACATGATACATCATGGTATGAAACTTGGAGGCCAAAGGTCATTTGGGGTCCGAAGGGGACAAATCCTGAAAACCTTTGTAACACAATATCCCAAGGTAGGAAACTTGGATTGTTTTGAAAGTTGATATTTTGATGCGTTATGATGTAAGGAAGAACCCTATTGATTTTGGTAAAGGTCAAAGGTCATTTGGGGTAGTAGGAGGTCAAACTCAGAAAAACCTGTTTAGGATAGCTCAAGGTACAAAACATGGATGGCTTTCATAGTTAGTATGTGGATGAATTATGGTGAGAAGATGGTCTGTATAAGGTTTTTTTGTGGAGGTGAAATGATATCCGGGGTCATGATCGTGAAACTTTGAAAACTTGTCAAAATGGGATATCTCAAGGTAGGAAACTGGGATGGATTTCGTAATTAGTATGTGGATGCGTTATGGTCATAACACATCCACAGTACTGTTGAGTTGAAAGTACTGTACCTGTTGTTTTTGGTGGAGGTCAATGGTCGTCTGGTATCACCTGGAATCAAACTCTGAAAACCTTGTTTGCAGAATATCTTAAGGCACAGTATGAAATTTGGCTTTTTGAATATAGAAATGTTTTGGTTAAAAGGAAAACCAGTTACTTACAGGTGGAGTCAAAGGTCACTTTGGGTCACCAGTTGTTACAAGAAATGTAGCATTTTATTGAAAAGAGCATGTATGTATCATCGAAACCTCAATGCATTTTTGCATTCTGGTTACTGGAGGCACTGCCAAAAACAAGTGAACTTTTACCATTAAACAGGAAGTTAAAGCAAAAAATTAATTTTTACATGTGAAAGAAGAACTAAAACTACTCAGTATGGTGAAATTTCCATTCAAATCGGACATAAGTTTCTCGAGATATCAGCAAATGAAGTTAACTAGATTTGTGTTGCAAAGTTATATTGAGGGCAGCAGAGATTATATCACTTCCTCACATTGACAAGGAATGCTTTGTTTCCCTTTGCGTTTCAGACTGTTGTGTTGACCTTGATCTTAATAGGAAAAGAAACTTCCCCTTGGGATTACAAAGTTTGAAAAGTTCTCATTCTACTTATGCAATTACGCTTTGGTAATATGGGACTGTTGAGAAGAAAATTAGCTGTAAAGTTTAAACAAAATATTGTTCATTAATGTGGGGATATGATGTCATATGTGCTTGCTTCAGGTTCACTGGTTGTTGAAAATGTGACAAATTTACTTGCTCATATCTTGAGAACCACACATCGGAATTCAACGCAAATTTCAACAAAATGCCTAAGTACCTCTCTAACATCTCAAAACTTGACCTTAAATCCTTCTTTTAAGTAAGTCTGGAACAAAAAAAAACAGTGATAAGCAAACTTTGACGTGCACCGAGTCAGCTTGCAATGTACTCATGATGAGGAGATACTTTCAACTGATCTCTGGGAAGTGTCATTACGAGACTCCCGCCTTTAAGAAACTGTGAACCTGGTACCACAGTTTTTGCCCCAAAAAATGTTGTCATAAAATTTTGAACCTGACGTCCTGTTCACACTTTGCTCCATTATCTATATGCATCTAACCTACACACATAAACTTGAAGACCAAACATATTGTTTGCACTGAGCTGAAAGTCACTGTGAATCTATTACATAATACTTGGTGGTTCACTGTTGAACCATGCTAGCCAGCAGTTAGTTTATACTCAATGTGACATTTTCGGGTCTAGCGCCATCTTTTTACCAAAGGTCTCTCAAAATTCACAAGAATAAAATATAACCCCAGTGATGTAGTCGAGTCTGGGCAAAGTGATTTCAGGATTTGAAGGAATTGACCGCAGTGGTTGATTTTGTGCCCGCTGACTTGAGGAAGAACTCGGACCCGAATCCATGAAAGATGGAAATTGCTAGATTCATGTCGCTTTTCGAAGTCAACTATATTACTGATAGTACCTCCCAAAGACCATGTCTTGTTATTGCGGGCAAGCACTGTGTGGAACTTCCGGGAAATTATGCTGTTTCACGCAAGAAATGTTCTGTTCGCAGGCCAAAAGTTGGATGAATTTCGCGAGCAAGTTACGTGTTGCATGCGTGATACTTGCGCATAACCCGCATGTTAATGGCAGTCACTGCGCGTGTCTTGCGTTTGTTTGGGACTTCTGCAGACAAACACACGCAATTTACCTTTGCCAAGTTTTGAGCATCTTCAAAACTGGCTCGAGCTTGTGTGCGCACATTGCTTGTCCGCAATGATGTGACGGAGCCCTTAGGTTCACAAGAATTCACGTGGTCAGCCCCACCCATACCGCCCCCTATTAATGAAACCCAAGTAAAAGGTCTTCTTAAATAGTTCCTCGATAACTGACTAGCCTAAAACGCTACAGCTAAACCTTCAACATTAATACTGTAAAAGGTGAAATCTCGCACCACCTTCCACCTAGGCTCCTTAACACCAAAACCCAAGCAAGGGGAAATTAAACGCCTTCCCCGGGCAAAACTAGGCCAAACTAATATGCCCATAAAAGTGGTTGATCTCGAGTACGGACTTACTCATGAGATGACCAGAACAATTTTTCAAAGGTGGTATGAAAAAGAGTAACCACGTTAATATTCACTGTCAGAACGTCCTCCTCCGAGCCACGAGAGAAGCAATGTTTCCTAAGTTCATGTAGACTGGGGTTACGCCAATGATACCTCCACTCCCGGTCGAGGAAACTTGCAAATGTCGTTCAGATCAAATGATATGTACACAAGGTCAAGCCCTGAAAGGTGTCTTTGGTGCCTGTATGCTCTCTTTATCACACACTAAATATATTATGTCTGCAATCGTCAGATAGAAATTTTTAAATTCGTGTTGTGATAAACCAAATAACTGATGTAAAATGTACAAAAATATGTAGGCCTAAAATCTAGAACTCATATGCTATTAGTGCCACCTATCCTGCTGATCCCTAAATTGTATCTAAATTGTAGTAAGGAATAGTCCATCTCTGATCCGTGATTTTCAGCAAAAGGGTCATAAAGATTAAAGGAATTACTGGTAACCTTTACCACCAATCGTCTTCTTTTTATCACCCTTGATTATAATTCCTGTCAACCTGAAAACAAAAGATTATGTTGACCAATGAAAATGGTCATTCTTCAGTAGGTAGCAATGTTTATCACCCTCATTTCCCTATTTCTCACTTTAAGTATCTTTTTTTTTACCTTTTCGGGCTAAATCTTTCTTCCAGTTCACCGTTATTTGTTTGTTCTTCTAAAGGTGGTATAACAGTAAAACTGATTGCTTTAATCCCATCCTGCTGTGTCAATTACTTATACCTACCAGTCATTGGACCTCTTCAGGATCATAAAATCATCTTCACAAAAGGCAGAAGCTATTTTTACGTGTTTGCAGAGATACACCACAGCTAGCTTTATCGTTTATCATGAAAGGCCAGTGGCCCTGACCATAACCCCTTGTATCCTTACATATAAGACATCACGATGCCTATCGATGGTAATTTTATGTTTGCGGTTAAGAAATTAAATTTATTTTTTTGCTAGAAAGCAATGGTCAAGGTTTGCTACGGTTCATGTTTGTCTTCAAGAAGCCGTCATACCTCTTTCTATTATACCTGTTTATTTCTCGAAAATTTTACGACACATTGTAAACGGATGATAATTCGAAGAATCTTTTAAGCTGGAATATGAGAGGTCTACTACTTACAACCAAACAACCTAGCTGCCTAAAGTCCATATGTCGTTAATATATCTAACAACAACTTAATCAGCCCTATCGATGAGAGTTTTTCTTGAGGAACAACGTGGGCATGCAACCAAGGGCGAAATGTCTCTCTTCTCCCTTCCTTAAAGAATAAAGGGTTACCAATGCGTTTTAGTGTATCACTGCTGGGGCTACCTAAAAGAAGTCACCCCCTGTCCATTACACGATTAAAAATGTTACAGACATGTTGTAGATTTACAGAGCAAAAAAGAAATACAAAGCGGTACGGAAAAAGAACTGTCAACTTTTTTAAACAAATTGACAGTACTTTTTCCGTTTTCTTTATGTATTACTTGATTACTTGTTCTTAAAATATACAGAAATTTTCAACAGTGGGCCTTGCGTGGGTAGGGCAACAATATGTTTTTCTAAGCACCTTCTCATCAATTGAGAAGCTTGATTTTGCACCATTTTTTTAAATGTTCATTGGATATGAACAAGCCACCCTTTTTTTTTTTATTCAACTTGGTATCAAAACTCCCATTTGATAAGCGTCATTGCTTCGCTTGTAAGCTATTTAGACCTAGCCTAGGGTTTTATGGCTAGGTTTCTAACCAATTGCCTGTCGCCCCCTTTTTCCAGTTATGGCTCACCTTCTTGTTTTCCCTGCCTATACTTCATTGCTTATACTGAACACCAAACACACTGGCAGTAGGTTCCATTTTTAAGGTCTTCGGTATGACCCGGCCAGGAGTCGAACTCCAGACCTCCCTTCTGCAAGTCTGATGCTCTAACCAGGGAGGGTCGTTGCATTGACTCGGTTACATCACCCGGCGGTATTGACATTTTTCCCACACCACGCTTCTACTTTTTAATTTTTAATTTTAACAATTCCCTTTTCCCTAGTTAAGCCACACCTCCGCCGGCCCTACGGTCACTCACAAAGGTAGAAGGACTTCATGCTACCGCCTACAAATCAATGTAAATAGCAATTAGAGGCATGACGATCTTGCACTTTTTGTTATAGAAATGGTCGATCGACAATAAGAAAACTTAACCTTCAAAAATTGTATTTTGTCAATTTTAGGTGATAACTTCCATTCCACACTTTTTGTCCCTACCAAAGTTCAGTGCTGTAAACAAAGACCTTTACTATAAAAAAAAAGGGGGTGTTAAGGAATTAAGGACTTTTGTTCCCACTTTGTGAACATGTTCAATAATGTTTATAATCCCTAAACATTTCGCTTTCAAACATGAAACAAGCAGTGCTTAACAGCTAAGCATTTTTAGAATACCATTTTGCAATTTTAGGTTCTTGAAATTGGCAGAACTTATTTTGCATATTTTTGCCAAATTTTTGCCCTCCGTTTCGCTACAATGGAATTTCACTTCAATTTCGGCTAAGTTCTTCAAGAGGTAGTCATGACCGTTTCCTCGCTTTATATTTATGATACTTAGGGTTGACTCAGTCCATGGCCTTACCTGCGTACTCCCTTTGTTATTGCATGTGTGATAAACAAAGTGGTTTTCAGTTACCCATTGTCTGATTATTCCTAAAAGTTAACGGGAAAGAAGTTTCGAAGAAGTTTGAATTTAATCTATCACACTTTCTGCCACTGTGTCAAGTTTGACGAGAAGAAAGGGTCCATTTACCTCGAGTTGATGTTATCTCTGAAACAACCATTCAATATGTGACATTCTTTATGGTCATATTACGTTGTGAAAGGTGCCTATGTCAGTAGTTAGCTTCAAATTTATTTTTCTTAGATATCCGCGTACGATATACCGACACTTACAAAATATCCATCTCATTGACAGTTGATTTTGGTTTGCAGAGTTCACTTACTGGGAGCGCCCGTGGATTTTTGCCTTCAGAGAGTACTGTTAAAATTACACTAAGAATTACTTAGGATTTATCACTGTCTGTACGTCAACCTGAGTCCATTTCTTAAAATTAGGGAATTAAACTTGTGACTCCATATTTCTGCCCGTTACAAACGTTTGAACAGGGAGCTTTAGATTCTACCACGCCGACGTCATCTACGACGAAATGACGTCATGTGTGTTTATGTCACTTCGAACGCAACATGAAATAACGCCACACCAATTTGTAAAATGTCGGGCAGTCGGGGAAACGAAGGAGGTGACCATCGTCATACAACGTTGCAGATGAGATCCGCGTTGTGCAATTAAAAACCCTCTAATAATTACTGGTCCACCACCTCCAGAGGACTGGGATGCAGGGGGCTCAATAATTCATTCAAATTAAAAAACAGGCAAAATAAACTAAATGTAACTTTGGTGTTTACAGATGACTTAAGGGCTTCAAGAAAGCGTCAATTTGAGTGTATGTGCGAGTCAGTGTGGGTATGTGCATGTTGTTTGTGTGGGTATATATACGTGAGTGCTCGCGTTCGTATAGGAGGGTTGCTTATACTGAATATTAATGTCCGTCACACGGTCTAGGGTTCGACCGGCTGTTGTAAAATTTTTGCCCTCCCCGACAATCCACAAACAAGATCTACGCACTTGCTGGGATGTAGCACGAGACCCGAACCATTTCTTTCCACACACCGTCGATCTTGTATATATACGAGGCAATGAATGGGGATGCGTTGCCCATTGCGACTACAAGATCCCTACACAAGTCTGACAAAAAGGGTTGCGAGAAAAGCGGTCATGTTTACCTCGGACTCCGTTTGGCCATGGGCGACTGACAACCAGTACACAACACCAACTCCGTCGTAAATTGTATACGTTACTTTTTATAACACCAAGAAATTAAATTTCGCAGAATACCGAGGTCACCATGACGCAGATCATCAAGCCACTTGTTGCTTATATCTGTGTATAGTTTTCGAAGTGAGTAAGTTACCCCCAAGTTTACGATTTTAATCTTAAAACAGCAACATTATCACCTTGGGTTATTTTTAAAAAGTTAGTGGTGGTCTCACATGGACATGGTACTACCTCAGTTAGGCCACCACTGTCCCGTAGGGGTTGATAAACTTGACCCCCTTTCCTGGTGGTGATGCGATGTCGGTGTATTGTTACAATACTAGTTTTCTATCAGATGGTTCCATTTCCACAGAAAAAGAGATCCCTTCAGTTTCTCCTAATTGGGGTCATGATCCCACTAAGTGATACACCAAGGCCCAATAATAACTTAAAATGGTTATCGATTTAACAGTTTTGACATGAACTTTACCTTCGGGGAAAATCAAATCTGATAAAATGATCCAGGTATGGAATTTTAATGTTTTTAATGTAAATCCCGGAAGAAGAACGTTATTGTCGCTGGTTAATTGATCGTAGTACTGCGTGACAGACGGTTTCATCACATTCCTGTTTACCTACTCTTTTTTCTATAAGCCTATTGGACGTTTTAGTTGGTTTTGAGGTTCTAGTCCTCTCCATCCTTTTACAATTTTCATGATGACGTAATAGGAATCTTGAAAAAAATGTCCAATGATCCCAGAAGATTTATAAAAATTAATATTTTACTTTCTGCTTTAAACTAACAAGATATATCTCTCTGCAAAATCAACGTACTACTTTGGTTCTCAAACGTTTTGGAACTACCACCCTCTTCAACCATGTCAACCTTCCCCCTCCCCCCCCCCCCCCCGTTGTCCTTCCGCTCATAGTCGGACATTGGGGTAGATACAACCGATTTTTGGTGTAGCTCAGTATCTCCACAGCCTGGTCGCTAAATCCAGGGGAGATGCAATCTTACCCATCGTTTGAGTTCAATTTTGCACTTGCCCAATGTGTTGTGGCGTGTTTGGGGTCACTTGTCAGGGGGAAATGAGCATATTTACCCGGTGAAAAAATTCCCTCTCCCACTCCGTCCGCACAGGCTTTACATATTATTCAGAGACCGAGGGTTATCGAAGGTTTTTTTTTTATAAGGAACCTACGTGAAACAATGTGTATGTGGACAAGGAGACCCGAAGAACACAAAACCCAATGGACAAATAACGAAAACAAAAGCCAAATAATCGCTTTCTCTTTCACTCTTCTTCTTTTCCCTTTCTCTCCGTTTCTCCCTTTCTTCTGTCCCTAATTTTTCCCTTTTCAATCCGGTGAATTGAGGTGATTTTCCTGGTCGAACCAGCCAGGGGGGCTCTTTGCCCCCCTGCCTCCCCCGAAAGATACCCTAATGTTCAGGTATGTTGGACGTTATGTACAGTGGCGTAGCTAGGATTTTTTTCCCGGGGGCTATGGGGGCTGGATACTTTGGTCTGTTGGTAGAGGGCTGGAGTTTGCTATTTAAGTGTAGCGCCACCATCAGTTGGCGCGGAGCGTACGGGGAAAATTTTGGATTTCAGCACTTCCCAGATAGCTGGAAATAGCATTTGCCAGGTTTAATTGTCTTTAATTCTAATGAAAAAAATTTGTGATTTTTCTCAGATTCAAACACACTTTTGAGACACCGATTAGCTCAATTCTTTACTCCACTGGACTATGTATCCAAGGTTTGCAAATCCGGAATCCAGCTCTATGTTGCAAGCATCTGTTCCAGTAAACGCCCGATTAAGTTATTTTCATAGGCGAAGGGGAGTATTTCAGTTTGGATGCAGAAGATTTTTGTACGAAAAATGTTACTCTGCCCGTAAGACAGTAAAAGCGGAGCGCCATCACTGGTTGGCGCGGAGCGTCCAGAAAATTTGAAAATTCGTACCTCTCAGACAGTCGAAAATAACATTTCCCAGGCTTATAAAGGGGATCTAAGCAGTGGCTTTTTTAAAGTTTAAATTGCAGATAAACGTGCGCTCCAAACTAAAATTCTGGAAGAAAGACTAAGCGGAGCGCCACCATTAGTTGGCGCGAAACGCACAGAAAATTTTGAAATATCGAACCCCTCAGACAGTTGAAAGTGACATTTTCCGGGCTTGAGGGGGATCTCAGCAGTCCCTATTTTGAGTTTCCTTTTAAGTGTTCACTTGAAACTTGGATTCTGCTGTGAAGCGGTCTAAGTGGAACACCACCATAAGTTGGGGCGAAACGTACAAGAAATTTGGAAATTTCTGACCCGTCAGACAGTCAACAATTTAGGGGGTCTAAGCAGTCCCAAATGTTCGCTTGAAATTAAAATTCTGCTAGGAAGACTTTCTACGCCCCTCAGACAGTTGAAAATGACATTTTTCGGGCTTGTAGGGGGATCCCAGCAGTCCCTATTTTAAGTTTCCTTTTGCAAATGTTAACTTGAAACTTAGATTCTGCTATGAGGCAGTCTAAATGGAGCACCACCATACTATGGGCCAATACGTACAAGAAATTTGGGAAATTCTGACCCTTCAGACAGTTAAAAATTTAGGGGGTCTAAGCAGTCCCAAATGTTCACTTGAAACTAAAATTCTGCTAGGAAAAATATCTACGCGGAGCTCCACCCCTGGTTGGCGCGGAGAGAACAGAAAAGTGTGAAAAATCGGACCTCTGAAACAGTCGAAAACGACATTTCCCAGGCTTATAGGGGATTTAAGCAATCGCTATTTGATCAGAAAATTACCAGATAAAATGTATCACTACCAATCGATGAAATGGTCCCGCATATTTTCGGGGAAAACTGCAAAATGGAATTAAAAACATGCTAATGTATTTTACTCATTGGGACTCTTGACTTAAATTCAATATATATTGATAAAATTGTGTGACTGACCGAACTTCTGACTACATATGATTATACTTTTGAAAAATGTAACATTACAAGGTGTGTTTAAATGAATTTTCAAGCAGACTAATGGGAAGACATTCTCACACTGCATCATTAAAGTATCGAAAAACAAATCAACAATTTTTATAACCTTTGCCCGTTTTAGGCTCTAGAGCAGGAGAGATGACAAACTCTTGAGCACCTAAACACCCCCTGTCTGTCCATTGAATTAATTTGGCAATTGAAAACGTCCCAGCATTTTCATAACCTTTGCCAGAATATTTGACCATCTCGGTCAATTTTCGCAAGACTTAAGTATGAAGTTGGGATGATGAAAACCCTTTTTTTTCACATTCTACCAAAATTTGATCTTCGTTATTTTCCATGAAGATTTTACTTTACATATGACCTTTTTTGTTTTTCTGCTTAAGAATGAATGTTCCTTTTGAAATGTGTCGCGAATTTTTTATCTGTTTGATTTTTATCTGTTTTAAGATTTCGGCCACAGTTAGTGATTTTCTGAAAAACCATTCCATTTTTTTAAAATCAAAGGTCTGTCCGAATTTTTTTTCAAATTCCTGCCCGAATTTCCCCAAATTCCTGTCCGAATTTAGATTTGAGACAGTCTTCTCACTGTCCCGTGTCGTACGCCAATGTAGCATGTCCACTCCACCCAAGAGTTAAGTGAAGTCCTGTGAGATAAAAGTGGTAAGGACCGTAAGGTTGCGATCCTTGTGACTGCATTTACCCAACATGGGTTTGGTTGTTGCGCTGGCCAGTGACTGCCAGTAATAGCCGTGCAAATTGCTAATTCCTTCCAACCATATTTGACTCAAATACTCTACCCACCACACCATGTATTATTTTGGAACAAATTTGTGCATGCCCAGGAATTGAAAAAAAAATCCCTACAGGAGATAGAAACAGGCAAGATGCTAGGAGCACGCTTTAATCCACACCAAGGTACCGGGTAACCAATTTCAACCACTCTAAATCCGCTAGAAAATTATCCATCCAGAAACCCGACGAGTTAAAAGTCAAGAGATTCCGAAGGTACGAAGTTTGTCACAGTCTACCTGAATTTATTCCGAAATTCAGAGTGGGCCACAATGCAGAATACTTTGGAATTACGTGTACATCGCAAGTGTATCTATGTCATAGCAGCCGGGTAGCCCAGATTGAATATTATCATCGGTCAGCATAAATATAATTTTTGCCCAGATCGCCAATGGGGGGGGGGGGAGCTTGGGGCTATATATATATATATATAAATAATTAGAAATAAATAGGAAACGATTGCTTTTCCCTGAGCATCGTATAAAGCAGGAGGTCTGGGTTCGAGTCCCAGTGAAGGTGGTCAATTTTTCGCTGAGGTTGATTTCATTTATTCTTTTCACTATATATATATATATATATATATATATATATATATATATATATATATATATATATATATATATATATATATATATATATATATATATATATATATATATATACATATACATATATATATATATATTCTTTTTCAGAGTTCAATTGTACGGCCCTGCCAACGTAGACAATCCCCAAGCCAGCAATCAGAATTTTGAAGACATGAAGTTAAAATATAGGCCTAGCTGTTACATTATAATCCACACATGATCAATGGTCAAATTCCTAATTTCCTTGAAGGACATTTTTGTATCCCTTGACCTTATCATTCATCATTGTGAGGCTAAATCGCTGCCCCAAGATGGTGTCATTTATCCACAGGGACCCCAAATCAGTCCCAACGCCCCCTATCAGCAAGTAACCCTACTACGAAGCGCCTCTTAGACATATCAACGCCCTCCGGAATGCGGTATAGGGACCACTTTGAGAAACACTGATGTACTACATCATTGTCACAATTGGAAGCGAAATAAACATAACTTACACAATTACTGTAGACCTATGGAAAATGTTAGTCCTTCACCAAATTGAAATGGGAATTATTCAGTTGAGTCACCTAGCTGGCAAATTTCCTTCAGATCTGCAAATGATGTTACATATTAGAGGACAAATCTCATTGCGGACGTTTTCAATTCCCCCCCCCCCCCGGTCTGCCTCATGCAAATTGCGTTAACCTCCTCCTTGTGCAAGCACTAAGCAACCGGCCTAAACTACAAGGCCCTTACGTGTAATCAGAACACACCCTGTGTGTGATACGAATTGTGAGCTCCCCGTCTCCTTTGAAATTAGTTTCAACCAAAAAGCAGTCACCAACTGAGAATCGTATATAGATAAGAAAAACGTGTATGGGTAATGAATGGAGACGCGTAGCCAAGGGGTGGAAGTAGAGTTCAGGGGTGAATTCAGATTTTTCACTCCCTCCAGATGTGTATGAGCAATACTTCTTTGCCTATAGTTTGCCCCCGCCCCAATCCCCCTTGCAAAATGGTAAAAGGTGGTCCCTATAAAGATAATTATATAGGCACAAATGTTGCACCATTTCCCATGTAGAGACCTAAATATCATTTTATCTCCAAAGAGTTAAAGGGCTACCTTATGTCACACTTCAAAAGCCCCTCCCAGCACACAATCTTGGCTACACGCCAGACCTACATGAGTGTCCGTCTTTAACATCAATGCGTCGTGTGCCATAGCCAGCCTGGACAGGCATCTGGTTGTTCGATCCAGTGTGAGAACAGTTTGTTCTCACTGAAAAAAGAACAACGAAAATCCCACAGAACGAACTGACGAAGTGAGCTTAACCGTATTTGCTTTTATCACGATTAACGACTCATAAAATGAGCTGGTTTTTACTGTAAAATGGCCAAACTCACGGCTTGAGGTAATCTTTTGAAAGCAAGGTTTTGTGTCATTTTTGCACAGGAGCTTTTAAGATACATCTCAATTTACGTCACGTGTGGTCCCGTATCACCTCTAGCTGTTAACCTTTCGCCCGTTACCCTGTAAAATTGTCATAAAAATTGTTATTACTCAACATAACATACGTAAGAGATACATATTTCCCAAACTATATGGTCATTATTTATTTTTATCGCTCCTAATAAAAGTCACTTTGTTTAAATATTTCGCGCCTCTGATTCAGCTTGCTTGGATAGCAATATATCTCGACCGGCAATCCAACTCTTAGTTACAATGAAACTAAAATTCCGAAAAAAAAAAAAACAAATCTTGAAAAAATGCTGTCGACATTTTAAGGAATCTTTGTCGTTGCGAACTCAATCGAGTTTTCAATTTCTACGCAATTAGGAAGGATTATGAGTGGTTACACAGGCAAATGTTAATTGATTCAGACTGGGTTAATGTTAAAATCCCTTTCAATTTGACGACACAATCTCTGGTCGTATCGCGGCGACGGCGACTACCTACGACCCAATGCAACGAACCGAGTAGCGTCGGATTAGTCATGACGATGTGAACGGTTCCGCATTGTCTTGACTTCGTTAGTAGTCCGCCAGATTGAACATGTTCAACCGCCCTGCTCGGATGCACTTTTGCGCTAGAATTTGTCAGTTCTGGTCGCACCGTTAAGACGGCTAACGTCGCCAAAAAGCAGTACGTCTCGTCTGCTTTAGTCCTTAGGGTGCGGCCGATTTCACGATTAGAGTTCCGCTTTCTCAGTTGATTAGAGTTCCACTGACCCAGTTGAACATGTGCAATCGTAGTTGAATATAGACATTGCATTTTGTTTTAAGCCTGAGGGACACTACCACGGTTTATCAATTTTTTACGGTTTATGTAAATTATTGTCCTCGGCGGAGTCTTTGGTAGTCACAGCGACGTGACCCGGGCTATTTATCACTCAATTTTGACGTCACGTCAGAGCAATCTATATGGGCCTTAGGCGTGTCATGTCACAATACAAGAAAACGCCCTCCTTTGAAAAAAGCTAGCATCAACAAATGCTAACAGCTGATTGGTCATCTAATCGGTTACGTGTATTCTTCTACACACACGATGCGAATTCTGTGTGCAGTCCATCGCCCAATGTATGTTCAACACAAGCTGGTTAGTGGTGCCACCACGTATATTCAAAATGACCTCAGCGCTTCGTCAATGCATCAGGACTGTAGAGAGTGCTAGGTGACGTAATAATGGGTTAGCCAAGCCCACTACAGGGCAAAATATCAACATTCAACACGTAGGTTGGTAGCTGTTTCTCAGCTAGCTATAATACATTACAGAGGTTGTATGTAATACATTGCAGTTTTGCCCGGAATTCAAGGAAGGGCGTTGCTTGTGACGTCATTGAAAGCACTCTAGGGGCATATTGTTGCACCGATTGCATTCAATACGATTAAACGGATTGAATATGTTCAATCTCGGTGAAGTCGTGACATTCATCATACCGCTGCGACTTTATGCGACGCGACTATTGGTCGCGGTAAGTCATGGGCAGTCGCAGCGGTGTGACTCGAGTTTAAAGAACCTGCGGACTTGTAGACCATTCAGTCTTCGGGAAAATCTTATATTACCCTCACAGGTCTTTGGTCTCTTTGAATCTAATTTATATTTGACCGGGCGTCAATTCGTTTTTCGTTCCTTTTTCCTAATTCACTTTCGTTTCAGTGTACCTACGGTTTGCAAAAGTTATCGGCTTTGAAGCCCACTTAGCATTGCGCCCTCCACTATGCTTTAACTTTTGAACACTCGGGCGCCAATGCTAAGTGGGCTTCAAAGCCGATAACCTTGAACACTCGGGCGCAATGCTAAGTGGGCTTCAAAGCCGATGTGGTCTTGAAACAAGACTACGTTTACAACGGAAGGAACTTTTTTGATCGAATACGTGACACTGTTGCAGGAGTATGCCTCCTGTGGCGGAGTCTGGAGTAGCCATCCCCCGTCTTGCAGACAGTCAAAGATTTCACGACGAAATTGATGATGTCAGGACACTAGAATTTCGGAATAGTCAGAACAAAATGCATAATGTCGTGATTGTTAATTTTGCAAACTTTTTACGGATAAGCACATCCCCCACGTTACAGAAAAGCCCTGTCGGATAGATATTTGGACAATAAAGAATGTCATCTTTTTCTTTTATGTTGGTTCCTTATGTAAATTTCAGATAGCTTGTTTGGTTTATGAAGTTGGCATGTGTCACCTTGTTACGAAAAAAAACATACAGAATAGTTTCACGTGGGATTCGTTATTGTTTGCTTGCCTGGGGTGCGACGGGATGAGTTACCAGCCAATTATGTTGGATGAGGCCATCTAGTTTGACATTATTTTCTTGGCTTCAAAGGTTGCATTCTTTCACGAAAATAATGTCAATAAGCCGAATCTTTCTGTGTAGAGGAATTGGTCTGTTGTGATATTCAGTGGCCGATTTATATTTATATCTAGGCCAAACTAAAGTTGTCTTGCCATCAAGGTTAACGAGAACATGTATCATTTCTAACCGTTTAGGAAAAAATCAATGTGGAAAGATACTGCATGCTCTAAGGTAGTGTGACACCAAAATTATAAAGTCGGGTATTTGATGTAAAAAGCATTAAAAACCAGGAAAATTGCCGCAACTTGCATCAAAATCGGTTAAAAATTGAACATTTTACAGGTTTATTTCTGACTTGCACCTAATCATGCATAAATAAAAGCTCAATAAGTAAATTTTGTGATGTCATGGGAGGGACATGCCATGTATGGCTAATGCCATCCTTTGTTTTTTCAATCTTCATTTCAAGGGCAGTTGTAACATTAGTATTCCCCGTGGGGTTTATTTTGAAAGTTTAAATTGTGACCTTGAAAATCATTAGTATCAATCAACAAGCCATAAACAATCTGACGAGTAATTTAGAAATAATTAATATAGGATTAACAAAAAGTGTCAACACTGTGCAACACTCCACTTTTTGCGTAACCAACAAGTTGCTTCAGAAACATTAAAACTTTGAAGAGGTATATCTTGAGAACGGTAAAAGATATTGACATAATTCCAACGGATTCTTCCTAAACCTTGCTCCTTAACTACCAAGTAAAGTCGGGGCTTCTTGCTGACATGTCACACTACCTTTCAGTCAATACCATGTCGTAATTTGGAGAAACCAAATCAATATAGGAAGGATTTGAATAAGATAGCAGTTGTTGCAAATAAGTTTGTGAGACTCACGCGCTCTGCACCTCTGTCGTACCAAAACTATGATTTAAGCCTATACACTGTTTAAAATTATGGTATATTTACAGAACAACAAAATAGCGAGACAAATAAGGATTACAGAAACGTTCTGGAAACCTATTGCCAAAACTTTTCTGTAATCTCAATGTTTCTCTTTTTTCTGTTCTGTAAATTTACAGCGAGTTAGTACCATTTTTGTAGTGAAATTTATTCGTTTACCTTAGCGTGAATAGTGAATCGTACTCACGTGACACGGGTAATCTTATTTTATTATTTTTTATTTTGTTCAGGAAAAGATTGAACACGAATTTACTGGTTATCGATACGTCTGTTTGATTGTATACTATTGTTCGTACATGATTTCTCCGCTTTATTGAAACAGAGCACTGAACGGAAGCATTAAATGGGTTTGTTTGTAGTTTTCTTAATTTACATAACGGTTTCCGGTTATGTTACAGAATACCAGATTGGATGAAATTGTTATTACGCTACCATTAGTCATCAATCGTCTGTCTTACTGTCTCACCTGCGTAGTTGTTGACACTGTCCCTGAACCTGACATACCAAGCGCACATTTCGAAAAACACAGTTTTCAATGAGACCAGGAAGCTTCAACTGGTTGGACACGGAGCGGACTCCAGAATGTGCTAAGCTGTTCTTTAAAGAGCCAATTCTGTCACCCCAAACTACAAGTCTTGTAGGAGTTTACAGAAAATCTCAATGGCTCAGCTCTTTGATTGACAGCTAATTCAAACAATGCAGAGTAACAAAGCTTATATTACACAGCATGAACTATACTAAGAGTGTTTTGATTATACACATTGAGCTTTTCTATGCTCAACCTGAAGCAATAAACTGAGACTGAGCCTAGATGAGGATGAATTTCAGACAATTGTGGGAGGGGCTTAAGTAAGAAGGTAAGGAGAATTGGTTCTGTTTGGGTGGGAGGATTAGGCCTTTGAAAGAGAAATGCATCGCAACAACTTGAAATAGTGTACTACGCTGTCCTTTTTTGATTGGCTCTTGAGAGTCAATTTAAAGGGTTAAACCTCTCATCCCAAACTACAATTTTGGTACGGGGGTACCGAAATTTTCAGTTGGCTCAGCTCTTTGATTGACAGCTAATTCAAAAAATGCAGTGTACCAAAGCTTTTATTGCACAGCATGAACATTACTGAGAGTGTTTTGACTTTATAAATTGAGTTTTGCTATACTCCTCTTGAAGCAATAAACAGAGTTTTCTTTCTGGATGAAGGATGAATTTCAGACAATTGTGGGAGGGGCTTCGCTAAGAAGGTTGGGAAAATTGGTACTGTTTGGGGTGAGAGAACTGGGACTTTAAAGTTTTTTTCACCTCAGATGTAAAATTTACTACTATGAGTTACTGCTTGATTTACCTTGAATCTGCAATAGTAAAGTTTAAAATATTACAAAAGATACGTGAAGAAAAATAAGAAAACTGTGAGATTTAGCTGTTGCTTCAGTTAAAGTTTGTTTTCTTCCTTTACTTTTCCTAATGAACCGAACAAGGAGAAGACCTTTCTCGTGTTCCCTACGCTACAAGCTCAGTGGGGAACATCGTGTGTGTCCCTGTCAGGGGTGTCGATTTGGTTTTCAAAGTGGGGGGACATCTGGCCTAATTTTTTCTCCTCTCCTGGTAAGGTGTGTACAGCGGCGTAGCTAGACATTTTTTCGGAAAGGGGGGGGGGGGTGGACAAGCATCCAGATTTTATGATTTTGTGAGTGTGAACACCACTGTACTAGGGCCGTAATTTGCGGCGCGCGAAGTTGGGAGATTACTGAAGAATATGTATTTCTTATTGACAAATCTTAGATTGAAGGGCGGCCAAAGATCGTTGTTGCTACATAATGTTACCCAACCCCTACGAAATGAGGCACTCTGACGAAATTTTTTGAGTCAGGAGCTTATAGTGGAGAAAAATTTGAATTTTGTGAATTTAAAGTAAATTCATGAAAATAGCATTGTAGTTACTGATGTCACTTAATGATCTGATGTCACATATATCCAATTTCCGTTTTTTCGCTTACAAAGTTCAGAGCTCTGAAAATTTTACTGAAGGTATGAGCGAGCACTTCTGCCTAGGGATCGTTTGTGGCTCGTTAAGCTCGGTGTAAATTTTGCTTCTTTGACAGTTTGACGCAAATAATGGCAAATGTGGAGCTTTTAATGGGGAGATTTCGAAATTTCATGAGTTGTCGAAACCACACAGTAGACTGGTTTCACAAATAGCAAATTTCCGAATTCTTCATTTTCAGAGCCGTCTGCCCCCTGTAGCCACGCCATTGGGTGTCTAAGAGAAGGGGCCCAGATGCAAATTGGTGCTAAATGTTCCAATATTTTGCGTTACTCCAAAGTTTTCAAAACATAAACTTGAAAGTGTGAGTAATTATTTCAACGGACTATACCGTCAATTTAAATACCGGGTGTGCTTTATACATATAATTAGAATCACAACGAAAATTGTCATAGTTTGCGAAAGATCTAATAGTACAGTAGTAAGGAACCATTTGTATTGGAAAGAAGGTAAACTAAATCCATTACTTGATCAAAAGCGCACTTTAATCTACTACGGGAAAATCACAGATCGAGTGGTGGGGGAATGGCACCCACTGGTACGGTGCTACTGAAACACCGTTGCATAGGCCTACCGGTGTAAGATTGTTGATACCAAAACATTATAATTTTTTTCGAACGACAACCTAATAAGACACTATCTGAATGGAGGGTACCTCTTATTCCTGATTGAAGTCTTTTTTTCTAGGAAACGTCAGTGTGTGTGTGTGTGTGTGTTTTTTTTTTTTTTTTTTTTGAAGAAACCTTCAAATTTATTTCAGTTCAGACAAGCATATATACAATATTTACAGTACGGTAAAGTTCATTTTCATTATTCATAAGGGTATGTACATAGGTAAACTTAAATGAATATGAACTGGAAACCCAATCCAACAGTTTTAATCATTTTCGAACAAAGTAAACCGAGTTATATGTTAAGTTTTAACGATAAGATATAGAGCTCATTTTTCATAATTCGTCAGTGCGATTTTAATCCTCTGATAATAGTCTAAATACGAAGAGGTCGAATCGCTTTACAAAGGAATAATTATAATAAACAGGCCTTGAAGGGCAATTGTTTTACGACGCTTAGCGACCACGAATGTGGGAGAAGCCATTGGTTTACGAATTACAACTTCACGTCGGGTGGCAGCCTGTTTTTTTTTTTTTTTGGAAGGTCAGTTCAGATGGGAAAACCGTAGATTGCTCTTGGATGAAAAACCGATCTTACTTTTACCCGGCCAGGTATCGAACTCCTGACCTCCCGGTTGCTACGCTTTGTCGCTTCAAATGCCACCGCCTTTATCCACTCGGCCATAGTGGATTAGTGTGTCAAAACTTTGCGTTAGAAATCATTCATTCTTTCTAAAAAAGTTGCATGCCAGACTTTTCACTGAGACATTTTTAGTTTCCTTAAAATGTATTTGCCAATTTCAGGCTGCCAGGCTGGTCATTCACTTAAGACCACAGATTTCATGAAAACATAGTAGGGGACGATTCATCTTCTTCATATTCCTAAATATTGTGCTACTTCATAACCACACCTGGTGCCCTATGCACACGAACAATCGATATGATCGTAGAGAACGATGGATAATGTATGTCTGATATGCAAGTGGGAAAAAGAACATCAATGAGACTGCAAGCTCGCGGAACGCGAAAATTTTGGGGATTTGCAAAGTATAGACAAGTGGAATTATTGATACAGAAAGCTAGTCGGTTGTGATCGGTGGACACCTATCATAACCTACATGTACAGTCTTTTTGGTTAATTTTCACGTCACAAAAATTGGAGGGACTTTTACCTAATGATCCCCCATGCCCCCCCCCCCCAAACCGACGCCACTGGTCCCTGTGACGGTAGACTCCATACCCAGCCCATCCAGTTGGTAGACCTCTCACTGCAAATGAACTTATTCTTACTGCAAACCCCTTGCTTAGCAAACAGGTACCCTGAATTAGAGGGAAATATTACTTCCAGATTCGCAGGCTACTGTGCCTCACAATCAGCTTTGACTGAATCCTGTACAAAGAGAGCCATCCTGTAAGAAATGAAAGTGAATTCGATCCATTATTTTCATGGACGAACGGCGAGACTTGACAATCATCACTTCTCTTTGAGAGTGACCAAGTCAGTGGAAGAAGCGTGCAATTACACATAACAATGGGTCGTGTGGTCACTGGACTGAATTACTTCAAGGTGGCGTGGGATTGATGCCAACAGGACCATTGATGTCTTTCATGTGGGCTTCTGAATGTTTTATTGTCCGTAAAGATGAGTTTCCTCTGACTTACGATGAATCACAGTCCTCTTTAATAAATAATTTTAACTATCAGCAAACTTTGAGGGACATATATTGTATGGGTTTGACCATAAAGGCCATTGGCACCTCAAAAGTATACCATATATGTGCATTGAAGGTTATGGAAATAAAATGCATGTCAGAGGGTCATTAGGCATAGGGCCATCAGACGACGCCCGTAAAATTAATCCCAAACATTTTAGAACAAATTAACACTTAAGTTTTCTTCACATACCAATGACAAATGGTCAAACTTAGACAATCCCCATATCCTACATACAAATAACTGTATTGCTGTGCGTGAGTTCAATTATGTTTTTAAAACTCATGACCGTATACCTTTTCAAATTATGTACAAAAAGGTTACAAGTCAGGACACCTCGAACTCAAGATTATAACTTTTTTCGCAACTATTTGATATGAAACTTGACTTATTTCGTACGCTAACTATAAGCATTGATATGTGGAAGTGACCCTTTAAATCTATCTTCAAGTTATCGAAATCAATTCAATGGGCCCTTTTAACTATTGATGTTGTATGTTGCCAACCTTTCGAGGTACAGATCTGGTGCAAAATGCTGACACGTGAGAAATCCAGTATCCAAACTTGGATAAGTAACAACCTTCTTCCTTGGTCAACAAACCCAGCCTCAAAGGGAGGTTCTGCTCTAGAATGGCCCGAAGCCGAGACTGGAAACAGTAACGAGGAGCAGACCCCTGGAGAGGCGTGAGAAACGGGTGCCCCCCTCCCAAGTTTTTCGGTTTTTTAATGTGAAAATACGTGATTTGGTTCAGAAATTATAAGATATTTTGATGCTTAAGGAGACCCATTGTTATGTATTTTATGGACTATTTTCCAAGAATAATCGCATTGAAATCAAATACGCACCTATAGCTGGCAAATAATTGGGTTTGCGCGGAAAACAACTAAATTTTGGCCCAAAATGCCTCCCAGATTGCTGAAAAAGGCAACTCCCACGCCTGTTTACCGTATGCAAGCGTGGAACCATAGCAATATTGTTAAAATAAACATAAAAATATCAAAAATATGCTAATGGAGCAGTGCCCTTTCGACTCTCACCCCTGGCTACGCGCCTTCCTTACTTTACCCTCCAGGACTTCTACATCATTATTCTTTTTTTATTTTTCCTCAGTTTTCATTGGAAAAATATTTTAAAGATACATCCCAAGGCCAGTGCCCAGGAATTTCCGTGGTGTATGCGAAGTCACGAAATTTGGAATAAAGAATACCAGTGCAGAACATTGCATGCATGACAGCAGGCCCACTATCTAAGCGGAGGGCCACCATAAGTCGGTTCGTAGCGAATACCAAAGTTTTAGTACAGATGCTTTCCAGATCGCTGGATTTGGCTGTTTAAAATTGGGCTCTGCGCCTTAATTTGTAACTGTCTGGTTTAACAAGCTGCGCCCACGGCCTCTTGTCCAGCTGCGAGTTAGTTTGTCTCCTCCTACTCTGATTCTTATGCGGAACACCACGCACAACGGCATGTAGGCTTCGTTTTGAAGTCTTTGGTATGACCCAACCAGTGCCCTCCCCTTTGGAAACTTTTTGGATATTTGAGCGCCCTTAGATACAATATACTGAGGCAAAAACCAAGTTCTAGATGCATCCACCGTCAAAAGGTAGTTCCCGGGTCTCAGTGAATTAATACTAAAAACCATGGGGGGAGGGGAGGGAACTTGACGCTAATCTCCACCAATAGCTGGGAAATAATTACCAAATAATTCTTTCTGATCGAAGGAAACTATTACTTCACCCAAGCACTCTATACATGCATCTGAACCACATTTGCCTTATAATTCCAAGTTTAAAACTAACTCATCCGTTGATCTGGGTACAGATTTAAACTCTGTACTAGCAAAAAATGCTCGCCGCCAATGAGGAAAAAATATTCTCAAGAGGTTTTGGAAGGTGTACAACTTAGGATTCCTTCAGTTGGTACTATGACGTCACTCATTCACGCCGAAAGCTAGCTACAGCACACCCTTCACCCCTGAATAATATTGGTTCATCCATCAATATGGGCTAGGGTGGTGGTAGGGGGAACTTTTCTCCGCCCTTCTCACTCCACTTCCTATGTCTATAAAGAGGCAATTTGCAGTACTCTTCTGTAATTTACGTCATTGCTATCATTTCCGCAACATTCCTCTCGCTCCCATCTTCATTACTTTTCTCCCCCTTCTTCTTTTTCTTCATTTTCCTTCTTTTCACTTTATTCTCCTTCTTTCCTTTCTTTCCCCTCCTCCTTTTTACTCCCTCTCACATTTTCTCTCCTATCAATGTGGGCCATAGCCCGCTGGCTTCCCCTGCACACGCCGGTGGCGTTGCCCTGCTGCAATAGGATCCGCCATTCGAAAAAGGCTACAATTAAGTTTGGAACGTAACATCTCTTGGTCATGCCGCGAGTTTTGCGGTCCTTGGAAATCTACCTGTTACAAAAGTTAGTATTTGGGGTCGAGAGGGCCCTCTGCTCTTAGTTTAGCCCCGGCTGCATACTGCTGGACTTGTTCAATACCGTGGTATTACGACCAAAAGTTATTTCCATAGCTTGGTTTGTCACCCCCCCCCCCCAGCCGCTCCCCAATTCTGGGTACGGGTCTGCGTTGAAATTTTCGGGAGCAGTGGAGTAGCTAAAGGGGGAAGGGGAAAGGGCAATTTTCCCCTGGCTCTGGAAATAACAAAATTGGAAATTTCCCATATGTGACACCATATCATAAAATGACACCCGAACTAAAGTGCTATTTTCATAAAAATAAATTCATAAAATTCCAAATAATTTCCAATTTAAACTGTTTGTTTTGTAATACTTTGTTTAAAACGACAACGAGGTTTCGAAAACTCTTAAATGGCAAGAGCAGTCATCTCAACTTGAAGTCGTGTAGCAGACTGTCCTGTTTCCTGATTGGCTGATTGAGAGTCATGTGACAGTATTTTCCTCCTCAAATGTGAAATTTCTTAGAAGTTACTGCTTGGTTTACCTTAAATATGCAATAGTACTTAAGATATAAACTATGATGAAAGATACTTTGAAGAAATATTATAATTAACATTGTGAAATTTGGCTATTGCTTCAAAATAAGTTTGGGGGACTGGGTGACTGACCTTTAAAACGACGAGTTTGACGTCGGATAGCTTCAATTCGTAGGCCTTAGGTAACTATGTAGCACGGACTTGTATACATGGACAGAGCACACTGTACGATATATTGTCCCCACCGTACGTGTGAGAAAAAGCGCAACAAGATGGCTGTTTGTAATGGTTTTGTGCGAAAGTTTAGACTTGCTCAAGTATATTACCATATTTTGCAAGAAAGTTGAAATATTTTTGGAATATGGCTAGGTTAGGTCTAAATCACTACACTTATTGCAGGAAAATGATATTGTTTCCCATTCAAGTTAAAATTGTGTTTAAAATATTACAGTCTTCGTCAAATCAGACGATTTATAGCTTTACGGCGGCCATCTTGTTGCGCCTTTTTTGTCCCAGCCGGTGGCGACCATCTACGGATAGGACGTACACGTTACATGCTCTGTCCATGTATACAAGTCCGTGCTACGTAGCAACAAGGATCTCCAGCCGCCATGCAATCTCAGATTTGCCAATAGGAAGTGCAGATTTTTCAATAGTCCAATTCAAGATCTATATTTTCAAATTTTTGTTTAGAAGGGGTAAAAATTTCGGCGCCTCAAGTGTACATACTAATACAGCTGTGTTCAAAGAAACCGGAAAATTTGGGTGCTTGCCCCTCTAGATAAAGTCTACCTACGTCACTGGTAGGGAGTTGTACGGTTGGGACTCACCTTGATACTTTGTGTTGTTTCGCTGAAATTCTAGAACCGTGTCACTCGGGCACTCATTGCAGACCGTCCAGTAGCGCCAGTGTGACGGGTTTGTCCTAGAAAATTGCGTGTAGCAACTCATATTTTAAAAGTGGGATTCCGCCATGACACGTATCAGTTGTCAAGAATGTGTCAACAAGTAGTTACCTTTTTCACCTTTCGCAGTTTGAGGTCGTTGGAACCCATTTATTGGTCATTTTGTACCAATTTACCAGTTGTTTTCCAATACATTACAGCTAAGCCCTACTCTTTTCCGCTCCATCATAAACATTATCTTAACCTGAGATGTTTATCTTAGCTTCTTTAGACGACCTGGTTTGGATATAGCCTAAACATAAAGTATCCAGGGACCAGAAAATCCTAAACACTAAGGTATATATGTAAAAGGCAAAATTCGAACATTGTTCTCTTAAAATATTTAGAAAAAGTTCAAACAGTTTCCGGTGTTTATGTAGTGGTTTTGAGTAATGACGTTGGCAACTTTAATTCGTTAATTGCATGGCTCTAATACTTGCGTAAGGACTGAATTATCATACGGCTTGTTGCGGCTTTTTAAAAATTAATCAAGGAAATACGTCAAAGCCTAACGACTCACGTCAAGACTAGGCGTCTTCAGATTGTAAGTTCGTGCAAGGAAGGAATTTTGTGGTTACAATAATGGACCATACTGGCACGAGAGATAAAAGGCCGCGGAGTGGACGAAGTTTTCGTTCAGATTATTACTACAAAAAACCATCTGAGGGCCTTAGGCGGCATCCACAGAGGCGTTACACAAGCTAGAGAGCCTGATATGCGACATAAATACGACTTCGTCGGAAGATCGAAAAAAATCGCAAAAAATTTCAGTTTTTTATTTTTTTATTTATTTCAATTTTTTTGCAGAACTATCTTCTTTTTGAGAACTATCCTAATGTCTGAATGTCCTCAGAATTCACCGGGAGAGTTTGTTTTAAGTTCCATTCCGTGTCTGCAGTCGAAGATAACTACCGTTTTGCTGTCTGTGTTGGTCCCATGGTGTTTCGTTTCATTTTAGTTTGCCTTCCTCAGTAATGTGCTCATCACATCGGGAAATTTTGTATTCGCATGACTCTAGGGGTGGTAGATGACTCAATCCCCAACTGCAGTCGCTGTAACTCAAATATTTCATGCTGAATCTTCCAAATACCAGGAATTTCCTCGAATTTCCTTTCCTTTTCTTCAAGCAAAAACGGTCCACCTCTCTGTGCTCCCCTCCCTCAAAAAAGTAAAAGTAACCTTTTGCCGATTCCCTTCACCCACACAAACGTCCTGAAATCCCTTAGCTAGACAAGATATTGAAAAGACATTAAAGTGTACCTCAAGTAAAAAAATACAAATATATATATATATATATATATATATATATATATATATATATATATATATATATATATATATATATATATATATATATATATATATATATATATATATATATATATATATATATATATATATATATATATATATATATATATATATATATATATTAAAGAGCATGAAAGGTGAATTTCCACAATTCAACCTTCTTCTTCATAGGACATTCCTGAGTTGAGATATAAAATTTTGAAGTTTATTAACTTGAAACAAATTGTTCCATTGCGCAATAATTTTTGACTTTCTTGTTGTACAACTCACATTACCTGCTTTGTGTAAATTAAAATTTGTTTTCATGACCTTAAATACTTCCTATTCGTTGCATGGCATGTTGCACAGAGAGGGTTTAATTAATAAATACATCACTTCATAAGAGTAAGAGTGCTATCACACCTTGGTACTAGGTGCAGTAACTTCCAGAATAACAAAGAAATACAAAGATTGTAGTTTGAATAGTACCGTACAACAATGGCATCACAAATTATTGCGCAATGTGCCATTTTAAGTTGAGTGAATAAATTTCAACAATTCACATCTCAGCTCAGGGATGTCGTCCTCCAAAATGACGTCAGCGTGACGTCAATATACGAGATACATTGCTGTCCTTTTAGATCACTTGACTACTCGTCGTCATTGGGATATAGCGGAAGGTTTGAGAAATGTGGCCATGTGAAAGGATTGGCGACGTTTTATCGTGCTATAGACGAATCCGATCAGCGCTAGTGTTTAGTGACTGTAGGCAACCATTAGTGGGCCCACCAGCCTTAAATCGTCTTCATTTATTGTCTACATGAATTTTGAACCCTCATATTCAGTGAAATTGAAAGAACCAAGATCCAATTAAGTGTAAAATCATCCATGACACAGGTAAGCAAGGAAATCTATTAAAAGATGATAGACCCCAGTTATGGCCGACTGAAATCAGACCATCATTTGCTGTCGGGATTCGTCTGTAGAATATCGTCGTATAATGTTCGGTTTTGAAGGATCTTTATAGGGTAACGTCATTTTTTGTGTCACCATTTCTCATTCCAGGGCATGAATTTTGTCTCCGAATGGAGAGATTTACAGAAATAACCACAAAGTTTATTTTAAAACAACCAGGTGCACATATTTTTCCTTCCTACTCTAAACTGTCGGTTCTCAAGTCTTCCGTCATTACTTTTGCCCGAGTTCTCCGTGTCCTTCCATTGCCAGGTTTGTTGTACAGCTCCCCGTCTGTTCCAAGAACCAACTTTGATTATATCTTACAGCTAACAAATCTGAAAAATTATAGACTGATTTTTCCTTAGTTTTACAATCCTACATACTCTTAAAGTAAAAAGAGTGACATTTCAGCTTTTAGAACACTCTAAAAAATATTTAAACGATTTTGTTTAAAAATTAGGATACTCACGAAAATGAGTATTTCTACTCGAAATAAGTGAGTATTTCAACTCAATTTGTGTAAAATTTTGCACAAATTTAGCAATTTGTGTAAAATTTTGCACAAATTCAGTTGAAGTACTCACTTATTTCGAGTAGAAATACTCATCTTCGTGAGTATCCTAATTTTTAAACAAAATCGTTTAAATATTTTTTAGAGTGAAGAGATAAAAGTTAGTTCACTCCCAAAGAGCGGGAATTCACTACAAAAAGAGTGGAATTCACTTCAAAAGAGCGAAGTTTCACTCTTGGTGGAGTTTCGAAATGCTGGGATCAAAAAGACTGCAGATTCATGTGAGGGAATTACAGTGATTTTCACTCTTCTTAGGCAGGTAAGGTGAATTTCGCTCTTCTTGAGTGAATTTCACTATTCTTGCCATGAATGACATAGGATGGAATGAATTCACAGTTTTTAATCTATTAAAGTTATTTCTTAGAGTGGTAGAATTTGCCAATTTGAGTTATTGTTAAAAACAAAGATTACAAACTTAAATAGCACTGCATCAAGTGATCGCAGACCATATAATTGTTATCAGGAGATTCAAGGATGCATAATAACCGACATCAACCAAAGAATTGTCATGAGGTGGTTTAGGGCTGACGCAGTGTCGAATGCACACGTATATCACTAATGCTATGACATGGTTGGTACTTGTTAGCATTAATGTGGTTGGTCCATTGTATAGACGAATCCAATTAGCCCTTGTTTTAGTGGCTGTAGGCCGCCAGTAGTGGGGTCCATCAGCCTTTAATCGTCTTCATTTATTGTCTACTTGGTAGCATACATGAAGTTGGTCCATTGCATAACCCTTTTAACAGTTTAGCAGAAACTTGTAACAAGTACAAGTGGGGCCTGTACTTGACGTAAGCAGTATCAATGGATTTGATTTCAACATATGCGCACAACGAGATTAGCAAGAACTGCACCTCCTCCCATGTGCGTCAATCCTTAAGGCCTGTATACACGAGCAACATTTGTAAAATATTCTCAAAACACCTCACCTGCAACAAACCCAAAACAAGCTTGTTTTCGGTTTGTTGCACAGTGGATGTTTTGGAAATGTTTTCGGAATGTTTTGCAAATGTTGCTCGTGTAGACAGGCCTTAAGGTGTGGGCAATCGCCACCCACATGAAAACATTAGGGGGAAAATATTGTCCGCCAATAAAGGCCTTTATACACGAGCAACATTGGCAAAACATTCCAAAAACATTTCCAAAACATCTACTGTGCAACAAATCCAAAACAAGCTGTCTTCGGTTTGTTGCACAGTGTAGACAGGGCATACAGCATGTTTTGAAAATGTTTTGGAAATGTTGCAAAAGAAATATCCTGTCAATTCTTTTCAAAACATTCTCAAAACATTTTCAAAATGTTTTCAAATTGTATTTACTCTGTCTACACTGTGCAACAAACTGAAAACAAGCATGTTTTTGGTTTGTTGCGGGTGAAGTGTTTTGAGAATGTTTTACAAATGTTGCTCGTGTATACAGGCCTTAACGCAGACAGATTAAAAGCTAGCAAGCAGAATAATATAATAAATTATTACAGATTACTTTAGAGTGCTTCGAGGAAACGTCGATCTGAGTGTATGTGTGTGTCAACGTGTGTGTACGTTTATCTGTGTGTATTTGTTTGTGATCGCGTTCATATGGGTGGATTGCTTATAGAAGATTGCGGTCCGAGAAATGATCCGGAGTTCGTTCGGCTGTTGAAAATATCCCCATCTACAAACCAGATCGACGTCCCTACCCCTTTCCACACTCACCCGTAGGCACGCGTGTACAGGTCGGGGTGCAGGGGCTCCCAGCACACACACACTCACGCAGAAACTCACTATGTGTTCCGCAATTACGACCAAAAATTCACCCTTTTCTGGAAATATAAGCTCGCTGGAGAAACTTTTGACCATCATCACTCGATAACTCAAATGAAGAGCAAAAGTAGCCTACTCAAAAATGTACACCGTGCCCCGAATTAGTCCGAATAAAGGTAAGCATCGATTTAAAGAGAAAAACGCATCAATATGGCGTACAAAGTTTGACATTATCGAGCTATTCAGTCTCAATTTTTTTATAAAAAGCCCGGCGAAAGCTTCATCTCCTTAAAAGCTCTTACATTGGAAGAGTTATTCAAATTTTAATATATATTAATTTTTAAAAATTTGTGTACGTCAACAAAGTATTCGTGAGCAACAAATGACTGAATTTTCTCCGCGGTCTCTTGCGAGGAACTTGTTTCCTTGTAAAATTCGTAGTAAGTAATCTTGAATATGCTATTATTCTGTGTTATTTAATAAATAATTTTAAAAATGTGATTCTTTTTTGCGTGTATAACAAACGCAATATTTCCTTTTAACCAGGGCCGTTACTTAGTAAATTTCCATCTAACCTAACCCATAAGCCTTAAATCGGGGAGCAGTTACAAACTCATGAACATAATGACTTTGCAAAGGACACCTCTTTCGATTTCAGTACCCTTCTTTCCAGTTCTGTCTTTGTCAGGATTTTGTTTTCAGTTTCATCGACTGACCCGATTTAGAAGTGACTTATGATCCTTTCAAGTGAATCAGGTGACCCGGTTGCCAACTTTTAAAGGATGCCCTGTTATCACTCTGAGTTCACCCTTATACAGGATGTACCTATCCACTTGGGGAGGGGGGCATTTTGCGGAAGATCCCTACATAATGCTTCTTTCCTCTCGTAAAAGAGCTATTTTGGGAACAAGATGAAAAAAGATTAAATGACCCGTGCAGACTCGGAACCGAGTACCCCAGAGGAAGGTAAAAACGTCGTGAACCACATCTAGGAGCTATTTTGCATTGAAAAGTAAACAATTCAATGGAATTATTTGGCAAGGACGTGGAACCAGACTTCCACCGATTTTATTTATTTAACGGTAGAAATATATGTGATCCGACCAAGTGTTGAGAGATTTGTTATTAATTTTTATCCGTTTTGGTAGTGGAGAGTACCACTCATTTCGGAAGCGCTGTTTGCAAACTATTTCCAGTATATCATGTGACGGCACAAAATTGTTCAAATGCCAAAATAAGCCATGTTTGGAATATGCAATGAAAATATGATACTGATCAATATAAACAGGGTTACGGAAAATCGAAATGATGGCATGAATGTTGTAACTATGCTTAAAAACGTCGTAATCGAAGATATTTGATACTGAACTGGACGGAACATCGTATAAAGATATTCAAAACCCTAGTGGGTCCCAAACCCATCTGGAGGCCGAGGGGTGCAGAAGCCTTAGAATGGATTTGCAAGTTGCATTTGTAATAAGCTATAGTGGCATTTGAGCCAACAACCCCCAAGTGGCGGTAGCCTGCGTAGCGTCTTTGTGGCTGCAGCCCCCTTAGGCTGCCGCCAGTTGGTTTTTCGTAGCGATGAGCTGAACGAAAAGACTTCGTCCGCTCCGCGGGCTAACGTAGTGGGTGAGAATGAAAAGTTTTGTGTTTTCTTCACTTGTGCCAGATGTTTGCATTCTTCCATTACTTAAACTCAAGCTGAGGCTTGCTTATCAATGGCAAACTACTACAACATTTTTGCATGTAACTTCCTGTTCAAAACCTTAGACCCTTCCCCATTTGGCAATCACTACATTTCAACATATGTTGTACCCTTCCCAGCCACTGGCTAAGCTAGAGAGTTCATACCTCAAGCTAATTCTAACAAAAAATAATGGAACAAAACAGTTGATTTCAAGTGATAGCTAAGGACAGGGGGCGTACCCCTTGCACCCACACCGCCAGACGGCAATCAAGCTTTATGTAGCCTTGGTCACCCAAAAGAAAATTCATCCTAGGCCAGTGTTCCCTGCAGATATTTCAACACACACACCTTCAGTTCATGAAATTTTGGTCTCTTGAAAAAAAATCGGTCGGAATAACTGCTATATGGGGTAGAATTTTAAGGCCTTTAGGGGACAATACGATAGTGATGGTGCCTGCTTCTGTGCATTTTTTTCTTTCAGTTTCAATACACTCGATCAAAGCTTACGTAGTGTACGTATGTCTGGCGTAGCTTGCGTGATACTTCTGTTTAATACGTCATAATTACTCGTTGAGAAAATAACTACTTCTTGCAAGACGAAAACCACGTTTATTTTCTAAAAGGAAACTTGTAATTGCCTCATTTTCGTCTCACTTTCTATCAGCAAACATGCTGTTATTGTCGTGGTATTGTTCGCAGCCAAAGTACCCGGCAATTATCCCTCGACCTATATAACCCCCTATTAGAGATTACGACGAATGTTGTGATCTGTTAGTTCTGACTCCGTGTCCAAAGTTTGCAACTAGGCATTGCTATGGATTCCTCTTCTACTGGTTATTTGCTAATTTACAACTTTACCACTGCGGTATGAACAAGGACAACACAGGTTTGACTGGACTCATCATTGTAAATTTGTACGTGCGTGCGAAGCGCCGTTGTATTGTGGTGCTGAAGTTGCGCTTATTCCTTCGTTCCAGACACACAGGCCCGTAGCTTGGCAAGGCACTGAAGAGGGACGAAAAAGAGTCTTGGGAAGAGGAAAAAAGCTAAAATGAATCAATGCATTAGTAATGTTTGATCTTCTTCGGGGTAGAAATATTTACAACCCCCCCCCCCCCCCGATCGGGACTAGGGAGAAAATCCCCGTAATAATTCTTTCGCTTCCAGAAAGGTTGAAAGTTTGTCACTTACCTAATCAACTCTTACACATTTTCCCCCTGAACACAATTCCACCCTGGATTATTTTCGACCCTTCAGTATCATGTTTGGCTTAGGGTCTTCCCCCCTCCCTTACCGACTTAATCAAGGTAGTTAAAAGTTTCCTAAAAGAATTTAAATGCAGCCTTTGCTCAAATGTTGTTATAATATTATGTCTTTCTGTCTTTTATCAGCCCAAGCCTGTGATTTAATTATTACCCAAGGCCATATATTAGCCAGTGAACCTGTACACTGCGCAGTGCCTCTGTGGCTGCAGACCCCTCTAGCCTGCCGCCCCTCGGATGTTTTTTTTTTTCGTAGCGATGAGCTGAACGAAAAGACTTCGTCCGCTCTGCGGGCTAGTGAACCTGTAGTCTTCAGTATGATGGGGAGACCTTGGAGTACGTATCTGCATTAACATAGGCGTGTTAAAATCTTGAAATAACAGAGCTTTTAGGTGAGCATTCGGCGGTACATTGAGTATTTAATATATGCTATCTACATTATATGCTATCTACATTATATGTACCACCTTATCATGGCAGTTTGTCTTCCCCCCGGGCGCGATATTGCCACTGCGCCCATTTTGACTGCACTAAACGCAATGCATTACCAATATGTAGAAAGATTGACGCAATTGACAGCTGATGCAAAAGTAGCACGAAGGGACTAACTGGCATGACCAGAGTGGTTTACCTTAATATTGAAAGGCACAGTTCGGTGACTTCATATCATTCAAGGATAAACTAACAGGGGAGTGGTGCCCATTGGAGCACATACTCATCAGTGAGTGTTTAAAAATGTTTTCTTTAAATGCATCTTAAACCTTTCACATGTTGAAAAAGTTGGAATAATTTCAACATAACCCGAAGTCCCGGCTCTCAAGTCCCCCCCTCCTCCCCTCAAAAAAAATGTTTTCCACGACGCCGTGGGCCACATATTGTGAATGCAATTATTGCTCGTATTTTTCCTGGATGACACAATAACTATTGAAAAGAAAGTTGCAGAGTAAACATCATTTACTTTTCTTCCGGGTAAGTGGTTACCGAAGTGGGTTGGTATCAGTGGCGGAGCTGCCATATGATCAGGTCGCCCCCCCCCCCGACGGACCATCGTCTGTCGGCGCCCTTTTTAGGTTTTTAAAATACTTTACTTTTGCACCGTTATTGGCAAAAGACATAAATTAATAGCGTTGTTGTAAGGCCCAGATAACAAACAGCCACCAGTCAGCCAGTAGATGTACTATCTGCACGTTATTCTGATGAAAAGGGTCTTTTGTAATACAGGGTTAGGTTTTACCGAAAGGTATCTTCATGCTCTATACGCGCTAATGAATGTTGTCGCTGTGCTAAGTTAATTGCTTCCAACCCAAGCGTGATTATAAGCTTTATCAAATACACCGACTGACATTAAATTCACCCTCCCGGCCAATAAAAGATGTTGCAAAAGGCGAAACAATAATTGTATCCCAAATAGCCTTCTTGTTGTCGGGTATAATTGTCAACATAGACAATAAAAAGATGTACCAAAATAGCTTCCACACCATTTTTCAAAACCGTTTGAAGAGAACAATCAAATTAAAATAATGATAAAACTGTTATCCTAGTGGTAATGATTTAAGGGTTTTAAAGAGCAGTTTCCATTTTGCTTTTCTTCAGGTGAACATTCTCATGATAAATGGCTATTTCTGACACTGCACGATAATTCCATGAAAATGCTTATTTCTGTACTTTAGTGGTCTCAAAAGCCAGAAAATTTGCATCTTACAAGCCAAGGTTTAGGCTACTTTTATTTCTCATGACTTCGGTATCTAAAGAGCCAAGCAGACCTCTTGTCTTGGCTATTTCTTTCAATGCACTTAATTATTGGCTATTTCAGAGTGATCACATGATGTAAATTACGTCAATTAATGTTTCTTCGTGTACTTATCTTGATTTCCAGATGCCAAAAGTGTCCACCGAACGGTGATTGATTTCCATAACTTTTTTCCCTGTAAGATTGCTTTCTACTTAGCTCTAGCAGGTTTAATCTCATCTTCTCAAAGTAGCCCGTTATTAGGCCTACATTAAAATCCTAAATCGAGGCCTGACAATAACACAACATACTAGAATGTGAAAGAGAGGGAAAGAAACATGGGCGTCCACACGGCGCATGTAGGGGCAAGGGGGGAACTTGTCCTCCCTCCTGGAAAATAAAAAACCTGAAAAAACGTAGAAAACATAAAGAAAAAAGACGGGGTTAATCAACATCAACATTTCTTAACAATTCACTCAGTGTTTTCCCTATTTATATGCGGTTAATAGGCTTTAGAAATGCCATTTCCAGCGATCTGAGAGGCATTTGGGGCCAAAATTTTCTTGCGCTCCGCGCCACCATGGGTTGGTGCGAAACTTAAATCCCCCTAAACGACCAATCTCCCCGAGTTTTCTTCTGCAGAGGCCCATTCATAGAAAATTTAAACGTGTTTTAATAGAAAAACTTGCTGAGGAGAATGGCAAAGAAGTCTTCTACCATGTACTTCTTCGAAGCGCCCCTGCAGACCATTTTCGCCCCCTCTGACCGAAATCCCTAGCTCCGCCACTGGTTGGTTTTGATAGTCGGGAAGCTTTTCTAAAGTTGTGGTATATGTTCTACTGGAGCGCCACCTCTTCACTTCAGCATTTTTTTTGTATTTTGTATTTGACTGATTCCCGTGGTCATGTTGCAGACCTAATAGTCGCTATGTGCGTACTGCTTTTGCCAAATTTAATCTGCCTTGTAAAGGTGGACCTACTCATCTCCGAGCTCAACACACATGGTGAGTCGGTTACGTATGTTACCATGTTGACGAAGTGGACCGTGGACTGAAGTTGTCTCTTAACGGCATACCTAGACAGCCCATACAAAATGCAACTGACCTTCATGATTGGTACCATCAGTGGTCGAGCATCGGAGCAGGAGGGGGGAATTTGCCAGCCCCTCGGCCCCTCGGCCCCTCAGCCCCTCAAATTAGGTCAGTTAGGAGTTTTTGTAACCGAAAAAATAGATAACGTACCTTTCCTGGGACATAACTTTTCATTCAAAAATGTACTAAAACCTCAGAGCTCCCAGGTGCTTCTCCCTTGGGACCCACAGGAATGGGCACTTTGGGCTGGATTTCGTGCTGATCCCGAAAATGATTTTCCCTCAACTTTATCTTTTGCCCTTAGTTCCACCTCTCCAATTCTGATATTCTGGCTTTCCTACTGGGTACCGCACCCTCTAAAACCTTTCGAGTGAAAACCACCCTTTTAGGAAGCGATCTATAGGCCTATTTGTTCATTTAGAGTGAAAAATGTCGGTCGAATAAGGGTTATTGCAATGAATATTCAGTCTCAATTTTGGTGCCTTTCCTCATTACACTTTTGGGGATTTAGAGAATAACTGCTCACTTGAAATTTTCGTCTCTATACTGCTTATTGCACATGTATCTATGTTCTTTGTATTTTCGCGTTTGATCAGATGCGTACCCAGCGTTCAGAGGACGTAAACTCTAAAGAATTGCCACGCAGGTAACTGCTATTGCCATCAACGAACAGATCAAAAGTCGGGTTTACTAGTTTTGGGAAATAAAATATCACTTCGAGGGTGAACGTCTGTGAAATATGGGGCATAATAACCCCGGTTCTTCTCGTTATTATAAATATCTCACCAAAGATCGTATCTGGTCACGCTCTGATTTTAAATACAATACCACATTCTCTTTAGAGTCATGACTTCTTCATTATTACTAAATTTCATGACTGATCTTCATCGTTCCTCATCAAAAATCGGCAAATTACTATTTTCTTGCCGAAAGCACACCAATCCCTCCTCGATCGTCCGCCAGCCAAAAGAATACCGCACAGTCGCCTTCGGCTAGTCTCATCTGCAACCACTTCGTTGAAGGGTATGGTAAGATCATAAACGGCTGGCCCGGAGGCTAGGAGGCAAAAGGAAATTGAAATAGTTACAGATCATGATCTTTTCTTATATGAAATGATTCCATCAATTCTGTGACCACGTAGAAATTAATTCGTTTGTGGTGGTCAAGTCGAATTACTGATTCGATGTTTTTATCTTTTTGGGAAAAGCGCCAAATTTAGAGAAACTGTCTCGGCAGAAGTAATGTAAAAAGAAAACGGTTGTGTCTGATTAACAAAAGTAAGACCGACTGCCGAGGCGGGTTTCGTATTCTCAACTTTGGATCTTTTAAGGTAAAGGGTATCTAGGTTCGTCGTCTGCTCCACACTGTAAGGTTTCTATAACAGGGGGAAGCATCAGTTCAATGTATTTTAATGCATGGGACCAACAAAAGGGGTCTATAAAATAAAGGGCAAGAAAAGTCGCCCGAACTTATTTTGAAGCAACAGCTTAAGTCAACAGTTCTCTATTTCTCTTCCAAGTACCTTACGTGATGTTTCAGGTCTTAGATTTAACCTGCTCAGTTTAAAACTATAATTAGTTACTCCTGGTTAATGCACAATTGAGGTGGAATAATATTGTCACGTGATTCTTAAGAGCCATTTGAAAGAGTATAGGCCATTGGACTACTTCAAGTTCAGGTGATTGTATTTTCCCTCAATCTGTTGATGGGTCGCCAGATGTTTTCTAATGAGTCGCAAGAAAGTCTTCAATTTGGGTTACGTGGATCGCGAATTGTATAGGATGTAGGAGTCACCGTGAACATTTTGTACACCAAACCACTGTCATAAGTTGTACCGGTATAGGTCTAACACACCCATTTGCGACGATTGCATGCGGTACTGTGTGGCTGAATGACGCCCTTGGACCATACTAGGAAGCTGCCAGGTAGCAGCAATATGTAATGCGGTGGCTTATACGATTTTTGTATGTAACCAGATTGAGAGATCGCATTTTGCAGTCTTTAGCCAGGAAGGAGTCTCGATAAAGCAAGTTGTAAGAAAGTAGTCGGCCGTTAAGTTTTTTGCTTCTGTTCGTCTGCCGATGTTTGCACACCTGTTCAAAATGGTGGTTAACTAGGAGGGAATGTTGTGTGCACTCATTGATATGCAAGTGTAATTATTGATAAACTGTTGATAAAATCACAAGTGTAAGCAACATTATATATGGTCCGTTAGTATTCTGTGGCCTACATGGCGGACGCCAGCCTTGTTTGCACTGTGTTTCTCCCTAATTCGTGCACCTTTCTCTTCGTAACGAAATGACAAGAAACGATTTTACGACGCGCCGTCTGGTGTTTTATCGCAGTAAATTACTTGCGAATGTTTGTTCAACGATACACCGGCAAAAGAATATTAGAGCCGATATTTTTATCAAAACATATTTCTCAACAAATTTACGTCTGATCAAAGGTACTACGGTCGTTCTTAAGTAAACGGAGACTCCGTCAATGTGTCTACAGGCCTAGGAGTTTCAAATATTAGTTTATCAATCCCTCACGAGACAGGTCTTGGCACTGTTTGCTTTTGTTTATGAGTTCAATTTTGAGAGATTTTCGAAAAGTATTAGGGCAAGATTGCTTACTCGGTGATGAATAAACCTCAGGCGTGTTGGCCTTTACTCAAGTGAGTAATCCATTAAGGTTACAAGATAAGATTTGGTCGATGGGCGGAGTCGAGTAAAACATACAGATATCCTGTCGTCACTTTCAGAGGGCACTTTTATCAGGTCACATGCCTATATACAAAGTCTCGATCGTGTATAGAACGATAATCGAAACACCGGGGTTTTGGCATAAGCCTGAACCGTGGGACTAGAGGAATGTAATTACAAATGTTGTTGCTGCTAGGCTGACATAGGAAGTAGTCCACGGAGCAGACAAAGTCTTTTCCGGCGTTCAGATCATCGCTACGAAAAACCATCTGAGGGGCGTCAGCCTAAGTGGGTGGCAGCCACACCTGCGCTTCGCATGCTAAAGGGAAAACAAAGGAAGGAGAATATGTCGAATTTTCGTTGGTCACTACTTCAAGGAAAACTTTTCCTCTTTCAAACAAACAATTACAAATTTAGAGCTTGTATTGGAGAGAATTTTATCTGAAGAAAATGTTGGGAAAACCGCACTGAAGTTGACCTATGTTAGATTACCTGATGATCTGATGCCACACATTGCATTTCCATTTTTTAGTTTAATTGGCGGTCACGAGACGGTTGCCTTCATGCCAACCCCACCCCACTCTTAACTAGGCCTACTACCACTGCCTTAAACACACCCGTTGTCATAGTTTAAAGGCCCAGCACAAAGGGAGAGCGAATTGTCTGAAAAGGTTTAATTTTCTTTTCAGAAGAGGTTCACCCTCGACATAAGAAAACATTTGTAAAACTGATAAAAAAAAATGATGACAGATGAGTTTTTGTAGAGAGTCTGTGAATCGAAATATTACATCTACTTAAATTTTCTAAAAAAAAGGGGGTTGAAGGTCGCATTAAGTTTTGATTTGTTGGAGGGCACTCATTTTAAGCACTTCAGTGAAATTTGCATTGAAATTCGATGTGGTCCTCACGATATGAGCAAGTGAATTTGTCAAATTCCCAGCAAAAGTTGGCCTAAACCAAGCACATGTGACATCATATCCCCACACTGTGTTTTTCTTTAAACTTTACAACCAATTTTCTCTTCCGCAATGCCATTTTATCAGATGTAACTGAATGAGTAGAATAAGAACAATGCATTCCCCACAGTCGATTCAAACACCTAGTACTTCAAGGTCAATATAACAGTGTTAAAAAGGCGAAACAAAGCATTCTTTTTCAATTTGAGAAAGTGATATAACTTTAGCCGCCCTCGAGATCACTTTAGAATAAAGAAATTTCACTTACTGATATCTCGAGAAATAAATGTCCAATTTGAATGGAAGGCGAATATATTACAACCACTCAAAGTATGCAAACATTCAAAAAGAAGTTGAAAAATTACCTATTAGAAAACAGTTCAACATAATATGCTATTTTCCACTATTTTACACTCTTTTTTGGTGTGTCATTCTCTTTTCTTTTCCTCTTTTTTGTGTTCTTTATGTTTTGTATCATAAGAAAGGGACTCTCGAAAAGTTCCCACTTAGTTCTGGTTCCTCTACATTCATTTCTTTATTATCCCACTGCATTATAAATTTTCATGTATTGTGTTTGCAATATTACCGATTGTAAATTGTGTTATAATGAAATGATTTGTAGAAAATGAACTTCAAACTTCAAGTATAGTTGGATGATCTAACGCGGCTCCTCTCAGCTGTCAAACAAACTTTTCTCCAGTAACTTGTGTGGCATCATTTTTACATTGGATGAAAACACAAGTGCACCAGCACGACCCATGGTGCTGACTTGTAGAGGTGCCCCCCCCCCCCTCCCGACTACCGGTTGGTGTTTGGTTTAAGTGGGTGCTTACACTTGCCTTCTTAGACACTTATCCTGCAAAGGATAACTGAAAAAAGTCCAAAAGTAAAAAGACGCTATGTCGGGCCGGTGCTACTGACTGGACGAAGGGGGGGGGGGGGAGGGGATCTTCAAAGTTACGACTCCTGGCTTGACTTTAACCAATCGGTTGTAAATTGGGCCGTAACACTCTAACTAACTGACTTCAGAGTCACAAACTTTGCTCTGGGACGAGTTTTCAGTTTTCACTTTCCCACTTTCAGTTTCATGGCTAAATTTAATGTCAGGTACAATGCGTTTCTTCACCTTTGCTTTTAAAATTGTGAATTGCTACTACAGGCTACTAACTTTTCGACTTTTCCATTCCATCCACTGAATGAAATTGTATTCAATACAGTAGTAGCACATTAAGCCATTTAAATTTATAACGTCATTAAGACTAATACCAGGTAGGAGATCCTACAATCATGGTGACTTCTTAGGCTGCGACGGCCTTTATCCAAATATATCCGATGAGTCACCCAATTTGCAGAGTGATCCTGGCTTTATGTGACTTACACTCTAAACTGGGTAAAACTTATCAATGGTTAGCAAAATTTCAGTAAACGGCTTGAAGATAAAGTTCAGTCAATCAATTTTGTTCACCTTTGAACACTTTATTTTTAGCATCTAAACATATTTACAAAATGGAGGCGAAAAGTGTTCAGAAAAACGTTGAATTCCTAAACACCTCTTTGGAATGTACTTGTGGGAAGCTTGACTGATGCTTCAAATGATTTTGAGGTAATTTCTTACATACTTTAAATCGTAACAAGTTCAAAGAATTCATACTTGTTTTGGCTCCACTGAACCCCTTTTGAGACTAGAGTCTTTGCAATTACTTTACGGATCCGCCATGCTGTAGGACAATCGTGCCAAGTAGGCCTACACATGCGTGCACATTCATTGAGCAAGCGCGTCGAGTTACATGTACCCCAACGTGGCTACCGGTGAGCAGTGAACTGTTTAACTGGAGGACGCATATAGTTCACTGCCGGGGAGTATTTTGACGTCATATGAAAGCCTCTATAGACGAATCCCATCAGCGCTTGTGTTTAGTGACTGTAGGCAGCCATTACTGGGGTCCATCAGCCTTAAATCGTCTTCATTTTTTGTCTACTTGAATTTCAAACCCTCATATTCAGTGAAATTGAAGGAATTAAGATACAACTTAGTGTACAATCATCCTTGATACAGGTAAGCAGGAAAATTGAAAGATTAAAAGGTGATAGACCTCAGTTATAGCCGACTGAAATTAGACCATCACTTGCTGTCCGGATTTGTCTAAACCGACCAGTCCAGTGACCGAGAGTACCAGGCCACTACTGGGAATACTAAAGACACGATCCCTATGTACCTGGGCTACATCAACTTGCATTGTAATCATTGCAATAGGACCGTTGTGTACACCCACATACACATACTTGCACCGACAATGATTCAATCAGGTATCCGACGTATGAACTGATCTTGTTTTTGCCAGGTAAAAAATTCAATAAGAGAAAAAGATAGCCATCTTGTTTTTCAAATCATTTTGTTTTTATGTTACTTTTTTTACCTACAGTTGTCTTGTTTAATTGTTATTTGTAACTCCACGGTGTGCGCACATTTGCACTTCAATACACGGACACAAAAGGCGGATGAACAAAGAGACCACATAAATGAACAATTAACAAAACGGCTGAATAAATGTATGTTGAAGTCTACGCTGCACGCAAGATATTATCGGCATCTGGCATATTTTATCCAATAACAACAAGATATTTTCTTTAAAAATGAAGACAAACCACACATTATGACTGAGCGATGCCTAAAGGGTTCGAACCTAGCTCGAACTTTTTAGAAAATCATTTTTAAATCGATCCGAAGGAGATAAGTCCCGGCGGATATTAGCAGGAAAGATTGTGTTTCGTTGACAAAATTATGTCTTGGTTTTATAAGTTTTATGTGGCCCCATGCAACGTTTGGTGCGCCAGTATTGAAATTAAAATAATGATTGGGTTATAACTTAAAAGAGCATCACGGAGTCAGAAACTGCACCTACGATACATACTGAACATGTGGTCATATAGGTTTACCGTACCTCTTAGTCCGTACATAGACCTTAGTTGCCATACGTAAGTATTCGTTATCATAAACACGAATGCAGTTAATAAGTGATCTTGAGATTTGTCGGCAACTTTGTTAAGTCCATTTTCTCATTTCTTTCGTCTACCTGTACCAAGATGTAGTCAATTCAAAAACCTGATCTTTATCTGTTTTCTCTTTTTCATAATAAGGTTTGAGGATGTTTGCAACCATCTGTGGTATTGGATATCGAAGTGATGGCTAACAGTCAGTCAGACAGTCAGACAGTCAGTCAGTCAGTCAGACAGTCAGTCAGTCAATCAGTCAGTCAGTCAGTCAGACAGTCAGTCAGTCAGTCAGTCAGTCAGTCAGTCAGACAGTCAGTCAGTCAGACAGTCAGTCAATCAGTCAATCAGTTAGTCAGTCAGTCAGTCAGTCAGTCAGTTAGAGTTTCACGGCCCGGTTTCCAACCTTTTGTTTCAAGTCGAGCCCGCCACGGCCTTTTTTCCAGTTGTGGTTCACTGGCTTGTTTTCCCTACTGTATTGCTTAAGCGGAGCATCACGCACAACCGCAGTAGGTTACATTTCAGAGTCTTTGCTATGGCTCGACCTGGGAATAGACCTCAGGCCTTCCGCGTGACAGGCGGGCGCTCTGCCGTTACACCAAACACGCTATCTTTGTCTATATATAATTTACTAAGTGACTAAAGTGTGTCACGGCGATTCATTTTCACGGGGACTCATCCTGCACAGACCTTTCGCTAATAGCAGCTTGGCCTAAATAACCTTTTGTGAGATGCAGTACCTGTGGATGTTGGTCGTTTTTCGTTTACTCAAAGGACAAGCCTGCAGTCGTCCCGACCTCAGTTTGAAGCAATTACAGCTAAATATCCCAATTTTCTTATTTCTCTTCAATGTATCTTTTTTTACATTTAAGGACTTCAATATTGCATATGCGAGATAAACCAAGCAATTACTACTAGCAAATTATTTCCAAAATTGAGGTAAAAACTCGACACATGATCTTCATGGGATCTTTCCTCTTTAATCTCTGGTGGTTCTTAAAACATGAAAGTACTTCCTCTGAGCCACCGTGTTTACAAGGGCCACTGTGTAAATGCGAAACTCTATCATGAAAGTGCATGCCTGGGAGGTACTTCCATCACACTACATTGGGCTTCAACAAGTGCAATTCTTATTAGGTATTCTATACAGTGCCCATTCAGTAATCAAAACCTAAGTATGAAAAGTTTCCCGAAAGAAGGGAGAAATATTTCTTCAGATGTGGTTTTTTGGCAATACTTCGGAAATACATGAAATTGAAGCACAAACCAGGGGGCAGAAAATGGAAAGACACATGAATTACAATATCTAATTATATTGTCATATTAACTTGTAAGTCATGCAAAAACAATCAGTAATGCAAATAAGGTTCTGGTTTGCAAGGCCATGAAAATGGACGACTTTAAATACTTGCAAAATGTGGTTGGTAAGAAAATCATAAGAAAATACGATGGTATAATTTTAATAGTAACTAATATCAATGGAACCCTTACAAAAACAGGTGAGGCAATTAGTTCCAAATTTGCCGGTTTTCACATGTTTTTCCAGGGGTTATCACAGGTTTTTGCATGAAAACATGTGTTTTCCCTTGACATTCAAACAACGGAGATTCAAACAACGAGCAGCTTATTAAACAAAGTAGCCTAATTGCAAAGTTTTTCTACGAGTCTAAATTAAGGCTGTGAAAACAGCGAGTGAGACTCAGTAATCCGATCCGGTTTCCATGGTTTAAGTGACGCGACGAAATGATTCAATGAAAGTCACGCCTGTGTTTTCACTGCGATAAAGAATAGAAAAGTCGTCCGGATAAGTGACCAATTAGGAGGTCCAGTATCTTCTACTTAATCATAGGGAGTAAAAAGTGTATCTTGGTCAAAAAGTTCCTAACAATTTGTACCAAAGGTATCGTTGAAGTTTCCAAATGGAAGAAATAGCTTTAAAAATAATTTAAAACAAAATTTTTGTGGAAGTATTGATGTACAAATCAAAATAAATGTTAGCCTCTATGCAAGAAACACGGCAATATTTTACTTTGTTCTCTGTTGATACAAGGTCACAACCACTAACTGACCCGAATGCATGCATTGTGCATGCTATTACGTAACTGCGGTCGAAAAGCCGGCCCGACGTGTGACCTTTTAGACGGTACAATGGCTTCCACTTAAATAATAGGGAGTAAAGCTGTATCTTGAACTAAAAAATAACTCACAATTCTTAGCAAGAGCATCAAAGTACATTTACCATGGATAACGAGTCGTGAAATTATAATTTTAAGCAAAAAGTTGACTAAGTCTTGATGTATAAAGGTCGTTTACTTTGTAAAAACATGACAATTTTTGACTATGCCCTGCTGTCAAGTAATGTACAACCGCTTAGCGAAACAAGCCTTCATAAAGATTGCTACATTTTACAGAAGGTACACATATTTCTGACGGCCCCATGTGGACATATTTTGGAGACGAAATTTGATGTTTATGCAATTATGCAATCAAAAATTATAAATATACTTGATGAAAGTCACAGTATTCTTTCAAAAAGGAACAAAAAGCCACACATTGCAATATATTTTTGGTGTCCAGCAATGCCATTAACACAGCTGTCCCTTTTAACAATGATCTACCCTAGCAACAACGACCTCGATGATCCAAAATGAAGACAGTCTTTGGCTTGGTACTATTCTGCTGAAAACATGGCGAAACAAAGAAATAATTTTCAATCGTTGAGCTTACAAACCATAGCTTGAGCCAACACTAAAATGCACGATCCTACACATGTTTTGCAAAAGTGTTGTCTGCATGAGTCCAAAGGATTTCCCTTTCGGGAAACCAAAAATTAACTACTGATAGAAAAAGTTAAATGTCTAATTTATCTGTTCAATAAGCATTCAATAAGCACTAAGCAATTATGTAGTATGCGTAATGCCTCTGTAGCGATCGTCCTGTTGGTTTGTCTTTGTCTTTGTATTTTTTTTTTTTTTTTTTTGAAGAGCTTAGTCAGTCCGAGGAACAGAAATTGTGGGGAAAACGAGTGATAAACCTACTGCCGAAACACCTCGTACTTTGTAAATTAATTTGCACTTTAATTCTTAGAAAGCATTTTCAAAGGACGAAGAATGACGATAAATTGGTTTTTCAAAAAAATAAATAAATAAATAAATATGCATGTTTCAAGTTGTAGGTTGGGAATTAGATTTTAGATTACTAAGACTTAAGTGAACCTGCTCTTGGCTTTCTTGCGTATGGCTGTAGGGCATATTCCTTGTTCAGTCATATCACTCTCCGTTTTGGCAGACGGTGGTTTTGGAAACCGAGGAGACGATGAAGCATAGTACGCTCCGCGGGATAGCTCTTGGCCTACTCTTTCATAATCCAGAATAACATTATAAGGGTCGAAAAGTTGTTATTTTGAAATAAGTGGAGATGGCCTATCATTTCCAATGAGCTGATTCGTTCATTGCTGACAAGAGTCACCCTCGTCGTGGGAAAATGTACTCGTCCGGGACAAAAGAATACAAAACCTTTAATTTCTTATACTTGCGATTAATCTAAAAATGGTTTTCTAAAGGAAACTTACTTATTTTAGAAAACGTGTTGAAGTATTATATGGCTGTAAAAATGTTTATCACGACGATTCAGAGGGTGTGTGCATGCAGTCAAATTATTATCGAACTTGCTTTTGGAACGTCACAAACTTCTTAACATAGGCCTATCAAAATTTATGGATCTTACAACAATTATCCTTGTCTTCACATGCTCAATTTGAAAAAAAAACTAAGCATTTTTATTAATTGTAATTCACCGCTTTTTCTTAGTATGTGTAGGTCTTTGTCTGTTTGTTGTAAGAATAATGTTTTTATCGAGGCAAGAAACCCCTTTCATTTTTTTACGCATCCGGGTATGATGTTGCTACGGTGACACTTTCATATGTTGATGTTTGGCATTACTTTAATTATCACGTGATTATTCAATACCATTTGTAAAGATAAAATGAAAAATTATTGAATCCCCTCAATGAATGTTTCTTTGCAATGACGGACCTGGCAAAACGAAAGTTGTATCTAAGTCAACAACCCCAAACATGTAAAGTCAACATCAGACACCATGTCTTCGAGGGCATCTATAAGGCCAGCCACTGATTACCTTTTAGTAAGAATTGAAAAAGGTCATGGTTCTACACTTTTACTCTCTTGTTCGCGAGGTAGACCCCAAAGACACGAATTAACCCCTGATAGCGGAGGTTTATATTATGTCATTAGGAAGATGGTATGTATAACATAGAAGGGTCATTTGCTGAAGGAAATCGAACAATATCCCTCGAGACGAAAGGAGTTAACATGAATCAAGATCTTCGCCAAAATAAAAATTTTACAACACTGAGAGAAGGGCATTTCTTGTGAATTGGAAAAATTCCAAACCACCGTAAGGTCGGTTTAAAGGGAAATATTGCATTAAGTTTAAATTCACCAACATGGTAAACCAAGAAAAGAGCTCTAGTCATTATGAAATTATTCAGTCTTAACTAGTGGCGGCGCTGCATGTGGCAAGAGGGGGACATTTAGAGGGAAGCATTTTCCCCCAGATTTGCCCTTGCTCCCCTCCCCGCCCCAAGTTAAGTCAGTACGGTATTGGGTTAACCGAAAAGTAAGTATTATATCCCTTTAGAGATTTAATATCCTCATCCAGAGATATGCTTACACTCTAAAAAGGTCCTGTTCTAATTGAACCGAAAAAGGATCAAATTTCTGACTAGATTTGGTTCAATTTGAACAAAAACGGTTCATTTTGAACCGAGAATAGTCAAATATTTGAACCTTTTTCGGTTCAGTGCCCATTTGATCCTTTTTCGGTTCAGTTTGAACCGGACGTTTTTAGAGTGTAAACCACATGGTTTTCAGGTCTTCGCCCCATGGACCCCCACCCCCAGGGACGGACGTTTTGGGCTCCGTATCGCGCTGTGCCCGAAAAATTTGTGCCCCCATCATTGTTCTTTTGCCCTTAATTTTCCCCCTATCCTGACATTCTAGAGCCGCCACTGGTCTTAACAATATCAATGAACCGGCTGTGGTAGTTTTATGTTCTAAAATGTTACGCATTAAAAGAGATAAAAAAAGTTACATCATTTGAATTTTTGAAAGTTTGGGTGAACAATTGTTCTTGAGCGACAAACAAATTAAAGTGCACCTCAAGTAAATAAATATCACAAATATATATGTCAAACAGCATGAAAAATGAAGTCTAGCATCCCAACTCCCATCTTGATAGGACGTTCTTGAATCGAGATGTAAAATTTGGAAGTTAATTCACTCAAAATGGTACATTGCACAATAATTTGTGATGTCACTGTTAAACTACTCTAATACCATCTTTGCATTTCTTTGTTTCCTGAAAGTTACTGTACCTTGTACTAAGGTTTTATACCAGTCTAAGGCTCTTATGGTGTGATGTAAATCAATATTAAGCCCTCTCTGGGCAACAAGCTCGCAGGCAAATAGGAAGTGTTCAAGGTCATAAAAACATGTTTAATTTTAAAGGGAAGCAAAGTGGGTAGTGTGAGTTGTACAACAAGAGAGTCACATATTTTGAGGCAATGTATAAAGTGAATAAACTTCAACATTTTATATCTTGGCTCAAAAATGTCCTACGAAGTCGGTAATTGGACTGTTAGAATTCATTTTTCATGCTGTTCAATATATATATTTTTTATTTTTTGACTTGAGGTACACTTTAATTCCCATTGCGGATGCGAAACGAAAGAATGCTATGACGTATGCTGTCTTGTTTTGAAAAAAAATCATATCATGGTACACCATGGTACACCAAAGTATCAGGTATGGTCTTCCTTACTAGGGAGTGCGTAGAAATTGTGAGTGCATATGAATCCACCGACCCCCACTTGCACCATGGGTAAATGGTATTAAAAGTTGTAATAACCTTTGCTCGGTAACATTATCTAGATGCTGGCCGCAACAGAAGTGTTGTCGTGAATACTACCATTCAGATTTACTGGCGTACATGGGCGTCCGCAAGGGGGGGCAAGGGGGGGCACTTGCCCCCCCTGGAAAATCAAACTTGTGAAAAAAATAATCAAAAATTAAAATAAAAAAAAATTAAAAATAAATCATCAAAATACCTTCACTCACAGCGTCAGTTTTTACTCGTGAAATATGCGGACATTTGACCAGGAATAGCAAAAGAGAAGATGGTGCAGTATGCTGAATAGTGAAATCGTAATTTGGGGACCATCATTCGTGATATCTATTGGAAATTTGTAATTGTAAAAACTATGTACTAGCCTAGTTGTCAGATATGTAGTGTGCATATGGCATCCGTCCATTGATGAATGCGTTGGTCTTGGTTTGGTCCCGGGTGTATGCATGGTTCATAATTAGGTAACGGACATAGGCCTATATAGGCTGTTTGACAGTTGTAAGTTTTATCGTGCATAGGCGTGCGAGGCCGCTACCGAGAGGCAGATTTCCCTTCAACAATTTTTTGCATTGAAAATTCTAAATATCTAAAAATTACAGACATGAAATTCCTGTTTCAGGGCTGGGTACATGCAGCTTATAACACTCGCCAAGTGTCGTTTCCGGCCATCTGGAGGGTTTGTAAGGCCCAAAATTTTCTTGTACGCTCCGCGCCAACTGATGATGGCGCTCCGCTTAGATAGTGTACACAATTCAATCATCCATGATTTTCCCTTCAACAATTTTTTACATTGAAAATTCTAAATATCTAAAAATTACAGACATGAAATTCCTGTTTCAGGGGTGGGTACATGCAGCTTAGAACACTCGCCAAGTGTCATTTCCGGCCATCTGGAGAGTTTGTAAGGCCCAAAATTTTCTTGTACGCTCCGCGCCAACCGATGGTGGCGCTCCGCTTAGATAGTGTACACAATTCAATCATCCATGAATGATCTTGCCCCCCCTTACAAAAATTTCTGCGGACGCCCATGCTGGCGTAGCAAGGAATTTTGGTTTGGGAGACCAACTGAGGACCTGACGGTGTACAGGGGAACGAAGGAAGCTAATTTTTCAATATTTTAAGGAATGGCTTAAGGTTATATCAAGTTGTATTTTGTAATGTGTTAGAGGGGTATTTATTTTAAGTATTTTGGTGAAATTTGTATTGAAGTCCTATGTTTGGTTCTGAAGATATGAGCAAGTAAAGTTGTCACATTTTCAACAAACAGTGAACTTGAAGCAAGCACATATGACATCATATCCCCACATTAATGGATATCCTTTCGTTTTTCTTTAAACTTTACAGCTTTTTTTCTCTTCAACAGTCCCATATTATCAAAATGTGATTGCATAAGTGGCATGAAAACTTTTCAAACTTTGCAACCCCATGGGGAGGTCCTATTCCTGTAAACGTCAAGGTCAACACAACAATATGAAAAACAAAGGGAAACAAAGCATTCCTTGTCAATGTGAGGAAGTGATATAACTTCTGCTGCCCTGAACTTCACTTTGGAACAATAATCTAGTAACTTCATTTGCTGATATCCAGTGGCGGCACCAGGATCAAACTTAAAGTGGGGGGCAAATGGAGGGCAAAAGAAAATGCGGGGGGGGGGGGCAAAAAAGCGCGAAATCTTGTTAGGCCACTATTATCCGGAGCTGACTGGGGGAAACTGGGGGAAAAGGTTCTGACTGGGGGGCACATGTCCCATGCCCCTTACATACACATACACACATCCAATTTGAATGGAAATTTCACCACACGGTGCAGATTTGGTTCTTCTTTCATAAAATGAAATTAATTTTGGGCTGAAATTTCCCTCAGACGCAATTTGGTGCACCATATACAACATCATTTATAAAGCTTGTTTCCATTACAAAATAGTTCTTCAGATTCCGATTTTGGTTTATCGCCCGATTACCAATCACCACCCCGGCTACGTCGATGGTTCAGACCGAAATATCTTCCACACTTATGTAACTTGCATAGAAACTTGGCAATTTGTCATCCCTCTCTATGAATTTGCATCCTAACCGGAGGAACTTACTGTATCGCCCTGTTGACAGATATTTTTTATAAATCAGTGTAAACTTATCAAGAATTTTGCATATCGCTAGAAAGCTTAGTATTATTTTACACTTTTTTCCCCAAATGATTCTCTTTTCGTAATTATTCGTACAAGTATGGACACTTAAGACCGCTAGGGGTTCATAAAAATATTCTGTCAAAGTGGAACTCAGTTTTGTAATAACTGCGGTATTTTCTGCTGTTATTGCTGTCTTTAGTTCCAATTTTACAGATATTACTTCTGCGGTTTTATTGGCAAAATTGCGCGTTTTTATTGCAAACTAGTGCCAAAATTCTTCGTCGATCCCTAACAGGTGTTGAATGTAATGCGATTGGAGAAGATAAGGAACAATTACTGTTTGACTGGTTTATGAGTTGCCATGGTTACTGAAGATAAACGAACTAAAGAGAAAAGAAAACCCGTTCATAGTTTCGTTTCAACTATCTACAAACTGTAAAGGAATATTTGCTACATATCACCATATGGTTATCCGTTGTCCGTTAGGGTCAATGCCGGTGACATAGTTTTTTGTTTCTTTTTTTGTTTGTTTGTTTGTTTGTTTTTTTTTTTGTTTTTTTTTTTTTTGAAGCCGGACATAGTTCAGAGTTGAACAGTGTTATATCAGATGGCTCCTCACAACAACTATCCTATGGTTTAATTGTGATAGGCTCTGGAGATAGGGATGTGAGAAGTTGGCAACATCGGATATGTTCTGCTTATAGACGAATCCGGAGAGTTAGCGATGGTCTGATTTTAGTCGGCTACAACTGGGGTCTATCACATTTTAATCTTTCAATTTCCTTTGCTCACTTGTATCATTGATGGTTTTACACTAAATTTTATATTGATTCCTTAAATTTCTCTGAATATGAGTGTTCGAAATTCATGTAGACAGTAAATGAATACGATTTAAGGCTGATTGACCCCGTAAATGGCTGAGTGCTAATGGGATTCGTCTTAGGCTACTGGAGACTCACAGACCGACAGAGTTCGTCGAGCTTTTTTTAAGTCTATCCTCCCTGTGTTGTTAGGGACGTGGTGATGTGTCATTCATTTCATTCAGTCATTCGAAATTCTGAGTCCCATTCAATTTTGGGGAAATAGTATAAGGTCGTTTGTGCTTACAACCTGCTAAGCAGGTTATAAGCACAACATATTTTCAGGTAGACATTGTTATAACACCTACATATCTGTCAGTGCCAGTTCCCGCCACCTTCGGGTCCGTAGCCAAAGAAGGCATTGCATGAAACAGACTTTTAGGGGGTTAAATAGTTTTGCATCCCCTTCCTTTGGTTCGTAACTGACCAGATATGTGTCCATGAACAAACCGCCTCACATGCAAACTGCGTGACTAATAGTAATAAATAGTCGCAACGGCTATTGGACGCTTTTCATAAAGTCGTTGTGGCTAAGGTATGCTGACCATGGGTTTATATTGACGTCACTCCAAAGTATAGAGAGGTTGTATAGCGGGAGCTGACGAACTTTTACGTCCAGCTCATCGCTACGAAAGGAGGGACGGCAGCCTTAGGGGATCGCCGTCCGCACAGAGGCGATAAGCAGGCTATATAGCGGCTTAATCTAACTCCGGCCATATGGGGCTACTAATATCCTATGCAATGATTTCTTGGAGCAAAATGCATTGCAAGGAAGATAAAACTAGGAATCTGGGACTCGTACTTGTGTGCGGTCAAGGCCTGGTATCCCCTCTCGTTCTCTTATCAAAGTCGTAAGAAAGAGTCCGTGTCATTTTAGGTTTTAGTGGTGCAGTCTCGTGACCGTTATCATACCATGGGTCCCTATTATACCATCAAACGTTAACACAAAATTGCCACCACTGTAAAAAAGCCTACATGTCCACTTTTATCTGGAACTTTGAGAGAACGGGAAACATTTAGGTCATAAGGTGGCTCCATTGCTTCCTCCTTTTGTGCCAGTGGTTGTTCTCGACCTGTCGACCATTGGTTAGCCGCATTTCATTTTGCTCCTAAGTTGAAAATTTGTTGAGTTAGTTTATTTTATTATTCCTTCCGATATCTTTAATGTTTGGAAAACTAGGGATATTATATTTCTAGTTTGTTCACCCAGGGAGCTGCAACATATTGAGTTCTGACTTTCCAATTCTTACTTGAATCCAACTAGTTTTTTTTTTTTTCCAAGGTTAACTACGCAGTAAACCCGTTCCAGCTCCTTGGTCCACCGAACCACGTAGGCCTATATTTGACGATGACGACAGTTGTCTAAAAGTGTAAGCAGTTATAACAGAAACACTACTTCTATTCTACAAAAAATTCAGAGGGTGGAATGGGGCTTTATAAACTATCGCAGCAAACACTGGAAATATTTGTAAAAGGAGTTCTTTTTAAGAAGATCTTCAGTTTTGAGGTCATTGTTTCGGTTAATGTTTTCACATGTGACTTAAAGGTTGGTTAACGTTTGCCTCCCATTTCCAGTGATTGAGACAAAATCTCGACACTTTGAATTCTCTGTATTAAAAGCCTACTTCTCTCACCCCAAACAGCTCCAATTCTACTAACCTACTAACTTAAGCCTTGCCCCACTGTCTAAAACTACAATCTCAGTTTTTTGCTTTATATAGGGTGAGTTTAAATTAAAAGACCCCAATATATAATCAATACACTCCCAATACAGTATACGTTGCCACGGTGTGATATGAGCTACAGTACTTTGCTTTTGTTGAACTTGCTGTCAATCAAAGAGATGTACCAATTATGCTATGGGATGAGAGTTCACCCCATTTAGCCATTTAAATGAGAAGAGTCTGACTCAGTTTCTTCTGGTTGGCCGGCTGGTGGGGGATTTACTCTTTGTGGCCTTTTTGTAACTGCTTTTGACCTTTAAAGTTCAAGAGCAGTTCTCCAACATTTATTTTGAAGCAACAGCTAATCATCACAATTTTCCTCTCAAATTGCTTCAAAGTATCTTTCATCATATTTTGTAACTGCAGTATTGCACATTCAAGGTAAAACAAGCAGATCTTTTTAGTAAATTCACAATTGAAGAAAAAAATTGTTGCCTATTGACGCTCAACAGCCAATCATGACACAGGACAGTCTTCTGCACTCCTTCAAGTTGGGGTGACTGTCCTTGCCATGTAATGTGATCAACAACCAGTACTCTACAGCGCATGCGCAAATTTGTGTTAAAGCAACGGCAACTTGAAATTTCATATATAGCCGGGGCGAAAATTTCTTAGCGTGGAGGCTTCGCCACCACACTAACAGACTAGGGGTTTGCTTTTGAGGCTGATAAGCTGGTGTTTATTCATTCTAAAACAGAATGGTGGAGCAACATTCATGGCAGAATTTGACCATTGGGTTGCGGTATATTGCAAACTGTTTTCCCTTGGACATTTCGATAACATAACGATCATTGCCTATGAGTCGCCCTATTAAAGGGGACCAGCCGCTGACCTTAATTTGGATTAAAGCAGCAGTCTATCTTATTACATAAATGGATGTTGAGAATCACGTGACAGTACTGCTTCATGTGTTTCAAAATCTTGAATTGGCAACTTCTTAGATTCCCTTTGATATGTATATGTAAAGTCCTCATATTTAATATCGTGGACGATACGTGGAAGGCCAGAAGATAAAATGTGTGAGACATAGCTCTTGTTTTAAACTATATCAGTGCACGGATGATAGGTCTTCCAATGGCTAAACACTAAAGACTACAGACCAGTGACGTAGTCATGGGGGGATTTTGAGGGGTTAGCACCCCCATGACCCAGTCTTGCAATGCAAAAAGCACCTAAAATAGCGGGGGTTTTTTCTATAGTCTTAGACGTTTCCCTCATGTCGTACCACAAACCGCCCCATGACACAATCCTGGCTACGCTACTGCTACAGACTGTACAGGGACGACCCCGTGGGGTGCCTTTTGGACGTACAGACCCCTATTTTTCCAGAGCAATGCATTTTTGTAATGGTCTTTCACTTCTAGGACCAACAGAACAGTTACCAATGTAGCCCCCCCTCCCTCCCCTCACAAAATTGCTGAAGTACAGTGTAGTAAGGCTGTTTGGACTAGTGGATATAAGCTTCAGGCCCATAGCCAAGGGTGCAGGAAGCTCCCCTTCGAAAATTTTTACCCCTCCCCTAAAGAGTTTGAAGTTGCCATTGACTTAAAACAATTTTTTTCAAATTTAACCTACTGGGAAAAATGTACGCCCTGGGAAAAATGTACGCCCCCTCCAGAAGCTTGTCATGCTACGAATGGCCTTACAAGCATTTACCTAGATGTTTGCATCCGGGATCTATGACAATGTAAGCTATCACTGATGTACAATATTGAATGATGAATGGATTACCTCCCTAAAACTGGTGAAAATAGGCTAACTAGTATCAATCCTGTCGCATTCTACCGCGGGGAGTCATCCTGCGCTAGGTAAGAAAAGTTAGGTTATACGGTGAGTCACGTAGACCTGTACGTGCTTTCAACAAATGCATTTAAGTAATTGATGACACAATTTTGGCTACAAATGATGATCAGGTACACCGGTGCTGGTGGGCTGGGAACTTAATAACACGATGAGAGAACCCATTTTAAGCAACCAGATCTACTTACGAATGCCTATTTGTATAGACTGGGGTCAATGCATGCTGTTCGGATCCCCTTAAATTCGTGAAGTTTATACTTTCAAGCGGTGGGAAACATGAACTAGTATTTTCTTCGCATTTTAATTTGTTTTCGACAATGAATAAAGGTGTTCCACATATTAACTTAGCGGGTTAAAATTTGGAATGCTGACCCGGACGAGACATGGGAATGTCTAAATTACACCAGCGACTTATTGGAAGAAGTATCACCTTAAGAATCCATAATGACAGGTTTTCCGATCGATTTTTTTCTGTTAGGGATTAAGTTATTAGCGCTATTGTTAACCAGTAAAAGGGCAGGAGCAGTGTAGTAGACTGTCCAGTTTCATGATTGGCTGTTGAGGGTCATGTGACAATATTTTTACTCCTCAAATGTGAAATTTACTGGAAGTTACTGTTTGGTTTACCTTTCATATGTTATGCTGAAGTAATAAAATATTATGAGAGATTCTTTGAACAGAAATGGGACGAGAATTGTGATATTTAGCTGTTGCTTCAAAATGAGTTTGGGGAGACTGCTCCTGACCTTTAAGAAACTTCTTGTTAAAGTTCAGGAGCAGTCCCCAAACTTATTTTGAAGCAACTGCTAAATATCACAGTTCTCATCTCATTTCTGTTCAAAGAATCTTTCATAATATTTTATTACTTCAATATAACATATGAAAGGTAAACCAAGCACTTACTTCTAGTAAATTTCACATTTGAGGAGTGAAAATGTTCTCACATGACTCTCAACAACCAATCATGAAACTGGACAGTCTGCTACACTGCCTCAAGTTGGGGTGACTACTCCTGCCCTTTAATCAAACAGAGGGAAGCGCACCGCAGTGTCGTCGGCGAAAACCTCCCAAGTTAGAAAATCAACGTTTAGAAATTTTTCAAAACCTGTTAAGTTTTCTTCACATACCAATGGCAAATGGTCAAACTAAGACAATCCCCATGTCCTACATACAAATAACTCTCTTATGAGTGAGTAGTTAACAGTTCAATTCGGTTTTCAAAAATGCGTGACCAGACACTTTTTCAAATTATGCACAAAACAGTTACAAGTCAGGACACCACAAAATTCAAAATTTTAACTTTTTCCGTAACTATTGTGCATGAAACTGATCTGCTAATTGAAAGCATTGTAATATGGTTAGTATCCTTTACAGCTTTAATTAAGTTATGGATATCAATTGAACTCAATCAAGGTAGAAAATCGGGAAGTTCTGACACTAAAATGAAAAATGCAGTCACCCCAATAAGTATATACTAGACTATCCTGTTTCATGTTTCATGCGACAACATTTTTACTAGTCAATTGTGAAATTAATACAAGAAACCACTGTATATTTTCCAGAATATACAATATCTACCCTACGGTATGTCCTGGGGGGCAACCCCTATATTCCGACGTCTCTGTGCTCCAACGTCTCTATTATGTCCCGATGTCTCTATGTTCCGACAGTAATGTTCTGACAGTAATGTACTTTGGTACCGACGAAGTGTACTTTGGGACCGACAATAATGTACTTTGGCGCCGATAAAAATGTACTTTGGCGCCGATGAAAGTTTGCTTTGGCGCCGTTTAACCGGAACATCGAGAGAGATATAACCATGTCCTGGGATATCACGAAAGATACTTCGCAGAGAAACGGAATGAATTTCGTGAGATTTTGGCGTTGTTGTGAAGTCTGGACGACCTCTTCTGAAGTAGGCTAAGACATATACCACTCCCCACCAAACATACAAAACTGTTCCGCTTAATGTAAAAGCTCTACATTGGCGTGAATGAGGCATATCCAAAGCAGCTCGGACTTCTTTCAGTCATAATGACCGTGCGAAGATTTGACCGGAACACATGTACGTGCCATACTCTGAAAGAACAATACAGGATGACGAACTATTTGTGACATGGTTGCTATGGAAATAGTGTATTAACTATCATAACAAATAAGAAGGATGTTTCGAAGGGCTCATATAGTATGATAACGATAATACATATCGTTGTTAGCAGTTTGAGATCGAAAGTTCCAAGTAAGTGGATGTTTCTAAGCTCGGTATAAACTGTTGAACTTCTAAAAGTTGTTATCAAATCCCTTTTCAAAGATGACAGATGACGGAGAAAATAAAGTCTTTCTTTTGCTCTTCCAGCGGGCCATCTTTGAATCCAACATAAATAGACAACGATATATCATTTAGAGAGGTATCTCACATGACGTAAATATGTACGACATTGGCGGTAAAAAAGCCACGAAGTGATAAACACTGTTGAAAAATATTCTATCAATATTTACCAGAATATTTCTGAAATCTGTATATAGCGCATGATTCTTTTATTTTGTTTTTCTTTTTTTGAGGGGGGGGGGGGGCGGGGGCTGAGTTCTGTAAATTTACAACAATTTGTGGTATGCGGTTTGGTAAATGTAACTGACGTTTCAAGCGTCCCGTGATAGTCCCTTTCGGAGCTACGAATCAAGGGTGGCTCAGAATAATCTTTACGCACCTATTCATCTAACGAGAACATAGTAACCACATGATATTCCAAAATAAAAAATCAAGTTTTTGCTGTCAAGTCACCATGGCCTGCACTGGGGTAACCATGACACCTTTTCTCGCGGTAGCTACGTGCAAACTTTTCTTCCCAGTTTCGAGAAATGAAAGCCATTGCAGTCTAAACTTGATATCACTGTCTATTTATTCATTACGGAAACTTTGTAGTTTGTGCAACCATGAAAGCAACAAGCTCTCCTCACCAATGTGAAAATAGGTCAATTTAGCATCCAGTGGGGCTGAAAGAAACCCCACCGAGTGGTCGGACATTAATATAATTGTTCGCGCCCTCTAAGCAGCTCTATACGCTGATAAACCCCCCGTGGCCTGAAATAATTTGACTTAGATTCAAGCTGTCATACATGATTGAAATCCATTGCTTGGTTAGAAAGGGAGAAAAAACCTATCACATGTCATCATTTATATTTAGAGGGATGAATAAAAGCTTGGTCAAATATGCTCACCATGCTAATAATTATCTCTATTAAATTTTGAGAGAAAGACCTTGTCCATTTCAGTGACAGCACAGAGCAAATAGTAGGCTATGCCCTGCAAGCGTTAATCAGAACTTACACCAACAAACTGACAAATGCAGGCAGTTGATTTGTGAACTAATCACCGCAAAATGCGCGCGCAATCTTCAGTATGCGCTCTAGGGAAGTATTGGTAGTGTGTGCAGAGTGCTTCTTTACTTTGCTTCCAAACTAACATACCTTTGAGTCAATTGGTAAGATCTTTGGGGATATGCATGTCATTTTTTTCTGACATGTGACGAGCTTCATAGTTGAGTTGCTTGCAAAGCGTTCACTCCCATGCGTGACCCAAGCCAAAGTAGACCCTAAGTAACTTGAACACGCTACTCACACTTTCATTGCGAAGAAGAGGCCCAGCCAAACACTCATAAATAGATCTTCATCGTCATTGTAAGAAAATTTGAGATTTAGGCAAATATTTAATAAAGACATTTAAAATAGGGTTTACATTTTGGGATGGAACTGCTTCTGACCCTGCACGTTCCTGAGATGAGCTGTACTGTACTAAACTGAACTGAACTGACGTGGATAGAAATTAACTGCATAAGCTAAACTGTACTGAGGATATACCTCAGCTCAATAAAACTGAAGTGAACTGGGGGCCTCTGAGTTAACTTAAAAATATATTGAAATGAGCCTTAATAGGCTGGAATCAGCTGAACTGAGCTGCACGCGCTAAACGTAGCTGAGCTGAGCTGAGCTTTCCTGGACTAGACTGAATTGTGCTGAATAGAATGGCATTGAAATAATAACTCAATCTTCATCAGTGTTATTCCTGTGCGTCGATTGTGAACCCTTGTATCATTCACAAGAAGTTCACATGCACCGAAAAGATATTATTAAAATTTAAATAGTTTTAAGGTAAGCGGATTCAGTTAAATATTGATCGGATTCAATAATTTTGTTGTGCCAAATTGTTTTTGTGACTAATTTTCATCCACGGTCATGGTCAAACAGGAAAATTAAAGCCTTTTGGTTTGACAAAACAGCATTAAATATGGACTGGTGATCAGGTGATAGACTAAATCTATCAATCTACAAGTTTCCCTAACTTTAAGATAAAAATTTTGCGGAAAATAAAATTTCGATTCTAGTGCTAACGTCATGAATTGCTGGATCAATAAACAGTATTACAATGTGATAGTGTGTTTGTTTGTAACTACCGTATAGTATTTCTTGTTTCTGAACACCACCGAGGAAGCTTTTGGATAAACAGTTCTGTCGTGAAATTTGTATCAAGCTGTTTAATTTTTTCGATTGCAAAATTAAACAAAAACATAGGGTGAGGATTAAAAGTCAAATATAAATAGTCAAGCCGCCCATGCATGCAATCACGAATTTCCTGTAAAAGTTTCCCATAGGTAACCTTAACGATGACTAGTAAAAATAGGTAGAGAGGTTGATAATGTGTGACCTTTTAGACCATTATACATGGATACAGATAGCCTGCGCAGCGCCTCCGAGGCTGTCGTCCTCTTAGGGTACGGTATCGTTTTGATCGCCGATATGAGCTGAACGAAAAAACATCGTGTTTGAAAAATCATTGTAGGGCTACTCATTGCTGCCGAAGAGAAACAACAGGACGGACGTTTGGACAATAAATGAACAAAGTATCTTAAGAAAGGCGTATGGCTTAAAGGTGTTCACTTGTTTCTACTGGAACATCGATGAGTGGCACACAGACGGGCAGTCAACACTCTTCAAAACGTGTTTAACAATTGAGGGCTTAGATCTCTCACCCCAAACAGTACCAATTCTCCTAACCTTCTTACTGAAGCCCCTCCCACAATTGTCTGAAATTCATCCTCATCCAGATTCAATCTCAGTTCATTGCTTCAAGGTGAGTATAGAAAAACTCAATTTCTATAATCAAAACACTCTCAGTATCGTTCATGCTGTGTAATATAAGCTTTGGTACTCTGCATTGTTTGAATTAGCTCCCGATCAAAGAGCTGAGCTAATTGAGAATTTCGGTACCCCTGTACCAAAATTGAAGTTTGGGGTGAGAGGTTTGGCCCTTTAAACACATGTTTTGCTCCACTTCATAAACACGTTTAAATTCTCAACATGTTAAGGGATTAAACTCTAAACGTTTAGCATTCCATTATACGTGTTTAAAACCCAAATGTACAGGAATTAGACACACCTATTTAGTATCTAAACGTGTTTACAAAATAGGGGTAAAACGTGATTAGGAAAACTTAAATTCCTAAACAATTTTTTAGAGTGAAGGGTGTGGGTATAAAAGGAGAGTCTCCCGGGCATATATTTTTTTTTTACTTTTTATGTGTTTGTTATTGAATATCTTCACGATATCACCAGTATAACTGTTGCCGTAATTATCTCGGGAAGGGCCATATTCAACCCTCTGGCAGGCATTTCCGGTCAAACGTACGGTACCGTACGCTTCCGCTGGCTACGCTTAGATAGCCTGCCCAATGTCCACAGGTTTCACCTCCACCCTATAGTAGGGAGATTTCACGACGCGGACCTCATCTACAAAGAAGTGACGTCATTTGTGTCTATGCCGTTTTCGAACGCAACGCGAAATAACACTACACCAAGTTATGAAATGGCAGAGGCAACGCAATAGGTGACGTCATTGCGTTGTAGCTGACGTCCGCGTCATGCAATCTAAAGCTCACTAATATATTTCTGTCTACGCGCCCTGAGGCACTGATTCCCTGTTAAGTTCCTCCATCCCTAACGCAAAGGTACAGACGTCTCCAAATAAGATCTTAAACTGCATATTTACTTTGTATTTCGTACTTAGAGGCCTCACGTATTCACCAGATCCATAACCTACAATACTAATCTTCAAAATCTTCTGTCTTTTGATAGTTTTTCGCGGAAATTTTAGCTAAAAGTCATGTTCGTGGGGTTGCGCAAATATGAAACCAAACATCTGCTCATCAAATCTCACGAACTCTCAGACTTTACGAAGATGTCATGATCACGTTATCAAAGAAAAGACTTAATTTTTCATGACACGTCGATTGCTTTTGATCATAGCTGCACATGCATTACCCTTAAGGTAAAATAAAACCACAACAATTTCAGGGAGCATTTTACTTCCCCTTCTAATTCTTTAATCTTGTGAATTTAAATGTTTTTCATCGTATTTAAATTTTATTGAATTCGTGAACTCTAAAAACGAAATCGACGATGTTCACTCCAAAAAAGATTGTGTCCAGTGACGACTCTTTTTCAGAGTGAAATTTTCCTCAAGTGACAATACACTAAAAAAGGACTGATGTTTCATATGAAATGAATCGTCGCTTTGCAGTTGGAGTAAACTTTCATTCTGTACCCCGTATGAAATTCGTTCTCTCCGTAGGAGTGGTTACTTAAAGGCAGTGTGAAATGTTTGCAAAATCACATGACTTCACTTGACAATTACGGAGTGGACTTTTTAAGGAAAAACCCGTTGAAATTATTTCAATATCTTTTGCAGTTCTCAAGACTTATACCTCTGTGAAAGTTCGAATGTTTCCTGAAGCAACTTGTTGCTTATGCCAAAATAATGACGTGGAGTGTTGCACAGTGTTGACATTTCTTTTGTTAACCCTATATAAATTATCTCTTAAATACTCATCAGATAGTTCATGGTTTGGTAATTATTGGTACTGACAATTTTCAAGGACACAATTAAAACTTCCAAAACAACACCCTCAGGAAAAACTGATGTTAGGCCTACAACTGTCTGGCCGCTAAAACGAAGTTTGAAAAACAAAGGATAACATTAGCCATACATGGTATGTCCCTCTCATGACATCAAAAGTTTGCATTTCGAGCTCATATTTATTAATATACGTGCAAAGCAGAAATTACCCTGTAAAATGGTCAATTTTTGACAGATTTTGATGCAAATTACGGCTATTTTTCTTGGTTTTTAATGCTTTTTACCGCAAATACCCAGTTTTGTGATTTTTATGTCACATTACCTTCAATTAACACACCCAGGAGTGATTTTCACTTTAGTTTTAGAGTGGGCAAGCATCTAACGTCGTTGGCTTTACAGGCCAAGAACAGTCGCTCGAAACATATTTTGAAGCAACCGCTTAGTCGCAATTTTCTAGACCTACTTGTTTCTGTTTAAAGTATTTTTCATAATATTGTAAGACTTCAAAGTTGAATATTCAAAACGGTCAGGACTTGTGAATTTCACAATTAAGGATGACGTATATATGTTGCCTAGCGATCCTCAAGAGCCAATCATGGAGCAGGGCAGTCTTTAATTTAAGATGAGCGACTGCATTTTCCATTTAAATGTGCCTGTTCTACAAAGACATGCATGAGGTCGGTTTAAGTTACATGGAGTTTTACTGCCCAGTTTCCAACCAATTGGTTCAAGTCGAGTCGACCAAGGCATTTTTAAGTTTCAATTGTGGCCTACTGGCTTGTTTTTCACATTGCTTATGCTGAGCATCAAGCACAATGACAATGAGAGCTTATGATCCGGCCAAGGCTCGAACTCCCTCCCTCCCAACTGCAAGTTTGATGCCATAACTACTTGATCATGCATTCATGAGTGGCACTTTTATAAAAGAACAATTCCGTGGTATGAAATACATGTAGTGCAATCATTTGGTCACTTTGCAGCTTTGAGATTAAAATGACAGGAAAATTCTCCTTAGAGCGAACATTTCCTGCCTTAATTAATAACCGGTTACAAGCTAATTGGAGTTCATGGTAATTTTAGGGTAATCCGTGACTTCAGAAACAAAACTTGAAAGGGGTGTTGAAAAGAGTAGAATTATACTTTACAAAAAAAAAATGATGGCCGGGGTCAAAATCATGTGAAGGAGGCTGCCTTTTCCTAAGAAGAGACAGAAGTGATTTGACTAGGAAGGGGTTATTGAACAGTACCGCCCATCTATCCCATAATGCTCAATTTTTAAGAATGATTCATGCAGGCGCTCTATCAAGAGTGAAAATTTTCTCTTTTGGGGTGAATTTCACTCATCACGGAGTGTGTTTTCTCTGTTTCGGAGTGAAATTTATAGGTGTCGCTCTTCTGACGAGTGAAGGTTCACTTTTTCATTTTAGGCTGTAACTATGTAGATTTTTCACCACGTATACCTCTTTCTGTTTAAGCAAATCTTGGTTTTAAATAAAAAGGTTATATTCACTAGATTGAATGTTCTACTGGTTTAACCAATAAATAATAATAAAAATTTAAAATTCTAATATACAGTTTTAAAAGGCGTACACTTTAAAACAGAAAGAGTGAAATTTTAATTCTTAGAAGATAGAAAATTATAACGTTCACTCAAAACAAAAGGGAAATTAACTCGAAAAGAGCGAAGATTCATTCTTAGGGTACCAACAGTGACCACTCTTAAAAAGAGTCATCCCTGTAGGCACTCGTTAAAGAGTGAATTTACTCTTCTTTTAACGGATTCACTATTCTTAGAGTGAATTTAAATTCTAATGGAGTGAAGTCGCACTTGCCACTTTATTGCAAAGTGACCTACGTTTATTCTTTCGTGTTTAGAGTGTATTTGACATGTTTAGCTAGAAAGAATTGTTTGAAGATGCATGCTTTACCACAGTTCGTGTTTATTTTCGTGTGAATAATTTAACAATAGTAAATATTATTTTCTTTGTAGGCCTATGTCATTTTTGTATTTGTAACGCGGTCTATATCTCCTTTAAGGTTTCAGACAAGACGTTTCTTAAGGGGTAAAGGGATTTGATAAAGTCTTTAATATTTGTCCAGGACGGTTCTAATTATTTCTAGTCATAAGTGAACGTTTTCCCCCTTCATCTTAGGAAACAAGAATCCATTCTTCAATTACATTTTCAGTGTCGTCAGAATGAATCACGTGAACAAATGGCAAAATAAATAAAACTGTCAGAATTTATAACAGAATAAGCCTTTAGGGGCGATGCGCACTGTTTAACAAGAAATTTCCTAACTGGCTAACGTAACCCTAATCCTTAAACTAATTACTAACCCGAACACAGAATACAATCGATACAATACAATGGCAACAGCCAATCAAGGAACACCTTGTTAAACAGTGCACATCAACCCGGCTTTTATTTCTGCATTGCAACAAGATGCGGCAACTCAATGCTTCAAAATGGTTGGGTGACTCGGACATGCGGACCGTGGTTTTACCAGGAGACCCCATATTAAAACTTAAAGGCCTAATCCTCTCACCCAACAGCGCCAATTCTCCTAAACCTACTTACTTAAGCGCTTCTTACAACTGTCTTAAATTTATCGTCATCAAGACACAATCTCAGTTTATTGCTTCATGGTTAGTATGCAAGACCCCAATGTGTAATTAAACACTCTTAGTACAGTGCATGCTACATGTAATATGAGCTTTGGTGGGCTGCATTCTTTGAACGGTCCGTCAATCAAAGAGCTGAGCCAACTGAGTATTTCTTTGGACTACTACAAAAATTGTAGTTTGGTGTGAAGTCCCTGTTACAACATGCTACGATAACGAATATGATACGATAAAGATATTAGCATACAAAATAGTTACCGTACGATTTCAATGAAGTGGTTCGTCACGATAATAGGTTCCACTATATTAAACTTTCATGGTAAACATTTTGATGCTAAAAAAAGTTGTCGTCTCGAAATCGAGATAGGTGTGGCCGGAACTTCGGTCAGGTGAGACGGAATGAAGTATTATGACACTTAGGCCTACCCCGCTGAGTGGACTTTGTTTTCTCATTACCTTAGCTCCCAGACTGACCATGGAATGTACCGCACAGTCTGATACGCAGGTAGTGACACAGTGTCTTTCCATGTACATGCACATCTTTTAAAAGAAGGGTTTAAGGTCACATCAAGTTTTGATATCGTAGAGGGCTACTTATTCTAAGCATTTCGTTGAATTTGCATTGAAATCCGATGTGTGGTTCTCAAGATATGAGCTAGTGAATTTGCCACATTTTCAACAAGCAGAGGAATTAAAGCGAGCACATATATGACATCACACCCCCACATTAATATGCAATCTTTTGTTTTTAAATTTGACAGCCTATTTCCTCCTGAGTGGACTTTGTTTTCTCATTACCTTAGCTCCCAGACTGACCATGGAATGTACCGCACAGTCTGCTACGCAGGTAGTGACACAGTGTCTTTCCATGTACATGCACATCTTTTAAAAGAAGGGTTTAAGGTCACATCAAGTTTTGATATCGTAGAGGGCTACTTATTCTAAGCATTTCGTTGAATTTGCATTGAAATCCGATGTGTGGTTCTCAAGATATGAGCTAGTGAATTTGCCACATTTTCAACAAGCAGAGGAATTAAAGCGAGCACATATATGACATCACACCCCCACATTAATATGCAATCTTTTGTTTTTAAATTTGACAGCCTATTTCCTCCTCAAAGTCCCATATCATCAAAATGTGATTGCATAAGTGGCAAAGAACTTTTCACACTTTGCAATCCCCATGAGGAGGTCCTATTCCTATTCAGATCAAGGTCAACACAAAAATCTAAAAAAAAAATAAAATAAAATAAAAAATAAAAAAACAGGCAAACAAAACATTCCTTGTCAATCTGAGAAAGTGATATAATCTCTGCTGCCCTCGATCTTACTTTGGAACACAAATCTAGTAACTTCATTTGCTGATATCTCGAGAAATACATGTCCGATTTGAATGGTAATTCCACCACACTGAGTAGATTTAGTTCTTCTTTCACATATGAAAATACATTTTTTTGCTTCAACATCCCCATTAACTACCGTATTTCACGCTTCATCAGATTTTTAGCCAGTCCTGCCCATCGGGCACGGGTACGAGTACAAGGTCATCTAGTACGGGTACGTGTACATTATCCAGTACTAGAGTACGAGAACGGGAACGGGTACTGCAACACCGACTACCGTTGCAATTGAATGGACCTTCTGGTGTTGTACAAGTTAATCGCGTCATCACACTCAGAATGTTCTTGGACTCCTTCATTGACCATTGTACTTAACTGTAACTAACTTCCGATTTCTTTGACCGGTTGACTCCATATGATACCGGGACATATCCCTGATAACACTTCCTATTTCTCATCCTGTTTCGGAAAAGATTTAGGTTTGTCTATTTCCTTTAATTGTGATCATTAAGAAAACCTCTGACGAAAGCTTACGTGTGGTTTGAAAGACAAATAGTCTCAGGACATTATGATCTATAATTTACATGTTTAACGGACAACTAAAGCCTCGGTTACACAAAACAAATAAAAAACGACCAGCCCATTGTAGTAACACAAGTTGTATTTTTCCTGTTACTTTTTTAAGCCATGAAAGCTACCGTATTTCATCTGGGGATATCTGCATGAGATGTTCATTTCATCGCCAAGGAAGTAAGGACTTAATTACGTTGAAATAGTAAACTCATTTCCCACAAGAATTAGTTTCGCGAGACTTTTGATTAACTTGTCAGGGAGATGACAGTCAGTTTTTCGCAGTTATTCAGCGTTACGTACCCTTCCTTGTGACATCATCAACACAGGAATAACAAAGTTAAGGCACGTTTGTCAGTGACCGTATAAATGTGAAACTTGATCAGAATCCGCAAGTACCCGTGAGATCAGTAGGACTACTATTCGAGCTTGGACTTGTATACCATACTACAGTTACCTTGTGACCTGTTGTCCGTGCATACTGCTGTTGTGGTGCCCTGTGCGATGGTCGTATAGATGACCTGGGGCCTGAACCTAAACCGCCGGATAGGCCTACTTAAACTTGTTACGCATAGCATAGTAGCCGCATCCCTTGCGACTTCGTGCCTATGCTCAGGACCATAATGCTACCCATAAAATCTTGACCTGGTGTACTGATGCCCCTACCTATATAGGCTACCCGTCCGCATGGGTTGGTGCAAGTACCCGTACCCATACCCGTGACTTGGTACCCGTACTCTTTGTCAGACTCGTATACGTAACCGTACCTACGACACCCAAATTTGTAACAATGATCCTGTGTTCACACTACAATGCTACCGTGTCTTAACAATTTTAGATATTGGAACTGCAGTGTTAAAGAGTGTGGCCCCTCTTATAACCGCTTCATACTTCATTATAGCTGTGAGCGGCGATCACAAGGGTAGTGGCTCAGCTATATTCCATCCAGGGAGCTGGGACCAGGGCCTGGTCCATCTAAGTAATTTGCATCTCATATTTCAATGAACTGAGTGTTAATCGACAACTTAATAAATAAACAGTTTTCTTTGTGCGGTCGCTAAACTTGTAGTCCCGTTTCAACAAAGGCAATGTTCCCTTGACAAGGTAACATCAAGCGTGTGCTTTGTGTCCTATATCCATATACATACAAGGAAGTCAATGGATTAAATCTATAGTTATGCTGTCCATTTTTCATATTATCTGAGGTATTAATTTGTCAAACAAAAGTAGGCCCCCAGTGTGCCACATGTGCCCTTTCTTCTGAATGCAGGCCCTTTGAGACCTCGAAATTGGTGCAAACGAATTGAAGCCTAAATCGTCAGCAACCATCCGTGAAATGCGCTTTGTACTCTGGCGGGAAACTCAAGGTGTACGGACCAGTTGAACGATTCGTACGTGTGTTATCGTTTGACAAGTCATAAAACCCAACATACATGTTACGACGTCAATTGCACCGATATGTCATCAGGTTGTACCATCTTGTCGGCTTTCGTCATTCTAGCTACCCTTGTCAAACGTCCAACGACACGTTCCAAAGATAACGCGATTTTGAAAAACAAAAATTTATAGCACCAGTTTCCTCACCCCCAGACTGTCAAACATCCTCAAGTTATTTTACCTTAAAGAGAAAATGTACAATGTTGTAATATCCCAGCTAAGAACTAAAGAGGTCATTCACGTGACGCTACAATTTGACATACTGGGTGGTACTGCTGATCATGCAGTAAGCGTTTTACCGGTACGCGAGCACGACAGCACTTTTGTAACATTATTTTTGTAGGCATTCAATGGACGCCTAGATGGCAAAATGGGAAGACGCGCAGCGCAATGACATCTGTGCATGACCTCTGTAGGAAAACATTTTGGTCATACTGTGACCTTATCATACTGATTTCAAAATCGATCATTTTGTGTTTCGTTTCTTTCATCGAGTTCTACTAAGGAACAGATTATTTACCTGGCTATGAAGGACTGACTCTTCTTTGTGCCAGTGAATCGTCCGTTTGAATCGTTTTGATTCTTTCGTGATATTTGCATATTCAAATAAACCAACTATTTAGCGACAAATATGTAAATATTGTTTCAGCCAATCATGAAACAATGAAGACTACTACACTAATTTAAATCGGGTTGACTACATTTTCCCTTTAAATTTTATTTTTATAAACAACATTCTGACACTGATGACCCTTAAGAGCTACTGTAATGTACTGTAAATTTGACTTAGTTACATTGCAACTGACTGGTTGGTTCTGCATTAATATATATATTCAGATATTATAGCTATAGCGGACATAATGGCGGAACAGTGACGGAATTTGATTGTGTATCTCTTGATTCCATAAGGTCAACCGAATAACTCAGTTCTTTGAATGTCGTAACATAACCCAATCGATGAATCAATAACTTGATTATTTACAATTTGCAAAACTTTCGCTGCGTGCCACCCTCGCGATGTTTTGGAAATATGAGAGCGGCACGTACACCATAATTTGAGAACCTCCTTTCGTCAAACGAATGTAGGACATGACATTTGTGAGAAATTTGGCAATAGAATTGTTAGCTTGTCCCATCTGGTGAGGTACAAACGGCACACATTCAGTCATACAGCCCATAGCAACAATATCGGATTGTCAAGTTTGCAGGAGACTAACTAGCTCAAGAAGCAGGCTGTTCAACATATTCTGCATCGTCAGTATTGTCCCTGGTTTGGGAAGCTTAAAAATTGAGGGGGGGGGGGGGACCAGAATCAATTCCGCGGGAAGGGGTCAATTACTAGTAGATGGTGAGTAATATCATGGTTGACCTACACCAGAGGTCACTCGCCGGTCAAGCCAAGAATAATTATGTCCAATACACATTGACACATTTTTGAGCGGCACGTACACCATAATTTGAGAACCTCCTTTCGTCAAACGAATGTAGGACATGACATAAATCATCGGCGAAGAAATCCGGAAATGAGGTAGGTTCTATAACACCTTATTTAAATTTTGGAAGCCAAAATATGCTTCAGACTGTCCACCACTTTCAAAAACTATACTTCTGAAACAAATATTTTATCACCAAAATAAAAATTATAAGTATTCGACAAAATCTACACACAAAAACCAACAAATTGAATAAAAGGAATCTCAAATGAACCAATACTTTTGGAAACGAGAAAGGGACTCTCCATCTTCAGACCACTCCCTCGGGACTGGCCCCATCCTCGACTAAAAGGTCTATAAGAAAGAGGACATTATGTCTTATTTTACAAACGCTATTCTGATTTCTTCATATCAAAAGACCAGGGAGTTGTAACAGACTACATCTTTGGTAATAACTTCTCAGTCGTGATCGTTTTGTTCTGAAGTTATGCTGCGGCTGCCGGTATCGGATAAGAGCGTCGTACTATACAAATGTATATAGGATGAATACATGTCAGGCATTCATCTCCATTCATAATTGTTCAACACTACGTGCAGGTGAAAAATGTACAAAAACCTATATCTCATAAAAAAAATTCTATTCGCGTCGTTTGTTTTAATTGTTCCGGTTAATACCACAGAGGGGTGACCCGCCACCCATTCACAATCCATGATGTCAGTTGAGTTGTCCGTGTTTAGCTGCTTTAACCCGTTCCTCGAAGCTTTGAAAATTTTTATCACTGCAGGAGATGTGCTCAATTTGAAAAATTATGTTCCTTAAAGGACGGTAGCAGTCTCAAACTCAAGGCCTCAACAGGGGCGGCGGAAGAATGTCAAACTTGGGAGGAGACACTAAAGGCAAAGGATAATCAGATAATGTGGGGGGGGGGGGCAACAATTTCCGAGCGCAGGGCGTAACCAAGCTCACAGTGCTCGTTTCTGGAAGGGGGGGTGGGGATCCAGAAGCCCTGACGCTAGGAGATTTTAGCATACCTCTGAATAAAAAATGAAGTCTCTGGAGAGGTAAACTATTTATATTTATCAGTTAACCCAACCCATAACTGACCTAATTTGGGAGGAGTCCAAAATCTGGGGGAAATTTTCTCTGTCCTGCCCCCGTACGACTGCCAGTGGGCTTCAACCTATCACATCTTCTTCAGCTTCCAATCATATTGTCCCGGTTTCATTATAATTGCTATTATACTTATTATTTTTATTATCTACAAAACAAAGTTTGCAAAACGGGCGTATCCAGAGCGATTCGGACAAGACAACTACGGTACTTTTAGATCTTTTTCTTTATAAACACTATACATTTATAAATATTCCGACACCTTACAAGGGACCATAGGAAGCAAACCTATATGGGACCCATTAAATTTTGAAACGAAGATTCATAAAGGGCTCATATGGGTAGCCCACATGCTTGCGGGATGTTAAGCACTTGACCTATGTTTCATCAGCTTACCAGATGCCAACATGAGCCCCAGAATTATCCCATATGAGCCATATAAGCAAGCATGGTCCCTTTTATTCTCGGGTGCAAAAGTGTGTGACTCCATATGATGGCCCCTACGTTACATGGCAGGTGCTCAGTCCTTTTTCAAGCAATCTCTAATCTGCCTTTGGGTGTACTAATTAAGGTATTTCGATATTAGGAGGACAACTCTTTGCATTTTATATATAAGGAACAGATGCATTTTCTCGCACCCGACAGGCTTTATGGTCAGGTAGTTAGAGCAATCGACTTGGAACCGTTAGGTCTGAACGTCGGCTCCGGGTCAGGTCATACCCGAAGAATTTAAACACCGAACCTAATGCCATTGTTGGTTAGATGAATTTTTACTGGTCAGTTTCTAAACAATTACATTCTCACCGGGTTCGACTCATGGCGGGCTAATATAAAACCAATTGTTTAGAAACTGAGCCGTATAATGGTTTAAGTTGGACCCGAGCCACGTCCTTTTCCGGCTGTGGCCGACTGGCTGGTTTTCCTTGCTTCATTGCTAATGCTGAGCACTAAGAACAATGACAGTAGGTTACACTTTTAAAGTCTACGGTATTAGCCCGTCGGGAGTCCAAGGTAATAATTTGTGAAACACAGGGACTCAAGTATACTCAGTCTCCCTGGTTTACTTTTTATTTGTTCAAAAGCATCCTCATGCAGGAGGTACTTGTAAGGCAAATTTTTTGTATGTGAAAATTTGAAAACTGCTTCAGCGACTTGGGGACGACCAGTGCCTTTTGCCGTTAAAGGGTAAATACGGTCACACCGATTCGGATTAGTATAGTAGACTATTTAATTGCATGCATGGCTCTTGAGAATCATGTGATACCAGTTTTCCTGCACTCTACAAAACGTGTTTAACAATTAAACACTTATTTGGTCTCTACTTTGTACAAACGTTTAAGTTCTAAAAATGTTTAGCAATTAAACGCCGCTAAATGAGTAGCAATTCACGAGTTTTAAAATAAAACGTTTAGGTATAATACACGCGTGTTTAGCATCTAAAGATGTTTACATGGGGGGGGGGGGGCAAAAAGTGTTAAGAGAATCGTTTAATTGATAAACACCTTTTGTAAATTTTACTGCATTCAAAAATTACAATGAGCCACTGGTTTCTAAACCATGACTAAAATATGCAATATGTGGGTCATGGGATATCATGAAAGATATTAGAAAGAGTCAAAGGGTGTACCAAAATTCGCGAGACTTACGGTAGCTGTTGTTTGGAAATAATCCTGAGACTGGTTTTGCCATTTAAGCAAATCATTCATAAAAAAGTAAAACAAGCCACTCCTCGTAGGTTAACGTAGGGACCTGTTTTAGTTTAGGTTGTTCTTGGGAAGCAGAGCTCATTTTGGTCCGCCGAACGGCTTTTTGCTAGAGAGTCGGCCGAGAGGACTCTAGAAGGGGGTATATGTTTATAGTAACATGGAGGTGAGTGCACTTCTCCTTTAATGTCTTTTGACAGAAGCTGACATTGAGAGAAAAACAATGGTATTTGTCTAGAATAAAGGGATTTATTTATTTTCTCATGATAGTGAGTGAGCTTTTTGGTGACGTTAATCATGTAGAAATATTTATTACACTGGTGCTTGTGTCACATCATGATTTTGTTTTCATTTCAATCTTATTTACACGACAATCGGTCGCATATACCCGGGAGTGTTTTGACTGGGGACCTGTATATGTCAACACATAAAAACGAACATAATTCATGTAGTCATAACTTTCTACCTTTGTGCATAGCTATACCAAGTTACCAGCCAACTTACCTAACTGTGTCATTTACTACCCGGAAATCTCCAGAAAGGTCTGTATGCAGTGTGTCATATTGCACCAGTCGCTCAATCATTTAGTAAGATCAAGCCTGGAAACAAGGGACCAGGGAGTTGATTACGTGGGGCTGAGTCCAAATTGAGTCCTTATGAAGATCAAAAAGTATCATTAACATGTTCATATTTCTCCCCCTCTGTAGAATTTTGACACAGTCCTGGGGTAAATCCCCCGTCTTTCGTCCCAATTCATACAGACCCTTTTCTAAAAGGTGTTACCTCTTAATGGTTACAAGGTACCACGGTCTTCTCTTCAGTCGATCAATGCATTTTACAGAATGTTTTGCTACGGGCCCAGAAAAATATTGCTCCACCCAGGAGATTTTCACTATGCACCCTCCCTTCATATCCTTGTCTGTGTCTGGCTACGAGGACTAATATAAATATACGGTAACGCATTCGTACGGTTGTTGTGTCGTTAAACAGTTAAATCTCATGTAACTAACTCACTTTGTATGCCTACGATCCTGTTTTAGACATTTAAAAAAAAAGATTAGAAAATTACAGTACAATATTCTCAAAGTGAATGGAATGACTTGTGGTTGTACCTTTTGGGGAGGGGATTAAGGAGAAGTTGCCATCTTTTTTTTCTTAAGAAAATATTCACCCCGTAACTAATTGGAACTAACTAATTGTAACAATGGGCAAAAAACATCTCAGAGGGACCGAATACCTTCCAATCACTGCCCTATGAAAATGTCCCGTTAGCCCTTTCCCTATTTTACTTAGCCTTTGTCAAGGCTTTTTGGCCAACAATTGTCTTTCTTATTTTATTTACACCGTAACGTTACACCCTATTACGATACCAGGTTCCGTTCTTTTAACCCTCATACGAGTTCTGCGTGGCCTTACATATCTCAGACCTGCCGCGCCTTGATTCCAGAAGGTGTAGAACAAAGGAGATAACAGCCAGTGTGTTTCCAGAGGGAGGGGGAGGGTACAAAATTTCGCCGGAAAGATTCGACAGAGGCTATATTTTACTTCGACCGCGGGCAAAATGTTACAAAAACAACTCTGTTATTTATTGCAGAGTACATCGATTTATATCAAATATGTGCCAGACTGCCAGACTACACCGCGGAGCGGACTCTGTTTTCTCAGTCCCCAGCTTCCAAAACCACCATATGACTGGACAAAGAATATACTGTACAGTCTGCTACATAGGTAACTGTCAGACAGGCTATATCGTTACTTATATTTCTTGTAACAGAATTGTGACATATTCATAGCAGTTTAAAAATAATTCACTATCATCCGAACACTGGTACGGGCTCGTGCTATTCCGGATGCCAGGATGTGAGGTTAACTAGCCGTACACAACAATGTTAGTTCATACGCATCGATTAATCGTGAGAATTCTAGATTGACCAATATTCACAACTTCATATATTTACCACGAGAGGAAGGGCAATCCCATACATTAATAAACATGAGTAATGATATCATGTACCTCAGCGTTTTATTGTTCAAGTTATAGTTTCCACATTTCGAAGAATAGTTCAGAATCATGTGATTTCACTATTCACCTATCACAACATCCTGGGTTATAATCCGAAACAAAGCAAAACAAATAAAATCGAGTTGCGCTCGCAATCGCTGAAATTCAGCCTGGTACCTTACGCTTCCCTCTGCTGCATCCTACCTCCTCTTTGTGCACGTGTCATCTCATCTCCCATTGTCACAAATACGTAATCAACCAACATAACAAGGAAGAGGTACGATGATGACCTGTTTACTTACTGTTTGTCTGTGAGTGTGTAACATTCATTTTAAACCAGTCGTCAAAGGCACAAGTTCCTCTCTGCAAACAGTTCCAATTCTCCACTTAAGCCCCCCCCCCCCCTACTTCTCTCTAAAAGTCACCCTCATCCAGACACAATCTCAGTTTACCGCTTCAGGGTGAGGTATACAAGACCACATTGTAATCATAACTACACACTCAGTGAAACTGTGTAACATGAACTATAGTACTCTGCATTTTATAACTGCTGTCAATCAAAGAGCTGAGCCAAATGAGAATTATGTGGACTACTACAAAAATTGTAGTTTGAGGTGAGAGGATAAGGCTACATGGGGATAACTATACAAGAGGATAACTGCATGAGTTTTCAAGCGTCCTCGCCGCTGGAAGCGGTCCACTTATTATCTTGTGTTGTCATTTCGTTATCATAATTATGGAAAATACTCAATATAGTGTTTGTTTGATACTTATATTTTTAGCTGTGCTTCGGAATCAGTAAGGACGGGTGAATGAGTAGTTACCACGCGTCAACTGGGCGGGAAACCCACACCACGTGAAAACTCGTCGCCTGTCTGCCTTTGATAATTCGGCTCTTTTAAACAACGTGCACCCCATTCAAATAAAAAGAGAGAGAATTCTTCTAAGGTATGGTTAATTAGTTATAGGCTTGGTGAGAATCACGGCGCAGGCGCAGTATAATAATAATAATACCTCGGATTCATATAGCGCACATATCCATTTAGTGATCAAGGCGCTGTACATAAATCTTTCACAATCTGTTCATTCCAAAACTCCTTCTCATGCCCCTGGGAACCATACAAATCTGGCTGCCATTTCGACGCTCACGGTTTTAAAGGACCAAACCTCTCACCCCAAACTACAATTTTGGTACGGGGTACCGAAATTCTCAATTGGCTCAGCCCTTGATTGACAGCTTTATTACACAGCATGAACGGTACTGAGAGTATTTTGATTATATAACCTGAGTTTTTTCTCTTTACTCACTTTGAAGTAATAAACCGAGATTGTGTCTGGATGAGCATGAATTGAAGACAATTGTGGGAGGGGCTTAAGTAAGAAGGTTAGGAGAAGTGGTACTGTTTGTTGTGAGAGAACTGGGCCTTTAACACTCGATGTGTATTCTACCCTGCTCCCATCTCTTATGCTGAGCACCAAGCAAAGAGGCAACAGGTTCCATTTTTAAAGTCTTTGGTATGACTCGACAGGGATTTGAACCCTGGACTCCCGGCTGAGAGGCGGAGGTTCTAAATTCAGTATAGGTACAAACTACGGGAGTCGTAAAATTAGGACAGTTTCAACAATTTGAAATGTGTGACATTTACATTTGACATATAACGGTTGTCGCGGTAGCATTGCGCTTAAAGGTCATTCCTGAGACGGACACGTTTGTACTTGCATGGAATAGCCCAACACACTTTTGGTTTAAATAATAATCCTAAATATGAGATTTTATTTCTTCCGTCCGAGAAAAATTAAACCCTAATAACCAATTTTTCAAATAAACTTGGGGATTATGTCTCAGTAGACTTAGAAGATAGCTGTTTTCTTCTAGTGTTAATTCCAAGAATGAAGTCACCTATATAAAGTGTCGGGTTCCATGAGTCATTTGTTGGTAAAATTCGCTTGGTCACTACTAAATTGCAACTCTCGCCGTCTGCTTTCGATTTGTTTTGGACATGAAATGCACGCACGGAAGGTTATAACAAGTTTAGGTAAATATTTGAAGGATCTCGGTTTTAGTGACAAGGAACTTATACCTGTCATTTGTTTTATGATCAAATTTAAGTGAGCTGTTATCAGATTATGATTCACATATTTGCTTGGGATCCCTTTCAAGGAAATAGTTTCTCTATATTTGGAAACAGGAACAATAAGAAAACCCCTTACGCAGTCTGATTAAGTTCCTTACTTTTATGTCGTGTATACAAGTCGGTCATTAACTCGGTCAATGTTTGTAGCCTGTTTCCAGGGACCCAGTTTCACATTTACGTCACCTTTGTGGGTAACATCAAATTATTAATCTACCCCTGCTTAAAATCCACATCTTTCGTCTTTTAGGCCTACTTCTTTTTTTAAAAGCCCAATTCTCTCACCCCAAACAGTACCAATTCTCCTTACCTTCTTACTTATGCCCCTCCCACAAATGTATAAAATTCATCCTCATGCAGACACAACTCTGTTTATTGCTTAAAGGTTAAGAACAGTCTCCCAAAAATTATTTTGAAAACAACTACTAAATTTTGCTATTTTTCTGTCTTTTTTTCTCCCAAGTAGCTTTCGGGATATTTCAAGGCTTAAACATTCAACAGTCAGGTTAACCAAGATATCACTACTTGTAAATTTCACAATTCAGTGAAAAACCAAGAGCCAATCACATACTAGTATAGACTACTATCCTTGTTCAAATTGGGGTGACTGCATATGCCCTTAAATTTAAGCGTGAGTATAGAAAAGCTCAATGTGTATAATTGAAACACTCTCGGCACAGTTAATACTGTAATATAAGCTTTGGTACTTTGCGTTGTTTGAATTGGCAGTCAACCAAAGAGCTTAGCCAATTGAGGGTTTCTGTTACCCCATACAAGAAGTGTAGATTGGGGTGAGAGGATTGGCCCCTTAACGTACACACTTATGCATGTAACCAATATAGGTGCACTGTCGAATAATTTACACTTCCGCCAAGCGGGCAATATGGCCCACAGGCAATCATGTTATAATACCTTAAGCAGTTAAGGGGAGCCATCTATTCCTAATATATGGCTCTGGCCTTAGAGGCCCATTTCTCTCACCCCAAATAGTACCAATTCTCCTAACCTTCTTACTGAAGCCCCTCCCACAATTGTCTGAAATTCATCCTCATCCAGACACAATCTCCGTTTATTGCTTCAAGGTGAGTATATAAATACTCAATTTATATTATCAAAACACCCCCAGTACCGTTCATGCTGTGTAATATAAGCTTTAGTACTCTGCATTGTCTAAATTAGCTGTCAATCAAAGAGCTGAGCCAATTGAGAATTTAGGTACCCGGGTTCCAAAATTGTAGTTTGGGGTGAGAGGTTTGGCCCTTTAAGCTGAGAAAAACGTCTTAGTTCTTTCCCCCGGTTATGAGGCTTTCCATATGAGCAGGGGCGGAATTGTACAGGGAGCTTAATTTAAAGAGCAACTTAAGCAGTCATTCCAAACTTATTTTGAACGAACAGCAAGTCTCACAATTTTCTGAATATTTCCCTAGCTAACAGACTAAGGGATCGGTCTAGATATAAGGAAAAGTAATGCAGTAGGTAACAGAAGTAAGTAGGATAGGAGAATTGAAACGGTCTTTGGTAATGAATAACTATCTTTAATTTGATATGACACCGTCAGCTAATGACAACAAATTTATCCTATATTAGGTAAGGAGGCTAGGACGATTTGCTCCTCGTAATTCTTTAAGTCGGCTTCTTAAATTTTATCTACATACATTTTGCGTTAAATGGTTTGTCTTACAGCTGCTGTAAAGCGCTTCAAAAGACCATATTGTTTGGACTCCGTTTCCATTTTTATGGTTACGTATTAAAATATCATTTCTTTTGTATCGATAAACAGAAGAAATTGATGCTTGACTCTTTACCGTGATACGTGATTACAATTGACAGAAGGGAATACATGATACGTCATGTTCAAGCGGCCTAGTCTATCAAGGATGTTTATTTTCTTGTTTCTTTGGCAACGTCGTCTGCTATCGTTTTCTTTACTTCATTGTGCTTGTCTGACTTGCACTTTTTCTGACCTTGCGTGGACCAGGGAGTCTCTAGCAACTCCCTGCGTGGACGCAATCCTTGTTGGGCTGAGTATCAGCAAAGACTATAAAAGTGGTTCGCCACAGTCCATTGAGGCGTCGAGCTTACAAGAGAATTCTTGGCTTATCAGCCCCACCTTATGACAGGAAAGGGCATTTCCCTAGTGTTTGACCGATTAAGAATATTTTTGAGACCCCAGGGTAAGTATTTTGCGACCCCAAGATTGTGGAACCACGGTCTAAACTGTCCCTTCTCAACCAACACCCAGATATTTTCGTTAACTTCATAATTACAACAAAAGCAGTCGAAGAGAGTCGCTTTAAGACCGCTACACAGGGACACTCTCCCGTCGGCATGGATTGAGGATGTCAGACAGGGAGATTTGGCAGCAGTATTATTATGTTTTAACATACTTTCTAGTGCCGTCTGACAGATGGACCACTGTGTACACTATCAATGACTTCTGAAAACGGGGTGGGTGGGTACTCGATCAAACGTCGATTTACATGCTCGAAGGTCCAGATGAAGACTGCCATGGAACGAATAACATGCATACATTGTTCATGTCTCCGTGGGCATGATACCTGCTTAAAGTCACACCTGCCGAAGATGTTCTCGTAGTGTGATTCATTTCCACCAGAAAAGCGAGGTTTGAGGGGCTACCGTTTTCCGTGTTACCAATGTACGGAAGAGCCACTGAAAATTTCTATTACACGATGAAACTCCGATTTTGTAGAACTCCGGGGAAGGGGTTTTAGTCCAAGATCCCAAGGGTGGCGATTTGGTCTCGATATTTCCAAGGGGAGAAGACATCATCTTCAAAACGACCGACTGCATGACCAAGTGATTAGAGCATCCGACTTTCAGTCAAGATGTTGGGAGTTCGAGTCCCGGCCGAGTCATACCGAAGACTTTAAAAACCAAACCTATTGCCATTGTGCTTGGTGCTCAGGCTCAACATAATCAATGGAGTAGGGAAAACAGTGAGCCACAACTGGAAAACCAGTTCCAACCAGTGGAAACTGGGCCGTAAAGTTCTATCCATCTAACGAACTCATCTTCAAAAATATTACTGTGTCAAAAATGAAAGTCAATATGCGATGTCTCAACTTATTAGGGGGACATTTTACCGTGCCCCTCTCCCCTCTTTGGGTCCGGCTGTAACATATGGGTCTTTGTTGGGGAAATTTTCTCGGCAGTCTTGCTAGAAAAACGAGGAGGTTGTGATCTGAGCAAGATCAATACTAAGTGGAACCGACATGGGTAAGTCAAGGGAAACATTCCTCGGGGGAATCCAATACTATCAAAGGACATGAAAATGACAAAATAGTCCGTATATTGGTTGAAAATATCAACGGGTGGCCATCGAGAGTTTTGTGGTTGAACCTCGGCGTGGGAGCATCGCCAGTCATCTTGCAGACAATATCTGGTTAGTTCCGACAAAAATAAGAATAAATCTCGAATTTTGTCGGTAATGAACGGATCTCAAGTAAATAAGAGTGTACGATACCACGTAATCAATATCACACTTTCTCTTGCCATATTAATATAAAACGTGCTAAACTTACCAAAGTCGTTTGGCTGTATAATTTGCTCTCCAAAATGTCCCAAAAAACATTACCATGCGCGCTACTCTACAAAAACTTACAGAGAAATCACTTAAATATTTTTTGAGAAGTACAGTAATTGGAATTGTCAAATGTTGGGCCATTCTTTTGGACCAAATCGGGCTAAACGTTTCCAAGTCCGAGGTCAGTGTTTGAATCAGAATTTGTGTAAAACACCGCGCAAAACCTGTGAGGGTCAAATAAACTCAGTTAATTACAGAGTGTGTCATTACACACTCAAAATCGGATTTAGCAAGAGTAATACTTCTTGTGAACAAAAAAGATAAAGGTATTACAGGAACTTTTCATCAGGTAAGTGGGGTAGCGGGGGGAGGGGGGGGTATGAAGGAGCAAGGGGCCCTTTTTCTTCTCTTTTACTCTTACAGGCTGCAATCGTATGAGGAACTGTGTTATCATCTATGTGCCCTAGTAATTGGCATATTGGTTAATGGTCCCAGCCATCTCCGGTGTAATTGGTTTCTTCGGTTATGGAACGAGTGGGGAAATTTCTTTGGAGCCTACATATAGGCGCATGCTGCTGCATGTGAGGAACAATTGCAGGAAAGCCTTCGACCAAATATGGTCAGGCTCAGGCTGATAAGAGGTTTGATTCGCAGCGATGGTAAATCGGAAAGACAAAAACAAAGTTTACATCTAAGGCTATTTTTATATCAATATGAAAGCATCTTATTGAAACTGGGTTCTGTAGAAAACGCCTAGCAACAAGAATTATAAACAGAGTTTTCCATACTAGGTAATGCTTGCGAGAAATCCCGGTGTGTATTTTCCGTACACACCGCCGCTGAAACCATCAATTGGTTCCATTCATAAACACATTTTGATAATATCCTCTATGAAAACATTTCAACAGCTTTCCTGATACTCTCATGTTTGTACATCTCATGGGGGATTTGATGGAAAGTACCAAGAGATTGCTGGATGCAATCCAGACCGTCACGCAACTTTTAGCGGCTTTCGATGCCGCCGGACGCCGAAGACTGGACTTTCTAGCTAGCTAGTTCGTTAGATAGAGTTTTACGGCCCAGTTTCCAACCTATTGCCTGGTTCAAGTCGAGCCGGTCACGGCCTTTTTCCAGTTGTGGCTCACTGGCTTGTTTTCCCTACTCCATTGCTTATGCGGAGCATCACGCACAACGGCAGTAGGTTCCATTTTTAGAGTCTTTGGTATGACTCGACCTGGGAATCGAACCTCGGCCTTCCGCGTGAAAGGCGAATGCTCTACCGTTGGACCAAATACGCGGTCAGGACTTTCTAGTATTCGGCAAAAGGTACTGAAGTAAAGTCTGCGTAGTGGTACCACCGACGTTATCTGCAAAGCAAGTGTTGGGTTAAACCAGCGGAGCGGACGATGTTTGCAAGCTGCAGTTCCTCTTTGGGCTTCCCGGACAACAAGGATTGGCCTAGGCGAATAGTCTAGAAAAAGGCAAGTGATGAATACGTGTGCCGCTTTCGGGGTCTACCCGATGTTTCCGGGGTTCAATGTTCCCGGTTTTACAACTCGATGATTTGGCGATGATTGCAAGGTTCGTTATTCCCTGGGTTCGATGTTCCCAGAAGTGCGGATGCTCCCAAGATGCGGGAACATTTAACCTCGAGAACAGCGAACCTTGGAAACATTGACATATCCGGCCCGCTTACCACGTCAATACAAAGTGAATACTCAAAGGCCTAACGATTACAGGAATAATACGTCCGCCAAGTGGGCAGTGACCGACAAATATCTGCATCAGCAATAAATGAAACTAAAGGTAGCTAGAGTAGTGCCCTCTGAGACCATCCTACATGTTTACGCGCGAAGCGAACAGAAAGCTGTGATATCTATGAAAATTTTGTACAAAACTTATGCCAGCGTCGGATTACGACTAGTGCTTGGTTACGCCTCGGTCCCTTGAGACTTTAGCACTGGTATCTAAACCAAACGGTTATTGGATATGGAAGTTAAAGGGGAAGTGTAAGAAAAACATTAATTTTCACATGTAAAAGAAGAACTAAATCTACTTAGTGTGGTGAAATTTCCATTCAAATCGGACATGTATTTCTCGAGATACCAGCGAATGAAGTTAAAAAAATTGTGTTCCAAAGTGAGATTGAGGGCAGCAGAGATTATGTAAATTCATCACCATGACAAGGAATGTTTTGTTTCCCTTTGTTTTTTTCAGACTGGTGTGCTAATCTTGACGTTAATAGGAATAGGAGCGATCCCCATGGGGATTGCAAAGTTTTTAAATTCTCATCCCACTTATGCAATCATATTTTTATGAAATGGAACTATTTGAGGAGAAAACAGGCGGTGAATTTTAAAGCAAAACAAAAGATTGTCCATTAATGTGGGGATATGATATCACATGTACTCGTTTCAAGTTCACTGTTTGTTGTAAATCTGACAACTTTACTTGCTCATATCTTGAGAAACACACATCGGATTTCAATGCAAATTTTACCAAAATGCTCAGTATCCCTCTAATATGTTAACACTTGATGTGACGTTGAACCCTTCTTTTCAGCTATATACTTGTCCACATATTGGTTGGATTCACGTTGAGAAAGATATGAACGGACGTTTTACACCGTGAGGCATAAAATCAGTGAGTGATACAAAATCAATCGAAATAGGAATTGTATTGAAGGGGGAAGACTCGACCTGCATCAGTCCCATAGAGGTCTACACTAAAAGTTAAGCGAAAACTGTAGACTATATATTCCACATAAATCGGTGGTTTTTCAGTAGATACGCACCTCAAAGTTGTAGTTTTAATAAGAACATTCTGTTCAATTTTATTCACATTAAAGACTGATCGAGTTTGTACCATCTATGGGGCCATGAATATATCTTAAGGCCAAGTCACACAACAGCGATATCGAAACGGATTTCGCTCCGATTTTTGTGAGTTTTAATTAATGCCTCGGCCATCTTTGGTCGTAAAGAAACAAAAATTTTCCAGCCTGTGTAGATATAAGCTTTGTATCGCAGGACTACAAAATTCTAGGTTATACCATTTATTTCGTGACGTTCCATCCGCAGACAGGTTTTTATCGGATACGCATAGTATGATAAAAGCTCTTTGTAAATGTGACGACACGAAATAAATAGTATACATTTCATTTCCGTGGTCCTTCATACCTATCATATATTTACACGCAATGGCGAATTTTTGGTTCTGTGCGACAATGGATGGATGAGATTTTAACTAAAACTCACGAAAATCGGATAGTAATCCGATCCGATATCGCTGCAGTGTGACCTGGGCTTAAAATCTCAAGGGTCTGCAAAATTTGGCGGTTAGATGCGTGTAATCCTTGCTTTAACAGTTTAAGGGAATTTTCTTATGGTTCTAACCCGGAATGTTCTATCGTATTTGTGTTTGATTTTTCAATTTATCTTTCCGTATTTGCAAATTACGGAACGACCCATTTCATTTCTTTTTTACACTGTAATATTAAGAGGGGTCCTTGACAGAATGTTGGGAGAGGGACAACCCTTGCCACTTTCAAAAGCGGGTTCATTGCAATCGTCTGCTGACATTCATGGATCGGGAAACTAGTAGGTGTACATTTTAACGTATTTCGTTACTTAAAGAGTAAATTATCAGTTAGAATCAATCATGAAATCCCCATTTATTCCCACTCTATGTTAAATTAAATTATGCATTATTAACTGTAAGAAGCAGCCTTTGACCCCCTGGAAGAGGTGGGTCAATTTTCTATAGGACATGTTTGCGCATTGACGCACCCCTCTGTCCTTCAATTGACCCACGATTCCATAGACTTTGACGTACGTTCCCTAAAAATATTATGAAACCGTGTCGCACCTTTTAGTCTGACGCAACATTTGGAGAACTTTGACACACCCCTGCGTCACACTTCAGACGAACATGAAGCACTTTTGACTCACCACTATCCGGGAGTCGTATGATGTGCATTACAATTGAAAAGTACATGCCTTCAACAGGTACCGCACATGCTTTCATTTCTTCACTGCGTGGAACCTTCTGCAATTGTGCTTGGTGCTCAACATAACTGCATAAGCAATTGAGTCGGCCTTGGGAAAACAAGCAAACGAAGCACAAATGGAAAAGGTCGTGGCCGGCGAGAAACCAGTCGCTAAGAAACTGTAACTAACTTCACTGCGTGGACTAGCCTGCGTAGCGCCTCTGCGGCTGCAGCCCCCTTAGGCTGCCGCCCCTCAAAGCCACGTGAGGGTTTTTGGTTTTGCGGTTTTCGTAGAGGTGAGCTGAGCGAAAAGAGTCGTCCGCTCAGCGGACAATGCGTGGACCGACTATTTGATGAACACAGCCCTGCTAGCTATAAACCTAGTATTGTCGTCGAAGAAAAGCCTACTGCAACTATATTTGATTACATACACAACTAGACATTAAAACAAAATGTCTGTTTATGTTGATATTACGTGATCCATGATTGCGCTTGTCATGTCTCTGCGACCTTTGAATAATCAAACTTATCAAATTACAAACCTTTTGACTATATGTGAATATATACGTATAGGAGAAAAAATTGGGGTGACATGAGCTTCAAACCTCTCAAAGGCCAAAACGACGTCACGAAAATCGAAGAAGACATGCGATGTACGCTTAAACGGGGCCTGTGCATCTGTCAATGAACAAGCAAATACATACGAGAATAGAAAAGCGAGGGAGAACCAAAATACACTACGCGGATTATAGTTCCGAAATACTGACATGATTGTTATTCATATAAGAGTAATAAAGACACCAGATTGGAAGCCTAAACGGAAAATGACGTTCCCAGGTTGGATTGGCGTATAAACCCTTCAGTATGCACGAAATGCTACTTTTCAATCATGCGCCATTATATTTGTTACTAATTTGTTAAGCTTAAGGGCAATAACTCATTGTTTCATCTTTCGAGGCATTGGTAACAGTCAGGACAGTTATGTTCAACAACACCTTCAGAGCCCGTTCACAATAAGAAGCAAATAGGAGGAGATATGCCTGAGTTTGTGTTTGTCGATCTTTCTAGCAATTTTGTTGCCTAAATTAATTTTACATCCACGTGCACGGTTTAAAATATTTCAGAAAGAAACGACCATAAAAAATTACCTAAAATTAAGCGAAAAGACGTACAAAGCTTGTATATATCTAATACATTATGTAGTGATTAGTATATACAAGTCGACTATATGTACACATGCTATGCTGTAATTACTTACAATATTTTACGCGCCAAAAATGCCAATAGATATTCCAATTATAGGCCTTTATTCGATTCGTTATTAGACTTCGAAAAAATTTTCTCTGCGTAATTATTTCCTTTCTGATGTTTTAACGTTTCATTCAATCCAGTAAATATTAAGCTCTAGGAACTGCCCCAATCTAGAGATTGCTCACGTTCTGTAAATCGTGTAGATAATTTAATGTACCGGCGGCGCTGCGTTGGGCGTCTCTCTATTCTGCGTCCATTGTATTCCAATGTGCTGTCGTCGGCGAGTGTCGTTAAACAACCTGCTGGGCATGATCGGTATCGGTAACGCACTTACAAGAGAGGAACTACTATTAACACCTCCCTGCACTTACTGTGACCACCAGTGACGTCCGGTATTCAGAAAAAAAACCTAAGCTTCAGCAAACTGCTTGTCCAGTGACGTCCAATACGCCAGACTGCAACCCACCGACGTCATATGCATGACCTCCGTATGGCCCCGGCCCTCCTTATATCTACGACCGCTGAGAGGATGGACACGGATTGTGGGAGAATACATATTGAAGGGAAGGGCAATGATTGCAGGTCTTTTCAAAACGGAGTGAAATTGATTTAGTGAAATGTTATCTGAGTAAACTGCGGAGAATTCCTGACAATCTCAACAGTGTCCAAGGTATATCGATTGAGATCAAGGGTCAGATAGATCGGAAAATAACACTGAGGTCCAGAGAATGTCGCAGTACACATGTGAGGCAATATTTCGTTGGATAATGACAGAGAGGGGAAGACATTAACATCGCCATGTATTATATTATTCCTTTTGAATATTATTTTGGTTACCTGGATACTATACGATCGGTAACCATGGATTTATGGGTAGAAAGTGAACAGTCCGTGTGTTCGTAAAGACCATTACAATTGCTAAATGTGTTTGTTTTAGAAAACTTGTGGAATGCCGATCACTATTAAAATGGTGGAAATTCTCCATTAAAGTCAGGAAAACGATGTCCTCAGCCTAGTTAGATTATGTTTAAGAAAGGTCATTCGAACGACGTGTCAATTAGAAGTAAGCAAAGAAATCCAAGTAGGCCTATGCCGACTTTTCGCTTCTTCATAACCCATGCAGAGAGGTAACATTTAACTCAAAATTAAAAATCCGTTTTCCCGCTTTTCACCGCGCCGGTGGTCTTCTTCATATAAAGAGCTTTCGGGCCCATAGCAACACATGACACTCAAGGATTCCAAATAACTTCCAAGGGGAGAAATGTTTTCCTTTCAGGAGGAGGAGGAGTGTTTTATATTGGTATAAGTTAAGTTAGTAATTTCAAATTTTCTGTGTCAAAAAACATTTACTGTGATAAAACTACCTAGCCTCATGAACACGATGGGGAGGGGTTTGCAACTAGCCTGGAGTTAATAAAGATGAAGAAACAGGCGCGGATCCAGACATTCCAAAAGGGGGGTTGACTTAAGAGAAAGCAGGGATGTGGGGGAGTTGCACTACTAATTTCCCGTATATTTTACTGTTGATGTGGCGAAAAAGGGAGGGCTGAAACCATAAAGCCCCCCGCCCCTTCCCACTTTGATCCGCACCAGAGAAAGTTTCAGGGTCGACCGAAAAATATTTTCTCGGAGTAAGAGATAGCCTATGTCACAATTGATTATGCGATACCGTTTTTTGGTAATTCTCAAAAATTTTCTTGGAACCCGGTCCCTTACCTCCATCCGGGCTTGACAACGGGTCTATCACTTCCTTCTAACACTTGTCAAACCAGTGGGGGTAGCCTATAGGAACCACCTCGACAGCGTCATTGTGGACCATAGCAATTTTTCATCAATGTTGTTTTGCTTCTGCGAAGTTCGCACTCATCTCTTTGAAGAACACGCGAAATCCATGCGCAGACAAGTATGTTCATATACATATTAATATTTGTAAGTATAATGATGTCCATCTCATCAGGGAGTTGCAACAGTTGCAACTCCCTGATCTCATATTCACAGCCTCCGTTTGTCGGCAAAACTTCCCTCCATCTCTCCCACCTCTTCCACAGTCCACCACGACAACATTGTTTACAAATACCAACATTGACCGTAAAAACGTGTACCAAACATCCACAGAAAAAGTCACAAGCGTAGCCAGCGGAGGGGGGGGGGGGCAGGGGGAAGAGTGCCCCTCTCCCACTGAAATTTTGGGGACGCGATGGGCGATGTTGAAAAAATGAAGGAGAGCCAAAATATATTAAATAAATAAAAAAAAAAAGATAAACGGCGAGAGGAGGGAGAAAGTCGGGGCATTTTTTTTTGGGGGGGGAGGGGGGTTCTTAGTCGTTACGATAAAGTATGCAGTCCCCGACGGCAACTAGTCTCCCCGATGGTTTACCTTGCTTTTTGCTCTCAAGGGACAATTTCCCTAATAAGAACCCCAAATTTTCGGCGCGCTACGCGCTCTGTAGATTCACTCCAGTTTTTTTCAATACTTCCATTCCACAACATATCTAGAGAGTGTAAGTCCTCTCAACCTTACCAAGTAAGAGGTAGGCAGAGTACACAGGCAATGTAGATGTCGTAAATTTCATCCCATATCACAAAGCCTAGTTGCTGTTTCCTTGTGTGCTTCATACGATAGGGTCAGTTGGTGAGCGACTCACGGAGCATAGTTTGGCTATTTTATCGGGTATTCCAGGTGGTTCCGACACAATGTATGTTATCCCCGATACGGTCTACAACCCCTACAGTTTCTATTTTTTTCTTTTTGTTCTTAATGATTACAAAGGCTATGTTATTTTTGCAAGCCTACCAAAAATTTTCGTGATTTAAGTGATATTGTGCAAAATGTGCCCCAGACTGCAATGACATGGGATAGTTAGGCTCCTTCATACCACCCCCTCGACATAGGGGCTATCGGAACTTGTGGTCGCTGGCATGGCCCTGTCGGGGATAATCTGTCGCCTTCTCATGGTCGGTTTAGTTACTTTGGCTTTCACAAGAGTTATTTCTGCGATAAAACCCAAAATGTTCGGTACGCTTTGAACACTCTTTCTCAGTTCCGTTACCTAGAGCTAATACAGTACAAACCCTACCCATCATTTCATGTAAATTAATAAGTAGAATAAATGGATTAATGTACATGTCGGGAATTTCATCTCATATCGCTAAACTTAGTTAATTATCTCTTGTGTCAGTCGTGCGGTACGAACTCGAAGAAGAAAGTACAATATAAGTTGTGCCCGATAGGGCCCAAATGCCGGGACAATTGACCTATGTAAGCTTTAAATATATACAGATTCTTTTTAGTGTAGGATGACCCAAAAAATTTTCGCCCGCTTTTCCACGGTTAAATCAGTGCGGAAATATCTTCCTCTAGCATACATTTGGTGTCGTATATGACTCGCAATGGCAGGTATAGTGCACAGGTTTTCTTCAAACCTCCCTCACCAACTCATCGACGGCATCCTGGCTGTCGGGGCTTGGGGTCGCTACCCACCCTACCCCTCCCCCGTTCGGAGAGCGGCCCTTCGTCGGGCAAATCCTGGCGCTAAGCCTGGAGGGAAGACACATGTTTCCAGGTATGGCTTGTATATGTGTAATGAAGCAATGAACTAAAAATGGAAGCTGCATTTTTGGAGAGCGGCAACTATTTTGGAAGGGGGCCAATTTCACTAGGAGGGCGTGTCGTCCCTCTAAAATCCCCTGTGGAGAACAATGGAATCTAGTATAAAAAGAACAAAATATAGCACCATATTGCATCTAAGCTCTTCGAGACAGCAAAAAATTCCAAAAGGGGAGGGTGACACCCAGGGAGACAGGCCCGTGGTCAGGGGGTTCAGGGGTTCGCACTTAGTCCATACCTAATTTTTTTTTATTTAAATGGAGTTTTGGAGTTTTTTCAGGGCAAAATGTCAATTCCGCTGGTTTAGCCAACTAAATTTAAGCCTTAGGCTATGAGTAGCTGTTTTGTTTCAGTGCAACACAATCCCTAGGGCCCGTTGACTCGTACAGTAAACCTCTTACAGTCACACACTTACCTGCTAACTCTCGAGGGAATAAGGAAAACATTGATACAAGATTGACAATGTCCAAAAATTCCAACTTAGGTGTTCACCAGATCGCTCAATTTTGATGTAAAATTGCAAAATCTCCTTGGGGTAGGAGGGGGAGAACCACACCCTCTCCCCGTTCGGTCGCTCGGCTCCTCACTTGGGTGCTTCGCTCCCTTAAGAAAATGCCGCACCCCAGTGGCGGCGATGAAAAATGAAAAATTTTGGGCTAAAGGTATGTTTAGCCACTCAATATTTGTCAAGTGCTCCAATTAAGAAGCGGGGAGAATTTCGAAGTTGGGCTGAACATATTCTTGCTTAGCACACTCGGGAAGTGCCGTGTCCGGCCATCTGAGGGGTTTGTAAAGCCAAAAATTTCCTGGTACGCTCCGCGCCAATGGATGGTAGAGCTCCGCTTAGAAACATGTATTAACATTTTTCATAGATTGATTTTTTCCATTAATTGAGAAATTTCAGAAATGAGATCCATATTTCCAGGATGGGAACATGCATAAAACACTCGGGAAGTGCCATTTCCTGCCATCTGAGGGGTTTCTAAAACCAGAAATTTTCTTGTACGCTCCGCGCCAACTGATGGTGGCGCTCCGCTTAGATAGTCCTGTCGGTCAAGATTGGGGACGATGAGTCGACTTTGCCCACCCCCCACAAGAAAATCCTGGCTACGCCCCTGGAAAAAGTCCTTTCATGTGAAGTGAAAAAATCCTATATGCTCTCAACGTTTGGGTGCCCTTCTCACCTTCATTGAAGTCACTCCCCTAACTAGCTGCAGGGAGTATTGCTCCTCGAAACGCCATAACCAAGGACGTCTTACAATACCTTGTCTCTCAAAATATGTTACTCTTCTCTTAGCCTTCGTAGCTCCTCTGTGGCTGCCCGGCCCTCTTCTGCTGCCCCCCCCCCCCGTTTTTTCGTTGCGATGAGCTGAACGAAAAGACTTCGTCCGCTCCGCGGGCTACTCTTCTCGTGGAGACCACGCTTTCGGTAACGTGTTTGACGACTGGCCTGCCACTAAAGAGTCAGCATGGGAATGAGGCTGTCACACCACAGCGAATCTTTTCAATCCATTTTTTTTCTAAATCCGACCAATAGATTTCTATTCTGATTTTGCGCTGAGGATGGTCAGATGGATACGGTAATCGCCAACTAATTCATATTCAACTGATTTATATTTGCCTCACGACAAACTTTTTTACATAGTTGTGTAACTTACCTCGCTTAACGTAGAGATATTTTGTTCGAAAACCAATGAGACTTTAGCTCAGTGGCATGTCCGATAGACACTTTCTGTCGATGTGACGTCACGAAATATTCGATTGAGGGTTCCTTCCATCTTAGGGGCCCTCTGATGCAAATCACATATTTTCACAAGTTGACAAATTTTTGGCTCTTTCTATCGGACCAGAGATGGGGAAGGCTTTAACAAAAACTCACAAAAATCGTAATTCGGTCAGAAATCGTGGTTGTGCAGCCGTTGCGTAACCGTGCCGTTAATTAGCATCGAAGACGGTGAAGTAGGTAGCCTGCGTAGCATCATTGTGTCACTAGACCGTCTCTTGGTTTTTTCGTAGTTCGAACGTGCACAAAGAGTTCGTCGGCTGTGCAGGCATGAAAAAGGCAATTTTGAAGACAGTTCGGTTTGTAAGTGACTGCTCAGTAACACGCTTTGGCATGGAGCCCATTCCATATCAATGAAAAGGGGACTGTAGGACGACAACAATGCATACGCTATTAGATAATCACTGTAAAAAAATGGCAAACATGTTGTAGAATTATAGAACAAAAAGTAAAAAAAATATAAAGCGAATACGGAAAAGCAATCTCAATTTTTGGAAACAAATTGGCAGCACTTTTTTCGTTTTCATTATGTATTTCTCTCTTTTGCTCTGTAAATCATTTTTACAGCAATGATCTATGCCTACCAGCGCAATCGGTGTCTCCTTGCGCTTGCTATTTCTTTCAACTCCGCCCCGTATGTCTGTTCTCTGTCGACAAACTCATCACCCTAGTCAACGCAATTTGTGTTTGGCTAACCTTGGACTTGTGCCGCGGTAGACGCGACTGGCGTGAAAGTCATCTTCAAGGCGAGAAGTATCCGAAGCAGTACAAATCACCGAAGATTAATATGAAGGAAATGATAATATTTGGATTCAAATTTCACATGATTTTGACTGAAAATTGAAGAATGACTCCTGTCAGTCATACCATGAGTGACGTAAAAGGATAGTTCAAACATTTCTAACAGTGTTCTTGTGGTCAATGGCTTGAATGGAATGATACCATGGAACTATCACCTCGGAAGTGTGACGTATGTCTATATACTATAGGCGTACTAATACATTTTGAATGAAGCGTTATGAACCATGAGCTACCCAGTGCCGAAGGAAGCAATACGAAAAAGGGGGGGGGGGCAGGCGGAGAAATTTTTGGACCATTCACCTCACCCTACCCCATTGACCACTAAAACAGGTGCACTTTTGATGCTATACGGTACTTCATTGGGATATGTTGCCCTCAGCCCCCGCTTCCTAACCCTAGGGTGCTACCAGTTTTACAGCAATTAGTTAAATGCAATGGTAGTTGTCCCTATATTGGCGCAGACTCTATTTTCTCAGCTTCCAAATGTGACTGAACAAGGAATATGCCGTACAGCCTGCCACGCAGGTAAGGAAATCAGTGGAATCTTGGAAACGTTTTCTCGGTTTTCTTAAACCTTCCTCTGAATAAGATGTTTTCATCATGATTGATACATATACGATGCCACTGATAGATTCAAGCAATCGGTCGCACGTTCATCAGTAAAGAGGCACACCAGAGCTGCTCTGGTACATTGCTGTGGTATTCCATCGGTGCCCATAAGAAATTAAACAAGTGCCTGAACAGCGGTTAACCCTTTACCGTTGTTTGGGCCCTTTTGGACCCATGCGGAGAGCTCGGCTGTCACACATCTTTACTGTTTGACGCGGAGCTCGAAACTGCGAGTGGCTACCCGAAAATTCGGCCACAACAGCGAGAGAGACAATAGTTTAAGGTCACGGGGTCAATGGCCTACGGAAGCCGATGCGGGGCGGGCTACGTCCGCTTTTCCGCCCACTCCCGAGGCGCGCAAATATGCCCCGATCGGAGCACAACGGTAAAGGGTTAAGCTAAAATACCTGCACCGCTACTCGGCTAAAGGTTTACGTGTACACACGCAGAGACAGTGGCATCAGCTCTGCAGTAAACACACTCCACAGGCTTATTTTAACCCTTTACCGTTGTTTGGGTCCTTTTGGACCCATGCGGAGAGCTCGGCTGTCACACATCTTTACTGTTTCACGCGGAGCTCGAAACTGCGAGTGGCTACCCGAAAATTCGGCCACAACAGCGAGAGAGACAATAGTTTAAGGTCACGGGGTCAATGGCCTACGGAAGCCGATGCGGGGCGGGCTACGTCCGCTTTTCCGCCCACTCCCGAGACGCGCAAATATGCCCCGATCGGAGCACAACGGTAAAGGGTTAAAGAAATTTTGACATGTCGGGAAAGTCCCTGACTTGACGCTGAAGACTAAAGCTAGATTCGTGCATACTTACAGGACTTTGCACACCGCAACTCAACTCGATCGTCGGGTCTCCATCTAGTAATGTGGGTGAGTTTACGACTGCGATTGGCAGCAGCGCAGGACCACTTTTAAGTCACGCCGACTTCAGTTGGGAAGAACCAACATGTTGGTTCTTTCCGACTGAAGTCGGTGCGACTTAAAATTGGTGTTAAGTTGTTAACATTGCCAATTACAGTTATAGCAACGATCGAGTTGAATTGCGACGTGCAAAGTAGTGTGCGGCTAGCTTAAGATTTCGTAAGGAAAAATACGTTGGAATTATGTCAATATCTTTTATTGTTCAGAAGAAACACCTCTTCAAAGTTTTAATGTTTCTCGAGGCTGCCTATAGCTACGGTACTTGCTACCTATGCAAAAATAATGATTTGGAGTGTTGCATAGTGTTGGCATATCTTATATTAAATCTTTAATAAATTATATCTTAAATTCTCATCAGATAGTTTACCGTATGTTACGTGATTCTGATGAATTCCAATGACACAGTTTAAACTTCCACTTAATGAAACCCTCAGAAGGTTCTAATGTTACAACTTTTCTCCAAATGAAGGTTCAAAAACAAAGGATGGCATTTGTCATGTATAGCTTGTCTCTCTTTCGACATCACAAAATTTGCATATTTACTCATGCAGTTTTTGCATGCTGTAGAGTGGAAATCGGAAGTAATCTAACATGGTACATTTTTTAAGGATTTTGATGGCAATGTTTAACTTCAAATACCTCCCCTGTGTGCTGGGGGTAGTAGAATACGCCCAATGTATTCCCTGTCTGTCGTAAGACTAAACAGGAGAACTTGCACAGTATTTTAACTGCATGACACTATATAACACATTCGTGTTGGTACGTCGTTAAACCATATCTAAATAACTAACTAACTAACTACATCAAATACCAAACAGGGGTTAAATTTCCGTTACTGTACATTACACAGCATGAATAATTTTCATCATCATTAGACCGTTCAATTTTCCAGGCAAATAAGGAGAGAGCTCTTCTACCCCCATCCCCCTCTGAAAAAATGTATTGAACGATGTGTGCCTTACAATACGTTTGACGATGTATATATCACACACATGAAAATAAAGAGATCCATATAATTCATCGAGTTGCCTATAATTTTATATCTGTAATTCATGGTTTCAATTTTATGAAAACTTTTCTATCACGAATTAACAATATTACGCAAGGCTTTAGCGTTTTTCCTCATTAGCCTAACAACTCATCTTAACGGAACATTTTAAGGCCTAATCCTCTCACCACAGAGCTATAACATAAGTCCCGGCTCCCACAACTGTATAAAACTCAGGCTCATTTAGCAGTTTAGACAAAATCTCAGTTTATCGCTTTGGGGGGGGGGGGGTATGCAAAACCTATGTGTAATCACAGCACCCTCAGTGCAGTAGTATACATACTGTGTAATATAAGCTGCAGTACTCTGCATTTTTGAACTTGTTGTCAACCAAATGGCTGTGCCAATTGATAATATCTGTATACTCACTACAAAAATTGTAGCGTCGGGTGAAAGTTGACTGGAAGGCTATATTTCTTAAAGAGGCTCACTGAGTTGGTATTGATATCTTAATAAGGGTGTTAAAAATGTCACTACCTCATGAAAATGCTGGTAGTTAGCGGGATTAATCAAGCTTCCTGTCCAAAAGTTACGGAACAAGTCAGAATTTTGAATTTTATGGTGTGCTGATCTGTAACGGGTTTGTGCATAATTTGAAAACGTGTGTGGTCACAAACTTCTGAAAACTTATGTAAACGATTAAGTAACCACTCATAAAACAATTATTTGTATGCAGAATGTGGAGATGTCTAAATTTGACCATTTGTCATGGGTATGTGAAGAAAACTTAACAGGTTTAGAAAAACTTGCTGAATTTCATGAACCTACTCAATGAGCCACTTTAAAGGGCAGGAGCAGTCATCCCAAATTGAAGAAGTGAAGTAAACTGTCCAGTTTCATGATTGGCTGTTGGAAGTCATGTGACAATGTTTTTTCTCTTCAAACGTGAAATTTACCAGAAATAACTGCTTGGTTTACCTTGAATATGCAATAGTAAAGTCATAAAATGTAATGAAAGATACTTTGAAGAGAAATAAGATAAAAATTATGTTATTTAGCTTTTTCTTCAAAGTAAGTTTGGGGGGACTGCTCTTTACCTAGTTAAGCCTTTTCACCCCGACGTGGCTCTATTAGTATATAAAGCATATATATAAACTTTACCACTGTATCACTAGGCCTTCCCAGCTATAAGGAATCGTAGTTTCTAAATCTACATAGTGTTTGACAATTGTTTTGTAGGCGTTAGCTGCAGAAGTTGAAACACGTCCTACTGCCTTTGAGCAAAGGTGTTACGAAATGGTGTCGAAGTTAGCACGTAATTCTCGGTTATATCGTCACCTAACGCACCTTAACATTCGGTTCGCTTTGCGCTGGAGAGGAATCCATGCTGAGTACGTACAGAAAGTGATACAATAGCTGTATGTTTATATCTCTTTGAAGTTTCTGTTGACCGCATGTATTTTTGTCGATTCCATTTGTCGAATATAAAAAGTTGAAACTGTTGCCGGTATCTTCAAAAATTTCCCACGATCAAAGACTAGTCATATAATGCAGTCACTGAGCAATATTTTGATTCGTCAATTAGACCTTTTGTATAATCCTGTTTTGGATTCAACGCTTTGCTAATTACAGGTCAAAAATAGACAAAGTAATTAGCTTTTTAAAAATATAAATAGGCTATTACCGTGGTCACACGATGGACCTGGTAAGACAGTCCGCAATTATTTTTTTTCTTTAAAAACCTGATCCTCTCACCCCAAACAGTGATTATTCTCCTAACCATCTTAAGTTAAAGGGAAATACTGCGTTTTTTTACAAGAAAATCCATCCTTTTAAAACCAACATTTATTGACAAATAGTGATAAATTACAAATAAGACAGTATGGTAGGCTTCCTCTCAGAAATACGTTTCCCTCAGATAGAATTCAGTTGTTTGTTGACTAAGAATAATTTGTTCACCCAAACTTTCAACGTTTCAAAAGATGCAACTTTCATAACTCTTCTTGTGGATAAAAATGTGAGCAGATGAAGCTATTGCTGGGCTGTATGGTTCATAATGACTGGTTTGATAATGTCTTGAGCTACTTCCATTTTAAATGCAGCCACCCCTTTAATTTGTGTCATTAACACGGTCACCCCTTCCAAAAGGGAGCTTTCGATTTGCACGTTCACCTAGTCGACTGCTACGAGATTGCGTCAATTTTAGCCCCTGCGCATGCGTCACGTCGTCTCCCTCGTCCACTGGCCAAATCGAGAACGTGTCCACCGCGGTTTTGACGTTCGTCCCAAACTGCAACGAACGTTCACATGTGTGACGTCACAGAATGTCTGAAAACGGATTAAGTGACAAGAATACGTGTTAGTTTCCCTCCTTGTGATTTGTTTTGTACAAATGGGGTCACTTTTTACCTAAAATGCATATGGGATTGATATTTCATTGGGGGATGTGCTTTATTTTGGACGTTTTCTTGCAATTTCAACAGTAGGAGACTCAAAAGTTGAAATATGCTGTATTCTCCATGAAAACATACCAACGTACTTAACTGGCGTCCGTGTAGTAGACATGCATTTACATCGTTGAACAAATTTGAAAAATTACACAAGGCTAGACTGCAAATTCGCCATTTTAATACGACTCGTCCACGTCGACCCTTGCGCTGGGAAATCGAAACAGGCTTTAACAGTCGACGCACCATAGCAGTGGACGCGTCCAAGAAGGCAAGCTCATCGACTAGAACGAAGTCCACGTTCACTCAGTCGAAAGCTCGGTAGTATCTCTTTGCGACGTACGGTAACGAAGAGACATTACATTGATTAGAAATCAGTTATACAGTCTTATTTGATATTCTTGGAGAAAAAACCCAAAGAAATTGAATTACTGCGTAATTATAAGTTTGAAAGTTTCTTGTATAGTCTACATTGTTTGCATATTCAGTATTGAACATACAAGGGAGCAGACCACCATTAAAGGGAAATATTGCGTTTAAAAAGTTCCAACATAGCATTAAAAGAAAATAGCTCTAGTCGTCATCAAATCATTTGATCTCAACAATAAACCCAAACAATAGTTTCACCTCCTCAAAAAATTATGCACAAGAGGAGTTTTGGAAGTTGCATCTTTTGAAATATTGAAAGTTTGGGTGAACAAACTATTCTTGAGCAACAATCAACTGAATTTCTCTCTGAGGGAAACTTATTTCTTGAAAAGAAGGCTACCATACCGGCTCATTTTTAATTATTTACACTGTTAAAAATTTCTCTGTAAAATTTACATAATTTTTATGGCAAATTTTTTTCCAACCAAATAATGTTTTTTTACAGCCAGACTGTAATCATGAAAAAACATTAAGTGTTTGTTTTTTCTTTACAGTTTTTGCATGTAAATTAGTTTACAAATGTCTACTGTAAAATCGAATTACAGAATTGTTCTGTTTTTTTTTTTACCTTAATTTTATGTGAATTTACAGCCTACTGTTTTCATTCTCGGCGTTTTAATATTTATTGTAATATCGCTTTTTTTCCTTTCATATGTTATTTACGTAACATACACTTCACCATTACGTAGATCAGGTATTTGCTTATCAACGTAATGTGTCGTTACGAAGTTATTTTCAATCAAAACACAATGAGGATACTTTGTTATCACATTGTTGTCCAGTATACTGCTATCTCTAGGAACTTTGTAATTGGAAAGTCACATTTTTTGTACAATATAATATTTTTTTTTAAAATAAATATGACAAAGAATGCAAATACATTGGTTGCAAACATTTCCAGACAAGGTAAACAATAAGTTTATCACTTCCTGATTAAAAAACGCCAAAAAAGATATTATTCAAAGCAACAGCAATCCTTTTGTTAGGAAAATGGCTACAAAATAAGCTCCACCCATTTATGCAAAATGAGAATTACATCATAAAGTGGTAAATTTACAGACTCTTTCAAGTAAATTTGTGAAACGTTTTTAATTCGATCAAGTGCATGAGCGCCTGTGGCGATGAGTTGACATCAGTATACCAATTGTCAGTATAATAAATGTAAGTTAATTTTCAAATAGGGCCATAAATTTGCCAAAAATGTTTTCTTTTTTAACTGAAACTTCGCAGAACAATGCATGTTATATATTGAAAATTTTCTAGCTATTTTTTATTTGTTTGTTTGTTTGGGCTTATTTTTGTTTCTTTTTCAGCTTAAAAACAAAATGAATGTTTGTTAAATGACAGTATATTTATGTGAAATCAGAAAAATACAAAATACTGTTAAAATTTCTGTACATTTACAGAAAAAGTTTTACAAAGCAGTAAAATTTGGTTAAAAAAGCAGACAGAAATGGTTTTTCAAATAAACAGAAAATACATGTTAAACAACATTTTTTTATTGTAGCAATACAAAGTGTCTGTAAAGATACAGAAAATTTCTATTAAAAGTAAAATACAAAAAGTTTAAGTTAAAAAAAGTCTGTAAATTTACAGAAATTTTTAACAGTGTATCACTCTTTGCCAATAAATATTGGTTTAAAAAGGATGAATTTTCCTTGTTAAAAAAACGCAGTCTTTCCCTTTAACTGCTTCATAAACTTACCTTACACACTATTTTGCTTCCATTAAATGTCCCCCTTAGCCTTGTGAAAGTTCATACCCCACCAAATCTACCTGTCAAATGAAAGACAAAGTGTTTTTCAATCATGTTATCACAAATTCACCATATCATGACTGTTTAGATTTTAAGCTGCAAGGGGAAGAAGTTTATGGGATTTGCACCCTCCCCTATTTATTCGCGAAGTGACGTAAAATACCTATTTTTTCCACACCCAGTACACCGAAATGGTCTAAATTATCTTCAATCCATCTCAATTTGGCATCACTCACGCATTACCATTTCCTCTTTCATATCGACGAAGAATAAGCAGCGACTTATTGTTTTAATGTGAGCAATTTACACTCAAAGAGGACCTAAAATTGACGGTGTACTTTGGAACATCTTTTCCCAGGAATGCCGTTCCGCTACTGGTGGTGTGCTCTCATAACTGGGACACCAATGAGTAACATGATATAATGCATGATAACGACTCTCGAAAGTTTTAACCCTAACTTCGTCTCATCTCTTTAGGCCAAATCTCACATTGTAACAGGATATCAGACTGTCAGTCATGATATTCATATCTTGAGACCAGTAGCGTCGCCAGACATTTCATTCGGGGGGGGGGGGGCACTGAGGGGGCACAATGATTTTATGGGGGCATTGCTGGACTCCACTCATGGCGCCGGAGGTTCCACCGAGCGCGAAGCGCGAGGCTCAACGGGTGGGGTCCAGGGGCCCGCCTTAGGGCCCCTGGTGGGGTGCAGGGGCGAACCCCCCGGAAGCTCCTGGGTTTTAGCGTGTTTGTGAGGTATTAAATACGTTATTTAAGGGTAATTTTATTGACTTAACACTGGTCTAAAAGTTACCTCCAGGGTAACTTCAAGTAAGCCTCTGGGTAAAAAACCACTGATTCAACTACCAAGAGTTTATCCGGCTGACATTTTGAAAATGGGGTAGATGATCTAAAGGGAAAAAAGTTGATGGGCACTTCAATGTGAATTTTGGCGGGGGTCCAGGGGGGCGAATCCCCCGGAAGCTCCTGGGTTTTAACGTGTTTTTGAGGTATTAAAGACGTTATTTAAGGGTAATTTTATTGACTTAACACTGGTCTTAAAGTTACCTCCAGAGTAACTTTCAAGAAAGACTTTCGGTAAAAAACCACTGATTCAACTACCAAGAGCAGATCCGGCTGACACTTTAAAAAAGGGGTAGATGATCTATAGAAAGAAAGTTGATGGGCGCTTCAATGTTAGTCTTAGTCTGGGTCCAGGGGGCGAAGCCCCTGGAAGCTCCTGGGTCTTTAAAGTGTTTGTAAGGTTTTAAAGTTGTTTTTTAAAAGGGTTATTTTTACACTGGCCTAAAAAATTACTTACAGGGCAATTTCAAGTAAGATTTTATTTTTGGTAACAACACAAATGTTAGTGAAACTACTCTCAAGAGCGTATCAGGCTGACAATTTGAGGAAGGTGAGCTGCACCGTGACTATAAAGAGAAAGAAATGCAGTTGATGGGCAATCAGATGTGATCCTCTGAAGGAAAAATGTAGGCTTAATCCTGCTTGAAGGGTTACCTGAGCTGTGCGCCACCTCCAATTGACGTAGTCGGAAGTGTGAAGAAAATTTTGAAAAATACGTAACCCCTCAGACAGCCGGAAATGGCATTTCCAAGGTTTTTTGCGATATATTCATTTGGAAAACATGAAAATTTACTGCCTTTTCTTTTCAACAGAGGAATCGAATCCTAAAAAATTGATAGTGACACTCTGACTACAGAAGACATATTTTTTTGGAAAATCTCAAATCTCAGTTGGGGGGGGCACACGATTTTTCAGGGGGGCACGTGCCCACCCCCTGGCCCCCCTCTCTTAGCGACGCCACTGCTTGAGACACAAATGTTTGTACTACCTGTTAGACTGCAGGTTTGCAAGAGACGGGAGTTGGCTTAACCAAAGATATTTCTTGAAGTTTTAAAACTTCAAGGAGATATCTTAAGAAATTCCGAGTTAAAGGCATATTTTCATCATCCCAAACAGTTCCAATTCTCCCAACCTACTTACTTCTAGCCCCTCTCACATTTATCTAAAACTCATCTTTATCCAGACACAATCCGTGTTTATTGCTTCATGGCTTGTCCCAGTGGCCATAATGTGTAATCAAGACACTCTCAGTGCCCATGCTGTGTAATTTAGCTATGATGCATTGTTTGAATGTGATGCCAATCAAAGAGCTGTGCCAATTGAGAGTTTTGATATATGTATACTGAAACTGTAGTTTAGGGTGACGAATGACTGCCTTTAAATTGGTTAAAAACAAAAAATAAATAAACAAATAAATTTAGGTTCAGGACTAGGGATGCATACGGAATTGCATCTGTGTTTTGGGCAAGGACAGAGGTCAGAGCAGTCAGAGAAGTCAGAGAGGTCAGAGAGTCAGCAGTGCTAGCAGCTGCCGACAGGCCTCCAAAATGTTGGAAATATGCGGCCTTTTGTTTAATCAGATCACCTATCTGCCTATACAGTCTACAAGCCATGCATGAGGGTCGATTGGGAGGGGCTGGGGCATGTCCCCTCTGCCTTTTTGAGAGGAGAAAATAACACATCCCCCCCCCGCACTTAGTATGACTCGATACTACTTGAAAAATGAGGTTATCACACACTACATGGAAACATATATATTCAAAGACAGATTTTTCAGTTTCTCCTTTGAGCCTTGATGGGTAAGATAAAGAGTTCATTCCTCGACGAAAATCAAGTAGTCGTCCCAGTAGGCCTAATCCCATTTTTCGGACGCTTCGGGTGCTTTGTATTTTGAGTTCGGCATTATTTCGGCAACCCATTGCATCTATTGGGGCTTAAAGTAGCTGTCCCTCAGTCAGGGTGCTATGCCCTATGTCAGCAATTCAAGCACCACCGTGGCTAAGCATACACGCAGTCTTTCATTTTAGGGCAGGGCAATAAAGTGTATAATCACAAATATTGAAATATTTGACATCATGTTGCATTTGGTCCCCTCCTCTGAGACTCCTCACCTCGGCCGTAGAAACTTTTAAGATTCACCCCACCCCAAATTTCAAAATCAAATAGACGCCCTGCTGCAAGCCGCACCTGTTTAGAGGGAAAGCCTGTGTTAATTTGCCGACACGACCCTTTTCTTTACTCCCGTCCTGGACAAGAATTATCGTATGGTTATAGGATTGAGAACAAGCAGGATGTATAGACGATTCCAAGCAGCTAGTGAGGTCGGTCATAAGTGGGGTCAATCAGCCATAAATCGTCTCAATTTTTTTTTATCTACATACAATACTAAGCCCTCATATTCAGTGAAAATGAGGGAATTCTGAGCGGACTCTATTTTCTTAGATCCTCAGCTTCCAAACCATATGAGGAGTAACAAGGAATATGTCGTACCGTACAGTACAACCTGCTATTCAGGTTCATTTGGAGGCGACATCGTTTATCAAAACGTAGCGCTTTACGTAGTGATTTAAAGGGCTTGTCTGCAGGGGACAAAATTTATTGACTTCAAAACATGCAGAAAAATTTCTCTTTTCGAAGGTGAAAACTGCATGCAGCATGTAGCGTTCAGAAGATACGGTACTTATTTTTAAAGCAATGCATTTTTTTCTTAGGATAAAGTACATTATGGGAAATCTGTGACGTCATCACGGCACATTAATTTGTCCGCATCGCATTCAATTTAATTATAATAGTGATGTCGCTGCAGGGAATATTAATCAGCACTGTTTGCTATACCCTACATGATGTAAGGTGGTAGGCCTATATGCTATATTTAACAGGAAAAAATATTAAAACATTCATGTGAGGCAATGTACCGAAATTACATAACTCTATATGGCTTGATGAAAAGTCGGGTGATTTTAAATTATAAAAATAACCAAATCTCTAGAATGAAACATATTGATTAGCAAAAGGGTATTGCGAAAGGGTTCGGAGGTAATGGTCTGCGATATTTTTATCTTTCTTGTGGCACCCTAGTAAAAACCCACCAGAATGTGCCTTTAAATTTCACTGAAAAAGTGTAAACAGGTCTCTTCCGACATTCCTACGCATTGTAGCAGATTCTGATGACCAACCATGGAGCTACCAACTCGGACCAACTGACTACCGGATGTTAGTGACGTCACGTACTATCAGGAACATCGGTGATTTTTAATGGGGCAATCAAACACAGCGTGTATATCTCGTTTGATAAAGTAAGGTCATGTGCTCATTTGCACTTTTCACGGGTCGACGACTTGAAAATATGTGTAACTGGTGGGTCACGCTGTAGGAGATAGGGGGCACAGGACCGGGTACATTCATAAGGTGTTCTTAAGACAATTTGCTTAACACTTACTTAAAATCCCACACAGGGACTAAATTTCTTTCAAATAAGTTTTGACTTATGGTACTTTCACAGACGGATATGCCAATGCCTGGGTGGGTAGCATATAGAGGTTGATGACTGAAAAGCAAAGCCGTGGTAGAACGAAACTACTTGCCTATACAGCCACCAAGTTGTACCATTGAGCTACCACAGTTACCATCTCGGGAGTGACAACTCATTGGCAAGCCGGTAAGAGCAGAGGGCAGGCTATGGCTTCAATATTTCCCCGTAGGAGAAATTGTCCAATATCGTTGGGGGGGACAAGGCTTCTTTCGTTTAATAAAAGATGTAACCCCGACTTCAGCCCCAACGATGATCTTCTTGATTTTGTTCACAAGAAAGCAGATTCATCAAATGTTTCAGATGTATCTAAAAGCGTTTTGATTAAAACTAAAATTTTAGTCTGGCATAAACTCTACTTTTTTAAATAGTTGAGGAAAAGTTTCGGGAGACGAAAAATGCACCTCTCCGTCTCCTTGCCATTGTCGGGGCATCGAACCGCTAACCATCCTACCCAATTCCTCCTTGGTCGAGCTTGGCACCTTGCCCTGCAAATCAGTCGAGCTGTATGGCAGTATGGTGCCATTTATATCCCTTTGTTCAAGACTCAGTGACTTGCCTGTCATGCGTAAGAAACTGCACTGCATAGACCTTGTTCGATCAACTCCCTGGTTCGATCTCATCCCTTAAGGGCTGTGCAACCTCTCCGGGCCCGGGTCGGGTAGACCGTGGTTGCCTTACTGGCCATACACGCTTTCCCAATACATCAGTGGGATTTCTGGTCTTTGGGGCCAGGGAGGTATCAGCAATTCAACTTGTGCTTCGTTTGATAGGTTCATCATGACATACTGGTTACACGTACTATCCACGTCCCTATGCCATAAGCTGTTCAAAACCTTTCACATTACTTCAAAAGTTATTGGGATGTTATTATGCAGGGAACTAACAGTCTTCCGAGACTTGTTTTGGATCAAAGGGTTAATCTCACAAATGTCCGCTTATTATTGCATAGGTCTATTCTAGGTAAACAAAGGAAATGCTCTGCTTCTTGAATTTTACGAATTAGTGAGAAAAATATGGTCACATGATTGTCAGGGTCTCTCGTGAAATAGGAGATCCACACTATAATCCACACTGCGGTAAATGCATTATCATTCAGGTAAAGTAACGTCTGGGTTATACTACAGTACTACGGAGGCCTGCAATCAAGGGGAGGAGCGACTGATCTTCATTGGAATTTTGTACTCCCCCATGGAGAAGGTCCAAAACAACCGTTTTTGGTAGCCATACCTAGCTACGGGTCTGTGTTTAATCTGTCTCAATTTTATTTCATATCAGCTATGCGGGCAAAATAGTCCAGCATATGTGGTGTCTGCATGAAGCTGCCTTCATTTAAAAGGAAAATGCAGTCACTCCAATTTGAACAAGGATAGTTGTCTACACTAGTTTGTGAATGGCTCTTGACAATCATGTGACAATGTGTTTTTCACTGAATTGAGAAATTTACAAATAGCAATATCTTGGTTAACCTTGAATGTTGAATGGTTAAGCCTTAAAATATCCCGAAAGCTTCTTGGAAGAAAAATGACAGAAAAATAGCAAAATTTAGAAGTTGTTTCCAAATAATCTTTGAGCGACTGCTCTTGACCTTTTGAGAGAAAACAGTAATTTCTGCTATATATTGGGAAGCAGACTTGATGAGAATTTCCTTTAGACCTATCCTTGTGTGCCATATTATGGTTTTGTCTGTAAGGATTCTTCTCCTTTCAAGGAGGGGGGGGGGGGCATGCTAGGCAACTTATCCAAGCTTATCCAAGTAAAGCGTCACTCCCTACATGAGCTATACCTTTGTCATCTCATCCGGTTTTCGTTTTCTCTTGACTACGTAACAGGATATATCGAACATGCTTTCTTCAGAAGATCGGGGGAAATGAGGGGAAAGCTTCTCAGCATGATGGACATGCTTTACCATGAATTTTTTCCTGAAAAATGGACGAGGAGAGACGATTGATTTTCTTTCCAAATCCTAAAGTTTCTGATGCAAGCATGCACTTTTTAAAAACGCAATCTTATTTTCGTTAGGTGAAAACCTGAATATTTTCTGAGCATATCATGCATCTTCACCTCTGATATATTGTATGCAAAGAGTAAAATCTATGTATCATTTTTATTTGTTTTGTGTGGGGGTGGGGAAGAGAACAGCCCCTGCAGGGTTGGATTGGTGCCATTTGCTTGAATCTGGAAGTGTACCTCAAGTACAAACTTTTAAAAAATATGTTCAAAACAAAAATATTTCAAAAAATATGTTATAGAGCATGAAAATGAATTCATACAGTCTAACTCCCATCTTCATAGGACATTCCTGAGCTGAGATACCGGTACAAAATATAAAAATTTAATCCCTCAATAACGGTATACATTACGCAGTAATTTTGATGTCACTGTAGTTCTCCTCAAATAGCAGTCTTTTCACTTCTGTGTTTTTGCTGAAATTTACCCCACCTTGAACCAATATGTGATGTTACTCATACTTGTAGTGACGGTGGTGTAATTAATTAAACCTTCTCTGCACAACATACTATGCAAGCAAACAAGGAGCGTTCAAGATAAAAACATTTTTATTGTTTTGATCTCAAAGGGGAACAAAGCAGGAAATGTGATTTGCCAGTACAACAAGAAACTCGAAACATGCGCTATGGACTATTTTGCGTTAAAGGCCCAATTCTCTCACCCCAAACAGCACCAATTCTCCTAACCTTCTAAATTAAGCCCCTCCCACCATTGTCTGAAATTCTCAGCCAGACACAATCTCAGTTTATTGCTTCAGGGTGAGTATAAAAAAGCTCAATGTGTGTAATCAAATCACTCTCAGAATAGTTCATAGTGTGTAATATAAGCTGTGGTACTCTGCATTGTTTGAATTAGCAGTCAATCAAAAAGCTGAGCCAATTGAGAATTTCCGTTACCCTATACTAGAAGTGTAGTTTGGGGTGAGTGGATTGGCCCTTTAAGTGAACAAATTTCAGCATTTATATAACTCAACAATGAAACGATATATGAAAGTGGGAGTTGGATGAATGAGATTCATTTCACAAACTCTAAATTGTATTTTTCTAAAATTCTAGACTGGAGGTACATTATTAACCCTTTACCGTTGTTTGGGTCCTTTTGGACCCATGCAAAGAGCTCGGCTGTCACCCATCTTTACTGTTTCACGCGGAGCTCGAAACTGCCAGTGGCCACCCGAAAATTCGGCCACAACAACGTGAGGGAGAATAGTTTAAGGTCACGGGGTCAATAACCTACGGAAGCTGATGCGGGGCGTGCTACGTCCGCTTTTCCGCCCACTCCCGAGGCGCGCAAATATGCCCCGATTAGAGCACAACGGTAAAGGGTTAAAGGGCAAGGGAATTTCCACAAATTAATTCTGAATCAACAGCTACATCTTATAAATTTGTTCTTATTTCTCATTAAAGTATCTTTTGTACTAATATTTTAGAGGTTCAATATTGTATTCAATGTTCATCAAGCAATTGCTCCTAGTAAATTTCAAAACTGAGGAGAAAAATAGTCTCTTGATTCTTAACAGCCAATTATAAAACAAGACAGGCTACTGCACTCTTTCAACTTGGGTGACCACGTTTCCCCTTTATTTTACGTTTTTACTGAGCATAATCTCACTTCTTTGATTCTCTTTTTCTTTCAAACACATTTTCCTTTTTTCTCCTAATCTGCCCATTTGGATCCGACCTACGCCCTTTCATGCCCCGCTTAGGGCAGACCCGTATTTGTAATAGCCTATACGGCTCTGCTTTCGTATATATAGGTACTCTTCTTTCGTATTAAAGAGAGCGCCCTCTTTTTCGGATACTTGCCGTTCTCAAAAGTTTACTTCATACCCCAGAGATCCATTCTACACGTACTTTCCTCTACTCCGACGTCGATCGGTTGTTGCTATTGTATTGCATGTTAAACAGCAAAAATAAAAAGAGCTAGACGGAGCAGGGAGTTGCTAGAGACTGCAGCATCTCCCTGACTGGACATTGCCATCTTTTTTTTTTTTTTTTTTTTTGTTAGGGGCTGTTATGTATAAAAAAAGGGCCAAAGAATCCGTTAAAAGTTCCGTTTCAGAATCAATACGATAGAAACGTTACTATAATTTGCTCTCATTGTGGGTAAAAATTGAAATTTTCAAAGGCAAGGGAGGCAAGGGACACCAAGGAGGGAAACAGCATAGCGTTTATCCCATACTTTTATGGGACTACGCGTAATGATATGATGTGACTGAGGTTTGCATGTGAAGGGGCGGGGGGATTAGGATTTTTTATTAGCATAATTCTTGGCAATCACATGGGGGTGGGGGAGGGTGAAACGGGAGCCCATGAAAATAACCATTTAAAATATTGTTACTCTTGTAATCATCGTTAAAACTGAAGTTTTTACTGACGTTTCCACGAATGAACACACATTTGTTGCTGAAGAATCCCAGGGAATCAAAAGTATAGGACGAAGTGGGGGAGCACGGCGGGGCTCACGTTCTTATAATACTCACTCATCTGTAACAAGTTCACCTACAGCAGAAACAAAGTAAACTTTTAAGTTATTTTGGACCTTGGTTACATTGTATATACCGGAGGGAAGCTCTTGAGAACTAATGACTGCCTGTTCTGTTGGTCTAATATGAATGAAACAGTTTGCTGATGATACTTATGAGAATAATTTCATCACAAATAAAATGTTTACTGGAAACATCAACACTCAAACACCTAATAAGAAAGTGAAGCTCAATATCGGCCCTACGTCAAAGGCTCACAGCACATCAAACATGATCCTTCGGCACATTTCAGAGAATCGACCCAGTAAACGTTTGTATTCCCAGTTCCTCACATTGGTTCAGCCATCACTTGGAAAGTTACGTACGTAAAGGAAGGCTTCGGAAAAGTTTACTTTGGAGGCAACGATAAACCCCGCCTCCCAGTGTTCTTGATTGGTCACTGTGTTTTAATAAGACCGGAACCTACAAAAGTTGGCACTTATTTGTCGGATGTGAATCCGGAGACAGTTGGTAGGAAAACTTCCGAAACGAAGGGGAAGGATCTGAGATAAAAGGATAAGACATTTGTTACGTAGAAGAAGGGATTTTACCACATTACAAAAGCCAAAGAAAAAAGAAATCAACTGAGCGACGAGCTAACAGTTCTAATTTTTACCACGCACACACGGCCTAAGCCCCGCCCACAATAAAGTAAACCGACGGTTGTCATTCTATAGCGTAGCATAGACTACTGTACAGCGTTCAGAGGCTAACAGCGGGGAGAGTTTTAGTACTTCTAATTTGTACGTAAACCTCATTAATCGAAAAGGCAGTCAAGCAATACGGATGAGGGGTAGCGGGAACATTGACCGATTTTTGACGGCAAAACTGAAGTACTAAATAAGATACAAACATCGTACATGTGGTGTATTTGTGTTGTTTTTTATAGGGAATATATGCAAATATAAACAGTTCAAGGGTTGAAGCAGTAGCAGAATTTCCCTCGTAAAGATTTGCATTTGGATTTAAGTTAAATTTCTCTCGGATCTATTGTTTTGTAGGAAAAAAAAACTGCGTTGATAGTTTGTGCGGTTGCGCTTTCTTCGAACTTTTTTGGATGTTTTGTGGAAATAGAATCATTCTTCTAGGAGGCGTAAGCAGGAATAAAACATCAAATTGTTCTTCTCGTCAGTGATTTTTCTGTCTTGTTGAATTTGTGGACCACAGTTGTTTTAGTGTCAATTTATAGTACCTTACACACATGGACCAATTTTAAGGCTTTTCACTACCTTTCATCACTTTGATATTTTTCAAGGAGTTTCGAAAACGGAAAAGATGGAGTTAGTAATTTTATTCCTCGGAGTTTTATGTTTCCACACGGTGGCATCAATGGGCCCGTACTCAGGTCAACAGTACAGTGCATATACTCACTACAGTAGTAGCAGCCAGTATTCGGCAGTGGGCAATGTTGCGCAGACGCAGAGTGATGAACTTGGTGAAGGAATGTGAGTACAAAACTATGATTTTATTTGGACTAATGTTTGTATAAAGTTTGAAACAAGCGTTAATTTGTCACCTACTTCATATTAAATGTATGTAAACACTGTCTTGAAAAGATTCCCTACTCTGCCTCTTCGGCTGTGTCACTGATTTCCATATTAGGCCTATTCTAATTATTGGTGTACGGTCCTTCAGATTTTTTTTATTTTTGACCGGTGGCGTATTGAATTCTTTTACATTAAAAGTTTTATCAGTTCATTGTCCACCCTTCAATCTCTTTTCGTTTAAATTGAACATGAGGCAGACTTGTAGACTAGTATGATAAGACTCTTGGAAATTGATTTCTACTTTTGCACTATAGCAGGTGGTTTTGGAAGTTCAGCAAAACGGATACAGTGCAAACTTTTTGAGTCCAAACTGTGCGCTTGCCACTTATGTTCACAAAAGGCGCGCAGCCAGGAATGAGCGCATTTAATTTAAAATTTCTCAGTCCCCCATTCTTTACACCTTTACCAACCTTGAAGGGTGTTTCATTTACGTTTTGACTGGCATGTTGTGAACTACGACGGGCCAGTGCGTGTGTGCCGGGGGGCTAGAGACCGACTTTATATGTATTGTAATACACAACTAGCCCCGCCAAACAGATGCAATTCTACTAACCTATTTACTTAAGCCCCGCCCACAACTTTATAAAATTCATCCTTATCCAATATCCAGACACAATCTAGGTTGTTGCTGTAAGGTGAGTAATCAAGACCCCAATTTGTAAACCAAACACTCTTACACAGTACATGTTGTGTAATATGAGCTTCTGTACTCTGCCTTTTTGAGCTAGCTGTCAATCAAAGAGTATAAATTGAGAATTTCAGCTGACTTACTACAAAAATTATAGTATAGAGTGAGAGGATTAGACATTTTAAATAGTAACCGACCTTTTGTTTCAGTGCCAATTTCTCCTGATAATATTTTTGTTTCAGGTGGCGGGCGGCTAGAGTGTGTGCCTGCTAATGCTACAGTATGAGAAATTTATTCAGTTCTATGTGACAAATTCTGCTCTGTATATGCCTACAGTTACCAGTAAGTAGTTCTAAGTGAATCGGAAGAGAAGAAATTTTCCACTAGTTATTTGTGGGTCTTCTCATGAAACGCGTTTTTGTGCACAGAAGTCTGTTTTAAAAGGGGTCTGGGGGTACAGGCCCCCCACCTCCGAAGTCAGTCGGGGAAAATCACAGTTGGGGGATTTACAGGTTTGAGAAAGAGGAAAAGTTTGAAGAGACATAAGAAACACTTAGCATTTAAATCTCAACCACACACCAGCCCCGTGGGGCAGAAAAATTGTTGTCAAAGCAAAAAGAAAAGGTCCTCATAAATTCGGATAGCAAGTAGGTCGCCAAGAACTGAAGTGCAGAGGAGCAAATCAAAGGTCATCAAAATGTGTTCCAGACAAGGGAATCACAGGTCGAGTGCCCCTCCCCCACACACTCCACCTTCGAAATCCTGCACACGACACTGGTTGTGCCCAGAAATAAAAGAAAGTGTTTTGTTTGTTTTGCTCTAATGAAAAATTAAGATTGAGAGAAATGTCGAATTCTTTTTGAAAGAAACATTTTTTTTTCTAAATGAAACACATTTACAATAACATTTGTCATTTGTAAACTCTCTGCTTTTACTACCGTCCATGTCTCCGGTAGGTCACATCAAATTACCCATTTCATGTGCAATTTTATGTACAAAATGGTTCAATCTCTCTCAATACCAACATTACCTCTCGACGAACTTTGCTATATCATTAAATAAATCCCAGGCCTCAGCTTGAGATTCGAAGAGCGGTCGGACTCCGCACCGGCCGCGGAGGCTATAACTTTCCACAAATCAGAGACAAGCAAATTTCGTAGGACTTTACAAAACGTACTTACAGTGCAGTGCATACAAGCAAACCAACCGTACGTACGCGATCATACGGAATCTGTCACGTCTTCGAAGCACAAGATTATTATATTAGACTGAGAGAAAGGTAGCTGCGCCGCGCTATTGTTATGCGTACATGAGGAGTAGCAGACGGTTGTTTTTTTAATTCTAGCCTAAATTTAGGCCTAACGTTACTGAATTATTTGACAAGGCTGGACTACTGAAATCGTGATCGTTTGGTGGGATAAATTTAAAGCCTAATGTGCACAATAAAGATTATACTAAGCTGTTGGGATTGGGATTCTGAAAGTAAAACAGTTCCGAATAGTTACTTCCAAAGTCTTATTTATTTTATGTTAGGCCTAGCCTACAACGTTTCCCTCATGTTGTTACTGTTAGCATTATCTGAATCATGTACTGTGGGCAAGTAAAGGGTAACATATAAGGTAGGCTGCTGGTACAGTACTAAGTTACACGTAAAGTTTAGGCCTAAACAGTCGTGCGACTTGTTCCTTTAACACTTGGACAATGTTCGGCTAAAGAACGTGGCCATACAAATGTAGGCCTAGCGTAACTTTATGCACCCTTTGACACTGGTACAGTGGTGATGTGAGTCATTCAATCAAGTTGTGGTGCAGGCAACCAAATAGCCTAGGCCTAGGCCTAGACCATTAGCCAAGGTGCAGGACAGGCCTAGCCTAAGTTACAGCCTAACTTAAACGTGAAGATGATTGTAATGTATGACACTCGGTATGGACATTGACTGACTTCTCCCATCAATTCGTCAATCATCAATGGTAAGAGGTTACATCTAAATTCATTTGATATTGTAAGGAACTCCCATCTGGCCATATAGGGCAAGGTCAGTGTTGGCTTAGAGCATCCATCTGACCAAACATTTTATGGCCTTTGCCAGAAGTTTTTGGTGAAATAAGAAGGAACCATGCTGTACCTTGATGCCAGACCTCAAAATTCGTTTTTCCCACTCTAAGGCCAAAATGCCCTTTGTGACCAACAATTTTTTGGTTAAACAGGCCAAAATTTACTCATGCAGTGCCAAAATGTAAAACACTTGAAAGAAGAACAGAACAAGGGATTGTACAGGAGGCTTTGAATGATTGATTTGCATAGCACTCGAATCACATCACAGGACAGTACAAAAGTGACAAAAGTATTGGTTCAAATGGCGCTGCATTGTAAATGCTCCTGCAAAAATGAAATGATGAAGGAATTGCACTCAGTGTTTACAGTAGTTCAACACATACAGAGCAGCTTGACTGGTACATCGTCAGCCAAAAGTGGCCTTTGATTAGTGTGTGAAAAATGCCTACAGGTGGAAGGCCAAAACAAAATTTACAGCAGCCATGGCCCTCATGAATTTTGAGGCCTGGATGCAACGTTTGGAGAACTTCATCCTGATCCTTGTGTCATAATTGGTAAGAGCATTATATACATTTGACCATTGTCATGGCGTCAGAGGTGAGTTTTACTATTGATAAAGGCATAAGCAGCAAGTATAGGCCTTGCCAAGGCCTACCTGGACTTTCCCAGCTTTATTGGCTCTGTTGACTTTTAGAAAACACATGATGGGAAGGAGAAATAATTTTTGGAATGAATGAGGAATGCATATTAATTTATATCACTTTTCTGCCTTCCTTCCCAGGACTTGCAGAAATGTTGTTTTTGTTTGAATGAATCGTCCTAAATTTGCAATTTTCCCAAACGGAAGTTGCTGCATGAAATACTGGATGGTTTGATTCCTCTACAAGTTTAAGGTTCACCAGTTGTTCAACCTTTCTGTCTTTAACTGATTCCAAAGAGGAAGGTGTTTTTTGTCAGTTTGCTGTAATTGACCATAAAAGTCTGTACCAGACATCAGTTCCCCTTTTAAAGTGTGTGTGGCATGGACAGGTGCAGCAGATAATTCGAAGCCTATAGGCAGTTACTCATCACCTCAGACAATTCCAATTTTACTACTCATCCTATCAAGACACAATCCTAGTTAATTGTTTTAAGGGCCATTCCTCTCACCCCAAACTGTAGTTCTTGTAGGGGGATATCGAAACTCTCAATTGGCTCAGTTCTTTGATTGACAGCCAAATCAAACAATGCAGAATACCAAAGCTTATATTACACTGCATGAATTGTACTGAGAGTGTTTTGACTATGCACATTGAGCTTTTCTATACTTACCCTGAAGAAATAAACTGAGATTGTGTCTGGATGAGGAGGAATTTCAGACAATTGTGGGAGGGACTTAAGTAAGAAAGTTAGGAGAACTGGTTTTGTTTGGGATGAGAGAATTGGGCCTTTAAGGAACATGCAGAAAATAATTAGTAATTTTTTTTGACTGGAGGTACACTTTAATGAAAATTTCTGTAGACTCCCAGTACATTTATAGTTTGGGGTGATGGGTGACTGCCTTATAGGTAGAATCTAAGCTTGTAAAATTTATTTCTGGGAAATTATTGAGTAACTTAAATTTTCTTAGTAGACCCAGTTTTTTTTCAATGCAAACCTCTTTATCCAGACATTCCATTTCTAAAAAATAAAGTAGCAATACAAATCACTGCAAGAATTTGATGGTTCCTAATGTGAAGTCATGCCCCAATTTTTCCATCTGTGCATCTGTGCATTTTTATGAGTTAGTTATTCCCAGTAAAGACATTATCATTAAGTTTCTGTAATTTGGCAGTGAAGTGATAGGCAATAACTTGGGCCCTGATATTGTGGTCATACATTACAATAGGTTAATATACCTTGAATGTAAGTCACCATTGGAGTTGTTGCAAGAGACTGTGGAGCAATGTGTTTGAAGGGAAAGAGCAATCCCCCAACTTGTAGAAATGCAGCAGACTCTCCTGTTCATGATTGGCTTGTGAGAGTCATGTGGCAATATTTTTTCTCCTCAAATGTGAAATTTTCTGGGAGTTACCCACTTGCTTAACCTTGCATATCCAATATTGAAATCCTAAAATATTGTGACAGATAATTTAGGGAGAATTTAGAAGAGAGTTGTGAGATTTAGTTGTTGCTTTAAGGTGAGTTTTGGGCAACTGCTCTTGACCTTTAAGAAAATGGTAAAGGCAACCCAAAATGTCCACAGCAGAAGAAATGCAGGGATGAATGAAAGCCCCAGTAACTAGCCCCCCCCCCCCCCCATGTCTGCAGTTCCTGGTTGGTTGACAAGTTTGGCCAAGAATGAGGTTACACACAAATTTACCTGAGTCTGCCGCTTTTATCTTTCACAGGCCCCACACTTGCCCTTACCAAGAAGAGCAGATGGTCGGAAGGCGTCAGCCATGTGTAAGGTCGTATATTAAAACAGTGAAGATTTGGAGACCAGACTGCGGGTACTCCAGGCGATGGTGTGTTGGTTATGAAAGAAGGTATGTACTACGATTCCTTTCATGTATGTATGCACTCTTTCCAAAGTCCACTTGACACCACAGCAGCACTAGTGGTCACTGTGCCAATATTTTTTTTCATGTTTGGCCTTCAGCTGGATACAATAGTAAATGAATGCTATACTTATGCATGACCAAACCCAACAGCTTCATACCTATCTAAACTAACTTGCTTGGATCAGAGAGGCTCAGATGGCCAGAGAGAGTTGCATTTCCTTTTTAAGTACAACCATGAATGGAGTTGGTACTTCCATGGTACAATACAGCTATATATTCAGTTTTGAACTTTTGACTGTATTATAGTGTATTGTATGGTGCCGCATGTCTGAAAAAAATGTTCATTTCCCAGGAAGGAAGTTAAATAACTTCCTATGAATATGAAGAATGTAGAATTTCTCACAAATCTCCCTCCATTTTCATCACAGAAAAAGTAACTAACTTTCCTTCTGTAATTTGCCAAAATTTTCCATCAAATGCCTAAATTTCACGACGAGGAACCCTCCGGCTCCCCAACTTTTTCTACCTATGTGGTGCCATATGAGCCAAACTAATTACATGTATGTAGGCCTATATCTCATGGACAAACACTTCATCGGAGTCTACCTTGGTGAACTGTGAAAAAAACACTGTTTGCCCCCCTCTTCTCTTAATTAGGCTTACCAAGCAAGGCTGAACTATATAGGCCTACTGTACCATACAGCCTGCTATGTGGGCCAACTTTGTCACTCTGATTGTTGTTTGAAGCTTGCACCCTGGCACTATGGGTGATTGCAAAGGGTTTTTGCATAGATTGCAAATGGGGGAAGTAGGAGGTTGGGGAGATGAAATGCAACATCCGTGATCATGATTCCCTTCAGGATCTCATTTGCTGTACATGTATAGAAGAAGAAAACACTCAGTATGTTTCATATAGACATAAATTTTACAATTTTATCAATTGGTAGGAACAATGTAATTTTAAATTGAGTAGTTGTGGGAATCAACTTCAAAATTTGTGCATGATCAGTTAAACATAGCAAAAAGACGGGGGCTATTTCCCCTCCCTTAATTTCATTTGGGGAAAAACCCCCTTCCCTGCCCCCCCCTCATTGCAGAATCATTTTTAGGGGTTCATCTATAGATTGAGTGAGGCAGCTATCTCTTGGACATGTCTTCTTTCAAGATATCACAGTGCTTGCTCATTTAAGTGTCACTCCTAACTGGCAGGTGAAGGATTAAAATATTTGCTTTCCTACAGCCCACAATGTCCACCTCCTTTGCTACTTATGCGGCTGTGTATGTAACCTAGAATATTTTGCTTCTCACGCACCAGAGATGACATTATTCTCTTGAAAACTCTTAACTGTGAGAAACTAAAATAGAAACATTTAAGGAAAACACTTGACTGCTTTGGAATCAGGAAGCTAAGAATAGAACAACGATTTTTATCAGACCTCTTTGGATCTCTTACAGCTAAGAGGCTACCTGCTGTGTTGAGTATTGGGAGTTTGCTTTGTTAGATCAAGAATGACAAACACCCCTTCAAATGTTTCCCAGGAGCTGTCCATCATTTAGAGGTCCATTGTACATTCTGATTGTTTGGCCTTTTCTTTGAAAGTATCTCCTCTTAAATAAGTTTGGCTCAAAGATTCTGCAAAGATTTAAATGCACTAAATTCTTGAAAGAAACTTACAAAGCAAGAGATTAAGCTTGATGAAAGGAAAAGATTAATTTCAGTACCGAAGTTCCCCAAGAAACTACAATAAATTTCATGCAGTTGTAAAACATGGGAAAGGGGTACAGGGTGGACCTGGATATGTCCCCTAATAAATCTGTTGGTCCTTGTAAAAAATCATAAATACCCAGATACTTTAAAGGCATATTTTCATCATCCCAAACAGTTCCAATTCTCCCAATCTTCTAGCCCCTCCCACATTTATCTAAAACTCATCTTTATCCAGACACAATCCTAATTTATTGCTTCATGGCTTGTCCCAATGACCATACAAGTCCATACAATGTGTAATCAAGACACTCTCAGTGCCCATACTGTGTAATTTAGCTATGAAACATTGTTTAAATGTGATGCCAATCAAAAAGCTGTACCAATTGAGAGTTTTGATGTATGCATATTGAAACTGTAGTTTATGGTGACGAATGACTGACTTTAACAATTCCTTGTCACACAGATAAAGTTTCCTCCCTGGGGCTGGGAGAAATCAAATTTCCCACAATATCTTTGCTTTTGATTACAAACTATGCTTGCATTCTGGGTACCAAAAATGGAAAGCACACAACAGCTCTTTGACATTACTGTCACTGTCAAGCCAAACCTGCGTAGCAGGCTGTACGGCATATTCCTTGTTCGGTCATATTCCTAAAGCCTGCCAAAATAGCAAATTCTTTTGGATACTCATAGAAATACATGGCCTTGAGACTGGTTGAATGTAATTGAATATACATAAGAAGACAGCATCTGGTCCAATTGAAATCATGCAGTAGCCAATGCCACCCACAGAGCAGGGGGGGGCGTGTGGTTTGCTATGTTATATCCGCGCTTTGGTATTACCCACTACACAGGCACAGTAGTTTCGCAACACAGTAGTGATTGGACATCTGAGGCTTCAGTCTAGACTTCCAGTTTATGACTACAAGAGTACAAACACTAACTCAAAAACAGTTGCATGATTCATGAGAGAGTACATTAGTAAGTATATTTTGGTAATGAAACTTGCATCTAAAACTGGGCACTGTCCTGTTTCGCTTTGACAGACGGTGGTTTTGGAAGCTGAGAAGCTGAAAAAACAGTCTACTTCGTGGAGTATGTCAAGCCGTACTCGCCATAGCTGTTGTTTTTTTACTTAGGTCTCATTCATGAGTTGTCTTTTGACATCTGCTGACCTGACATATTTTTAGAGAATAAAGAATGCATATTGCTGGGGACTACAGAGTACAGACCCAATGTTGCGTGAAATATTAATACCCTCCGAGTGGCTCAGTATTAAAGAAGTATGTATGCGCATGCAGTCCCTCTTTCAATAACCTAGTACTTCATTTTGTTAAGGAAAATATTTTTTAAGTTTTAATTGCAGTATAGATCACATGTTGATGGTGAAACTGTACGATGATAAGCCATCTCAATCATTTGAGTACTAGGCCAGGAAATCATATTGTCACGATTGAGGACGTTTAGAGTATCCAAGGTCGAAAATGATGAGAAATTGAGCACTCATACTTTCATATTCTCTGCATATTGCGGTATTTGCTGGACCAAGGGTTTCCTCTCAATTTAACCACTCTCAGTAATAATTTACAACTGCAAAATATTCTGGTATTCCACAATGAGACATGTGTATTTCTCCTCTAAAATAAATTTTGAAGTAATATCTGCGCCAAAAATCGCTTCCAGAGGCAGGGAAAGCATATTGTGGATGATTTTTCCCAACTGTCCCTTACATTGATGACAAAGCCAGTAGCGCTGTCACATGCAATAAAGTTATTCTTGGTCTTAGAAGTTCACAACCAACAACTAAATTTTTGTGGAGGTCACTGACATTCAAGACGAAAATTTAAGACGATGGCAAAATGAAGTGAAATTTTTAAAGTGCATGGCCGACTTTGTAAGTAAATGAACCCATGGTTAATGTTTCGTCTTCTAGTACTCATAGGACGGATCATGAGCAGACAACAAAACAGGTGAACTAATAAAAATATTATTGAATATTCTAAATTTCCTTAAAGTCTAAATTTAGTGGGAGTATGGTTGCACATTTTTTAGGAGTCTTCCTTTTTCTTTTCCTGAAGAATACAGCTCTTGTTACATGATGGTGATTCGAAGTCACCGCCGTCTCTACCTGACAGAAACAAATATATGGTGAACAGTGTGCCCCCAGTGGGGGTTCCTTACATGATCTGTCAGAGACAATCATATTCATCACATTTCTGATTGACAAAGTTATCAGATGTTGAATGAAGTTGGATGCTGTGCACTCCTCCTTTGGTGTAGTCAGTGTCAGTCAAGCTCAAATATCAAAGCCCAGGGAGAAGTCAAATAGCAACTCCCTGGTTATGAACCCAGAGATCAGTAACTGGGCTTCAGGAGAGCTGACTCTTTCAAAAAGAAAGATATCGGAGACAGCTAGCATACGCAGAATATTAGAAAGGATCTGACTGTAATACGGTAACTGAAAAGAAGAAGGGGCTATTAATTTTTCCTCTTGTAACAATCATCATCACAACTGTCAGTTTAGTCATAAATTTCATTTCTGATATGCATTAGTATTTGCATCATTTTGGAAATTGTCAAAATAGTTACCCACCCAACCTCCACCCCTACCTAGGACTAAATTTTTGGAAAATTTTGCATTTGTCCTTTAAACAATTATTCATTCTTTTTACGTAGTTGTCCACAAGAAAATTTGGTAGTCAGAAACATATTCAATTGTAAAGAATTTTTAGAACATTAAATGGGTTTCAATCTGACAACCATGGGCCTCTATCCTTGGGGACGGGCCATTTCCCCCAATATCTGAAAAATTGTCTAAATTGACTTGAAAATTTTCATACTGTCATTTTTTGAAAAAAATGAGGTAATATTCTTCCTGTATGGAGAATAACTTGCAGCCCAATTATATTCAACTCTTCTCATTTAGTTGACTGTATGGAAATTTAAGTTGCCTGGGACAGTTGTAAACTGTGAAAATTGAACCATGCCCAAGTTCTACCTTTCCTCTCGAGTTGACTCTGTGTTATGCCACTGATGTAAATCTGAAAGGATTTTACTTGGGTAAATTTCTGTGAATTTGGTAATTTATAGTGAAGTTTTTCTGTCGTAACCATCTGGAGTTTACAAGTTTGCTGTAGCTGTTGGGTTCACTATGTGATCATAACACAGCTTGATGGTCCCTTTCACAGTGCAACACTGATCACCTTTTAATTAAATGTGATAAATTCTTGCTGAGAATATGGTGGGGTTTCGGATGTGGGTTATCAAGTCCTTGATGGTTAAAATTTGGATACCTTAGAGTGTATGTAAAGAAATTTGTATTGGTGCTTTTCCATATAGGTCAAAACATGCTGTGACAGGGGGCACAAGATGAATTCTTGTTTACTTCAAACTTTAAAGCAAATCATATGTCCCCAAGTCCCTTTTGGTGTAGTCCTCATTCATTGACAACACACTGATTTCATTTTGGTGGAAAAACAATTAACGTACTCGCAGCACTTATCTATTTGTAGGACTTCAGTGGGCAGCATGCAGTAGAAGACTTTAAGAAGACCAAGACACATATATCCAATTAGTTGACTAATCAGCTGTTTGTATTTGACGATGTTGGTGTACATAATGGGATGAACACAACAAGTCCAAAAAGAAAGAGGAAACATAGCTCTGGATCCAGTAAAGTATATTATAAAAACATATTAACTAAAGGAAAAGGGTTGCCTTCTTATTGCCAACTTACAGAGATGAGAAGTGACGCTGTGCCACATGCAGTCCTTTTATATTAACATGAAATTGTAATGGGATTGGTTCAGAGAACCCATGTGATAGAATAAAATCTGCATAAATAGGAATATGTATGAGCTACAGATAAATAAACATCACTATGGCATATGCATAAACATCATATTACAGTTGGTTTGTATATTCCTCCAAAGAAGGGGAGACCTGTTTTGAATTGTGACATCATGCATTAGGTTGATCTGTAACAGAAGTTGTAGCAGATTTATGCATTCACCTTTTTGTTGACATCTGTTGAAAGTCACTGAAATTGCTGTAGGTTAGGTGATATGGAGCTTCACAGCCCAGTTTCCAACTTAAAGGGCCAAACCTCTCATCCGAAACTACAATTTTGGTAAGGGAGTACCAAAATTCTCAATTGGCTCAGTCTTTGATTGACAGCTAATTCAAACAATGCACTGAGTACCAAAGCTTACATTTCACAGCAGGAACGGTACTGAGAGTGTTTTAATTATATAAATTGGGTTTTTCTATACTCGCCTTGTAGCAAAAAATGTCAGACAGTTGTGGGTGGAGCTTCAGTAAGAAGGTTAGGAGAATTGGTACTGTTTGGGTGAGAGATCTGGGCCTTTAACCAACTGGTCTACTGTAAGTTGGGCCCGCTGGTACTGTATCTGGTCTTTTACCTTCAGTAATCTGAGGGAAAAATATTTGCACTGTTTGTTTTTTCACAGTGAAGTATTAGGAGATTACATCCTCCTGGTTTGTCCACTCAACAGCAGTTAGTCACAGACTCACAATGCAACTTTATCAATTAGGACACAAATGTAATGCCAGCTATGTGGGTTACCTGTGCTTCTTGTGACTCTTCATCACTGTCAATCTTCCATTGACAGTCCAAATCCACTCTTGAGTAATTGCAAAATAATGTTCCTAAAAAAACTGAGCCAGTATGGCTTTGAGTCAGGTGAGGAAGATGGCTTTTAGAAGATGTTTATACAGGGATATTTTCCAGGTTATCATCAGAAAGGAAAACAATTGCTTGGACTCTTTTCAAAACAATTTCTGTAATGCCATACACAGGTGATAATTTCGATCTGTAGGGAATTTCACAAGTTGACCTTTTGCCTCGCATGGGTTGCATCCTCATTTCATTTCTCTCATGAAAGAATGTACATTTCTGTTTCCTGTTCTCATAGGACAATGTTTCTTTTGCTCATTTCTTTCTGTGTGGGTGGTTAGAGTAAGGTTTTCTGAAGGGCAGGTGAAAAAATCTAACACTACTCTTTCACCTCCTGAGGCAGAAAATAATATCATCTCACCTGCTTTTGCAGCTTTGGCACAAATTTGACCTTTGACATCCCCAGAATGGTCTGTAATTATCCCCCTGTGTTGACAGGCTTGGATCACCTTTGCCTCATTTCTTGCATGTGCCCCACTTATAAGATTTTTTATGACACACTGGAGAGGGATAAGTACACTTAGTGCCTTGGAGTGAGTGCTTCTGGTTTGTAATGTGCCATTTGGTTGTACAGTATATTTGGGCCAGTTTGGTGGTGATTAAGTAGCACCATAAAGTTCCAAGATGGCATTTTTTTATTTTCTGGGATATGCTTACTATGCTACAGTACCATTTTATCATCAGGGAGGTGATGTTATCACCACCTTCCATGATATGCCATTCCCTATCTGTAGTTATCAGTTTTCATGAACTCCAGGAGGCTATTTTCAGTTCATCCAGCCCTGAATATTGGTTATAATTATAAAGTATTGAAACTTACACTATATCCTACATTTTTTATTTAAATTATGGAAAATGTTCTGTTGTCATATAAACTCAAAAATTCTCAGAAGTGAGACAGGTGGCTGAGATTGGACTTGCTTTCTCTGAGTAGGGTGAAGTCTTACATGATGGGGCAGATGAAGGTGGGGGGGGGGGTCTGGTGTCTGATCATTATTCTGAAGAGTCATTACTCTGAGGATTATTCGGAATATAACATTTGGGTCAATATTCCAAAAGAATGTTATTCTGAAGTGTCATTATTCTGTTCAAGCAAGGGCTTTTATTCCTGAGGGGTGTTATTCTGAATTTGTTATTCCAAATTAAAAAGATGGGTCATTGTTACAAGAAGAAATAGTCTGTATTCCAGACTAGAACCCCTTCTTGGCATATGGTCAGCACATTTTCATTTTGAAATAATGGCCCTTACTTTTAATTGGGAATAATGTCCCTTATCCTTTACTCGGTATACTGAATGATCTTGTTAGTCCTTTTCGAATGATGATCTGTACGAAAAAAGACCTCTACTTTTAATTTGGAATGTTGAACAGGTCTTTGGAATTGTGACCCCTATGTTCAATTTGGAATAACTACCCTAAACTTCTGTTCAGAATAAAAACCCTTCTTCTTGGTTTGGAATATGATCCTCGGGAATAATGACCCTTATTCTCGATTTGGAATGACCTTTTGGAAAAGGAAAAACAAATTGTTGCCTTGTAAGTCAATGGAGGTATGCGACTCATGGACTTGATTGCAAAAAGGTACTGACTTGGTATCATGTTTCCACAGAATGGGAGGAGGGGCTTAGAGGCAATGATCAATTCTTGAAATTGAATTGAATTTTACTTTTAACTGAAAAAGTTCACTTTTCACTCTTTTATTTCTCTGTAGGACTGCATATTATACAACTTACCGTCTTGTTTATGAGAGGCAGTATGTCACAAAATATAAGTGTTGCCATGGTTGGTCAAGACTCAACGGAGAAGCAGGCTGCATGTATCGTAAGTACATCTACAGATTTACTTAATTTCCTATTTATCGGACACAGCTGTTAGTAAGATCATATCTGTCTGTGAGAGAACTATCCCAGAGGGCCCTTTAGGAAGTCAATGTGCTGTACTAGGAGGTAAAAATAAATCCTTTGAACACCAAGGGTGCAAGTATCTTTGTTAAGAAGTGACAGCTAGCGTACAATGGAACCTTCTGTCAGGAAGCCAAATGTCCCATCAATGAAGTACCCTGATGTGCATTGAGATGTGGCATGCACAAGACAATGTTGATGTCAAATGGTTATTTATTTCTGCAGAATAGAATTTTGTCTTACTTGAGATATTTAAATGCAGTTACTCATCACCCAAGACAATTTTGATTCTCCCAACCTATTAAATTCTAGCCCTCACCCCACAAATGTCTAAAACTCATTTTCATCCAGACACGATCCCAGTTTATTGTTTCAGAGTGAGCATACAAGGCCCTAATGTGTAATAAGGACACTCTCAGACACATGCTGTGTAATATGAGCTATACTACTCAGCCTTTTTTTTTTAAATTTGATGTCAACCAAAGAGGTGTGCCAATTAAGAATTTCTTTAGACTAATGCTAAAATTGAACATGGGGTGAAGAATGACTGCCTTTAAATGCAAGTTGCTACTGCAGTACTTCATGGTGCCTCTGACTTAATCCTGAATCTGTTTTGTGCCTGATGTTATCTGACACCTACATTTTGCTTATTTTGACATTATAATCTGAAATCTGACATAATCTGGAATCTCACATTTTGCCTCTGACATCACCTGACTATAACATTTTGCTATGTTGATATTACAGGTCTGACTCCAAGATTGTGAGTGACATTAACTGATCCCTCATTATACTTCGACATTACCTGTACAAAAATTAAAAATACAATAGATTCAAAGTAGTGCTCATTCATTCCTACAAGTGATAATTGTCAACTTCCGTTGGTCCATTACAGTCAGGTGACCAGGAGTTATCCTAGGATAAACTCAATGTAATAGATAAATACACTCATCTTGGCTTAGGCTCCCTCCCCCATTTACCCCCTTGCCCCATTTACCCCTCCTCCCTCCTCCCTCCCCACTTCCCCTGGTTATTCAACTCTTGACCTAGGCATCAGTACACAATAATGCATTTTGGGGGTTCCTCCTTTTGCTGGATGCACTTGGCTATGCCCACGTATCGTTTACATGAATTGACCCAGACATTGGATGATCCTGAGTTAATGCATGGTTGGTCCATTGTTATTTAACTTTGAATTAAACCAACCATTTGATAGGCTCCTTTGCATACATACATATTAAGCTGCTATGTATTTGGGGGAAGGTAGTGTGTAAATTATTTACATTGCAAGGATATAGTGTGACATTGGTACTTGTCTCTTAGTTTCAATGAACTTTGTTTTGTGTACTCCACAAATATTCGCATGTGACTTGACAAAGAGTTGGTCTTTGTAAGTGTGCACAGCAGTTTAAACCTTAGCAGTACTACCTCCTGCTTAATCTACACTTACTCGAAGGAAAATAATGCCCCGTAGGACTACCAATAATACCTGTGGTGATTTGTCAATGAAGAATAAAAGGCAAGGCACAATTTCAAAGTTGGTTTGCTGGGTAAATTATCAAAACTGAGGTTTTTATAAGATATTCTCTGCTGTGTTGCTGTTGGCATAAACCATAGGTAAGGGTCCTGGTGGGGGAAGAAAGAAGAGCTTGCAGTGAGCTCTCTCCCACTTCTTTTCATCCCCTACCCTAATCCAGTCTCTGAAAAATACGAAAGTGACAAAATACAAGGCATCCCAAGTAAAGAATTTCCCCTTCCCCATAAAATGCAATTTGCATATTTGCAATGATGCAATGTTCATTCACTGTACAGTAACTCTTGTTTTGAGGAAGTGAAGCAATTGCCATAGTTTGGTGAGACAGGCTTCTTTAGTTATTTATAAATTATTTATAAAAGCTATGTTGGCCTTGTCATCATATCACTATGCAAAGATAAATATTCTGTTTTCAATTGCTTTCACACACACTAATTGGAAGTGCTTTAGACCTAATACTAAAGCGCCAACCGAGAGCTGCCACTGAGGATGTGGGGGATCCTAGGGAGGAATTAATAAAATGTTGTGGCTTTGCTATCTTTGAGAAAGTAACAAAGTCAGTGTTTGTGCTAAAGGGGGAAAAGAGGAAATTTGTTCCCCCTTTCCAGAAGGATGTGAGTAAAACCCTCCCTTTCTCCTTTTCATTTCCATATAAATTGTCAGAATAACTTGTCAATATCTTGGTTTCTTATCTAAAAAGAGGGTGTATTGAACTTAGAAAAAATAAATGGCCTTTAAGCCCTTCAAATTGCACCTTACAGGGGCCTTGAAGCAAGCCTTTGTGCCCCCCTTGAACCCACTTACAGTATGTAACTAAGCCTAGGACATCATACATTCGAACCATGGGTTTAATAGTACCAATAAATCCCCTCCTTTTTGTGTCTCTGGCAGAATCCCATAAAGCTCATTCAAAATGAGGTAAATTTGGACCAATATTTTACTCAGAAGTGACCATCTCATGTAAAACACCCCCCACACATCCCCTTCCAGAATGAAAAAGATTTTTTTTTATAAAACATCATCTTATTATGTTTGGTATTTGGATTGGAAATGGGTTACATATTTGTTTCCTGTCAAACTTTGTATAAAAAGTAACTGTTCTTGAGAGTAATTGATCCACATGCACTACCTATATTAACTGTACATTTTTTGTAGCATGAACTCTTTTTAGGTGAAACCTGTTTGCTCAGCGGAACAATATGCTTGTCACGGTCGTTCCCACATTCTAGGTTAGAGGGGAAACGAGCACCTGAAGTGTCAAGAAGCGTGGGATATGTTTCTGTTATTTTTATTGCATTGCTGATGATAAATAATATCCCATTTGGCAATGGTATAGATGCTTCCTGCTATAGTCACTGTTAACATCTTTTGGAGAGGAAGGTTCCCTTGTTGGTGTTGATGTTAACCAGATGTTGTCTTAAAGAGTCTTTTTAAAATGCTCACAAGTTTGAATGTGGTTTGCATTTTGATAATTGTGTCAGGCTGTTTGGTTCACTGCCAGTATCTATACATGTATACTTCTGTGTGACATGAAAATATTGTGAAGAGTATGTTTTGTGGTAATAAAATTCACAATTGGATGTTTGAATAGCTCATTACTGGCCCTTTGCCAGAGGAGGCATGATGTTTTTTGTTTGGCAGAAAATGACTAGGTTTGGCTGGTGTGAAGTTCGTCTCTATAGACCAATCCGATTAGCACTTGTTTCTAGTGGCTGTAGGCAGCCATTAGTGGGGTCCATCAGCCTTTCATCGTCTTCATTTATTGTCTACGTGAATTTCAAATCCTCATATTCAGTGAAGTTGAGAAAATCAAGATACACTTCAGTGTATCCATGGAACAGGTGAGGAAGGAAATTTTAAGACTGAAGGTGATGGACCCCCTAAAATAATGGCAGGCTAAAATCAGACCATCGCAATCTGTCCAGATTTGTCTATACATGTAGAGGAGTTAGTTGTTAAAAAGATTTAACGACACACTAACACAAATGTGTTATATAGTTTCATGTTAGTCGCCTCTTACGACAGGCTGGGAATACCAAGGGCATGTTCTACAACCCCCAGCCCACAGGGGGATACATGTTTCAGAGAACGTGGGAAACTTCTAGCAGGGCATTGCAGGCCTATAAATTTGGAGCGAAAAATGGGCCGGAGTTGTAGAGAAATTTGGGTCGTTCAATACTTGAACACTTGTAAAAATTTTGAGAAATTTGACTTGTGTGTAGGAAAATAAACATTTTTTTCCAGCTCTGTGTGTAATTTTATATAGACCTGGCTGTAATGGGAAAGTAAATACAATAAAATTTTATATAATGTTCGCTACATTTCTAACATCATAACTTTTAATTTTTTGGCATAACAAATGAATTGCTGAGCAAAAGATGTTGAACCCCTGTTAAGTGATATACATAATTCTAAACATCTTTAAAATTTGATCTAACTTGTGATATTTTGCCATGATGAACAGTCTACCAGTATACCCTACCACACAGTACATTTCTTAAGGTCGAGTCTTTTCAAACTATATCATAGTTTTTTGACCGTGGGGTCATGGGTCATGAACTACTTATCATGGGTTCACTCACTAGTATTAAAGGCCTTATTCTCTCACCTCAAACAGTACCAATTCTCCTAACCTTCTTACTTATGCTGTCCTACAGTTGTCTAAAATTCATCCTCATCCAGACACAATCTCAGTTCATTGCTTCAGGATGAGTTATAGAAAAGCTCAAAGCATACAATCAAAACACTCTCAGAGTACAGTTCATGCTGTGTAATATAGGCTTTGGTACTCTGTATTGTTTGAACGGACTGCCAATCAAATAGGCTGAGCCAATAGAAGATTTTTGTGGACTAATATGAAAATAAAATACTTGAATATTTGTTTCTTCCTTATCAAGAACAGACAGTATCATTATATCAATCAATTCTGCACTACTAGAGGCCACAGACTAGTACCAGGTACTATGCTATATACAGGGCTTAGTATTAACTGAATCTTTGTGAAGAGCAGAGGTGAATTTCATTTTTTCGAGATTATTTGTGTCAGACTGATGCTGAACACTATTTAATGCCCTGGCCTAGAAAAAAGCTGGGCAACTAGATAGTGTTTAAGAAACAAGTTTGCTTTGCTTACAAACACTGCAGCTAATACATGATAGTACCATTGTTTATGCAGTTTGTTTGGTGTGCCAACTTGACACAGCAGGTATCAGCACTGTTTGTGAATGGAAAATGGTTCATCATTCATGATAATATAATAGGTGCTGGAGCCTACAAACCATAAAAAGCTGTGCATGAATAAGGGAACAACGGCACGTCTCGTCAGCATTGTTTCCCTTTCAATCTATGAACTTTGAAGGGTTGTGATTTGCAGTTAGGCAAGGCTGGAAAAAGCATACATCACTCGGTGGTTATCTGCTGGTCTATTGGCCCTGTGGAGGGCACTGGCCACACTTCTTTCAGTGACCAAGGATGAAATTACCTCTAGGCCTTCCTTGGCAGCAGAGTATATGGCTCCAGGTACCCTTTTACATAACACTTTGCTTGCCAGTGTTGTACTTGGTCCAAGAGCCCAAACCTCAGACATGTAGTGAGAAGGACCTGAAGTCTTGTTTAAGATTGCGTCATTGGTGCCCTTTGTAGTTTGACCCAGGCCAGGGAGAAATGTCCTGCCACTGCTTTGGTTTCAGGAAGAAGCTAGCCCATGCAGTGCATGCATGGTGATAGAGTATGAATTTCAAAAGAGTAATTAAAGGGCCAAACCTCTCATCCCAAACTACAATTTTGGTACAGGGGTACCAAAATTCTCAATTGGCTCAGCTCTTTGATTGACAGCTAATTCAAACAATGCAGAATACTAAAGCTTATATTACACAGCATGAATGGTACTGAGAGTGTTTTGATTATATAAATTGAGTTTTTCTTTACTCACATTGAAACAATAAACTGAGATTGTATCTGGATGAGCATGAATTTCAGAAAATTGTGGGAGGAGCTGAAGAAAGAAGGTTAGGAGAATTGGTACTGTCTGGGGTGAGAGAACTGGGCATTTAAGTACATATTGGACTCCTGTTTTTAAAGGTAAAGGGTAAAAAAAAACAGTGAGATGCCATTTTGATTGAAATTTGTGAACCCAAGATACTAGTTTACCAGCTTGTATGCTGTCAAAAGATAAACTACCATAAATTTCACCCTTCATAAAGTCCAACAAGATCCATAATTCTAAATAAAATGATATGTCTAAATAACATTTCAATGGAAATGCGTCACTGGCTAGAAGATGACTTCTAATGGTAATAAAGGAATATCTACAGACAAACACGAAGGGTCTCATTCATCGATTTCCAAAATAAACTTTTGCCCATTTGCCAAGATAAGAAGATGTATTTTACTGCCATGGTAATTAAAAAGTCTATAAAAGTTATACAGGAAGGAACTGTAAAATTGATCATACTTCCTACATTGCTATTATGGCTCGTGGAACATGCAGGGTAATGAAAAACTTCAAACATCCAATGGAATGGAAGACGGCCCTTTTTTATCTGTAACTTGTTGAACTTTAAAAGAAAGCTGGGGATTTTAAAGGGGCTCATTGATAGTGACAGTGCCAGGACCTTAAATAGGAGGGGGTGGCAAACAAGGGGCAAGGAGCCAGTGAGCCACAACTGAAAAAGGCTGTGACTGGCTCGACTTGAACCATTTGGTTGGAAACTGGGCAGTAAACTGCCATCTAACTAACTACAGGGGGAGAGGGCCTAGAGTGTCCCTCATATTCCTCTCTAAGTCCAGTGTGCTTGCCCATTAATAATGGCTCACACTGAAATGTTGATATTTTGTGAGAAGAGTAGTACCTCTGAGGCTTGATCATCACTGTTTGTTTGAAGGCAGATGTTGCTATTGTATCATTGACAGCCATTTGTCATTTACATGTAATGGATTCCTTGTATGGGTGGTGATCTGAAGGAGTTGGAGGCAGGGAAACATGCTTCCCTCTGTATTTGAGAAATGACATCGAATTTTCTTACAGCAATTCTTAGGAAAATGAGGTAATGTGCCCCTCAGTATTGGACAACAGATTTCTGCCCTTGGTACAAATTTGAGTCATTATTTTCCTTAAATTTGAATTTTTCCTTGAAAGAACAATTGGCCCAAGGCTTACATTTTGTCTGCTTTTTGGTTCCCTAACAATAATGAAACCTGTAAGTTAGCTAAGAGAGGAACATGACCTAAGCCTGTGTTTAGTGGTTTAATCTGTGAACTACTTCGTAACTTTTTGTATACTGTAATTTCATGTGTGGAACACTGTAAACTTTAATTATACCGAAAGTTTGATTTAGGAAACCACAATATATGCCACTGCCTATGGAAGGAACCAGTTGGTTGGAATTAGGGCTGCCACGATAATCGCGATATTGCAACATCATCAATATAATTTTGCCCCAACGATATCGACCCATGTTTCGCCAAGATGTGATATCACAACAGAGTCAAACAAATGACTAAACCACTGTGAAATATCTTATGTTATTGTCTGTAGTCAGAAACCTGAAATATGTTCAAAGTCAAAGGTTGTAAAATGAATGTATTTCTGATGAAACTTTGAGCTTCAACCTGAATTTATCTGCTTGGTTAATGTATACTGATACTGTATATGATTATTATCATGCTCATCCCAAATGTCAAGATTACAGTTTTGAAGGTGTGATACTGTGATATCTTCATGGAAATGCTGGCGATATTGATAAATGAAAAATTATTATTGTGGCAGCTCTAGTCGGAATCTGGGCTAAAACCTCATCTTACTAACATGGTCCAGCTGTGCTGGACCTAGTGTACAACAGTACCTGGAGATTAACTGCATGGAATTAAGTGGTCTGTCACATTTTAAAAAGGTCTCCTTTTGTGTTTATTTGTGGTGAGAAAGGTGCCCTAGTGATGCTTGATGCTTAACCAAGGTGTTAAATTTGTGTTTGGGGATTTTGTTAACTCCTTTCCATTGACAACATAAAATCCATACCAGCAACCACAATTGTTTGCTTGCTGTTTTGTACAGATCTTTCACCCTCATATTTTGTACAGACTACAGTATTGTGGAAATGCATAAGCAGGGATCCTATACATGTAGAGTCTAAAGAAACCTTTGAAAATAAAAAGTAGAAAAGATAGTGTTGTGTTTTGAAAAGGAAATGCCCTGCTTGCATCTCGTTGAAGGATTAGTGTAAAGTAATAGGCATAGATTGTGACAGGTTTCCAACTTTGAAGAATGTCACTGCATTTCTTAAATTGTTTGTTTTCTCTTCAAATTTGGGAAGTGCCTTTGTAGTGGAGCTGTCCATGCATATCCACACAAGATGAAGTAATTCTAAATATTTTGCTGTCTTGTTTAGATAGGGCTACTTAAACAGAAAATGCAATCATTCACTCTTGAATTAGTATAGTAGACTGTCCTGTTTCATGATTGGCTCTTAAAGATCATGTGACAATATTTTTCTCCTCAGTTGGGAACTAAACAAAGAGCCATTGTTTGAACTACCTGTAATAATTATGCAATGTTTATGCCTTGAAATATCCATCATGGTACTTGGAATAAAGGGCAGGAGCAGGAATCCCAAATTGAAGAAGTGTAGTAGACTGTCCAATTTCATGATTGGCTGTTGCAAGTCATGTGACAATGTTTTTCTCTTCAAATGTGAAATTTACCAGAAATAACTGCTTGGTTTACCTTGAATATGCAATAGTAGAGTCATAAAATGTAATTAAAAATACTCAAAAGAGAAATACGTTTGGGGGGACTGCTCTTTACCTTTAAGGGGAATATTCATGAGGAGATTTATGAGAATTAGCTGTTGCTTTGAAATAAGTCTTGGTCAACATCTTTTGCCCTTTACACTTCCTCGGTAATTGTTGTACACAGGTAGGAAAATGTCAGTTTCATTGCATTGTGGGAGTAGTTTTAGGCTGTTTGAGGAAGCGTTTATGGAGGGAGAAGGTCAGGACTGAAGGAACTGGAGAAGAGCAGGGTTTTAGCCAGGACAGAGAACTCAGGCCTTCCACTTGGTAATGCAAGTGAAATTCTTGATTTGAAACATGCTGTTCATATTGAGACAACCTAGGATTGAGAGAGTCCATATGATTCCTGAACTGCTCTGTAGCTAGACCTTGAGGTGGATGGGACAGGGGGAGGGGAAGGGTGAAGGAAGGGGTTAACGGAGTGCAAGGTGTGGAGAATGAATGATATTAAATTTCATGAAATGGGGGTTAGAGCTGAACCCCTCTTCTTCTTGTAATAATTGGATGAGAGACTGGTTTTCTTTCTCTCTTTGTCATTTTTAATATTTTGAATGTCTTATTTCACTGAAATTTGTCTTTGGGTTGTAAATCATTTTTAAAACATGTAAGGTGGTAGTTGATAAAAGGTTGCAAGGCTGAACATCTTTAAGCCCCATGTGGAGCAATGCAATTTATGTGGCAGCATTCTCAGGGATACATGCACAGCACCAGTTGGGGTTCCATTTCTGGCATTAAACAGTGCACAGTTATTCTTTTCAAATGCCCAAAGCCTCCAGTAAGCCTAGCCTGTGCACAATAGGCTTTCAGAGGAAAGTAGCTTTGTTGATTTTTACCTATGAGGTTGTATAGACTAGACAATAAGGTGGCTTATGTGAAGGTATTTCTATTGCTCCAGGGGCTTTTGTTGGGGGTAATCAAGCTGAAGAAGAAGATAGTTCCTCTTGCTCATCATTAGAACTGACCAGGAGGAATTAGGAGCCATTACTGTTACCTCAGAATATGTCATCCATGAGATGGGTTAGTTTGGATCTGATTGAGCTGAGAAGAGAAAAGAAGAAGAAGAAAAAAAAAAAAAACCCTGTGAGGAATGTAGCCTGCATAGCTTGCCATACATTCTCTAGAGAACTGGTAATTGGTCCATTCTCTGTGGTCAATTTGTATCATGAATAGTTGATTGACAAGTTGATAGATCTCCCATCAGTCTCAAAAGAATAACACCAAAGATAGGTGTTCCACATGTTGTACAATAAGGTATTGACCTCTGGAGAGTCTGCTTTTGGCTTAAAAAATAAAAAATAAAAGCAATAAGCCATTAGTTACCCTTTACCCAACTTACTGACCTGACATGATATCCAGAATGTCAAAATGTTACACACCAATGCCATGGGATGTAAAATGGGCCATATCTTGGTATATAACCATGTCTCCTTTTCCCTCTCCTTCATTCTCGGACTTGCCGATTAATTTTGCCAAAACGGAACCATTCTCAAAGAAATCCAAATGAAATGGGATTTAAGGTCAATGCAAACATTGAAACAGGAAAACTAAAAGAAAGGAATTGATCAATGAACACTTAAATGAAAATATACATCTGGGCAGATCTTATGTGATATTTCTGGTTCTATTTTCAATCTGATATTTTGAGGGAAGCATAAAAAGTCATTTAAGGTTCATGAATGCACCATTACAATTTAACTGGCTAGAATTTCCCAATCAGTATCTCCTTTCCATGCATTAGTGTGACTGATGCTTTGGCTACAAACCAAATTGCCTATAGATATGGTTTTATCTCAGGTAGGTAAATGACATGTAAATAGCCTAATCTCTTAACCGTTCAAGGATAAATTGACTTACGGGACATGATTGGGGGAGAGGGATTTGGACCACCCTGATGAGTTAATCATCTTGGCTGAATGGTTTACCTCTATATTATATTTCTGAAGTTGGAGAAAAGAAATGTTAAGGAGGGGGGGGGGGGAGAGGTCAGACTTTGAAAGGGAGTGTGAGCTATCAAGTTTTATTAAGGCAGCTTAAGAGGAATTCTGTGCAATCTCCGTATCCTGTATACACATAACTGTTCTATGAGTGACATACTTAAAAAGTTCAATTCTATTTAAAAAATTCATTACCAGAAACTTTGAAATTATGCTCAAAATCATAACAACTCGGGACACCACAAAACTCAAAATATTACCTTTTTTCCTAAATATTAGAAATAAGAACTTGATTCATTGTATGCGCACGGTCATGATGTAGTGACCCTTTAACACTGTGGTTAAGTTATGGATATTAATTAACTCAATTAGCCCCTTTAATGTATTTAATTTCTTCTATGATTACAGAGCTGATGCCTTCATGTTAGTTCCTTGATACAGTGTAATGTGAGCAAACACACACTAGGGAACATGTTTTATAAAAAGAGACACTCTCCTTCCTTATTTTATGTTAATAACCTGAGAGGCATTTCCAAATTTTTCATCACTATAGTATGGCTCTTAAATCTTTGTCTTTCAAAGAAAACAGCAGGGGATAGACTCCTTTCCTCGTTGCGAAAGAAGCATTGATGGTTGATGCATGTATGCATTTCCAGCAAATAAATTCATAACCCACTTCCAAAAGTCAAAACATGTTGAAATGATGTCATGTGCCAGAAATGTTTTATTACCATAATGAACTCTACAGCAAGTGCTATATATTTGTCAACCCCATATTGAACTGAATGAATGTTGCTGAAATTAACAAACTGCGTATCTTTCGTACATATTTGCATGTTCTCCTGTGAGAAGTTTTCTGTATCCTTTCATATTTACTTATCGGTGGGGGCGACGTTTATCACTTCAAAATATGCAACTGGAATTCTCATGTTTACATGGACTTTGTTGAATTGGAAAACTGCAAAGAATGTTGTTTGTTTTCGTTTTATGAGTTCTTAAACCAATCAGCACTATGCACTGAGCAAATAAAGGAAGAAGTTGGTCTTGTACGTGACATTTAGTTTAAGATGTTGACAGTGACAAATTTCAGAGTAATCTACATCACATGCCACAATTATGTCATATGACTATTAAATTCAACATTTTAGCTCATATATCTAGGCCAGTCTGATTTCTATCTACATGAACACTTTACAGTACTGACTCTTTAAGAGCAAGAACAGTCAATCCAGTTTGGAATCATTAGGAAGAAAGTTACTTTAGAACTCTGTTAACCATCTTTTGAATCATGCATTTGGACAGGGACCCTGGATTAGTATCAATATTACTAAATGCAGCTGGAAGTCACTCAAGCATAAGCAAAGATAGGGAAATCAATTGTTCTGCTATATGAAACAAACTATCTAACTGCTTGCTGGCTTTGGAAAACAGAGGACCACAGGTTTTTTTTAGATTAATCATTATTTTTTAAACTTGAAAGGACTTGTCCACCTCATGGTATTAGACTGTCCTGTTTCATGAATGAATGGCTCATGGAAGTCAGGTGAGAATATTTTTTTCTTTTCAAATGTGAAATTAGCTAGTATGAACTGCTTGGTTTACCTTAAGTATGGAATATTGAAATCCTAAAAAAGTATGAAAAAATACTTAGAAGAGAAGTAAGAAGAAAATTGTGAGTTTTAGCTGTTGCTTCAAAAGGATATTTTGGTGACTGCTCTTGAAGGGTTAGTCTGTGCATGCACTGAATTTGGAAGTAAAAGATTACCATCCAGATACATGTTGAAAGAAGGCACTTAATGAGTGACACTGCTCTCAGGGTCACATCTGTGGACACGCTTTTACTTCAAACAATCACAATAATAAAAGATGGGCTTTAAGTTTGAAGCTCTTGCAAACATGGGTCTTACCTAGTTTAAAAAGCTTTTGAAACAGTAGCTAAAATAGCTGCTTGAAATATGAAATGCAATATTAAGGAGGCAGTAAAAATGGTTATAAAAGTAGATCGGACAATACACGGCCATCATCTTGTACTGATAAATCTGTTGATGGGTTCGTTTTTAATTGTTGACTTGAAGTTTGTTTTTGCTAGTTGTGTAAATGTTAAAATATTTGTTTGTCTTCAGGGTGGACTTAAATATGAACCCTATGCATTGGCTCACCTGAAAAGAAGTTCCATGAAGGAAATTATAAGGGCATTGGTGTAAGTGAAGCAAGGATTATTAGAACTGATTTACAAGTAGGCCTAGTTGTTGATATATAGGTGTGCAAAAATTCCAGACACTCTCAGACTAAAAATGATACTGGTGCCACTGTAAGCACCACTAGGTACAGTGCTATCAGATAAGTCCTTTGATAGTTAAGTGATCAAATATTAGAAACGTAGTTTTTTAAAAAATGCGTGCATACCATTGCGATAACCTTTAACCTGTGTTTATCTTTAGAAGTACATGAAAAACAAAGGATGATTCTAATGCAGATAAACATTGGAATGTTCGGAGTTTAATGCCAATAAATCGAGTTTGAGGTGGTAAAACGAGCCAGTATTTTACAAGTTATTTTTGTTAAAAGTGATGAAGCGACACCTAACATTTAAAAGAAGTGGCCAGGTGAGCCACTCTACTTTGATCAACAAGGAAGTAGTTGGGGGTGGGGGAGGAGTTGGGAGGGAGAGAGAGGAGACAATGGCAATGATGGGTTCTTCCTATTTGGGCCTGCTGACTTTCTTTTAATAGGGAAATAGTAGGGTAATAGAGTTTAGGGGAAAGGTAGGGGACCATTGGTTCATTTCATTAGGGAAAGATAGGGTGAGGGGAAGGGGACATGGGTTTATATTTGCTCAGCATAGCATTGGCTTAAGTTGTGTGACTGATGAGAAGGCATGAACACCTTTTCTGTGTGATTTTCAAGGAATACCAAAGTTTGTTCAAACATGGATAAAAATGGAATGTTTGCTAGTTTATGATCAAAATGATGGGTAAAGTTAAGTACAGGCTACCTCCTCTGACCTATTTGAAAATAACATACTGTATACTACCATTGTGCATGATGCCATGCAAAGGAGTACAAGAAAAAAAGGGAAAAAAAATCCACAGACCCACAGCTGAAAAAAGTCTCTAAGGGGGTTGCTTGATTAAACTAGAGGGACAGAAGTTGAGTTGTAAAGTATCCAACAAGCCTCACCAACTCAAACCTACAGAAGATTAGTAAGTTAGGTGACATTTAAGGACACACCAACACGAATATGTTGTATAGTGTCAGTGAACTCAATAAAAGTGCAAAGTATAAGTCCTTTTCCATGTTTGGTTTAAGTGCAAGTTTGGTTTCTCTTTAGTGGCCTCTTTCCACAGTAGGGAAATACACTGGGCATATTCTGCAACCCCCAGCCCATAGGGAGAAACCTACAGAAGAAGGTATGTGCGTATCAGACATTGTTAGAATGTGTGGACATTTCAGAGTGCTAAGCTGTAAAAAGTGCAAACACAGTATTTTGTAACTCACACCTTTTTCCATTTCGAAATTATTGGTAGCATGGAGTTTGTAACCATTTTCCAAATAACACACCCAGGTATGTTGTGAACTTGAAGGGACAATCCTCTCACCCCAAACTACACTTCTAGTATAGGGTAACAGAAACTCTCAATTGGCTGAGCTTTTTCATTGACTGCTAATTCAAAAAATGCAGAGTACCAAAACTTACAGTACATAGCATGAACTGTTCTGATAGTGTTTTGATTATACACATTGAGCTTTCTATATTCACACTGAAGCAATAGAATGAGATTGTGTCTGGATGAGGGTGAATTTCAGGCAATTGTGGGAGGGGCTTAATTAAGAAGGTTAGGAGAATTGATACTGTTTGGGATGAGAGAATTGGGCCTTTTTAATTGGTAGGAAACTGAGTGGGCCATTACACTCGATCTAAACCTAACCTAACCTGCTAGAGATACAAGAATCTGACACAATAAAGTCCAGTAGTCTACACCTGCATTAATTGTGTCTTCATCAAATCCTATTATAGGTTCAAAAGCCCCTATAAAAGGTCTGCATCCATGTAAATCCCATTAAAAGTCACCTGTGGCCTGCTAACCTATTGTTGAGGTCTAAAGATGAACTAGAAGGGCAAGTAAATTTCAAAAGATTCCAAGTACAATTCATAAGTTGAGAGAATAAAACAGTTAAAGAAAAATCCATTTGTTACACTTACACACACTTCCATGATTGTGCTTGTAATGGCCAGTTGACCAGATACTGCCCCTTTATGATAGAAGGCATGATGCTCCGCATAAGCAGTGGAGTAGGGAAAACAAGCCAGTGAACCACAACTGGAAAAAGGCCGTGGCCGGCTCAACTAGAATCATTATGTTGGAAACTGGGCTGTAAAACTCTATCAAACTAACTAATTTATGATAGAAGGCATTTTCTATGGAAATAGATATGGAGAAAAGTATTCTGTGGCCCCTCTTGACTTGGAACATAGTTAGTTTAGATGGAGTTTTATAGCTCACTATTCTAACCAATTGGTGTACTGTAAGTTGGGCCGATCACAGCTCTTTTTCCAGTTGTAGCCCACTTGCATGTGTGTCACTCTTTCCTACTCCATTGCTTATGCTCAGCACCAAACACAATGGCAGGGTTGTAATTCTGCTCAGATGAGAAAATCAGGGCAAAATGAGAAAGGTTGCAGTTAACTTTTTAATATTGCAAAAAAACTTTGCTGTTTCCTCATTGCAAGGGGGTTTCCTTGATACAACGAAATTGGGGAATATTAATTAGATCCTGTCCAGGTGCATTATGTTAGGAAATGAAGAGGATGAGTGATGGATATGTGCTCCCTTATGTACTTGTCCACTCCACTCTCCACAATTTCCTTTGCCTGTCCAGTTCCACCTGGACTTGAGGCTATGCAGAGCATTCATGAGTTTTTCTCTCCTTCCTCATCAGTTGTCTGACAAATCCAAATCCTAATTGCAATTTCCACGGACATGATGCATCTTCCTATTCAACTCAAATAATAGTTGACCAAATTCTGCTAATTACCTTACTTTGTAATGATTCAGTTGTGTAAAACATTTTACCAAGAAAAAATGTTGTCAACATTCCAAGTGATTACTTTGGAAACCATCACTTATCAAGTCATTATCTCGGTACATGCTGCCAATGTAAATTTTCCATGTTTCCGCAAATCCTCATTAAAAAAGGAATGTCTCTTTTCTAGATTTCCAGTTAGTCATTTATTCTTTCCAGGGGGTCATTGTAGGCTTTTTTCAAGGGAAAAAAGGAAGGCACATGGTAATGTTGTAAAAGTTCTAAAATAAGTCAGCAAAATAATCGAGAAAACTTGTGAAGTTTGAATATTACAGAAGACTGGTTCATGGGTAAGACCTAGAGTGCTCTGCAAGGAATGCACTCAGAGACATTTACATCAGGTAAATATGGAAAGGCTGAGAAGGATGGAAAGGCTGCCCTCATCTAATTGTAAATCATTGCAGAAGGTTTCTTGTACAAAAAAAATTCCCTTCATCAAAGCATAAATTATCCTCAAATTGGAACGAACTGAAGCGTAGCATCTTGGTTTTGCTACTACAGTACCTACAGGATCTTTCGCCTTGACAAATTTGTGTGCAATAGTTTATTAACTGCCCACCTGCCCTTCCCTTCTTGTTGGCAAAAAAGCAAAAATGTGCATTTTCTGTAAATATTTTTAGTTTGCATTATGATTCATATACATAGCAACTTTTCATAAGGGTATTGAATTGGTGTGACTACCAGTAAAGGCATGGTTCAAGGCAGTTCACGCAAGTTCAGTTGCTTTAGGAATGCTGTACTCATCAGACCGTAAAATTGTCGTTGAGAATTTGTACGACATAAGGAGTCATAATTTGAAAGACAGGGATCAATGATTCTTGAAAACTGAATATGTTTGATACCCAAAAAGATAATAGTTCTCTAGAATAATTATTGCTGAGCCCTCAGTGAAAAAATGTGCATTTGACTGCTTTTTAGGTTGTAAAAGCACATGATGTCACATAGGGAAAAGCACTCCCTTGTTTTCAGGCCCATAGCCAGAGTTCCCAATGGAAGGAGGGGGGTACAACACATTACATATCACTGTAGAGGTTCTGCTGGCCTTTTAGGGAGATCTTAAGGGGAAGGGTGGCTTCCTCCCTTTGGAAAAATTTTACTTTTTTTTTAAGGAGCTTATATGCAAATTAGACTTTCCACCTTGACCTTGATATCTTTTACCCCAAATTTTCTTGGGGGGGGGGGAGGCAGGGCAGGGCATGGATTTCCCCTCGGTGACCTGTTGCAACAATGCAACTTAAATGGAACTTAGCTGGTTGAGCTTGAATAAAAAAATTAAAGGGACTGATGTTGAATTTTGAAAGAAAGCAGGGCTCTCTTCTAGCATAACAGCAACGAATCCCCTATCCCTCCCATCACCAAAGGTGTATACCATTGCCATGTGCACAGTAAGAGGGCATTGGTAAGTATTGTTATGTCACATGTCATGTGATATTCATTGAAATAATCTAAATCATTATCGACATGAAGCTATCAGCTTCATGATAATGATAATGTCAATCAAGTGTGCAGTGTGCCTACAATAGATCTATACAGTAAACAAAATTCAATCTATCTATTGTCAATTGTTAGACTTTGTTTTCAATTAGTCTACAAGACTTCCATTTGGTGTCTTTTGTTTGCAGCCTTCTGTGTCTAAGACTGTGCTCAAGTGCGCAGGCTGGAGTTATTAACTGTTCTATAATTGATTGCACAACAAGCCTACTGGATTGTATTACACATTCAGCAGTAATCTTTTACATTGTTTGTACACAAAGATTTAACTGCTTTGTGTCATGACCCCCATATAGACCTAATAATTATTACATTGTATCTCTTTCCAGCTTCTTAGTAACCATGATCAAGGATGATATAATAGTTATGACACCCCTTGGGGGTAAATAATAACCCTGAAGTGTCACTCCAGTGTCCTAAGGTTGCTGTATTGGTGCCAAGGAATCTGTAAAAAAGTTGAATGCAAGTGCAACTCATGTACTATCAAAGTAAAGAGATATGGTTAATATTTCAGGGTGTATGTACTCTCTGTGCCAATTAAATGAAATAAAACTGAAGTGAAGTGAGAAAGTTAACCCGTTTGTTATTGTTCACAACATCAAACCAAGCCAACAATGGGAATGGCTAAAATAAGTTAGATCATGGAAGTATCATCCTACTTCCATGGTTAGAAGTATGATCGGTTAGGTTAGATGGAGTTTTATGGCCCAGTTTTTAACCTGTTAGTTCAAGCCAGGCCGGCTACAGCCCTTCTTCCAGTTGTGGCTCACTGTCTTGTTTCCCCTACTCCATTCCTGGGGACATACCTATGTTCAGACATCTCTGTGTTCCGACGTCCCTTTGATCCAACAATACTACATTAGTTGGTACCAACAAAGTGTACTTTGATGCGGACAAAGATGAACTTTGGCACCTACAATAATGTACTTTTGGCCGATGAAAATGTACTTTGGCACTGAAAAAGTCTACTTTGGCACCGTTTTGTTGGAACATAGAGACGTCGGAACATAGATATGTCGGAATATAGAGATGTAACCTCCATTCCTTAGGCTGAGCACCAAGCACAAAGGCAGGCCTGAGTGAGGGATGCAAATTGCATTAGTGACTATCTTAGGGTAGTGCTATATCAAGTTCATTTGATATGAGTTTATGCATAAATTTTGGCACAGACAAGTGGAGAATTAGGCCTCCTGGCTCAGAGATTTGGTTGTAACTTTGTAGTTTATTTATGGTCAATTAAGGGCTTTATGAGGGTGACAGGTCAGAGGGGCCATATTTTCCACCATGTATGGGTTAGAAAAAACTGGGAGTCAATCTTCATTCCTTCCCAACCTTGAGCTGCAACCTTGATACTGGCTTTTTAAATCATGAATGTATAGTCACCTCAGTTGTAGTCTTGTAGACTAGCCTGGGTCATAAATGGATCTGGAGGATCATTTGACAGTATTTTTCATCTTCATTTCTGAAATGTACTACCAGTTTATTCCTGAAATGGTATGAGAGATACTTAGAAGAGAAATAAGAAGTCTAAAAACATTCAAATATTTGACTGTTGTTTCAAAACAAGATTGGGATGTTTCAAAACAAGATTGGGGTGACTGGTTTTACAATTTTTACTGGATACAGAAGAGGAAAGATTCAGAATGCCATTATAACTTTATCAAACACTACTTAAATTACTTTATTGCTGCTAAACTCCACCATGGAGCTGCTACTTCCTCCTCTGTAGTGGCAGCTCCATGACTCCACTAGAATGTCCAAAAAGTCAAATAATAAATGCTGAACATAGTCCTCCTGTACCCAGGTCAACTATTTTAATGCAGTTTTTGGTCCAATTGAAGACTCCCTGGACTCAAATGAATTAAAAACTCAGTCATTGAATAAGTTTCAGTACCGTAAACATTGTCTGTTTTTAATAAGAGCTTGTCACAGTGCATGGGGTACCCCCATCTCAAGCACTTAATTTAGCTAATTGTTTTCCCATGAATACTCTAGACAATAGATGTCCCACTCATTTCCTCCATTAAACCACAAATTCCTTTATTACATCTGAGGTATGCAAATAAATAATGGCAGGTTCAAGTTTTGTCACAATAGTACAATGACTTTTACTCATGATCAGAATATCAGTTTTCCAATATATTTAAACTATTTAAAGAGACTGTTTCTTAACATTTAGTTTTATTGATTTTAGCTTAGGATTTGGTTAAATTAAAAACTGGGGCCAAAACTCTTGCTGTATATTTTGTGCTTTTAATGAAATAGTTAATGTGAATTTAAGTGACTTCCTATGATATCTTTGTACCAGTCTTTTTGAGTTTTGGTTTGTGAAAAAAAGGAAAACAGGGCCTCTTTAAAAGTTAAATTGTCATGATCAAACTCTCAGCCACACTATTTTAATTTTTTGTGATTCCATTTAAGTAGGTCATTCCTCAATTTGGTGGTCTCATGGAGTTAAGTAGGCTAGAGCTCACCAGAATGGACAGTTATTCTGACCACATTAATTTACACCTGTTATTTGGAAGATGAATAGATGGTGTCAGTTTGTTGTCCAAACTGTAACCATCTTCACAGGGGATAATTGATTGTAAAGCCAAAGTAATATGTCATTGGCATTTCAAATTATGGAAGTATTGCTGTCAATGTTTCAATAAGGAGAGCTTTATATAGCACTCTGGCGAAAATAAAATTCAACATCATTTTACGAGTTAGTTGCTAGAAGAGAAACCAAAAGGGCCTAGACTGTTTCTCATCATCTCATGGCATACCTGTTGTGTCCATCCTCTGTGTAGATTGCTCATAGTTAATTGCCTCATGAGGTATATTTTACATCTCTTTGAGAAGCCTGTTCTGGAAGTTTTGCAGAAGGTTGCAAGACTGTTTTCCTGTGAAGGTAGTTAAGTAATGTAGGGAGATGGGAAGGGGGTGAAGGACAAGAGGTCGTGTTCCTAAATTTTCTTAATGAAATTGAAATATTGTGCCCTCTGATATCTGGGTTGATTTCTGAAATGTTTAGTGCTTGGGATATTAGGCTTTAGAAAAACTGATGTGACTAAGTTCAATTTTCTGTCACTTTACCCTTACCATTTTACTCCCCATCTCTCTGTCTCTCTCCACTTCCCATCCCTCTCCCTTCAATCCCCCTCCCCTTATCAGCCATTCTTTCCTGTCAAAGAAAGCATTCTTTGAGAACAATTTACAGAAATGAGATCATCAGCTTGTGGTTCATTAAACCATCTCTCTTTGCGACACATTGTGCCACGGCAATGTTATGGAGACTAAGTGAGGTATGTCAGAGGCTATGTTAATTGAAGGGGAACCATTGTAATAGGGTTGGCACATCATTGACAGTTTAGATTACTGACAATCTTGTTATCACAAAGCGAATTCCACCTACAGCAGAAAATGTTTACATGGAAATTACAAGTCAATGTGAAATTTCTTTGTGTGCATTCCGAAGGAAGGCCTGTACTTCATTTCTTGCATTGGTGTAATAGCACTTCTGTCCACAACTTTTACAAACTGGCTTTTGTCATACATTAATGACTGTCTCAAGTTTGCAGGTGAACTGAAAAGGGGTCAGTAGGTATTTTTCTAGTTTCGTTCAGTTATCGTACTGTTGAAACTTTGAAGCTTGCTCTTTCACTAAGTAGACCGAAATATCTATACAAATCTTTGTGCATATAACAAAGTGTTTGTTCTTGTCGTGTTATTCCTCATGTCAGTGTGAAACTGTGTGCACCAGGTCACTAAAGACAGGCGATTTGACATCATTAGGACACCTCTTGAACAAATATGCAGAAGGTTTAAAAAAACTCCTTTTGTCTGTCAGCCCGATATTCCGAACTACTGGGTGAATGTTACCCTTTAAGTTAACAGTGTAATGTCATACCTCAATATTTACCTGCCTTGTCAAATGATCCTTTGTATGCACAGGTATCTGTCTGAGATGTACTGGATCAGGTGGGAAGAAGAGTCCTAGTACAGATGGGTATGCTGTCTTTCAGGATAATAGTGAAGTTAAAAGAATAGTCCTAAAGCTTATGAAAAATGTTTCAAAAAGTTGAAAATGTGGTTGAACAACTTTCACCAACAGCATCAATTGGGTAACTTGAATGCTTTGACCTTGGAGAACATGAATAGAAAACTTTTTAAAAAATTATTTTTGCATTAGCCTATGAGGTTAATTAGCCATGGATTTAATTTCTCTGAATCTTTTCATTCTAGCACAGAACTTATCAATTAACCAATCAGAAAATTATCAATTTTATAGATTTCAGTTTTAGTTAATCATTCTGCTAATAAGGTCAGATTGGCCTTGCAATATTTATTGATTTATTCCTACAAGAAGAACATTAAACATTGTGAAAAGTGCTAAAAAAGTGGAAATGTAGAAATGGGGCATGGATAATTTAATATTAATTTAATGCTCTATTCTGATTGGTCTATTTTCATGTTCCTATCTCCATCAACTTTGCAAAGTGCAATTAAAGCTACATATGATAGGACCGCTGTGTAATTCATTGGAAAAACATACCCCATTCATTTGGCCACAGAATTTATTGATGGCCTAGATTTTCTCTGCCCAGAGCCACTGTAATACATTTTGAGGTTCACAGATTGAGGAAGTATGTGGTCAACTGTGTTGATGCAGTGGTACCAGACCAGGGGAGCTGTAGCGGCCAGCCTTCCAAATGTTAAAAGCCTTACTGAATTGGCCAGAATGTCTTAGTGGCCAGGACAAAGGACAAGACAAAATGCAATTTGAAGCTATTCCTGTGGGTGAGGTCTGGAGTCAGATACAAAGTCACTGCCCTCCCTTACAAAAAAAAACAGTCCTATTTGCCCATGTGTTTAGATAGATGTTGTTATATATAAACAGTGCAATGGGAACTTTCTGCTTGATAGAGTACATTATTTTATGTTATTATTGTTTTTACTGCTTTGTGTGGGAGTATTATCTTGTCATATAGTCAACAAAGAGGAAACAAGAATTGTACACCATCATAGCAAGTTACAGTTAGAACAAACCAATTTATGGATAGAGAATATTGCACCTTTTGAGAGAAATGCAATGTTTGCTTTAAAGGTGTAAGTACTTAGGTTAGACTTTACGTAGCAGGTGGGATATAGTTTTTTAAAGGCAGCCATTTGTCACCCTAAACTACAGTTTCAGTATGCATATATCAAAACTCTCAATTGGTACAGCTCTTTGATTGGCATCACATTCAAACAATGCATCATAGCTAAATTACACAGCATGGGCACTGAGAGTGTCTTGATTACACATTATGGACTTATATGGTCACTGGGACAAGCCATGAAGCAATAAACTAGGATTGTGTCTGGATAAAGATGAGTTTTAGATAAATGTGGGAGGGGCTAGAAGTAAGTAGGTTGGGAGAATTGGAACTGTTTGGGATGATGAAAATATGCCTTTAAGTTTTCTTCATGGCTAACCCACCAATTCTTGCAACTCACTGACTTATGAACTGACACTTGATTGTTTTTCCACATGTGGCATTAAAGTATACAGTCTTTTTGAGTGTGTTTCCACTTAAAAGGGACCAGGCAATCAGATCCAGTTCAGACCCCTCACAGGAGATCAAGTCGCAAGTGGGAACGCTCTGGTATCTCAGATCAGGGGCCCATTCCACAAAGAGTTACGCACAATCTTAAGTTTGATTCCCCATACTTAAGTCAACAATAAATCATACTTAAGATTGTTCGTAACTCTTTGTGGAACAGGCCCCAGATCCTGAGAGGCAATCTAAAGTAAGGCTGATGGACCCCATGGGCTAACTCCACATGGTATTTTTCATAGTGGTGTTTTAACTTGAAGGAAAGTTCTTTTTGCATACATCTTAATTCAACCATAAAATTTGTTATGACATCATGTTGCCATGGTAATATTCTGATTAAATCTCTCCATATTGGGAACATGCCTGGTTAAAACCAGCAATTTGGAAAGCTCATTGAAGGGAAATTTCGGTATTTAGAGGGAAATTTGACTATCTTTGTATATGTAAACATATGAAGTCTTTGGAAAATTTTGATTTGCTTGCTGGGAAATTTTATTTTCTTGCAGGGAAATTTACATTTTTTCCAGCCCTGATTAGGAAATGCAGCAGTGCACACAAATAAAAAAATTTTTTGACTGCATTCACATTACATCTTGAAAGTCTTCCAATAGGCCTAAGCCTGAAGTTGAACTAAATTATTTCTGGACCCAGAACTCAGATGGATTTCATTGGGCTTATATGCACTTATTAAATGTAAGATGCATTCTCTATCCCATGGGGTGGGCAGTGTTGGTGCAGTTCAATGTGCAATGTTGAAAAGGGGGGGGGGATTCCCAAAGTTCTCCCAATGTTGTGTCAAAGTAACTTAATACATCTAACATACATTCAGATACTCTACAATAAATGTGTATCAAAGTGCTATGATGTGTTGGGTCAATTGTTTGACAAAATAATTTGTCAATATCACAAAAATATTTTGGAATGAAGGTTGATGCACCTCTCCCAGAATCAGAAGCTACATCTCTAAGTGCACTCTATACTAAGGCACATGTTGCAGTAGCTCCAGGGTTCTAGCCAGGCCATTCAAACTGGGTGCTGCACCCAGTTTGAATATACTTTTTCAAGTCAGCGCCCAGTTTGAAATTTCACCACCCAGTTTGAATCGCAATGCCCTGTTTGAATTTCATCACACACATACTCTAAACATACAGTAGGCTACACTGCTTAGTATCAGACATATGAACATGCAACTGAATGATTGCACTGATATTGGAAATGACCAAAATTCAGGCAACTGATCACAGACAAAGCCATTTAGATCTTGAGATATGGCCAACATCATGTGAGAAGGATGCAATGTCGATTAATTCCCACCCAGTTTGATATTTTTCCTAGCTAGAACCCTGAGCTCCTTGTTTTATCTCATTGTAAGCAGGGGGGGGGGGGGAGGGCTCAGGGGGGAGACACAGGGCTAGAAAAAATGTTTATTGTTCACCGAGTAAAATTATTTCCCAGGAGGGGAGGAAAATTTCTTATAATTGTCCCTGTATGTACAATGAAGGGAAATTCTTCAATATTGCCAAATCTTTCTAGCATACTGATAGAGCTAATTACACTCTGGTAGAGGTTGTTTAACACATAGTGTAGGTCATTGTTATCCAAACAATTTTAAATTTCTTCCCGATAAATACGTACAAAAAAAAGATAAGCTAATTATGAATGAAAATGTAACCTCCATCTGGTGTTATGCAATTTGTTTTGTCAGAGAACTCTAGGTCAAAGTGATTTTGTTCTTGCCATTTCAAGTGGAAAAGCATTGACCTATTTGGGCAATAGATGCCAGACAGACTAATATGTATTTATCACTCTGGTGGAAGGCCAAATGCTTGGTACCAGGTAATGAATGAAGGAATGAGATGATCACAAGAAAGATTTCATGACATTTAGTCATTGTTTGATTCTCAGTTACACCTCCATGTACCTGATGTCTCTGTGTTCCAACACAGTGTAACCCTTATAAACCATCCTAACCTTTAACCCTAACCTAACTCTTATGCTAACTCTGATCTCATTGTAATCTCCAGGAAGCCAAAGCTGTCCCCTGATTTTCATGCCTGCCTTATTGTCCAGACAACTTTAGTTCTATAGGAGCAATCAAAAGTCCAAAGTTTATTTCCAACATCTTATTTAATGTGATTTTTTTCTGTACCGAAATTAAATCACAGTTATTCTGTATTTATACATTGACTATGTAATTACATTACTACTTTCACCTTTTCGTTTCTGCATTACTTAAAAACCAATGTAGGTCATCTGAGTGACCTTCGCTGACCTCTATGAATGGAAAAACTTTCCTGGTATGAGTGATTACATTTTTGATGACAAAATTTGAAGCCCGTGTATTCTTGTATCCACAATTGGTTTTGCTGGTCGGTATTAAGCGACTGTTTTTCCTGTTAGAGTGGTTGAAGTGTTCTGATATCAAAACAAATGACCTTTTAGGAACCATTATACTTATCTACGGTAGGTCATTAAGTCACTCACTGGGACATTATTATTTCAAAAGCATTATGGCAATACTTCCCTTTGGCCTTTTTGGTGGTCCTGTATGGTAGGTCTTGGGATGGACTATCCCTCACACCTATAAGCCATGTTGCCTCTCCAGCTGTGGTAAAAAATAAGGAAAACACATCCAGCCACGAATTGAGATAAAGAGAAGGCCATAGATATACTGTTATCGGTAAATAATTTCAATGCTATACAGGTCTACATTATCACAAGTGTGGTCATTCATTTCTTATCAGCAAGCTGGAAAACATTGATCCCTATGGAGATTAATGCTACAGCTTTAAAGGGTGATTAGAATCGATTACTGCAAACCGACAACCAGCGCCAGCTCACTTAGGTCTTGCAGTCATTTTAGCTAATAGTTTCCCCCGTGTGCCCCCCGTGTGTAGGTATCTTTATTCAGTCGGTGTTTTAAAACATGAATATTGCATGTTCATTTAAAACAGATGGCCGCCTTGAAAAAGTAAGTAATTTTGAAGGAGTGGTGGTTTTTTAGTGCCACAAATTATTTCAACTCTGAAGGAATATATGTTTAGTCTGCTACCTCCTCTCTAGACAATGCAGTCACACTACCTCACACTGAAGTGGAGAAATGCAATGTTATATTGTTGAACATTGTGCCTATGTTCGCATGGATGCAAGATAAGTTACATGTCAGTTATTCAAGTTCAGTGTTGGCTCAAAGGAAAAAGCTGAACTTGCTAAATATTCTGTACATGTTCAAACAGTACTTAAAGAGGGAACGTAGTCACTCCAAATTGAAGTAGTGTAGAAGACTGTCCTGTGTCATGATTGGCTCTTGAGGGTCATGTGACACCTTTTTTTTCCCTCAAATCTGAAATTTGCTGTTAGTAACTGCTTGGCTCACCTTGATTTGCAATATTAAGGTCCTACATTAAAGATACTGTGAAGAGAAATTAGAAAAAGATTGTGAGATGTTATTTCAAAATAAGTTTTGAGTGACTGCTCTTGCCCTTTAATCGCTGAATTCTCAAGTGGTAGCTGGTTAAGCACTTCATGGTAGGAAGTAATTCATGTTGCAGATCAATATCTTTTGTCTCCATATTAATTCCTCTAGTTCAAACTCTACCTTGTTCAAGAGAAAAAAGGGAAAAAGAAACCAATATTTCTCAGAAGAATCGGAGGAGTGCACGTATTACTTTAACATTGTTTACAAAGTGCATTTAGGTACATAGGACAGTGAAGCATATCATACATGTTACAGGTGTTCATTGTTTCCTCGATTGCCCCAAAATTACAGTGACCGTTTCCTCATTATGCATGTCAAAAGCCCAACTTCCCCTCATCTGTAGGAAAAGTGTCGAGTAAATGAGGTATGGCAAAACTTTGATGACGGAAAGTACAAAGGCAGTTGGAATAGGATGTTGGGACATCATCAGATCTCTGTAATATTATTGGCTGATAGGAAAAGATTTAACAAACAGTTGGCTTTGAACTTTGGTGTCCGTGAGAACTCTTTCTGTGGGAATTTGGTCTGTGACAAGATGAACATACCTGACATTTTGGATTGAAAAGGATTTATTTCCAGTCATATGACAAAAGTGCATTGTCCCCCAAGCCCTAAAGGAAAAAAGAAAAAAGAAAAAACTTGAAAGCATCTGGAAAAAGTTTCTTCCTCTATCCCTGAAACAAATTTGTGTATTCTTCTGGCCTTGCTTTGTTTGGAAAAGTTTTCAATATCTGATCATTTCGTTTTGCTATTTTTTTCAATTTTTTCACTTCCTGTGATAATCATGCCAGGACCATCTTTCTTGGAAGAGGAAGACCTCTCAGTGACCAGCATTTTATATACTGTACATTGTAAACATGTTCACTTTGAAAAAGTGTTTTGGAGCCTTGTACCTTGAAATGCCAAATTGTCTGCTAAGCTGGCTGTGATATCTCTTCGGATCAGTTTACTACATGGAAAGGTGTGAGCCAAGGTGTGCCAGCCATGCATGGTAAATACTTAATAGTTTGTAAGAGGGTTTGGGTTATGTTATGATGGATTACCCTTGTGGTTTGGTGTCTGTAGTTAAATGTTTTGTTTTAGGATACACTTGAGAGATATTTTATGGAGGACAAAGGAAATGAGTAGGCTGGTTAGGAATTCACTGAATCATAGGTGCAGATATGAAGTACTGTTGACTTCAAACTTAGGATAATGATTAGAATTTCAGTGTTGGAGAGAATTTTCACAGTTCCAGGATTTGTTTTCTTCATTACCGGAAGACCCGTCAACTCAACAGTCATCATAATTCAAAAGGGAATTTGAGGCAAATAGGGAAAAAATATTGATGGCCTTACAGAAAATATGTGAATGGGGGGGAGGGGGGGGGGGGGTAGTGAAGGCAGAGAGAGAATTGTTTAGAAGAAAAGAAAAGTTAGACAAAACATGCATAAATCAAGAATGAAACTTTGCTGTTATTGTATCTCTACCTGCATGGAATTTTTATTTTCAACATACAATTTTTTTTCCACCAACTGCCAGAGTTCAACAAAATTTTGCTGTATGTAAATTAAGATGAATATTCATTAATTCATTTTCATTCATTCATTTTGATTTATCACAACACATAAATTTATCAGTAACAGCAGATAAATAACAAAAGGTGTGATAGGGAGTGCACTAAACCCTTGAGGGCTTATTGGGAAGTGTCACTCCATATTAAGAGAAATAAAAAAGCAAAAAAAAAGTAAAAAAATAAAAAATGATATATATAAAAAGGACCACAGAACATTTACCATCCTTCTCAAGAAATGTACAATTTTTCTGACAGTTTCCATCATTTTATACACCATTTTGTATGGTAGTACTAGCACTGCAGTAAGGATATTTTCTTTTGATCAATGCTGCATGTTTGCTCCTTAAGCAATCCCAGGCTGACATTTGATACAATCCAATTGTTAACCATGAATTAATGGATTTATCTGACTTAAAGCAGATTAATTGTGAATGGAATGACCTTGTCATGTGTAACATGAAGGAAGAGAGATGTCTTCACTATTAAGAGGGTACATCTGCTGAGGTCTATTTGCAAAGCCTGTATGTTCTCAAAACCCATAATGTTCAAATTGAAAAGAACACACACTGTGTTTTAGCATACTGTGGATATAAATATCAGTGTGATCAGACTACCATGGAGGCCTGCAAATTTGATTCCATTCAATGTGAGGGACAAAACTTTCTACAAGTGGAATGTTTGTTTTACCTGGTGAGGGCAAACCTCTTGGGACGCCATAAAGGGGTGGAGGGTATACTAGAGAGGACATTTTATATGCCCCACAAGCTGTTGCGGCTTCAAGGGGGGTTGTTTTCACTAACAACATTCATAGTTTAGTTGTATTATAACTTAGGTATCTTCTTAAGGGACACTGAACATGTGGTATTGATTTGTCAAGAGGAAGTCACAGAATTGCCAATTGTCTTGTAATTCTTGCATGCTATGGTCAAGGGAGATGTCAGTGTGTTATAGCTGCTAATGTCAAGTTGGCTTAGCTGCTGAAGTGCAGCAGAGTGCAGGAACTCTACGAGAAGTGAAAACTTGAGGGGAATATAGCTAGTCAAGGTTGTTTTTTTAGCAAGGGATAAGCATGGCATAAGTGAGAAACCCACCCCTGGTCTGTTCTGCAGTGTATTCAGGGAATTGTCACATAGCAACCCTCCAGGGTGTTTGTGGAAAGTATGCACACCTGTTGTTCAGATTTTTAGAGTTTTTGATATGACTCAACCTGGGAATCAAACCCCAGCCTTTGGCTTGAGAGGCAGATGCTCTACTGTTAGAGCATTTGCTTCTGGGGCATCCGCCTGTCATGTGGAAGGCCCCAGTTTGATTCTTGTTGACCTGGGTAAGTGTGACCTACATTTTCAAAGTTCTCCATGACAATCATGAGTTGGGCCAGCTAAAATGATAGGGAAACAATTATGTAAATCAAGAATGTAAGTTTGTGTTAATTTTCACAAATTGAGCAAATCTTACAGGTCTGCCCTTGTGGATGTAAAATCTGTCCATTTGAAACACTGTCCGAATCTCTGACATATTTGGTAGCTTTATCTAATATGCTTCAAAAAAGTGATGTTTATAAACTTTGTCTTGAAAGGGACTGATGCAACCACTTAGATTACTTTTAGTACATATAACTTACATTTCAGTTCTCCCTGTAAATGTTAGAAAGCTTTTCTTAGAGACCACTTTGAGCTTTATCTAGATAATTTAATTGTTAGTTTAACAGGTCTGACCTAATGGAACCTACTTCAACAGTGCTTGGTGGTCAGGGGGACATTCCTGTGTACCAAAAATAATGTACTTTGGCGCCAACAGTAATGTACTTTGGCGCCGGCCCATGAAAAATGTACCTTTGTGCCGATAAAATGTACTTTGGCGCCAACAATAATGTACTTTGACGCCCATGAAAATGTACTTTGGCACCCATGAAAAATGTACCTTGGTGCCGATAAAATGTACTTTGGCGTCCATAAAAATATACTCTGGCACCATTTTGTCGGAAAATAGAGATGTTGGAACATAGAGGTGTATCCAGTGCTCAGCATAAGCAATGGAGTAGGGAAAACAAGTTTAATAGTGAGCCACAACTGGAAAAGTGCCGCAAGTGCTTCACTTGACTGGAACGCAATTGGTTGGAACCTGGGGATTAAACTCCATTTAACCTTACCTGACGTCTTAACCCAATGGCATCTGGCTCCGTACCCTGTGTTTTCTTGCTTACCCTTAGTGAGAGCCATGGAGCTATTATCCATAGAGGTCTCTGTATGAGTCAGCATGGTGATTCATTTTGGACGGTGATGGGTGGATTGTCAGTCTGGTATCCAAACAGATGAGTTTGATTAAGTTTCTCTTATTTCCCAGCATGCATTGCTGAGTGGAGATATTCAATATCTTTTAATAGACCCTGCCTGGCTTGCCTGGCTTGTCTGGTCATATTAGTAAAAGGTTCTCTGCTTCAACTACTGTGGTGCAAACCACATCCTTTGAGCACAATAAATTTCAGGATTACCAATACCCTGATAATAATCTTAAACTCCATTGACAGGAAATAACCATATCATTCTCTTTTCACATGAACAATTAGGAGATATTTTAAAGACAAGCAACTATTTCTTTCCTAGCTCCTAGCTCACTTTCCTAAATGGAAAACAAATCAAATAGACATAGTCTGTTTCATCTAACATGTGTATATTCAAGCTTTTGTTCAAGTTGTGAATCTATTATTGTGGTGTGGAATCTTTATCAAATCTTTTCAAAATGACAGTAGACCTGATTTTTTTTCAGTCACCTTTTTGTCACATGTGTTGTAGTAGTGAAATCAGTTGGCAAATCATTTGATACGATTTTTTTAATTCAAATATATTGAAGTTGCTTCTCAGGCAGGTACCCATACTATGAAAGTGCAATAAATGACATGCCCTTATAATACAGGAAAGTGCAAATATTTGTACAGATTCCTAGATAACTCTAACTGCATCACATTTTTTATTCTTAAAGGCCCAGTTCTCTCACCCCAAACAGTACCAATTCTCCTATCCTCCTTACTGAAACCCCTCCCACAATTGTCTGAAATTCATCTTCATCCAGACACAATCTCAGTTTATTACTTCAGGGTGAGTATAGAAAAACTCAATTTATATAATCAAAACACTCTCAGTACTGTTTATGCTGTGTAATATAAGCTTTGGCATTCTGCATTGTTTGAATTAGCTGTCAGTCAAAGACGCTGAGCCAATTGAGAACTCCGGAACCGGGGACCAAAATTGTAGTATGGGGTGAGAGGTTTGGCCCTTTAAAACAGAAGCACAATGGGAGCTGACATGGGTTTGCCCAATGTTAGAGTAAAAGTTCAGGCTACTTTGGTTGATTTACTGTTGCTTGTAAATTGTTGGGAAGTTATTTAAAAGAAGAAAGAAAAACAAAGCGTCAGGTGTAACCCAGGTGTCCATCTTAAAGGGGGAATGCAGTCACTTCAATTTAGATTTGTGTAGTTGTCTGCTGAGTTTCATGGCTGGTTCCTGAGAGTCATGTGACAATATTTTTTTTTACTAAATTATGGAATTTAGGAGCAAAACTCACTGGTTTTTCTTAAGTATGTAATGTTGAAATATCATCAAAACATCATAATTGGAAGCAAAAGTAGAAGAAATCCTTGGGACAGGCTGTTGTCTTAAAATAGTAGTTTGGTTGTGTTGAATTCTCCTACTGTACCCTTTAAAGTGAAGTTTGTGAACTCATCTGTTCACACAGAAGTTGGCAACTTCCTTTTGATTGATTAGCCACTGAATGTCAAGATGCAGCTGTGGGGATAGTGGTCTGAATATAACTTAAAAAAGTGATGCAAACATGGAAAGCCGGATATTTTTAAGAATAAAATTTGATTTGTAGGCTGTGAAAATATGTCACTATGTTGTGTCACTCTCCTTCTGAAGTTCTAGGATTTTGTGGGCCAGGAAGCAAGATTTCTCATGAATGTTCTGGCATAGCAATTGTCTTTTACTGCAAACCCTGTTTCCATGGTGAAATGATCGTCATGATTCTGAATTTCTGGGGCCAGGAATGGGGCTGTAGCCATATTTGTTTCTTATTTGGAACCCTTCCCTCTCCCCCCCCCCCTCTCAAGAGAAAAACATCAGATGAAATCCTTTTGCAAATAATTTTCAAAGTTAGTTACATTCCAATCATATTCAAAATATTACTGCTCTCCAACAAATGTGGTTCCCTTATAAGGTCCCCAAGTGTGAATGTCTGGCAATGCTTACTATAGTACTGTTGGTTCTTTAATGCACAGTACCACTTGATCTGGCAATTTGCAGAATTGATGAAGGCACCCAGGGGTCTGAGGACATCATCAGTAGCAAACTACATGGTATTTATTTCTTTAAATGTTCAACTTATACTGAAAATAATAATTTTGAACTTATAAGTGCATTCTATCAGGAATCTTTCCAGCTGTAACACTGGCTCAGGGACATATTCTGTCACAATTTTTGACTTAATAGACACATCCCCTTTAGTTCTAGGATTGTTCCTAGCCACCTGTTGTGAGGACAAAAACAGGTGTGCCAACAGTACATCACCCTAGGTCACATCATGTCAAACAGTTCTGTCATTAGGTTTGCCAGTTCACCAGCTGGAAATGCAAAATTGCCATGCCTGGACAAAAATGGCCAAATTTTGGCCTAGGAGTATTGAAGAAAGTAAGGACCAAATCAGTTACACCAGGGAGTAACTGGATACACTAACATTCTGGTTACAGTCAATTGTTGCATACATTTCTGCATTTGTGTACATTTAGGTTATTAGAATCTGATTGGCTCTGAAAGTGCAAATTATTCAGCAGTAGTTGTTGGTGACATTGTTTCCCAATTTTGCAGTGAATTTTCAAAGATTTGACAAGGACTGAAGGAAAAAAGTTCCAATGGTATCCGAATCAGTCCATTCATGAGGCTACGTGTGCATTCCAAGTAATTGAAGGGATTGGGTATTATATTTATATACCTATTGTGACATGGCAGGAGGCTATTAACAATAGGAAATATTGAATCTATCACCCATTTATCATTACCATTAACTGTGACCCACTTGAAGATGATTCAAACAACAAATTGGGTCACTTTGTTGACCCAAAATTCAAGGGAAGAATAGCCAGACATGATAGGGGGTCCTTCTGGCACCCCATGGGTATTATGAGATTACAACAGCAGTCTCCCCAACCTTATTTTGAAGCAATAGCTAAATATCACAATTTTTGTCTTATTTCTCCTCAAAGAATCTTCCATCATATTTTATGCAGGACTTAAATATTGCACATATATCCAAGGTAAATCAAGCAGTTACTTATAGTAAATTTCACTTAAATTGAAGAGAAACAAAAAAATGTCACATGCCTCTCAACAGCCAATCATGAAACCATGACAGTAGTCTACTAAATTACTTCAAGTTGGGTGACTGACTGCATTTGCCCTTTAAATGTTTATGGAATAGCCATCATCTTGGCTAATACAAGAGTTGAATGTACAGAAACAAACTCTAAAATTTGTCAAAATAGTCATTTCACGGGCTATTTACTTAAAGAATTGTGAAATTTGTGCGTGGGCTTGTTAGAGGGCTTATGTATACAATGAGGGTGTCTGATTGTGACAGAGATAAAGATAAACAATGGGGCACTTGTCCCATTGTATTCACTTATATTAATCTGTTTTGCTTTGACTTGTTGCAAGGTTTATAATGAAAAAGTACAATTTAAGTTAAAAAAAAAGTGTTGTCATGAGATCTAATCTGTGATTGCTGAGGCTGAATTGTGGGGAAAAGTTGTCCGAATTGTGCCTGACAACAGAGGGGTACCTCTTGACCAATCAAAATGGTTCAGTTCAATAAAATTGGTATTCTTCTTTGGCAAGTTCAAAATGAGATGGGATATTTTGAAAGAAAAAGAGATTGCCTTAGATATTGGTTTTGTGAAACTTTGACTGTCCTGCAAAATCTAGCCGATTCGGAAGTCAGGTTAAAAAACCTTAAATTTTCATGGTTTAAGTTCCAACACTGTCCAAGTCTACTTCAAGCTTTAATACTAAATTTCATTGTCAATATGGCTTGGAATAAAAGAATTTGTTGAAAACAATTTGAAGACAACTTTGTGATAATATTTAATATGGAGGAGTCTGTCCAAGGTTTGATTGTGTTGACTGAAATGTGCAGATGCCACCTGTCATTTTGTATTTCTCAGGTTGTTGTCAAGATTTTGGTTGGTTTTGCTCCTATGACACAAGTGGGCACACTCTGGGATATTAAACATTAATCCCATAGCCAGCACAAAAATTTACACTTAAATTCAGTTTTTAAGTTTACATCTACTTCAGATACTCTTTGGCTTGCTTTTAGTGGCCCTTACATTACATAATCTCTAAGTCTGCCATTGTGCATGATGCTCCACATATTAGAAGCAATGGAGTAGGGAAAACAAGCCAGTGAGCCACTACTAGAAAAAAAAGCTAAGGCCTGCTCAACTTGAACCAATAAGTTGGAAACTAAGAAGTAAAACTCCATGTAACTAACTAGCTACAGACGTCCCTCTTTAAAGACTCTTACATTTTTGAGATAAAATTTTAGGTTCTGTCCAAGGGTCCATTTTTCATCAGTCTGGATCTGATTGCCTGGGCAGGGTCAGATCTGCACTCAAGATCAAATTTGTGGTGTGAGGCACAGATTAGATCCAAGTCTGTGATTGTGTGTGCAGGATCAGATCAACAGATTAAAATCAGACTGTAATTGTATAAGCACAGATCAGGTCTTAATCTGATTGCCTTAGGCTTTTTCAGTTTAATCTTGGTGAGAGAGGAGGATCAGATGATCCTGTGCCACCATTCAAAATTTGTAGTGTAAATTGTCTGGGATTAATTGTAACCAAAGAACAATGGTAAATCAAAGTGATTCATTGGGAGGTCATTTCCACTCAAGCATACATCCATACCTCGGGAGGAGGGGGGGGGGGAGGGTTGCTTAGTTAGTTTAGTTAGACGAGATTTAACAACACACCAACTTCAACACAAATGTGTCATAAAGTGTCAGTCAACTCTAATAAAAGTTCAAAGTTTAAATTTCTTTTCATTTACGGTTCAAGTGCAAGTTTGGTTTCCCTTTAGTTGTTTCTTTCAACAGATGGGATATACCAAGGGCATATTCTAAAACACAGGGGGTGGGGTTGTTCAGAATATGGGACAAGTGTAAAATGTACCAGGATCAAACCATTAAATTTGTCGCACTGGGGGATCGGGTGTGGATTTAGTGTAAAGACACACCAATTGAACCAGACTTGTTTTGCCAAAAATGTAGCCATGTATTATCTCCAGGTTATATGCTATAACAGTACAAAACTTCTTCTTTGAGAGCAGAAAGGGCACCTGTGTCAGAGATCAGTTTACAGTTCAAGTAAATTGACTATAGAAAGGTGATTGATAAAATAAATACAGAGATTATATTGCTGATTGTGTCTCAACACTGGTTACTGCTACAAAGTGACCCCTTCCACAACTTGGATATAGTGATCCCTTTAACCTCCTAAGTTACCCAAAGCTATTATTTATGTGTTCAGGTTTAATCAAGTTTATATTTATGACAAAGGTATTTTCGTTTCCACCAATATGTGTAGGAGTGACATAAATAGTATCCAAGTCTGGGCACTTGTATAACAGGGTCCAGTTTGCTGAACTAGCGTTCTAAAGGATACTTGATTTGAAGGAATTTTTTCTCTTGCCATTAAAAAATCAGAAAGCATCCTCATTATTCAGATAAAACAGGAATGGGAAAGCTTTTTGAAAATGATGTTGCCACTTCTAACTCTAGGGTTAAGATCTATTTTTTTGTTTTTCAGACATTTAGGATTGTTTTTTGGTTACAATGAAAAGAAGGAGCTGGCCCAAGTGTTAGACTCATGTCATATGGCAAGATTTAATAAGAATGTGATTTACTAGTAAAACCAAACTGAAGGTGTGGCATCTGACTACATCCTTGACTGTGTTTTTAGTTTTTTCACCACCAGAGCCTTTTAGCATAGTGACCCCTTCACAAGAAATATGATAAATATGAGTATCTTCTAACCTTTTGTGCTAGAAGCTATTATTTTGGCCAGTTTTAATTCAGGTTTATATCTGTGACAAAGGTATTTCTGCCTACATCAATGTCTGATTGATGGACACTGTAAATAGTACCCGGATCTGGACACTGTTCAAGTTGAATAAACTTAAATTATGGCCTTCTGACTTTGAAATTAAATGTAAGACAGTTTTCTGTCCTAAAAAAGAGAATAAGGGTATGTCCCATGAAAAATTTAATTCCAAATAGGAGTTCTAGAAAAGTTTATGAAAAGCATGCACTGTGACCAATGGGATCGATTCTCTCTCTCCTTTTTTTTTTTTTACTGTGGGAATCAGTTCTTTCCCAGGTAAGCAGAAGAAAGTTGACATTACAAGCCCTTTTCTGTTGTTTTCTGTGTATTCTAAATTTACTGTACGATGTTTACTCTATTGTGGCATTTTACTTGTGCACCCCTGCAGCATTTTGTGTCTTTGCTAATAACATTTCCATTATAATTTAGACCTGCGATGTTGCATCTATTAGGTCATTACCTTTTAATCCCCTTGTGGCTGAAAAGAAAAAAATTAACATGTAGCCTACCCCCTTAAGCTGATAACCACACAGGCTAGCTACATGTCTCTTTAGTCAATTTCAGGATTTGATCATCTCCTTGCCAAGTCCAAGATGGGGTTAGTTAACGGAAAAAAATTGCTGAGGGGGTTTAGGTTTCACCCAGAGTGGCTCATGGGATTGGTCTCTAACCCCAGTTTGGAAGGGCTAAGAGTGCAAGAAACTTTTCCCTTGGAGCAATTTCGTTTACAAAAAAATCGAATGGAAATTTTGATGTATCACTTATTTTTGCGCAATCAAGTAAAACTGAAGCCACCAGGAGAGTTGAGCTTCTTTAGAAAACCCCTAAAGGCTATATTTGAGCAAGCATCTTCTCTGGAAGATAACCGTTTTGTAAAATGATACATGACAGGTAGGTAGCCATTCATCCACAGGTTAGTCACTTTTGCATATTCTGTTTATCAGTTAAACCCTTGTAGATATTTATGGCACATTGCCACCACTTTTACACAATGAATGTACTACCTCCAGGGTTTTACTTTCAAGTTTACTCTGAAATTTCACAAATGTGAGTCTTATAAAACTGCCTCACTCTTCCAGTTTCTCCTCTCTCACTCTGTCCCCTTGTCATGATGACATTATAACTGAGAGAATAGACCTATTTCCAAATAGTAATTACAAAGGATTGTGGGATAGAGTTTTGGTGTTTGTCATTTTGTCAATGGCATTTTACTATGGTGAATATTGATGCACGCCCCAAACTCTATCCCACAATTAATTGTAATTGCTATTTGGAAATAGGTCTATTGTAGAATTTCCCTGGGTTAGTTCGAAAAGGTCATTGAATGTCAAGTTACACCACTCTTTTTTGTGAATAAAGCTTGTATGTGGCACACATGTTCTGTGGCACTACAAAGTCTGCATACTTGGAGATGTTCTATCCTCCAAGAATGAGTCAAAACCTTAGGGCAAGTTCATAGCTAGCTGTCAACAGTCCCTAATTTTGTAACAAGTAGCTTGATGTAAATGCTATCTCTTTGGGGTAAACACCAGGGAGCTGCACAAGTATACTCTGGACAGCTTGAACAGTGGGAAAGAATGAAGTGTCTCTGCCTTTCCATTAGGGTTTGTATTCCTACTGATCCTAGTATTTTTCCTGAATGGGGGAGATTTCCTCTCACAACAGGTCCCAAGTGTTGGCTTTTGCAACCCAGCTATAGATTTTATCAAGGGACCATTTCAGAAGAGCCAGCTCGAGTCAATAGATGAAGTGTAAGACGGTACTCGGGAGACAACTTTGGCTGGTCAAGAGCCCCTTCATTGTTTCTCTGAAAGACAGGAACGTGGGTCAATAAAGTGGTTTGAAGGACCGAAGTCAAATTGGTGTTGGAACACAATAGGTTTAATAAACACATTCCAGTCGCCTTCTTTGAGTTGATACAATACATCCTGGAAGGCTGGCTATGTGTCCTGGATTTTTAGCTAATAACTTATCCAGGGCAGGCAAGAGTTGTTTTTGCTCTTTTTGGCCTGTAAACTAGCTCAGAGTGACAGGATGACAAAAGGGGGACTAGCAGAAGCCTTGTTCAAAGGAGTGAAGGGTGAGAAAAGGAGGGAGAAGGAATGTCAAGATTATTTGAAGTTTTTTACTTTCTTTGCAACCTTGCAGAATAAGTAGAATAAAAGTGAATTTCAAGAATTCATCTGTCCATGAGAAAGGTTTCACACTTTGAAAGGTGTTTTCTTTCTCAAAAAAGTCGTTCCATTTGTTTTGTCTCTGGAAGAATCTATCCTGTTGCTTAAAAGCCGGTGAATGCTTGGAGAAGTCACTCTGATTGAAAGCAACTGAAAGATCCTGATAGGAGAGATTTTTCCAACTTTCTACAACTGTAAATGGCTGGTTACCCTTCAGTGATTTTCAAACCAAAATCTGATCCGATTTGTTCTAAACTGGACCAATGGTATTTTGGTTTGGTCTGAATTTTTTGTATCGATGGTTTATGCTAAATCAAAAGGTGATATAATTCCTTTCAGATATACTGTTCTTCCATCACCCTGTAACTTACTTCACTCAACAGAGTGATATTAGTTTGAAAACCATTGCAATTTTTGAGCAACTGTTTGATAAATGCTGTTAATGTGATTTGCGACATCGCAAATAAAATCTTAAAATTTCACAAGTAAAAAAATTTTGGGTTGTTTACGAACAGGGATGTAGAAGTTATTACACTAAAACCTAAGAAAGTCACACTGTAGTGTAATATCTGAGCCAAAACCCCTATATCATAATCATTATGCTCAAATCCTCATTTATCCTGTAGAAGTATTTGTGCAAGTGAAGTAGGAGGGGGACGCTGAATGGTAAAATGACTGGGGGGAATGGTACAATTCATTTCTTTATTGTAGATCATGATTTAAAGAAGGGATTTTTAAAAGAAAGTTTTTAGGTCATATCAAGTTTTCATGTGTTAGAGGAGTACTCATTCTGAGCGTTTTGGTAAAATTTGCATTGAAATCCGATGTGGGGTTCTCAGGATATGAGCAAGTAAAGTTGTCACATTTGCAACACACAGTGAACTTGAAGCAAGCAGGTATGACATCTTATCCCCACATTAATGGGCAGTCTTATGTTTTTCTTTAACAGCCTATTTTCTCCTCAACAATCCCATATTATCAAAATATGATTGTATAAGTAGCATGAGAACTTTTCAAATTTTGCAATCCCCATGGAGAAGGTCCTATTCCTATTAAAGTATTAAAGTCAAGGTCAACACAATAGTAAAAAAAACAAAGGGAAACAAAGCATTCCTTGTTAATGTGATTAAGTGATATAATCTCTGCTGCCCTCAATCTCACTTTAGAACACAACTAGTAACTTCATTTGCTGATATCTCGAGAAATACATGTCCATTTGAATGGAAATTTCACCACACTGAGTAGATATAGTTCTTCTGTCACATGTGAAGATTAATTTTTTAATGAAACTTCTCCTTTGAAGGAAGTAATTCATGGCCCTAGAAAGTTCAGATCCTACCAACCTTTCTTATATCTAGCCCTTTCCACAACTATCTGAAACTTACTTATCCATGCAGACAAAATCTCAGCTTATTGCTTTAGGTGTATAATCGGGTGGAGTATAAAAGGACTTTAGTTTATAATCAGAATGCTCTCAATCAGGACATGCTGCTTATTAGGAGCTACTCAGAATTTCTTTTTAATTTGATGTCAATCAAAAGGCTGTACCAATAGAGAATTTCTGTAGACTACTGGTAAAATTGTAGTTGGGTATGATGACAAATGACTACATGCCTTTAAGGTCTAGGTCAATTACTTGGAAGACTTCCCCTGGCATTAATTGGCTCTTTATGAAAGGTCATTGATAAGAGTTAAGATGGATTTACTTGCAAATCCTTTCTGGTACTTAACAAGTTTAAAGCTTTGGCTTAATGGCATTTGACAGTCACCACTTGTCTGTTAAAGTAGGCTTTGTAATCTGGGTAAGTATGTATGGCTTATTGGATGAACAGTTGTAAAGTTAAGCCTTTATTGTGTTATGCATGGACACATCTGTTACAGCTCGTAAATTCAGGAGTGCCAAGAAAAGTGTACTGAGTCCATGCAAAAACATATGATAGTCAATGTACCAATTATAAAACACTTGACATTTTTAATGTTTTTTTTTTTTTTTTAAGGGGGGGGGAGGGGGTGTGACAGCTCTCCCAAATTCAGAAGTGTTAAGTAAATTAAGTGTACTGAAACTAAAATTGTCACAGTTTATAAACTGATTAAGAAGCACTAGAACTTTTTTAAACTGGATTTCTTTTTTTTTTTTGGGGGGGGGGAGGGGGGTAGGGGGAGAGGGATGAGTTGGAATGTGAAGGTTGTGGTTGTGAGATGTGGGGTGTGGATTATGTTGTAGGAGGGATTTACTGTAAAAGGCACTTTTACAATAAGGAAATGGGGTGGGGCAGGCATTACTTAGGTATGAAGTGGAAAGGGTATTTAACTATGATAGATAAGATGAGGTTCCTTCAGTCATAAACTAGCAAACTATGATGCTAACATCAGTTTTAAAAAGATGTTTGTAAACATGTTAGTGATTCATTGCAATATCATGTTCCTACTTACACCCAGGCCCCTATTAATTAAAAATTACTATTATTGTGCAGTCCATCCACAGCTCAATGATCACAGGTGACAAATTTCCTAGATTGGTGCATGGTGCTACAGTGTTCCATCTCCTGTAGTATATAAATCATTGTAATCGTTAAACCAAGGGGTTAAAATTTGACTTTAAGACAAGCTATGTCTTAGGTAAACCTGATTTGTTATGTTTTTAAGATAAATGAGTTTCTTGGAAGTTTCTTACAGTTGCATAATATTTGTTGAAGCAACTACAAAAATTTACTACTACATCTTTTTTTAAACTGCAGATGACCCCATAATCTTTTGTTCAAATTTAGGTTATTTTAAATCTCTGTCGTTGGCTGGATTTGATTAATACTTGGGGGCACTTGTTTTTACTTTGTGCAATGTATGACTGTTGTTGTAATCATTTCTAACCATTTAGAAGCTTCTCACCTTTGGTGGGATTCAACACAATATCCAGATGAATGTACAACAAAAAAGGGGAAAACTATTATTTACCATACTTAAATATTTATACTTGGTTTATTGTAACTGATGAAAAGTAAGCGACACATTAAAATGAAGTTGAAAAACTTGTCTCCCATATGTCACAAACTGATGTTTTGTGGGACCAATTGTGAGATAGGAATGGCCCCTTTTATCAGGTCACATGACTATGAATGGGGCAATGGAATATTATCAAGAGTTGGAGAAAATCACCTTGTATGAGGTATGGAATGGTTGCAGAGACACTTTTTACAGGTACTTTTACTGTGTATAGTATAAGAGTGGCTAAAGTACCACAAATAAACAGAATTACAGTTGGTTGTTTGTACAATATATAAGGTCTATTTCGTTCCTCACTACCTCCTATGGAGCTACGTATATCGTTATTGCCCGCAATAACCATCTGGCAAAAACCTAAACACCGTGGTAATTACCCCTTTCCTAATGAGGGCACGCAATACCCTAGTTACTTCCTTCTCCTTTTTGCCTAATCATTGTTTAAAGGCAGCCATTCGTCACCCCAAACTATAGTTTCAGTATACATATATCAAAACTCTCAATTGGTACAGCTCTTTGATTGGCATCACATTCAAACAATGCATCATAGCTAAATTACACAGCATGGGCACTGAGAGTGTCTTGATTACACATTATGGACTTGAATGGCCACTGGGACAAGCCATGAAGCAATAAACTAGGACTGTGTCTGGATAAAGATGAGTTTTAGATAAATGTGGGAGGGGCTAGAAGTAAGTAGGTTGGGAGAATTGGAACTGTTTGGGATGGTGAAAATATGCCTTTAAACAATATAGACTAGTATGGATAGAGTCTGTGCAGTAGAAATCAATATGATTTTGGACCTGACTAAAACTGCTCACATAAAACTTCCCGGGTACCAAAATTCTCAGTTGGCTCAGCTCTTTGATTGACAGCTAGTTCAAAAAATGCAGAGGACTGTAGCTCATATTACACAGCATGTACTATACTGCCAGTGCTTCGGTTATGCATTGGTGTCTTCTATACTCACCCCAAAGCAATAACCTAGGATCGTGTCTGAATAGGGATGAGTTTTAGACAGTTTTGGGAGTGCCTGGATATGTTAGGAGAATTGGAACTGTTTGGGGTGAGGGAATTTTGAGCTTCATATCCCAACTGCATTCTTCATACCAGGTACTATATTCTCTGTGTGAAAGACATCCAGACAGGTTAAGAACAGATAAGATTTTCCCATTGAATGAACCCTAACCCCACATGAAAATGTTGTTTCTTTTACTCTAAATCTTTTCTTTTGGGACACCATCACCCATTACACAACAGCTTCGGGCCATGGTTATCAAATAGTGGTACAAGCACTCTTAATTTGTTTTTCACACTGTGTTGCATTAATTTAGTCACAAGACAGTTGCTAATCTGTGTTTCCTATTCAACCCTTGACTTGACTAGCTGTAGTGTGTACAGAGTTTGCTCCAGTTTAATACATAATATTTTCAAAATTGCAATTATTTGTTACCCATTTTCCACAAATCAAGGCCATGTGTGGTATCAAAAATTATGTGAGATTGCCAGTTCAGCCAATTGGGGGTGAAATTAGAACAAGATTGGTTGATGTAAGGGAGTCTTGTGGTTTAGACCACAAAAATTTGTCTGTTTGAAAACACAATGGGAAGAAGGGCTGGTACTTTGAGTACATTGTAGTTTTGAAGGCTAAACCCTGTAGACTGTTGTTGTTACCAGAATACTTAATTCTCTGTATTTGCATTTAATTGTGCTTTTTTAAAGTTCCAAAAATGTGTCACAGTTCAGGGACTGAAAAAAAATCAGTGGGTAGTGGGAATGTGCATGAAAGGAGAATTCACTGCAACCTATATGTTGCATGGTAAAATGTATGTTACTAGTAATAGCACAAACTGTTAGCATGGGCAATTTTCCAAAAGCTGGAATGAAGTTGCCAATTAAGGCAACTAAAATTGTAATGTGCAGTCGATATATTGCCACCATTCTACTTGAAGTCATAGTTGAGCAAATGGCTGTGCTTTGGTTAGTAGATATTTTATCATGGGTGAAGGTAGTTATACTCACTAGTTAGTTAGATGGAGTTTTACGGCCCAGTTTCCAACCTATTGGTTCAAGTTGAGCTGGACACGGCATTTTTTCCAGTTGTGGCTCAAGGGCTTGTTTTACCTACTCCATTGCTTATGCAGATCGAGCATTATGCACAGTGAGGTAAGGTTCCATTGTAAGAGTCTTTGGTATGACTCAGCCTGAGAATTGAACCAGGGCCTTCCGTGGGAGAGGCAGATGCTCTACGGTTAGGTAAAACACAGTGTTTAAAATAGCAGAACCCTGCAATTTGGGGTGGATCAAAATTTAAACACTGACCCCCAGTTAACTGGTGTTTTCATATTACTATATTGTGAAGTAACACGGTGTTACTTTGAGCAGAGGGTATGTGAGACTACAGTCTTGCAGTGCCATACAATATTAGCAAGCAAACGTGACCGTCATACATTATTTCTCTGATGCAACTTCCTGTCGCTTGAATGACAGGAGGTGATCAGATCTTGCACTCATGAGTTCAAATCATGTAAAACAGAAACACTCCTGCTATCAGTTGTCACAAAATTTTTATGTTTGCTGAGCTTGATAAATCAGCATGTGGGGGGGGGGGGGGGGAGAAGGGCAGGGAGAATTTGGGGTTGGGGAGGATTAAGTGGGAACATGCCCCTGGTCATTATAAGAAGAAAAGATATTTAGTTGCAATTGGAAACCTGTGTGCAAACACACCAGAAGGTTCACCATAGGAGTTAAAGACTCTTTTAACTCTTCTTGGAATCTATTGATATTTGATAATTTTCTAAATTGTTCCAATTAAATAGCCAGTCTTGTATTGCAGTAAACCACTGGAAGTGTGTCCTTGGTATCAAATGGGAGTGCTTTTCTGTTCATTTTTGATGGTGGTTAACTTGAAAAATACCTGGTCAATTTGCCCTACAACCTGTAGGGCAAATTACAAAAGTGTCACGTTGCTATAATTTTCATGGAAGACGTAGCTTGGTGTCATGTTTTGGTCTCATTTACAAAATGAACTTGTTGTATTAATGGGTTGAACAAATATTTTACACGGAGGGCATTAATTTATTTTGAAATGAACACTGTCAACTATTAAATTCTAGGTGGGTTTGGTTTTACTGGCTGACAAAACAACAGAGGTGAAACAGTGTAGGTGGCTGTCATATCAATTAGTCAGACAAACAAAAGAAGTTGGCTACTGATGGGCTACTTCTCAAGAATCAATTACAAAAATGTCAAGCAAGTCAGAGGTGATTATTACAAGCTGGTATTAAAAAGAAAAGTGTGTTTTACTTTTTAGGTGACTGTTGAAAGGGCCAAACCTCTCACCCCAAAGTATAATTTTGGTACCCGAGACTGAAATTCTCAATTGGCTCAGCTCTTTGATTGACAGCTAATTCAAACAATGCAGAGTATTAAAGCTTTTACATAGCATGAATGGTACTGAGAGTGTTTTGATTATATAAATTGAGTTTTTCTGTACTCACCCTGAAGCAAGAAACTGAGATTGTGTCTGGATGAGGATGAATTTCAGACAATTGTGGGAGGGGCTTCAGTAAGAAGGTTAGGAGAATTGGTGCTGTTGGGGTGAGAGAACTGGGCCTTTTAAGTATTTTTCAGAGCAGCTGCAATAAGTGCTGAAATGTTGGGTTTGCTTCACTTGTCGCCTGATGAGGTAGTGGGGAGAGGTTGTGAGTGACATTTGGGTGAGGGACGAATGGAGGAAGGGTGAGATATAAATGGAGGTGCAGTGAATGGTTTTGTCAGGTGGGTTAAAGTGTAAAAGTACTTTAAATCTACATCGCTATTTCTTACCTCATATTTACACCTCCTATTTACATTATGTAACCAGTTACCTGTGGTAATCCTTTGAAAAGTCAGCAGTGTGATGGGATGAACATGAGAGCAAAAATGGGGCCTCTTCCATTCTTTATGTGCCATGAAAGGATCACACATGGTTTTCCTTGGCTCTTTAAAAATTTGGCTAATAAATTAGGGAGTTTTGGAGACTCATATAGCATCTCTTAACTTAATTTCTGACTTCGCTCATCTAGGACTCTCTTCGCTATGGGCCAGGTGTGCTCTGCTTTGTTGAAAATTAAATATCTGAAAAATTATTAGTTATTTGATGATAATTGATGTATTTGTCTAAGTATTATTCTCAAATTGAATTGTTTACATTTGATGAAGATGAGTATTTTGCCAATGATAATCATAGGATTTGTTGGTAACTTTAGCAGAAGGAAAGGAATTATTCTATGTATCCCCCTCCCCCAGCCCCTTCCCAGTTCAAAGATGTGGTGTGCTGGTGTGAAGCTGTGGGCCATGTGGTGCAATATTGAAAAACCAACGAAACTTTCAATATTCATTGTTGTGTTCTCCTTTTCATGCTGAGAACAACTTTTTACAACAACTCTGTTTTAGGTAGATTAACCAAGGCTACCAGACTTTGACAAAATATTATTGAGACAGGTTATAAACCAGTGCCTAAAAAAATTAAGAGAACATGCATGACTTTTAAATCAGTTTCCCTCAAAATATTATGAATTGGGCTAGTAATAAGTCCATACTTTATTTAGTTTAATAGGTAGTATAATGAGGACATGAAAATAAACAGACGAGAAATGTTTTCAAGGGACTGCATTCCAGCTTGGTAGGGAACTGTTTGGCTGACTGCTAAAAAGTTTAAATAGGTCGAATTTAAAGGGACAACCCTCTCACCCCAAACTACACTTCTAGTGTAGGGTAACAGGCACTCTCAATTGGTTCAGCTTTTTGATTGACTGCTAATTCAAGCAATGCAGAGTATCAAAACTTATATTACACAGCATGAACTGTTCTGATTGTGTTTTGATTCACATTGAGCTTTCTATATTCACCCTGAAACAATAAAATGAGATTGTGTCTGGATGAGGGTGAATTTTAGACAATTGTGGGAGGCGCTTAATTAAGAAGCTTAGGAAAATTGGTACTGTTTGGGGTGAGAAAATTGGGCCTTTAATATAGTTAGGCATTGGGACTGGTCTAATATAGTTCCTGTAGTGCTGTTTATTAGTGTTTCACATTTTTGCCAGATGTGTTCTTGGATATCTTCTGCTTTCATGGTTGAAAGAATTGCCCATGTAGGGAAACCTCCTGCCAGTGATACATGTTATACATATTGACAGGAGGTTGGAAACATGCGTAAACCAATAGGAAACCAACTTCGGATAGTCCTTCCCCGTCATGAAACTCTTGGTCTCTGTATGTGTACATGTCATGGTTAAGATCAGTGCAGAGTTGGGAGTGACATGAACTCACTTCTTGGACACAGAGATGACCTCAATGATGCACCAAAAAGGATGAGGTTGATAAAATTTCACTTGAGGCTTCAAAGAGGCCAATAACCTAGAAACCTTGTCTCCATGAATGGTAATCAATGTCATCAACCTAGCTTCCAGAGACATTCAGTATGTCAAATAGATTCTGTCCCAATTTTAGAGAAATTAAAATTTTGTGACAGATTTTAACCAGATGCCGCTCATCTTCAGTTTAGATGATAGGGGAAAGAAATGAGTGTTTGTGGGTTGAGATGGACAGGAGGTTAGCAAATGACTTCAAAAACAGATGATGCATGTTTCTTAGTTGTGCTGAAAGGCATATTTTCACCTGGATTCAGTTATTAATCTGGAACAGTTACACATTGATACACGGTAGGAGGATGATTGTATGAATAAATGAGGACTTCATAGAACCAGCAGGGGGACTTCAGGCCAAATAAAGGTCAGTTTGATAGTGGTAAGGCTGGATGTATGAACAATATACATTGAAATTCTAACAACTATATTTAACTTCAACTTATGGGATTTGCTCCCTTGCACCCTACCCACCACCCCATAGAGAACTGTTTCAGTTCTTGTACACAGATGTGTTGGAAATACATTTAATTATTAGAAAGTGAAAAGTGGTCAAATTGTTTACTTGGTGTGGGTGGGGGAGAGGACTAGGATGGATGCATGCGGTGCTTGTGGGTGGTTGTATTCTTAAAATAAAAAAATGCATGATTGCACAGTTACTATAATTACCGTAACCACAGATATTTTGCATTCATAGACTCGATCTGCATTGACTGGCCTGTATTTTAAAGGGACTCATTGAGTTGATATCCATAAATAAATGAGAGTGTTAAAGGGACACTACCATATGTATTTAGTATGTAGAGTAAAATAGTTTCATATCCAATAGTAACAGAAAAGTGAAAATTTTAAATTTTTGTGGTGTCCTGCCTTGTAAAGGTGCTGAGCATAATTTGAAAAAGTGTCTGGTCACAAATTTTTGAAAACCAAATTTAACTGTCAAGGCTCACTCATAAAACATTGTTTGTATGTAGGCTATGACCTACATACAATGCATGACCATTTGTCATTGGTATATGAAGAAAAATTAACAGACCTGTCTGGAAAAATTTGTTGAATTTCATGGACCAACTCAGTGACTCAGAGCCCCTTCAAGACCATCAACTTCCACCCCAGTGGTCAACCGAAATTCTTAATTGGCACAGTTCTTTGATTGACAGAAAGTTCATAAAATGCAAAATACTGTAACTCACATTAAACAGCATGTACTGAGTTTTTTTATTACATTGAGGTCCCATCATATACTCACCCTATGAAGCAGTGAACTGAGATTGTTTCTTGATGAGAACTGAGTTTTAGACGGTTGTGGGGGAGAGGGGTGGCAGGGTAATAAAGTTGGTTGGAAGAATTAAAGGGCCAAACCTCTCACCCCAAACTACAATTTTGGCCCGAGGGTACTAAAATTCTCAATTGGCTCAGCTCTTTGATTGACAGCTAATTCAAACAATGCAGAGTACCAAAGCTTACAATAACACAGCATGAACAGTTCTGAGAGTGTTTTGATAATATAAATTGAGTTTTTCTATACTCAGCTTGAAGCAATAAACTGAGATTGTATCTGGATGAGAGCGAATTTCAGACAATTGTTGGAGGAGCTTAAGTAAGAAGGTTAGGAGAATTGATACTGTTTGGGGTGAGGGAACTGGGCCTTCAAGTGGAACTGTTTGTGATGAGGGTATTAGGCCTTTAACAGTTTTCACTTTTGAGAAATAAGTTTCTTACAGTGCATACACCTATACTATACATAACATTATTAAAGTTTTTCATTGTTGAAACTCTCAAACCTGCATGCCTAAGTGTAAGAGTCTTTGGAAGCTTAAAGAGGACCAGGTCAACAAACCCACTCACCTATCAAATTGACTTCATTTTTCTACCTTGTCCACAAATAATTGCTGTTTAACTGGCAACATCCTACTTGCAATTAACCAGCCTAATGAGGTTTTAAGTTATGACTAACGTCCTCATAAAGATGAACCCCTCCAGTGTCTGGCAGTGACTAACATCCCTTCTTACTTTCACTCCCTTTCTCATCTTTTGAAAGTAACATCAATTTGATCCATCTATAAAGACCCAGGGATGAAATGTCTTTGAAAAAAGTTAATCTCCTACCAAAGGGAATTCACTTGGGTCAGATCCACCCTCTCAGCGTGCCTTTCCCTCAGACCATCTTCCCAACGTGAGTTGGGACATGAACATTAGAATGGAGATTAACGTATTGTTAAGTTTGTCAATATTATCCTAATACAAGGATCTCATCTTTAACAATTGATTGGCATTTTTGTAAGTGTAACAAGGGAAGTAGGTTTTATGGATCTTGGAGATAAAGGAAAATCTATTTAGAAGCCTCTTAATGGGGCCCAGGACCCACTGTTTGTGGGCCTGGCTATTAATAACAAAGTGGTTGGGAATAGTCCATTGATAGCTGCATGAGGTTTGTTGTTCATGCCTCCGGATATGATAAAGAATCGTGTCGGAGACAAACACTCGACGGATACATTCTTAGACATCATTATCCATGACAAGCACTGCCGAGGAAGTAACAATAGTCCTTTGTGCTATAGCTATGTGGTAACATTCTCACAGGCAATCCCTACTGTTTGTTCAGGTTACTCATTAAAGGAAAGAAGTTGCTTCAAACTTATTTTGAAAGCAATTTATTTTATTTATTTTTATTTCTTTTCCAACTGGCATCTTTTTTTACACTTAGGAAATATTGCATATACCCAAGGTACAGTGATGAGTTGGAAATCATAAATTTCACAATTAAATAAGAAAGATATCGTCACATGTATGATTTGCAAGAGCCATGCATGATAAAGGTACTAGAGAAGACTTGTAGACACATTCAAATTGGAATGACTGCATTTCCCCTTTAAGCCAATACCCTTATTTAAAGAGGGGCAATATATAAATGTTAAAAAGTGCAAAACAAATTTGTATTGTTTTAAGTGTCTTCAAGTCATTGGAGCTATTTCTTGAACCATACACAGCAAATTCATGTCAAAATAATTTCTCTGACTTGAACTTTCAAAATAGTATCATGAAAAATGTGATATCTGTGAATGAGTGCATGACAGAATTTGACCTCACAGCTCAAATGGTTCCATCCCCCAAAGTCTCCAATACTATCAGTCATTTTAGAGATGAAGTCAACTGCAAAAGTTCTGTACGAGCTTTCTGAATGCTTGAACTAGCAACCAAGACCTGCTAGATGGTGGCTGAATACTGCCGGAATCTATGAGTGACAGGGTGTTAGTAGCAATTCAGTACTTCCAAGTTATGACTCCAAAGCTGGGAAGCATTGTAAACACAGCCATTGGCAGAGTAGGTAAATACAATTTTTGAGGGCGATCTTCGTAATGCCCACAAGATATTGACCAGTCTTGTTTACTCTTTGACCAGCTTAGAACTGGCTCAGTGTGAAATAACAACTGGCTTGCTCAAATATTTGTGACTTTTGTTGCCCTCCTGGAATAACAGTTAGCCTAGAAAAATGCAAAACAAAGGAGAAATAAACCAACCATGGCTGTATGATGTAAAGTTGGGCTGACTTGTGGGTACACTGTAAATTCTTGGTGAAAAGTAGCACTTTCTTGGAACAAAGGGTATTGTACATCTTAACCATCCACAAGAGGTCTATAGCCAATTGTGGCAATTTTAATCTCTTATTTTTCAATAGCATCTAATTGTGACTTTCTGGTGATTGATTGAACTGAGCAGGAATAGAATCGCCTTTTTGTTGACAAGTTCACTATTGAACCTGAAAACTCTTACAAAACTTTTGGTAAAGATCATTGACTCACAGTTTTAATTGTGTCACAATAGAAAAGAGCAGGACACATATGTTCTCATAAGTTTCACCTTTTGTAATTTGTGACCTTTCACCTCATGGTTCATGTCCTAATTTGGTTTCGTGTTTGTTCATAATTCTTTTGTTGAAATTTTTTCTTCCTTATCTTCTACTGGGATGTCATAACAGGGACTTGCTATCTGACAAGAAGCTTGGAAGGTGGCCTTCGTCTGGCTTTTGCTGGACACCAACAGACGTCTATGTACATCCATGGACAGAGCATGTAATGCATGCGTCCTCTCCATAGGTTGTCTGCACAGGCTGGGATAAAAAAAACCCACCAAGATTGCCGCAGAAAAGCTATAATTTGTATGATTTGCTGACGGCTCTAATATTTTAAACAAAAGTTAAACTTAAATGAGGAACAATGTCATATTCCTGCAATAGGCCTTGATTTTGACCTTACCTTGTATTATTTTGGAAGTACTTTAAGTTTCTTGCAAAATCTGTTGAATTAAACTACTTGAGCAAGTCCAAACTTTCACACACAAAACCATAGCAGAGAGCCATCTTGCTACGCCTATACTCAAACTTACGGTAGTGACAATATTTGGATAGTATGCTCTGTCCATGTATAGAAATCCGTGAGGACAGCACATTGTCCTCCCTTCAGACTCACATGGGCATTTCAGATTGATGGTGCCCTTGGCCAAAGTTAAGGGTGTGTTCAGGGGGACAAATTGCTTCAAGGTCCCTCTACGTTGCAACCTGAGGATTGTAAAAGGTTTCTTATCTATAAAAGTGCAAACATCTCTGCAAAGGCATCCTGTTCTTAAATCAGATACCAATTACTTACAGTTTTATGTTAGTTAGTCAGTTTTATGGAAATTAAAAAGGGTGTGGCAGAGCTTGAGTTTTTAGATTTTCCAGGTGTGCTACAGATCACACTCCTGAGGAAATTAAGGAGTGTGGTAGGTGGGCTATTTTATTGAAACTGAAATAAATTTATGTAGTTTCCATTATTCATCTAGGTGTGCAGCAAATTGCACTCCTCATAGTGATTTGAGGTGAGTGCCAGTGGTGGTGTGCAATCGCTTTCCTCAAAATTCAAGGTCTCCGGTGGAGAGGGTTTTCCCTTGATCCTTCTTCTTGAAAAGTTGGGGGAAATCCCCCTTACCCCCACCCCCTCTCATTGATAGAAACACTGGCTTTGATAGTACCTATTGGTTTATCTACCTTCTCTGTTAGCAGTCAATGGGCCACCCCAAATTACGATTACTCTGATTTGATGCATATCCTCAAGTTTCAGTTTCATAGTCAGGTCCCTGTAAACTAATTGACAAAAAGGAAGCTGCTTCAATGAACCAGCTGTCTTGCCAGAGGTCATTAACCTTTGTGTGACCATGCCATGACCTAGTTTGTTGTGATTATCACCAGTAACTATATGAAGACTCCCCACCTTTCTTTTCTTTCAATAAGATTAGGGTCTACATCTAAACTGAAAATAAATAACTGGGTTTGTGTTGCCTCTGCATCACTCAGGTTACCACTCCAAACTTTTCAGGGGTAGTATCACATTACTTCTACAACTCCCCATTAAATTGTTTATTTCTGTGTAATTAAGTCAAATTTTGCACAATTTTTACAAGGGGTTATATACAAAATGAACCAAGTTCTTCCCATCAACCTAATGTTCAAATTGACATCCAATTCCCATGATTTTCCCTTTTAAGAAACTTTCCAAAGGGCTGGTTTTTCCACCCCTATATCTTAAATATTTAATAGACTTTGTCCTAATGATCATCTTATTTCAAGTTATGTTTTTCTCCGTAATAAATATTTAATCACCACCAAATGGAGTAGCGTCCTTGTGGCTTTGTACATCAAGTTTTGGTTAGCATTCTGATTGTAAGGAATTGTTTTCAGTTCTATTAATACCTACAGTCCTGTTTTGTACCGACTGTCCGATTGGTAAACTGCAGACTGTGTCTGTTGCCTTGGTAATAGTTATGTAGTTATGTTACCCATTTTACACTATGAGTGCTCTATGGATCTTAATTTACATGCTTCCACTAGGCTTATCTCATTTTGGATCCCACTCTATCCTTAAATAGACATGGAAAAGTCTGAGATGTTGACAACTTGGATTTGGCAGGTTTTGATAAGCTCACTTAAACATCTGCTTAACATATTTTTTGATATCTGTTGGAAAGAATTTCCTGGAGGATTGCCAAACAGAATTGATGAACATCATTTTGACTCTTTATTAAAGGTAAAGAGCCATCCCCCCAAACTTATTCTGAAGAAAAAGCTAAATAACTCAATGTTCATCTTATTTCTCTTCAAAGTATCATTAATTACATTTTATGACTTAACCATTGCATATTCCAGGTAAACCAAGCAGTTATTTCTGGTAAATTTCACATTTGAAGAGAAAAAACATTGTCACATGACTCCCAACAGCCAATCATGAAACTGGACAGTCTACTACGCTTCTTCAGTTTGGGAAGACTGCTCCTGCCCTTTAACTTGAGAACTCCCACTAGACATAGACCTACCCTACAAGCATGGTTTCACATACCTCGCACTCAAGGTAACACCACCCCTTCCCCTTCTCCTCTTCTCTTTCCCCGTAAACATCAGCATGGGTGCAATAAATCATTTCTTTCTCATTTGAGAGAATCATGCCCCTTTAACTTGAAGTCATATTGGTTTTAATATGTGCAATTTTAGGCAATCAGTGGTCATCTTGACCCATATAGTACAATAAATCAGTATGTGGCCGCTGTGCACTTTTCTCTAATTGGTCTACATTTTACAGGACAGCAGGGCTGAGCAATCACTTTACAGAGGCATTGTAGGGATTTACATAAAAGTTTGTTTGTGCTATGAAATCAATTTATATTGTAAAGAAACAAGTTGGACTGTTTGATAAAAAGTTTGTATATTCTTTAGGATTTTTTTTTTAGTGTAGGGAGATGAACAATTCTGTGAACAACAGTTATAAGCACTGTAAGAATTTTGATAAACTTTCGTCTGCAAAATTTTGTATTTGACTAAAAATAAATTTCTTAACGTCTACCCAGTTTTAGAAGAAAAATTGCAAGAAATATACGGTTCATTTGGATTGCTTCTGGCATTATCTTACTCCATTTTTACAGTCTTCTGGTACAATTTAACCATATTCAAACTGTTCACTAGTTCCAACAAGTAAACTTCACTTTTCAAAAGGAATATGCAAATGAGAGGAAAAATTAGGAAGTCCCTGCTCTAGACGGATGTTTTTTTCTTTACCATGAAAATATGTATGTATATTGTTGGATAGGCCTATTCCGCTTGCCGTGTTGAAATGATCATTTTTTGTTTCCAAACCTGTGCATCAAATTTGAAGGAAATTTAAATAAAGTCCGGAGTAATTGGCTTACTATGTTTACATATGCATATTTTTCTTAGCTCTTCCTTGTTGCTAGGTAACACAATGTGTTGACAGTGGTTGCCAATTCATGCAGATTATATAATCAATTGTGTCTGTATTACTTATAATGTTCAATCATGCAAAGTTTTCTTTCCCTGTTGTGGAAAAGTTCATTAATCCCTATAATAGTCTTGTCAAAATATTTCATCTCGGCAAAAGTAACAAGGTCAAGAGCTTTCTTCCTTGAAAGTGAATTTCATTACAAAAGAAATCTGTAAACATTGCCCAAAAATGAGGATAAATTGGTCATTTTGTAAGGATTTATGTATTATCTTTGATAAAGTGAGTATTTCCTGAACACTTATCAGCAACTCAAGTGGAATATGTAGGAAGCTAAGGGAATTAGCCGGCAGAGTTTGTCACAAGAATTTATAGTAAAAGTGTTGTGTCATCTTTCAGAATTCAAACAAATTAAAAACAAAACGGAAATATTTTGAGTATGGCTATAAGAGTTTCTCATTGATACTTTTCTGTATGACATTCTTCCTTTTTTTGAAGGTCAAAGTTTTGCAAATTTTGTGAGTGGTAGGGGAGGGGGCATAAAAAGGGACAAAAGAGAAGGGTTCAAACATTACTTGCATGGCACCTCACTATGGTAGTGAAAAGACAAAGTGTTAAATTTTTTAATCTTGTTTAATTTTTTGAGATTGGCTTTAGTATGGAATCATACCACATAACTATATTAACTATAAGCCTGAATTAAAAAAAAAAGAAATCTGCTCTGCCTCTTATTGCCTTCTGTTTACATCTGAATGTGTAATTACCCATAGTAAGAACAAATATGCTTTACAAAGCACATTGGTGCAGTTTGGGGGGGGCAGGGGGCGGACTTCATCCAAAAATGGTCGAAGGACACCAAGTGATTGTTTATCCCATATCTAGTCACATGTAGTTGGGGTCTGGTTTCCTTCGTGAATATAGAACCATGACAATTTTGGAAGCTTTGAAGGATGGTGGTAGCACCTATTACCATGTTTTTGCCATCACCCCACTTCCTAACTTCTCCCTTGTCCACTCTTTGAAGCGGCTCATTGAGTTGGTTCATGAAATTCACCAATTTTTCCACAACTATTGAGTTTTCTTCACATACCAATGACAAATGGTCTATCTTAGACAATCCCTATACCCTATTCACAAATAACGGTTTTATGAGTGATTGCTTAAAGGTTCAAGTCGGTCTTCAAAAATTGGTGACCAGACACTTTTTCAAATTATGTACAAAACTGTTACAAGTCAAGATACAAGAAAATTAAAAATTTGAGCATTTTCTGTGACTTCTGGACCGGAAACTTTATGCTAGCTGTAAGCTTTGTTACGTGATAGTGACCCTTTGAGACTCTCGTTAAGTTATCGATATCAACTCAATGAGCCTCTTTAAAGGTACATCATTTGCAGGTACAATGCTCACTGATGAGATTCTTTACCCATCATAAGTCCTGCTTTTTTTATGTTTGCCAATGAATACCCCCCCTTCCCCCTGCCAGACATCAGAAATCTTGGGACTGTTGGGACTGCAGACATTTTAGGTAACTATACATGTATGCTGTTTGTCAATGTTCTATTTTTGCTTGTTTCCTTGTCATTACAACAGCCAGCTGCTGGTAATTTCTATGCTGTCTGGCCTTGAAGTAAGTTTTAAAGAGGTGAATTACCTAACTGCCAAATTTTTAATAAGACATCTGGCTGAGTGAATTCTTCCGACTACTTTTACCATGGCCATAAGGCTATCAGAATTACCAGTGTATACCTTTTCTATGAGAAATAATTTCATTAGAGCCTCTTCCAGATGGGTACTCTTTGCAACAGGTCATTGCAGTGGGAGTCTAAGTTTAAGGGTGCATGAACTGCAACAAAGAACGGTCATTCACCCACCAAAGTGGCAAAAACAGTCATCCCAACTAGTTAGTGTAGTAGTTGACTGTCCTGTTTCATGATTGGTTCTTGGGAGTCATGTGACGATACTTTTTTTTCAGATGTTACATTTACTGTAACTGCTTTGCTTACTTAATATGCAATATTTAAATCCTAAAAAATTACGAAAGATTGTGAGATTTAGCTGTTGCTTCAAAATAACTTTGGGGCTACTGCTCTTGACCTTTGAGAACTAATGTCAATTACTTGGTTGCCAGAAGTACTAGAGAGTGTGGTATCTCTATGTGGTTTTGTTTATGTGACAAGTTTTGTAGAAGATGTGCAAAATTGGACTCTCATTGTTTTATTTGTTTAACATATATATGGGCATAGGGTTTGAAGATTAGGAAATATAATTTGCATTACTGTCCTGTCAGACAAAGTAATTACTATTAACAAGCTAATAATAGTGTGTCTTTTTTGATATGATGATACTTGCACGTCTTTTTCTCATTTAAAGTTCAAAACGCATTTTGGTTTTTCCTCATCAATTATCATGAGGGTGAAATAACTTCCCTTTGATTCCTGAAGTACTGCGGCAATGGTGGATAAGGGGTTGTTATTCCTTTTGGAGAGGTAAAGTACATGTACTTAAGTGCATGACCCTATGTTACATTTCACATACAGTACACTAGTCCAGAAGATATGGTTAAAGGGCAAGAGCAGTCGCCCTAACTTGTAGTAGTGTTTTATGATTGGCTGTTGAGAGCCATGTGGCAATAGTTTTTCTCCTCAAATGTGAAATTTACAAGGATTTACTGCTAATTGGTTTAACTTGACTATGCATTATTCACATCCTAAAATAAGACAAAAGATACATTGGAAAGAAATAATATATATTTACCTGTTGCTTTAAAATAAATTTGGATGGATGACCTTAAAAGGCAGTCATTCGTCACCCCAAACTACAGTTTCAGTATACATACATCAAAACTCTCAATTGGTACAGCTCTTTGATTGGCATCACATTCAAACAATGCATCATAGCTAAATTACACAGCATGGACACTGAGAGTGTCTTGATTACACATTAGGCCTATGGACTTGTATGGCCACTGGGACAAGCCATGAAGCAATAAACTAGGATTGTGTCTGGAAAAAGATGAGTTTTAGCTAAATGCGGGAGGGGCTAGAAGTAAGTAGGTTGGGAGAATTAGAACTGTTTGGGATGATGAAAATATACCTTTAAGGTTAAACATTGTAGATTTGCAAAATTCGTGGTCTTAAAACTGGCACAGGAATTGAAATATCCTCAACAAACTGGAATAACCCCTAGATATTTCTGGTGCATGTTGGCATTGGCATAGGAGGGACTTGATCGATATATGGGGGACATTAGTCCTGTCGTGCACAAATCTGTTCTGTCTGCCCGTGGAAGTCCCAGCGACACTGTAGAAAACCAAGAGTGGGAATATGTAAATGGTGATCCCATTCCACTGATGGAGCCCATATCCCATCAAAACTTAGGTTCGCTCTTCTCTCAAAAATAACCCCCTAAACGTAACCCCTTCCCCTCAAAAAGCAAAAAAAAAAACCCCCCCCAAAAAAACTAAAACAAATTGAAATTGTAAAGTAGAAAACAAATGTAGGACTATTTAAACCTGGAGCAAAAATTTGACAGCCTTTCAAATTAATGGTAGACTAAATGATATCAATTGGAAACAATGGTGTTATCAAGATAATTGCATGATGGGTTCAGTAATATTTTTCATATGCTACCATAGATTTAGAATATAGGGGGACAGAGGTTGGTCCTGTAAATTGGAAGGCCAACACTGTCTGACTTACAGTTTTCCAACAAGAGACATAAGTTTTCTATTAAATATGACAAAGAGTCAGGTTAAACATGGCCTGGGTAGACAGGAGTACTCTATACTTTTGCAATAAATAAATGAAAAGAAGAATAGGGCTATTAATCAGATTATTAATTTTATTGTATAATTTAACAAAGAACAATTTGAATGCTTTGTTAAGATCATTGTTGAAGCTGTCACGATTTGATTGCTCCTTCCTATGTTAGTATTAAACTAAACACAGTTTGATTTTTCAGTCCAAAACCGTTAAGTTAAAGTATACTACATCGCAGTTGACCTAGGGAGCCATCTAAAACTGCTTTTAAAATACTTCCATGTGGATATCCTTAGCTTCCACTTGATAAAAAACTCTGATCATTCGGATGTTTTTTCTGTTTTAAAGAGGAAGAATTTGGTGTAGTCCCGCAATCCCTGTCTTTTGGGTTCCAGAGCTTGTCACGGGAGACTCGTAGCACTGAACAATTTCCTGTTATTGACAAGTGGATGTGATCTGTGAGGTATCGTTGAGATCAAATGTGGGAGTAAGGCGGAGGTATTAATTTATAAGCCCTTCTAGAGCCCCTGTGTTAATGCTTCCATACAAATGTTTGGTGTACATAGCTGGTGACTGAATACCCGTGAAATCTGGATCTTGCCAGATTGTTATCTGCCCCTGTCAGGCTTCTTAAAAGTCAAGCCTTACATAGATAAAATAATCCTTAACGAAAGGCCAAAAAAATTGCAAGCTTTTAAGACATTCGTACTTTCATATTGCATGTTTGCTTTCTCTTGAAAACAAAGTATCAATTTGTGGTCAGACTCAAAATTCATTTAACTATAAAAGAAATGTGGTATTGTCACATCGTAAATGATTTACTGGTAGTGACTCACGATTATGTGTTTGGAGTCAAGAATGTCTCGCTGACAAGTTGTTCTTTAACTATGAGTACATATCTTTTCGTTGCTCCTTTACAAGAAACAAACGATCAATAGACTTTTTTCTGTGAAAAGACAGAAATGGAATATCTGTAGAGTAATAAGGCATAGTATACATATCATTCATTATCTTAGACCCTAAATTAAGTAAAAAGCTCTCAAAAGGGAGAGATGATCAGCCCTGCCCATTAAATCATCCCAAAAGATAAGTGTTCCGCATCACTGCACATTCCCTCTACATACCCACCTCTTCAATGCCCTCCCCTCCCTTACTACCAATTAGGGAGTGACCTTTTGCCACTGAGTTTGTTGTTTGGTATATGCTTGCAACTACATACTGGGTGTGTGGCTGGAAGAACTAATTTATTTTGGGGCATTATGAAAATCCTTGAGGCAAGCCATCATACTTAAAGGAAAATGTTGTGTTTGTTTTCATGAAAAACTTCACACATTTAAAACCAATATTTATATTATTTTCCTATTTATAGATGCAGAAGGATAGATTATTAAACATAACGTGGTATGGTAATTTTACAAGGACTAATATTTCTCTCTGATGGAAATTCACTTATTGTTCCTTACGAAAAATCTGTCTGCAAAATAATTTATAACTTTAAATGATGCAACTTCCATAGCTCTTCTAAAGCACGATGTCTTGAGGAGATGAAGTTATCACCAGACTTTATGGGGCTGAACTGAAGCTAATCTCTTTGTGTATCATGTTGATACAATCTAAACAGAATATTTCTCTTGAAAAGTTTTGTTTTAAATCTAAGCCTCTTTGTTACAAAATATCCTCTTAACAAGATAGAAATGAAAGAACATGAAATCCAATGTCATCACTTTACTTATGATAATAAACACTTCCTTCTCGTGGCCAATTTCTTCCTGTCACTGAAGAGCAGATTAAATCTCTAATTCCATTTGGAAATGCTGTAAGCGTGGTCAATTAATTACATAAAAATGGGTACAAAGTAACTTTGACTTTTGGCTAGGGGGTGTATTGCAGCCACTTAAATCTCCCTCAAAGTTTGTATTTGTTTTAGGAAAAGGAACATCTTTTAGGACTCTTTTCCTTTCTCTTTTAGACCCTAAAAAGGAGGCTAATATTATTCCACATAATTTGAACTGTTTTTCTAGTAACTTCTTAATGCCCTAGCTGAGACTTGAAACAGAAATACTTAAAGGGCCAATCCTCTCACCCAAAACTTACATTTCTTACATTGGGCTAACAGAAATTCTCAATTGGTCCAGCTCCTTGATTGATGGCTAACTCAAACAATGCAGACTACCCGAAGCTTATATTACATAGCACGAACAGTACTGAGAGTGTTTTTATTATGCACATTGACCTTTTTTATACTCACCCTGAAGCAATAGACTGAGATGGTGTCTAGATGAGCATAAATTTCAGATAATTGTGGGAGGGGCTTCAGTAAGAAGGTTAGGAGAATTGGTACTGTTTGAGGTAAGAGAATTGGGCCTTAAAAAATTTTGGACTTTTTAGATGAAAGTAAATATTATCTGTGACATCTACATACACCATGTATGCCTGTTTTATCACATTGAACACCTGCTGGTGTAAAGGGTCACTGATAAGTAGCCTACAAGCTCCAATAGACACTAGGAAGCTAAGCACCCCATCATATTACTGAAGTTTAGACCCAATGAACCATAGGAAATTACTACTAGCAGATCTGAGTCAAACAAATGGTTGTAGGGTTTCCATGGCATTAAAACATCACCATTTCTTATTATCTTAAGGCTCTGCAGTATATATGTAGTTAGCTTTTAATTTATTTTGACAGGCAAGAAAAATATGCATTTCCTCTTAAATAGGGAATGAAAAACAATTTAAGGAGGATTTATTTGGGTTGTGGTTTGCTAAAAAGGGGTTTAAACAAGTCCTTCAGTCACCAACAATGTAATAAGTCATGGTTGTTCTCTAAGTCTCTCCCAATCATTGTTCTTTTTGACTGGCCCAAGTTTCAAAGGAGGAAATGCAGTCACCCAACTTGAAGTAGTGTATAGTAGACTGTCTTGCTCATGATTGGCCGTTGAGAGTCATGTGACAGTATACTGTACACTTTATCCTGAAATGTGACATTTACTATAAGTTCTTGGTTTACTTTGAACTTGTGCAGTACTGAAGTCCACAAATATGATGAAAGACACTTTGAGAAGAGAGAAGAATAAAATTGTAAGATTTAGCTGTTGCTTCAAAATAAGTTGGGGGGGGGGGGGGGAGCTGCTCTTGACTGAAGTTTTAGCTCAGGTAGTACTTGCATGCTTTAAAGGGCTAAACCTCTCACCCCAAACTACAATTTTGGTACCTGGGTACTGAAATTTTCAATTGGCTCAGCTCTTTGATTAGCAGCTTATTCAAACAATGCAGAGTACCAAAGCTTATATTACACAGCATGAATGGAACTGAGAATGTTTTGATTGTATAAATTGAGTTTTTCTATACTCACCCAGAAGCAATAAACTGAGATTGTGTCTGGATCAGGATAAAGATACTGTGTGGGGTGAGAACTGGGTCTTTAAGTGGGTAAGCTTTCAAAGGAAAGGAGATTGGGAAAGTACCTCAAACCTTCATACTGTCTGTGCAAATGTTAGTAATTATTAGCTGAAGGAATGGTGAGAAGTGGTATGGACAATGAATGGAAGGAAGGGTGAATAGGGGTTTGGGCACTCGGTGGAAAAGAATTGTTTGGAACAAGTGAAAGTAAAATTGTAAACAATGGTATTGTGGTTAATAGGGAGAATGGGGGCATATCCCCTTACCATGAAATTGTGAAAAGAAAAACGTGGTGGAACCAAGAAATTGACTTCAAGTGATGCTAAATGTTACCCCAGATTGTATCTTAGGGTGCATGAAATTGAAAACTTCTACAGAGGGATGGGAATGACCCCTCAGACCTCAGACCTGATGGGAAAGGATGAGAATCACCCTTCAGACCTCCCTTTAGGCTCCTTCTCTCCAATGATCAAGCACTGTGGTTGGTTATCCCAAAACTGAATTTCTGGCTATGGCTATGGCAGTGATTAGAACTTTGTGGAAGTTCTATTGTAGGACCCTAATACTAATTCTTACCAGAAAGGGAAAACTTGTGACCAATTATTTTGCACAGTTATAGTTTTTGGTATGAGCAAACAATAGTCAGTTAACTTGCAATCTGGAGCTAGGAATTGACTAAATAATATATATGGGAGCTAGGTGATTAAAATCAGAGCAAATGTAATGAGGATGCTTAAAACTTCAGGAGACACCACACCCATTTGTGTTTCTTTTTGTTTCCAAAATTAAGATTACAGAGTACCTGTGGTCAGTCTTTAAAATAAATCTTCCCATTTTAATGAAACTGACAAATGAAATATGTGTGACAAAAAACTTGTAACAAAGGTAACCCAGCTAGTTGGTTAGCCTACAATATCTTCTCATTTTAAGTATTCTAAATGTAAAGATGCCAGATCTGGGGATTTTCTTTTTTTATTTCTTTTTTTGTAATCTAGGAAAAATGTACTTTTTATTCACCAAAGGCCTAAGCTCAATTCGTCCCTCTGTGCAATTGCTGTAGCCTAGAGAGAGCTGCTATATCTTTTAGGCCTGCTTTGCTATTGTTTTGAAGATATGTTTACATGTGCAGAAGCCTGTTTGTAAGGCCCATGCTGTTGAAAAAAAATAACAGTGTACAGAATTTTAAAAATAGAGGCAATTTTGACACTTTTTGGGTGTAATATTGACAGTCCTGAGAAGCTGTTTGGTGATAGAAGTGTGTAAGGTGGATATCTTTGCTGTCAAAGTTGATTGTTTGCAGGCTGTGAAGAGATCTTCTATCAACAAAAAGTTGAAATTTCAACAGACATGCTGTCTCTCTGTTGGATTGGTATCAATCAAGGTCATAGAAACAATAGATCCCTTCAGATAGGTAACAGTGATGGACAAGCTGTGCTTGGTCATGGTAAGGATGAGACCGGGTAGGTTTCTGGGCTACTGGGTTGGTTGAGGTCATGCATGTTACAGTTTGGTGATGAAGGCATAGACAGGAATATTAGTTACAGTGGAATGCTATCCTATCAGAGAATGATACTTTAGCTCCAATCTTTCATATGTAGTATGGCCAGATAAGATAGGCTATTCCCTGATGACAGAAAAGCTACAATTGTATTTAAGTGGAGGGCCACCATTGTCTGGTATAAGTGTACCAGAAAATATTTGGCTTCACCAACCTCCGTCTCCCCCTTCCTTAAAATGCTGGAAACAGCCCCTCTCTGTGGTCTAAGCTGTATGATAGTAGTCAACAAATTGTGATGCTTTGCCTAAAAATAATAAATTATCTGTGAAAATAGAAAAGAAAAATTCAAAATATTTCGTGCCATACGAACCAGGGAATGGAAGACATGCTCAAAAGTACCACTGTCTAAGAGAAAACCTGGAGGAGGGGATCATAGGAATGTGGAAGAAAGATGGGTGCCAGTAATTACCATTCTAGGGAAGGAATGAGTGAATGCCATTGCAAAAAATATATTGGCTGAGCAATATCAAGGGAGGGGGATTCCCTTACACTCATGCGACGCCTGAATCTGGCCTAGTGTAAGATGTAGAAACTGTCATATACAGGCTCTGAATTCCAACATCATGGCTTTCCAATTGCCTTCTCAGTGCCTTTGGTATATTTCATAGTTTCTCTTGGCAATCAGCTTATTTGTATTTCTTTCAAATGTAGATATAATTTTTCCCTTGGGTGCAAGGGGAAAAAGTTTGTTGGTTGAGAGAAGTTCTGAAATGAGAAAATTAAGGGCTGGACTATCTATGTCGAGTTTGCAATTGAAGTTGGAAAAGAGGCTAGTAGAAATGCACAGTTGCACACCTGCTAAATAAATAATGAAAGAAGTCAGACAAACTGATCATCTTACCATTACATTACCAAGTTGTTTCCCAGCAAAATTGCGTAAATGTAATTTTAAAAGATGTAAAAGAAAAAAATGCATTAGAAGTCAGCGTCCAAAATGTTACAGTGCATTTACAATACCACATGTGTTGAATCCATTGACCTAGTAAAAAAAGTCATTGTGATTTACATTCCTGCTCATGTAATTATGGTGCCCTGTGTAATAAAAGTGTCGAAAGTTAAATCAATCCAGGTGAATTAAACCTACCTGTGGGGAAGGCTAGACTTAAGCTGAATGTTTGTTTGTACTTTCCTAACAAAAATATTTATCTTCTGGATGGTCTTTTTGGTGAACATTGAACTTGACTAGAATATTTAATGATTAAAAAAAACCCTTGATTTTTTAGATGTGTGAGAGCAATCACACACCATTACTTTCCTCAATCACTGACTGTAATGAGTGTTATTTTTTGGACACCTAGATGAAGATGTGAGCTCAAATTCATAAAACCCTGCATACCACACTCCTTACTTACCAGCGAGTCAGCGATTTGTAACACACATGGAAAACCTAAAACTTCAGGCCCAGTGCTTAGTGTCCTCACAACAGACAATGCTTGCAGCAAGGGTTGCTACTACCCATTCCTCTCTTACACAATGACCTACACAAAGAACCCACTGTACATAAAATTTTTTCAGCAGTCAGTGCAATGTTTGCTCCATTGCAGCTAACCCAGACTCGCTGTCAGTGTTCCCATGAATCACCCCTGATAGGAGATGATAACAGCCACCTCATCTGAGTCCAGGGACTTGAAAATCAGAACTTGTGATCTAAGATTTTGATGCCTGCCAATTTTTCTCACATTTTGGTATCATATTGGCTACAATAGCTTGGTTGCACATTGGTTAATCTTTGCCTCTGCATGTTCAGCAATTTAAGGTTTCAGCTTGAAAGATTATCGTCAGGCTTCTACAAATCCCCTGCCCGACAGTATGGGACAAGTAGAAAATGACTCAGACAAGTGAACCGTTCAATATTGTAGCCCGCTGGGCAAGCAGCACAGAAGTCTTCTTCACATAGGAATTCAATGGCTAGTAACAGATAATTAGATATGGACTCATATGGACTTGTACGCATATTCATGCGGACAAGTAGACTTTTGGAATCTCTAGCCCATGGACAAGTAATAAAAAATGAATTTATCGAAGCCTGTTATCGTATTAAATGCGATAAATTATTTGAGGCAAAATCCTCAACTGATGCTAGTTGTGTACAGCAAGTTATGAAAAGTTAATTAACATCAAAACATAAAATCATCTAAACAGAATCTCATTAGTTAAAAAAGAAGAGAAAATTTCAACTCTATAGTTCACCCCCTTCCCCCTCCCCCCCCCCTCCAAAAAAAATGCAGCTTTTGAGAACCTTTTAGAGGGAAGTATTGCATTTGTTCTACAAGTAAATTTCATCCATTTAAAACCAAAATTATTGGCAAAGAGGGATAAATAGTTATAAGTAAGGCAATATGGTAGCCTTCTTTTCAAGAAATAAGTTTCCCTCAGATAGAAATTTAGTTGTTTCTTGCTCAAGTATAATTTGTTCACCCAAACTTTTGACATTTCAAAAGATGCAACTTCCATAAACTCTTCTTGTGCATAATATTTTTAGGAGGTGGAGCTATTGCTGGGGTTTATTGTTGAGACTGAATGATTTGAAAATGATGAGAGCTATTTACTTTTAATGCTATGTGGGGGTATTTTAAGCACAAAATTTCCCTTTAACCCATCATTTTCAAAATTTGAGAGCAAATTGGACAAATCACAGGCATTGAAAGTTAAATCGTGGATGTAGCCTACAATAATAGTATGAGAGGTATTTTGTGGATAATTTAACGAAAAGTGCTTTGTTTTTCATTAATCTTCTGGAAAATTATTCCACCTTTACGTTTCCACTGTAAAAGGAGGCATAATAAAAGCTTTAAAGAACCTAGCAAACACATCTTGGCACAAAATTGTGTGTTTTTATCCTCTGCTAATTTTCAAATGTGCATTATTGCAGGGTCATTTCATTTTGGGAAGTTAAGTCAATAAACAGGATGGATTTGGTAGCATTTGCAAATATAAGCAAAAGAAGAGCTTTGATTGGACACACAGTTGGTCTGCAAAGTATCAGTTTTGTTAGACAGCTGTGACAAATTTGATCTGACTTGACTGTGTGCCCTACACAGCCCTCAGTCATGTGCTTAACAAGGAATTGCAGGTGGCCCATTCCCCCTCAGGGCTTTCCTTCTGTCCCCCTCACTTCTGAAAGAAACCAGAGTTATGGCTCCGTTCAGTCATGGTTCGATTGTCATGTTATTGGGAAAATTCGCTCTAATTGTACCTGATATCAATGTGGTTCCTTAACAGGAGGTAACCCAAATAGGAAAGGGAATACCCAGGAACATGTATGCTTCCTTTCGGTTTGATTATTTTCATTTTTTTGATGTTGTTATGTTTGGAGAAAAATCCAAACCCCAAATGATTGAAAACAGGAATTTTTCAAAAATAGATGATTTATTGTTTATTGTATGGAATTGGAAAGATATTGACAGAAAAAAATTTCAGGGAAATTCAGATCCATGTCAAGTAAGGGAAGTAAGGGATAGAATGGCAAACTTTGAATAATTTCAAAACATCTTTACACACATCCGTCTTAAAAGGGTCGTGTCCCATTTAAAGGGCAAGGGCAGTCACCCCAACCTGAAGAAGTGTAGCAGAGTATCCTGTTTCATGATTGGCTGTTGAGAGTCATGTGAAAAAACATTTTCTCTTTAAATGAGAAAATCATGTGAAATTATTGGATTGCTTGTTTTACATTGAGTATGCAAAATTGAAGTAATAAAATATGATAAAGGATACTTTGAAGGGAAATAAGAGGAAAATTGTGAGATAAAGGTGTTGCTTCAAAATAAGTTTGGGGGGATGTCTCATGACCTTTAAGACTGAAAGCCATTCAGGTTTTGTATCCTTCTGCTTTCAAGACAAAGCCTTTCAAAGTTTCTACCTGAGTCACATTCACAGCTTTTTCTTTCTTATTGGAATAACTGGGAGACGAGAACATCTCAGGCTCTCGATTGAGTCAATTCTTGTCCTATAGTTTGCAAAAATTTACCACTTTGAATAATGGTTTCCAAGATACAGTGACATTGAAAAAACAGTCTTTAGTAACCACTTTGTGCAATTATTATCAAAAATTCCAAAAATATGCCTTGCAAGTCATTATACCACTTGAGAATTTATTTTAACAAGCTGGCAGAGAGAATAACTTTCTATTCCTAGCACCTTTGGGTGGACAAAAAGTTCGATTGTGTTATGGAGTTGTACTCCAGTCCTGTGGAGCTATGGTATGCCGTCTGGAGGGAGTGATAAATTTGTTGTGTGATTGGACATGTGTAATAATTTGTCAAAGGATGGAGCCCTTGTCACTGTCAGCAGGTGTGGGTAATAGATGCAGTGTTAAATATGTCCCCAGGAAAAAAAAATCGGACTCTCCAACACTCAAGAGGCTGTGAAGATAACTTTTGGAATGTTAAAGTTTTTAGCAGCTGTATACACACATAGGAACATGAAACAGTGGTGTGGCTATCTGGGTGGGTGCCCAGGGGTTGGGGGTTGGGGGTGGGATGATCCATAAGGTCTTGTCCTAATGTACCCATAACAGCTCCATGATTAGTACATACACTTGTGATTCCAATTTATATAATGGGTTTTGTAAAAAAATTGCTGTCATTCTTTGGTTAAAGGGGAAATGCAGTTATCCCAAATTCGATTAATAGTGTATCTTATTACATAGTTGGCTCTTGATAATCATGTGACAATATTTTCCTCACTCAATTGTGAAATTAAAGAGTCTTGAGTCACTTCTTGATGGACCTGAAAAAAAAAATGGCCTATAGGCCTATCCTTAAATATCATAAAAGATAAATTGCGAGAGAAATAGGAAAAAAATTGTGTAGTTTAGCTGATGTTCTCAAATAAGTCTAGCTTGACTGGCTTGCCCTTTAAGAAATAGGATTCTTTTCTTTTTTTTTTTTTGAAGGCAAAAGAAAGTTGACCAGTAGCAATGTGTTTGTACTGCCCCCATCATTTGCATGCTATCTTCCAATGGTTTTTTTGTTCCCCAGAAAATCTCGAGTTGCAATTGATTTTTATATCTTCCCCCACCCCCAGAAAATGTTTTGCCCTCATTCAGTGTCTTGCCTGGCTATGGGGTTGGCATGAGCATGGATTACACTGCAGGGACATTGTGTAACTGTGTAGCTGTGTATGCTTCTGTGAAACATTTCACAGCATGTACTAGTACAAAATTCTGCTTGGTCATTGGAACAACCAAGCTAAATACTACTACCACTGTGACTGCCTGAACTTGTATTTATACCAGAGATTGCTAAGGTCGGAAGCAACATCCAAATATTAGTTGTAGAAGTTGGCTCTGTCCGCCCACAAATCCAACAATTGCGTCATGGGCCTTGCATTGTAAGTAGGTCAAGGATTAAGTGGCTCAAGTCCCTCCTGGGTGGGGTATTATATCTAAATCCAGACACAGTAGGCCATCCTATTCTTCCTACCCTCTCACAGAAGGTCCTCCCCGAACTTCAAGGATGCTGCAAGTCAACATCCGATGGATCATCTCAATAGAGTGAGGGATGACAAAGATTTTAAGCCATAGTACCACTGTTTGGGGAGTCTTCATATTAATAGAATTCTAATCTGTAGAATCAACAAGGTGAATGGTGATTGAAAGGTAGCTTCTTGCTCTCGTAATAGCAACAGCTGCCCTGCCACCACACGCAATCTCTCTTGTGTATATTTGATTTTTCTTATGTCTGTGCAAAGACAACCCTATTGAATAGGTAATTTGATGTAAATTTCCACTTCCAGAGAAAGAGTTTTGAGTCTGAAGTTCTTTTTCAAGAAATATTTTGTGTTGTCCTATTTTTTGTGAAATCTTTTGTGGACATTCTCTACATGGTGAAGGTGTTAGTGGAACCAGAGAGTTGGAGCAACTATGTATTATTCAACTTTGCAAAGTTATCATAAGAAGGATAGTATCCAGTCATTTCATACAGTTCATTCTACCATTTTGCTGAAAATGTCTGTTGTGCCCCATTGGTTGGTGCACATCTCATTGGTCCCAGGTTTATCTGTAGACGAATCTGAAATTAGTTAAGTGATGGTCTGATTTAGTGGGACATAACTGGGGTCCATCAGCTTTAATCTTTTATTTTCTCTGCTTCACTGTATCATGGATGATTGCACACTGAAATATACCTTTCTTCCCTCAGTTGTCTGCATATGAGGGTTTAGATTTGTATGTAAACAATAAAATTAAGCAGATCTACGGCTGAAGGACCATCCCCTTCCCCTTCACTTGCCGCTGGGAGTCATCTGATAACAATTACCATTAACCGTTACCCCTAAACCCAAACAGGAGGATTAAGAAAGAATAAAGAAAGGGAAGACTAATGAATCAAACTACATGAGGTGGGACCAATGAGATAGGGGACTCAAGCCTTGATTTTCGGAAAAAATTCTGGTTGTCCTTCGGGCAACTTTTTCAATAGTTTTGGTTGTCCACAATGAAATTTGGTTGTCCGAAACATTTTGCAAACCATTACAAAACAGTAATTTTGTTCATTCATGCATGTATTATTGGTCTTGAATAATACAAAGCTGGGATGTTTGAGAGACAGAAACACTTCAAGTCTGAAACACATGGTATGATGAAAAAAGTTGAAAGAGTTTATCAGTCAGACTTATACTTTTCCAATCTAAGGGAAAAATGGTTGTCCATTGGACAACCAATCTTTAACTTTTGGTTGCCCATGTGAAATTTTAGTTGTCCCGGACAATCGGACAACCATGAAAATCGAGCCCTGGGACTATAGAGCATACCCTATTCTTCAATCACTCAGTGGTATATACTCTCAACATCTCAACATTTTCCATCTCTCTCCAAATCTGTCATTAAATTAATTGTGAATGTCATGTAAGATTTTATCAATCAGTATCTCTTATTTTCTTTTACAGCTACCTGCAGTGTGGGTGTATGTTTTAACGGTGGGTCATGCAATGGGGGCTACTCACAAATGTGCAGGTGCCCGCCAGGATTTCAGGGACCTCGATGCCAATATGGTAAGTTAAAGCATTTCTCATGCCATCATTTAGTGTACATTTTTGAGGCTGAAAGACTGCTATTGTGGACACTTCTTTTGTTAGCCCTTTGTTTTCTCATAATTACTCATCATATATTTTATGGTTTTGTGATTGATACTGATGGTTTTCAAGGAAACAATTTAAACTTCCAAAACGAACCTTTCAGAACAAACTTATGTAACAACTGTTCTTGGAACAAAGATTGTAAAGTACAAAGGTTAACATTACCCATATATGGTATGTCCCTCTCATGACATCACAATTAAGGTTTGCATATTAAGCTCATATTTACGAATTGTCCTGTAAAATGGTCAATTTTTGACAGATTTTGATTGGAATTGCAACTATTTTCTTAGTTTTTGATGCTTTTTGCATTGAATAGCTTACTCAATTTCGCCATTTTTCATGTCACACAACCACCATTATAAAATAAAATGCTACAACTGAGGATACACCAGGAAAATTCTCAAGACCTGTTAATGGCGAGGGGGAGGGAGTGTCCTTCCTGTGCTTTTGTGTCTGAAACAGTTTGCTTGTGTTGCCTTGCATCTGTACTGTCTGTAGGGGTTACATCTCTGTGTTCCAACATCTCTATGATCCACCAGAACGGTGCCAAAGTACACTTTGTCCTTGCCAGTCTGCCAGAGTACATTTTCATCAGCCCCAAAGTAAATTATTGTCGGCGTCAGAGTACATTATTGTCGTCATTAAACTATACTTTGTCAGTAACAAAGTACATTATTGTCAGAACATAGAGATTTTGGAACATGGGGATATCCCCCTCTGTAGGGGGTAGGACATTGTATTTAAGATAAGTCAGATGGAATTGCAGCCTAGAAATCTCAGCCTACTTACGGTACAAGTGTTACACCCCATTTGCAATGTGATAAGGCCTCTTACTTGATCAGAGCAACTAGCCCTGGACCTGGATCATACTGAAGAATTAAAACACGGAACTTAATGCCATTTTGCATGGTACTTAGCATAAGCAATGGAGTAGGTAAAACAAGCCAGTGAGCCACAACTGGAAAAAAGCCTGTGGCCGTTGCCAGCTCGACTTGAACCAACTGTTTGAAAACTGGGCTGTAAAACTCTGTGTAACCTAACCTTACTTGAGCAACAGTATTACAAGCATGCAAGTAATTTGTATCAACGAAACATTTTCTTCCCAAGAAGATTTTATATGATTTGTCAGATTAGAATTAGAATTCAGTTTTTTGGAAAGGTCAGATGGAGAGCTCAAGTTTACTACAAGTGCCAAGATATTTTACACCCTTCTTGAAAGTTGTAAATAAACATAAAGGCTATGCCTAGATGTGTGTACTTTGCCCTGCAGTTAGTTGTAGGGATGATTCAGTTGTACACTGGCACCCTACCACTGCATGTGTGACCTTAAAATAACTTTGCCCAAGGAAAAACAATAGAGTCAGGTTATGTGAAAAAACAAGTTCACATATGGGCCTATTTTTAGTTAGTGAGCAAAACACAAACAAAATTTGTTATACAGTGTCATTTAGATCATATCGTAAACTTCAAATACAGTGCAAATATTTTCAGATTCTCTCCTTTAGTAAGCTAGCTCTTACCTCAAGCGGGGAATATTGTGGGTATATTCTATAATCCCTAGTCCACTGGGGAGGGGGGGGGCAGAGGGGGGACCTAGATTGCTTTAGCATGATACCATGTTCCAGTGACACTGGCAGTGCATTGTATGAAGTGCGGCCTTATGCAGTCATTTAATGATTCTTCAAATGACAATCCTTAATGTTGGCTCTTGTCACTAGTTGGATTAATATAAAGAATGAGAACTTTTCAAGTCTGTTTTGAATTAAACTCTACATCTTGTGTTCCCCTCACTTCCATGCAATTCACTCAGCTATATGACAGGTTGATAGCACAGTGCAGGAGGGTGCCCTCCTAGTTAGGACACATACCTTCACTTTTCCCCTTCTTGTGAAGACATCTTCAAGTCTACTTTGAAATTTTACAGAACAAAAAAATTCAGAGGTGTTTTGAATCAAGTATTATTCCGCTGGGCAGGAAGTGGCTAGGAGTTGATATTTCACTTGGTCATTGAATTCTAAAGTGATTTGAATCCCCAAAATAAGCAATTTGCAAATGGTTTGCTACATATGTTTTTACGCTATAAGCAAATTTTCAGTAAAATGTTTTTAATTACTGCTGTGGGGTGTTATCAAGCAATCTTTTTGAAGAGCCATGACCTTCAAAATATTTTAGTACCGTGACAGAAATCAGGGCTACCATTTAGAAATGATTATTTTAGGTCTCTTAAAATCTCTTTAAGGCTGCTTAAGAAATTGCATGGATAACCCTGAGCTTTTGCTGTTTTTATATGGAAATTGTCAACTTTTAAACTTTTAAATTGAAAGAAGTTGACTTAAAATAATACATGGCTGGAAGGTGATAGTGTCAAATAAAGCAGGCTTTTAAAATGCCTTAGATATTGTATCAATTCAAGAACCCTCCACCCCTTTGTCAAGATTGAGAATGGGTATTTATGTCAACAGTTTGTTTACCTGACAGGTATTTAGGTTTAATGTGATTGAATTCACACCCCTTCCTTTTTTCCAGACTTAATTTTGACAGTTTGGCCCTTGGTGCACTTTCTCTATTTGTTGTCTTAGCAATGTGATAGTCTTGCCAACCAATCTCAAAGTCCTCTTCTAAGTTCCGTCCTTCCACAATTTAAAACCGAAAAATAAATTCCAATAAAGATCCGTTCTTATAATATAGTCACTGATTTGTTTTCCCCTGTGGTATGATGGTATCTGTCTCCAGGTCCATTAATTCCTTTTATTATCCTTGCAGATATTTGTCACAATGGCTTCAAAATAAAAATGTTTTTGAGTATTTAAGAGGGATTTCCCTTGTTCACCTCACAATTATCCACTTGATTGATAAAAGGGTTCTTTTATGATGTTTGCCTCGCAGCATTACCCCTTCAGCAGATTACCCCCTGCTACAAATCATTGCAAGTGTCTTGCCAGCTTTATTTTTGTTAGCATGTGATAACCTCCCTCCGCAGAGACATGTTTTTATAATCTTCAGGTATGATATCATCTAAGGGTTATATTTCAACTTCCAGATAGACTAAGAACCCTTTTTTTCAAGGAGATTCGTATCAGATCATTCATGAGTTACCAAACAGTTGAAATTGTAAAGACTAACAATAAATTTGCTGTTGGGCTGTAAATGTGAGTTACATCTGAAGTCATTCTTGTGTTGTTCTGACTACACCGTGTTCAAAACTGTGACTTTCAAAACCAGTGGGCCACAACTGGAAAAAAAGGCTGTGGCCGGCTGGACTTGAACCATTTGGTTGGAAACTGGGCTGTAAAACTCCATCTAACTGGCTAGCTATATCTTCAAAATTCAAATCACTCGTCCCCTCCATCACACTAACTCTTCCTATAGGTTCATGGCCCCATCATGTTGACCAGGTTAAAGGGCAAGATCAGTAACCCCAACCTAAAGTAGCGCAGAGGACTGTCCTTTTTCTTGATTGGCTTTGTAGAGTCACATGACAACATTATTTCCTTTCAAATTAGAAATTGTACTGCTCGGTTTACCCTGAATAGTCAATATTGAAGTCTAAAACAGGCTTTGAGTTTTAGATTTTCCAGGTGTGCTACATATCACACTCCTCAGGAAATTAAGGAGCGTGGTAGGTCTACTGTTTTATTAAACTTTCATAGATTTATCTGAGTTCTAGGTATACAAAAAATCGCACTCCTCACATGTGATTTGAGGTGAGTGATGGTGTGCAATTGCTCTCGCATGCCTCAGATTTCAAGGTGTTCTAAAAATATGAGGATAGATACTTTGAAGAAAAATGAGAAGAAAATTGTGGCATTTAGCTGTTGCTTCAAAGTAAGTTGGGGGGGGGGGGGGAGGACTGATCTTGACCTTTAACCTTTAACAACAGCAGGGAAACTTTAGTTTGACAATTTTGTACTTGTAAGACATCATGAAGTTAGATATTTTTAAGCCAAATTAAGGGGAAATTAAATTTTGCATAGGAGGAAGTGGATAGAATAGACGGGTAGAAGGCATTGGTCCTTTTTCATCCACACCAGATTTAGAGTAGCAGCTCCCTGTCCATACATCCTATTGCTGACCAAGGTCAGTGCGGTTCATTTGCTTTGTATTTTTGCCTTAGCATATTCCTGCTGGGATAGATTTAAGAAGAGACATTTACCCTTACTAAACAGAGGAAATATTTCATTAGTTTCAAAAGCTGCAGGAGCTTCTTCCTCAAAAGGTCATTGACTGAGACAGAATTCAGTCCCTTCAGCTGAGCCTGAGGAGGGCTTTGGTGCAATTAGTATAAGAGGAACAAGTGATGCAGTTTAAAGGCCTGATCCTCTCACCTCAAACAGTTATAAATGCCCTACATGAGGCTAGAATTCAATAGGAGGTTTTAGCCATCAGGCGACATAAGACATCTATATATTTCACCCGAGAAAATGGCCTTTTCCCGGGGAAGTTTGGCTAAACGACCCTATTGAATTCTAGCGGCATGAACCTACTTACTTAAGCCCCTCCCAAAACTGTTTAAAATTTGTCCTTATCCAGACACAATTATTCTCATTTTAGTGCTTCAGGGTGAGTATACAAGACCCCAATGTGTAATCAAAACATTCTCAGTACAGTAAATAGGCTGTGTAATATGAGCTATGGTACTTTGCATTGTTTGAACTAGCTGTCAATCAAAGAGCTGAGCCAATTGAAAATTTTGGTTAACCCCTACAAAAATTGTAGTTTAGGGTGAGGGGATTGGTCCATTATGTTCTTTAATGTTTAGGTACTGCTTATATTATCATGCATTCTGTTGCTTAATATCTCCAACTCATGGTTGAGTATCAACATTTAAACATTATAGTACTGGCTTCTCTATACTATCGCTTGATTTTTTTGTCAGTATTAGGGGACTGAGGGGAGGGGGAATTATCTCATTTTCAAAGAAATGCCTGTGGGAAAAATCAGTTTCAAATGGCAGTGTCTCAGATACCAAGCATACATGTTCTGCAACCCCAAGGATTGCCACTCATGATATAGTCCCACTCTCTCATATCATAGAAAAACCAATCTTCAGCAAGGGACTTCCTTGAAGGAAAATACAAAGGAAAATCTGGGGGAGGGGGGTTGCTACATAATAGATAACTATGTGTATTAAAGCTTTTTTTAAGTAAGTTTTATGACATATCGACAGAAGTTTCCAGTTCTACCCCTGGTCTTTTATAGAGTTTTTAACACTGATTTATAATTCAATTAACAGCTTCACTTTTTATCCAGTCACAAATTACTAAATTTCACTTCATAAGTGCAGAAATAAAGAAAGGTATTGGATATGGCATATTCTCCCCATATTTATTTTCCAATAACTGTCCTTTATGGTAGGCTATGACCTGAGAAATTGCAGTCTTGGGATCACAAAGATACTAAAATAGCGTTTGTATGGATCTACCCTGGATGCCAAGTCTGGCCTAGGCTAAAATGTTTTGACCAGATTGTCCAGACCCTAGCAACTAAATCAGCTCAATAAATCTGATAACATCCAGTTTGGCCGTGCACTCAGGAAAGAGTTTAAAATGCCTGTCTATGCTGAAGTGATGTGAATGACATTTATTTTAACTCATCAATCATCTGTAAGAAATAACTTCTGACAAAAAAATTTTTCTGTTCTTCTAGATTAAAAAATCCTTCAAGCCAAGATAGCGCTTCTCCTCCTACATGTCCAATTATAATGCTGTCAGGAAATGTGTATTTTAATGAGTCTTACCTCATGAGTAATAATTTACTGTTAATTGGATATCAATGCCAATCAACATCAAGGTTCTCTATCTCTGACCAGTTTCAGTCACTGACCAGAACCTGACAAGATTGTACATGTTACAATACTCATGACTCGGTTACCTTGGTTACCCGGCTGAATATACAGGCTCTTGAAAGAAAAAAAGTACCTGTCTCTTACTGAAACAGTAGAACAGACTTGTCTAGATAGAGCTAACCTAGGATAATCCCTCTCAATATCCCATGGACATACATCAAACACAATGCTCATGGCCATGAATTTTTAGGTGTGCAAGTGCGATCGCATCACCATCACTCTCCTCAAATCATTGTGAGGAGTGTGATTTCTTGCACACCTAAATTAGATGGAAGCGCATGTAAATCTATTAAAGTTTAATACAACAGCACACATACCACACTCCTTACTTTCCTGCGATTTGTAGCACACCTGGAAAATCTAAAACACAAGGCCTGAGACTCTGTTACAAGGGCAAATTTGCTTTTTCCTCAATTGCCATGAGTTGTTTTACGCAAGCATTCACTATGTTTTTTTGACCAGGTAGTGAGAATAGCCCCTGTTTGGAATATTTGCTATCAAATTCAATACTGTGGGCAAATAGGATTGTTCCCAGCTGTCATTCTATATTTTGGGGCTCTTACAGGGAAAATGTCTTGTAGCTAATTGCTTTATTACTGCAAATTCATTAATATTCATTATAGTGGACGTGTGTGAATGAATACCGATGAGCAGCTGTCCAACAAATTTATGGAAATTTTCACTGTGTTTGTGTACCTTTTTATGCTTGCCCCAAAGAAATTTTAAAAGTCAGCAAAATCTTCCAACCTTCTCCTATGCCTTGCAAGTAACCATAGACAGAAAATGCTTTTGAACATTCATAAAGTTCATTTATTAACAAAAGGTAAACAAAAGAGTCATTGTCTATAATGAAACAATTAAGTGGAAGATATTGTCCTTGTATTAAAAGAAGGACATTCATGAATAATTTATATTGGGGTGACTGACTTTTCCCTTAAAATTGTAAATTTTTTCCTTGTTAGAAATGACTTAGTCGAATTAGTTTTTAAAAAAGCATTACTCTAATCTTGCTCTTTAGAGGATTGGACCTGAGAAAGCCCAAACTGTACTGCTACAAAGCCCCTGGGGGCTGTTTGTGTAAACTTTGCCAACTCTCTCTCAAGGGACTGGGGGCTGTTTGTGTAAACTTTACGAACTTGACTTAAATATGTTCCCTGAAGTTGTAGTTTCCTGCTGATTTGAGATTGTTGAGACAACATGACACTCCAAAAACAAAACCTGCACAGTTTGAAGAATTGCATTTGCTCTCCACCTCACTCATTCTTCATCATCTTGAGAAAGAAAAAGAAAAGTCCAATCCCAACAATTTCTACCTTTTTTTTTCTTGAAGTATGTCCCATTGGTTAAACCAGGGAGTTGTTCGCTGGCAACTCCCTGGTTAAACTAGTACACCTGTAAGATTGCAAAATTCATGTTCAAGAGGGGAGGATCATCTTGTCAAAGTAGGCCATTGATTTTTTTGGTGAAATAAGAGCTTTTGAATGTCATGGGTTTGGTCCCAATGCCCCCATGGTAGTAATAAGAACAGACCACATATAAAGAGAGCTGCGGAGAAACATATCACTCCCAGGGGGGAAACCCAAGAAACATGAGACCATTTGAACCAGTCAAATTTTATCTTGAGGAGTCAGTGTAGATTGATATGATGACAGGATTTTATTGCTTGTTGGCACAAGAAGGGTTCAGGGTAATTTCCTATCAGGAGGAGGATGGAAACCTTTAAAGGGCTGGTACCGTCATTTTAGCAATAATATTGGAACTACAAATGTGTAGGATTTGTCCCTATATGTTGGATTTTGTCCCTTACCCCATTTCCTTCTCAGGCTCTACACACAAAATGTGAATAATTGTCTGAAAGTTTTATTAAAATGCATGCATTGCATTTCTACTTACCAGTGTAATGTCACAAGTAAGTGGTACTGCATGATTGGAATACCGTAGGCTTTAAATACTAGTGATGTGTTGAACGTTCCCAAATAGTCTGGTCATGGACTGTATTAGCAGAGCACCTTATTATGGATGCCTCATCAATGATTAGCCTTGTACCCATGGGGGATGGAGGGACCTACCCCCTCTCCCTCCCATGCTCCTTTGTTCGACTAGGTCCCCAAAGAACAAAATTCTAGCTGTACCAGCTCCCTTTCGTTTCATAACTGGCCCTGCAGTCTTTGCCTGGGGCTTGGGAACAGGGTAATCTGGGACATCAGGAGTAAATTGTTGGGAAGAAAGGATTTATCTTCTTTGTCTCTCTCCTCCTACATCCATTGTAATCCACACTTAATCCTGCGGTTTTGTGTAATTGTATTAACATGAGGTAACACAGAGTGTCACAGGGTACGTGAGACCCAGTCTTATATGTAGGCTACATATCCTTTAAAGTTTCCTCTGGAGTAGATCTGATGGATTGTCGCATTAGAAATGGCATAGTGTTTTGGTGATAGGCATGATAGAAGTACTTCTATCATGAATCATATTGCAATGAATGTTTACAAAAGGAGGAACATACTGTATCTTGTCAAAGTTTTGGAGAGATAAGGGGAAGTACTGGTTAATTGCAACATGGTATGGGTCAATGGATGGCAGTCAGCGACTTACATTCATGTAAGAGTAGATTTTTGAAGGGGAAATTGAAAAGTTGTGCGACTGGCGCCAAGGCATATTCCAGAGGTTGAAAGATTACAGTTTTGTTAAATACAGGTTAACTTGAAATAAGCTTGAAATGTTCCCATTTAGTCTAAAATTGGGAGATATACTTCATGTCAGCTAGGCTACCTGAAACTGAGATAATAGACCACTGAAGAGAGATGAATAAGCTGAATAGCCTGATGTGAACAGGATTAGTAGGTGACTATTCACTTCAATTTTTAGGCTGGCTTACATGATGTATAGCGCCCTATACCTTAAAATTGAAAACATACTGCAATTTTTTAGATTGGTCAAATTTTTTATTTTGGAGTTAAGTTTACATAGGCTGTTAAACAGGAGTCTCATGTTACTTGACCTGCATGGCTGTGCCATAGAAGTGCATGGTCTTTGCCATTGAAAGATAACCTAGTCCCAGCCTTGCAGGCAGGTGTTAGAATATACGTGTAGGCATGCCTGCCTGCCTGGGATAGATTGTAAATGTAAGTACTCTACCTGCTTGGAAGGCTTAAAAATTCTTTTAACAAAAGAGGCCGATGGGGATTGAGAGTAGTGTGGGGGTTTGCATATGAGACTGGAGAAATCTCCCCTCAGAATGCATGTTTAAAAGGCCCATTCTTTTTGTCAGCCTTTCAAACTGTATGATTACTGATTAAAGAAGATGAAGTGTGTGGCTAGCCATGTAGTTCAGCAATGAGTAAGCAAATTGCATTGCTTCACAGTACCGAAAGCCTGAACACACCGTGAGTCTTTTGGGTCATTTAATACAAATGCAAGGAAAATAACTCTGGCAGTAATAAAACAAACACCAAGAGAAAGTGCAGATTTTTATGGCTAGAACTTTCTTTGATATTAGAATAGCTGACTGAGAAGAAGATCCTTTGCCACAAACCGCAATTGAAAAAAGGACAATAAGATTTTGGCTAAAGGTGTTATTCCGAGGTGAGATATTTCTTTCACTTCTACAGCGAACAAATGCCTTTTGCCTATTTTATTCATGCAAAGGTTGTCAACCTACACAGTGCTCATCCCTAGCATTCGATTCAGTTGCTCAGCCATTGGTTTACTTAATCGTCAGAAACAAATGGTTTTAGAAAAAGGTTGTTCAGGGATCAGTCTTTATGGGATCGTTAAAAAGAAAAGAGACCTTTCATGTAAAGGCAGACATGTGTAACGGTGCGTAATGGATGATTCCTGTATAGACAGCTTTATGTCAAAAAGTTTGAATAGGCAGGTGTGGTATTGTGTGATTGGTATGCCACAGAATGTAAAGGCAGTCCATTCTCACCCAAAATTTCCAAGGCTTGTAGTAGTCTTCAGAAATTCTCAATTGGTACAGCTATTTGATTGACAGCAAATTCCAAAAATGCAGAGTACTATATCTCGTATATTACACAGCATGACTGTGTAGTACTGTACTGAGAGTGTTCTGATTATGCATTGATCACCCAGAAGAAATAAAGTAAGAATGTGTGGGGATGAGGATGAGTTTTAGACAGTTGTGGGAGGGGCCTAAGTAAGATGGTTTAGAAAAATTGGAATTGTCTGGGGTGAGAACATCATAACATGAAACTGCAGCAGAAGACATGCTCTGATCAGCTGCAGATCCAGACATTCTAAAAAGGGGGCTGACCTAAGAGAAAGCAGGGGCATGAGAGAGTTGCACTGCTAATTTCTTTATAGGTTTTAGTGTTGATGTGGCCAAAAAGGGAGGGTTGAGGCCAGAAAAGCCCCCCTCCACCCCTTTGATCCATGCCCGCTGGTTCCCAAGTGCATAGTCAAATATGCATTGTGTTTATTAGAGTTCAGTTGGGATGCTGGGGTGTGTCAATTGTTCTCCAAGTGTCAAACCAACCTCATATGTGCTGCATGGTTCTGTCCTGGAAACTTGCATCGAAGTGTGATATGTTCAGTCAGGTGCACAATTGGAGGGATTGGGGGGGGGGGGTGGGAGGAGTGTACACCAATGCACATACCTCTCCTGGGATTCAGTGGCTGCATTTTACAATTGATAAGGGCATAATTCATTGGCCCTCAGTTTCAAAGATTTAAAGCGGCTCATTGAGAAATTCAACAAATTTTTCCAAAGCTATTAAGTTTCCTTCACACATCGGTGACAAATGGTCAAACTTAGACAAGCCCCATATCCTACATACAAGAAACTGCTGTATGGGTGAGTGCTGAACTGTTCAGTCCGGTTTTTAAAAATTTGTGAGCAGACACTTTTTCAAATTATGCACAAAACTGTTATAAGTCAGGACACCACAAAATTCAAAATTTCAACTTACTTCATGACTTCTGGATATGAAACTTGACTCATTATGCTAACTTTAAGCATTGGTATGTGGTAGTGTCCTTAAACACTCTCATGAAGTTATCAATATCAACTCAATGAGCCCTTTTAAATGATGAAACCAACTTGTGACTATTGTAGAAAAAAAATGCACTGCTTGATTGTAAACTTGATTTTTATGTCAGGTTGGTGTATATTAAATGCAGTAAATGCCCTTAGGCTTGAGGCATGTTAGTCTGTTGCTTAGTCTTATTCCCAAAATAGCTGAAACATAGTGGGTGGTTCTAACTTCTGCCTGTCTGTCAACTAACTCTACTCCCAATCATATATTTTACCAATGTCAAAAAGATGTATCATTAATCAGTTGCAAAATTCATTCTCAGTTAGTTATTCAAACAATTTGTGTAGATCTATAATATCTCTATTGTTGAACTTAATTGCTAACAATAGATAGGCCACATTAAAGTGACATCCGTCGCATTGTCACAATGGGTTTGTTTTGTGTGTCATTAATTCACACATTCTTAAAGCAACACAGTCATTTGATTTGGAAAATATACCAAATTTTTCAAAACCTGCATGTTTAGTTTCCTACACAGTCTAATGGCAAATGGTCTTTTTAGAAAATCCTCAATATCATCCTCCATTCAAATAAATGTCTTCAAAGTGAGTAATCAATTTGATTTTTAAAAATTTGTGACCCCTGACCGCTTTTTCAAATCATGCACAAAATCGTTATAGGTTAGGATACAAATAATTTCAAACTGTAAACTTTTTGTGAAACTTGAAGATCTAACACTTGGCTCATAATATTTAATGCATTGCCAAATGGTAATACCCTCCAAGATCTTCTTTGAAGATAGTGTTTTTTTGTCACCCCAAACCGTTTTCTCAATGTATACTTGATTCAGGCCCCTCCCATAGCTCTCTAAATCTCATTCTTATATAAGCACAATCCTAGTGAGCATACAGTGTCCAAATGTGGATAATCAGGACACTCTCTGTGCATTCTATGTGTTATGAGCTACTTTGCATTTTTTTTCATTTGATGTCAGTGAATGACTGTCTTTTCGATATCAACCCAGTATGCTCCTTTAAAGAACCTGTGCATTGTTTAAATAGAGACAGAAACTGACAGGTACATACTTGAAAGTTCATTAACATTCTTTGAATTATGTCAAAATTTTTTAATTGTTTTGAAAAGATAGCTTTGCTATCATTAATCAGATATATATTAAGATAGCTTTCAAAACCTTCTTGCCAACAGTCTGTGTGGATAATTGCTATTGGCAACACGCATATCACAGAATGCCTAAATTCACAATTTGTTACTTAACTTTGACCTGCCCTACACACATGAATTAACTAGCGAAGTGATACCCTTCAAAAAAAAAAAAACCATTGTAATCATGCAGTCAATGATTTTTGCTTGCAAGTGCTGCTGACTCACAGGAATGTACTCATAGCATATCATGGCCCTTATAACAGGGACTGCAGAGGTGGGGGAGGGGGATGAGGAGGGAGATCCCCCCACTTTTTTTCATGGTAGGCATTTTGGGCAGCTTTACATTGTTATTATATTTGTTAGACATAATGTGTTGGGCCACTTTGGTGATAAGCCCCTCCCCCCTTCACTTCAAAATGTGCTCTGTGGCCCCGGTATAAATCATCCATTCCGTGTGTCTGGTGCAGTGGTAGAGCATCTACTTCCATTAGTTAGAAGTTCTTTTACTGCTCAATTTCTAACCAAGTCATTTAAAGGGCCAGACCTCTCACCCCAAATGACAATTTTTGGTGCCTGGGTACTGAAATTCTCAATTGGCTCAGCTCTTTGATTGACAACTAATTCAAAAAATGCAGAGTACCAAAGCTTATATTACACAGCATGAACTATACTGAGAGTGTAAGTATTAGGCTCATAGATCCCAAACCAGGGCGTTTGTGGGAGTACATCTCATCATTCCACTTAATTGGCTCAGGGATCATTTTGCTCTTAAAGGGCCAAAGCTCTCACCCCAAACTACAATTTTGGTAGGGGGGTACCGAAATTGTCAATTGGCTCAGCATTTGATTGACAGCTAATTCAAACAATGCAGAGTACCAAAGCTTATATTACACAGCATGAACAGTGCTGAGAGTGTTTTGATTATATAAACTGAGTTTTTCTATACTCACCTTGAAGTAATAAACTGAGATTGTGGGAGGGACTTAAGTAAGAAGGTTAGGAGAATTGGTTCTGTTTGGGTTGAGAGAACTGGGCCTTTAAATTCATAGTTTACTGGAATAAGTAGTAAAAGTTACAGAAGTAACTTCAACTTGTATATTAGAAACTGATCACAGTAGTGTGCTTTACCTTCAAAACCATCACATTATTTGAGGGGCTTCTACTCTAGCAGCTCCCAGATTAGACCTCTTACTGACTTTGAAAATTGAAGTCAAGAAGTATGCAATGACCAGCAGCATCTGTCCATGCATTCTGCACCTGGCTATTTTGATACTTCAATATTTGTCACCTAAACTCAAATCCCCCTGGTTTGAAGAGGCTATCAAGGGTCACTTGTCTCAAGGGAAACATATTAGCAGTGATTTCCTTCAACAAGACCAATTTGTAACAGACAAAACAAGCCAGTGATTCCCTGAAGATAAAATACCTTTGCCACTCAGACAGGCATGACTTTTTTTGACATTTGACTGCTTATGAAAAAGTGGCATATACTATGGACCACAGTGAGGAAACCCTTAGGGGAAGACTGGATCACTGCCAGTTGTCTCTGTGTCTGATCCTGCATGGCTGGTTTGATAATCCTACCTCCCACTTAATTTTCTTGGGCAATGAATGGAATCAGTTGGGAGGATTTTCTGCTCTGGTGGATTCTGTAGAAAGGTGTTAGGAATGGACTACCAATCTGTAACTGTCTGCATGCAGACATTTTTGCATAAATTTTAGTTTTAAGTTGATTGAGTTGATAAGGCAAAAGAGGATGGGGACCCTGCTGGTATTCCATCAAATGGTTATCTGTTCTCCACTTTTCTGCCTGTGGCAGAGTTTTTCCTCTTAATAAGAGTCTGGCAATTTGCCCTGGCCTAGTTATATGTTGCTGGTTTGAAAAATTTTGTAGAACTTGTGGTGTATGCATGTAGTAGCAGGCCTTTAGCCACCAATGCATGATGCCGTCAGTAGATATTGTCAATGTTAAGTAAGTCTAAGAACGCTTTCAGTTCTGCATTTTTCCAACTTTCCCTGTGCCCTTTGCTCTCAAATTACCTTACCTGGAGTCTGGAGACGTAATTTTTGTATGTGGATATGTTAAGTTTTACAACCGTAACAGGTTGAGACCGCAAAATCAAATTCCTGGTTAAAGACTTATGTTGAAGTGTCAAAGATTTCCTGTTTTCCCTTTTCAGCTTCCTCAAGCAATGATTCAGACATCTTATATTACATAATAAAGACTAAACAATGACTCACAATGGAAGGTCAAACTTTAAAGGAAGTGTGACACCAAAATGAAAAAGTTGGGTATTTGCTGCAAAAAGCATCAAAAATAAGGAAAGTTGCTGTAATTTCCATGAAAATTGGTTAAAAATTGACCATTTCACAGTGTAATTTCTGATTTGTTCTAAATAATGCATAAACATAAGCTCAATATGTAATTCTTGTGATGTATAAGGAGGGACATGCCATATATGGCTAGTGTTACCCTGTGTTTTTACAATCATCATTTCAAGGACGTTTGTAGTATAAATGCACCCTGGGGGTTTCATTTTGAAAGTTGAAATTGTTTTCTTGAATACCATCTGTATCAATCACCAAACCGTAACTATCTGATGAGTAATTATATAGGGTTAACAAAAGAAATGTCAACACTGTGCAACAGTCCACATCATTATTTTTGCATAAGCAACAAGTTGTTTCAGAAACATTCAAACTTTGCAGAGGAATATCTTGAGGACGGTAAAAAATATTCACATAATTCCAATGGATTTTTCCTTAGGAAACCTTGCTTCTTAACTACCAAGCAATTTCAGGCCTTTTTGCTGACATGTTGCACTACTTTTAATTTATTGTCATAGAGATGTAATTTGATAAATGAGTCAAATATCTTAAAGCTGCTTTCACTTTCCTCAGTTTAAAAGTTACAGTCAAGTTCAAAATGTTTCAGAATATTTGCTATGGTAAAATATGGTATGAATTTGAAAGTAAACCAAGAGTATGAATTTTAATAAAGGCATGTTGAGTTGATTTTAACAGGGGAGGTTAAGGGTTCTGCAACATGACTGTGCTAAGTGTGCTCTCCTCTACGAAAAGCAGTTCTTTAATATAGATATGATAATATCATATTTTATTGTGGCAAGGTTACACCGGCCTATTCAATTAAATGTAGGATGTATTTTGTGGGATGCAATCTGCACCCACCTGTTAGGATTCAAAACTGGCTCTCAAATCAGTGTCTTGGATCAAGTAGAAATGAAAATATCAATGTCCTCTGCCTGTGTGGGTGAGGAAATTTTAGAGTGAAATTGTTATCATGCCTAATCACCCAACAGATGGTCACTCTGTAGAACCTGTGTACTAGCAACCTGCTGCTTTTTATCTTGATGGTGGCAAGTGGTGTGTTAGCCAAAGGTGCTGTTCAACTCACGACCTTATACAGATAGAGGGATCTATAACAGTTAAACAACACCCTGGAGGGCAATTATGTCGCATACCTCAAGAGTGACAAAATGATAGAAATTGATGGCATTATTTACAAAATTATACAATTTTTTATCTGCATAGACAGTTATATCTCCAGTGGGAAGAAGGGTCAGGACTCTACTTTTTCTGTTAATTGGGCAAATAATCCCCAAATATGTGGAAATGAGAAGAATTTATGGCATACTGTATTTTAGAGTTTTGGTGGGATAAATCCAAACATTACATACAGATAGACTTGCTTCAGAATCTGCAGGAGGTGTGTGTTGGAAAGGACGACTTTTTGACTGGAAGTTTAGTGCTTTTATAAACTTGTAATTGGGGGGGGGGGGGGAGGGGAGGTGCAGTCGTGTGTGGTTGGGAGGATGTTCAGTGGGTTGTGGGGATAAATATGGCTGCATGAGGGAGTCTAATGGTCATGCAGTATTGACTGCTTCCTTTTCATATCCTTAAAGAGGAAATGCAGACACCCTTACAAGGATTAGACTACTAGACTATCCTATTTAGTGAATGGCTCTAATTGAGAGTCACAAGACAATATTTTTCTCACTTGATCCCAATTTTTAAGAGGAGTCACTATCCTGAATATGCCACAAAATTGATGTCCTTACATATATCTGTATCATATGTGATATGTGTGATATGTGATTTATAGGAAAAAATTTGTGGAGAACTTTTCTGTTGTTTTAAAATATGCGAAGCCTTTAGGGACTGCTTAGCCAGTGCCTTTCAATTATGAAGATTAGTAAGCTGGGAAAAGACATTGTCTGATTTTGTACATTTCTCCAAGAAGTTGGTCAACAGTATTGAGCTCTTTACCAAAGAAAAGGAAGAAGAAGATGATGAATACCCCCATGTTTTCCAAAAAGAAGTTGAAGTGAAAGGTGACAATGTTACCCTCACTCAAAAAGTTCTTCGAGTAAAAAAATTCATTGTTTTAAAGGGGCAAAGCAGCTGACCCAGATTTATTTCAAAACAATTAGGAAATCTCACAATTTTGTATTTCACGTCCAAGTGATTGTCATTTTATTTCAGGACAAAAACATTGCATATTTACGGTAGACCAAGCAGTGACTCCTAAATTTCACAACTGAGTTAGAAAAGCATTGTCACATGATTCTCAACCCATTCATAAAATAAGATATTCTAGAAGATACTACACCAATTCTGCTAGAATTGAGTAGGACATTTTAGCCAATGTTACCTGGGAAAAAGGCGTTTTCTCAGGTGAAGCTTAATTGTCTCTGTAATTGCGGCAGTTGACCTTGCTTAAACCAGTCTTGTTGCTCTATTGAGCAAATGGTTTTTGAAGGGGGTAAAACACCTTTAACTTTATTGATCTCAAGATACCTGAACAGGAAGTTCTCTGTTAGATTCTGGATTATTAGTTGCCAGCTTGAGATGGCTTAAACTTGCTATTCGCTTCGAGTGTCATGAATCAACTTAGATGGGGTAGATGCATAAGTTTCCCTTTAACCATATCTTAACATATGTATCTGGTATCTCTTTGGAAAAGTACCTTTTATCCATCAAATGCATTTGCTTTGACAACCTTCGCCCATTGGTCCCGATCAGCAACCTTGCCTGTTAGAGGAAAAATCATGGTAGGAGGGAGCTATTACAATCAATAAATGAACAAGTGGTAGAGAGCCCACAGATATGTACCAATTTCTTTCTCCCATACACCATCAGTTTGTCTGTTCTAGATTCTGACAAAGCATTCAGGGACTGCTGCAGAAATTGAATTTGTAGAATAAACAAGGTAGTAAGCATGAATGAGGTGATTTAGTTTTACTTCAAAGCAGTCAAGTTGATTCAACCTTTAATTTGTTTGCATGTACCAAGGCTTTGGTACACAGACTCTAAGGACCCCTTTGGGTGAACACCATGGAGAAGAAATTTCCCAATCCAAACACGGTGTCTCTCCTGATCAGAGTTGTCAGCTCTCATAACTTAAAGGAACACTCCAATCATGATATTCCAACTTTCTGCGGTAGATGCGCACTGTTTAACAAAGTGTTTCTTGATTGGCTGTTGCCATTGTATTGTATCGATTGTATTCTTTGTTAGGTTTAGGGATTAGGTTAGTGATTAGGACTAACCTTAGCCAGTTAGGAAATTTCTTGTTAGACAGTGCCCATCACCCCATTTTCTGTGTTCCTGTGAAGAATAGGCCTTGTAGTTTTTCATCAAACCTCTGAAGTAAGAAATTGCATTACTGTGTTCATTGCAATGTTACGTTATATGTAAAGTACGAGACCAGGATATAGGGCTAATGGGCTAATGTGTCCTGTCCATACCAATTGCATACAGAAGAGCATTCACTAGCTCTGCATACAGTATATCAGTGAAACATTGAAAAAGTTTTTGAAATGAGTGATTTTAGAGGACTGGACACCTTTAAAAGTGAGATTGAAGGGAACAAATAAAGAACAGAAGAGGACCAGTAGGGTGCAGTCACTGGGTGTGTTTGTGCAGTTGTTGAGGCTGTAAGTACCCCAATCTCAAAACCAAACAAGAGGGGCACAGAGGTGAATGAAACAGCAAGCTACAAGGCATGGGCAGGGTCAAAGGTCACAGTCCTCCTACTGCTTTATCCCAGATGGCAAAAGTGTTTTACTGTCAAATAAGCGGAAGTTCCTACAAATTGGAGAGGTTTTGAGCCTACAGAATAGTTAAATGTGGTTTGCGGTGGCTCAGCAGGGTGACTTTAAATGGAACATAATGTTCACTGATACATAACTGTCATGAAAGAAAATAAAATATGTTTAAGAGTCTTCAAGGTCCTGAGGCAACACTTCACATTGCAAATGTTACCCTGCTCATGCAGTGATTTATCAGACGGGTTCACTACTTCATGCCAAATATAAACCAGAAGTAAAAATTTATTACCCCTGTTTTGTAGCTTGAGAATTAAGCTAGACAGAATGCATCAATTTGTGGTTGTCTGGCCAGTGGCCACGACTGCTGGGGACTACCTGATTTACAACAATATCTGATGTAACAGATCATTATGAAAGTGAATTACATCACAATGCCATTGGCATTTCCTTTTAGCCTATAATTAAAATGAATGTGATGTATGCTTTAAAGGGAAAGTGAAGTATAATCCCATATTTGAAAACCATACCTTCACCTCCTAATGGTCATGTGAAACCACATTTGGAGCTGGAGAGGGGGTTAAGGTCCCTAGTTTGGTGAAAAATAGAAAAGTTTTCCCCCTTGTTGATTTTTTTAGGGCAAATCTCTGGTATCCTTATCCATTTTATCTACTGTATTTTTTTCTCCATTTTTCAACAGATACCAATGAATGCCTCTTTAGTAATGGTGGTTGCCAGGGACGATGCTGTAACACCATTGGTAGCTTCTACTGCAAATGCGAAGAAGGTTACGAGCTTTCCACTGATGGTGTCTCATGCTTAGGTTGGTGGTTCCTTTTCTTTGTTAGAACTGTAGTTTGCCTACATGCTCATATGCTGACAATAGCCCCCCCTCACCCAGCCCCTACTCACACCCCACCCTTACCCATACCCCACCCCAAAAAATGATACACGTCTCTAATGTTTCAATAACACCTTAAAGGGTTGGCAGTTTGATTGGAAATATTTAACAAAAGTAGATGAAAGATTGTTTACAAATGGGAGAAGGGGATTGAGTTTTTGTTAATTGTTTTGTTTTGATAATTTTTTTGGATTGAAATACATAAACTTATTTATGTTAAAAGAATTACAGATGAATAAATGATTGCGTATAAAGAAAAAAATGGAACCATATGAAGCTAAAAGCTTTGGGGTTGGGGTATCCGGTAATGCTGCAGCCAATTTTTTCACCAGTGAGACATTTTGAGTTGACAGCATGGGAGAGATCTTATGAGAGGAGTGTTCCCCTCCACTTTGGAAAAAAAATCAATTTGGAAGGTGGCAATGGTGCAATATTTGACCCTAACCTTCCCTGCAAAGTTTGCAAATAAGGTAAGTTTTATACAACCAAAACTCAATTAAGGTAGTTCATATACAACCAAAACTCAATCAAGGTAGTCTCTATCAATTATTGAACACATGCAAAAAAATCTCTTGAAATATTTTCCTGCTATATTCTTTTTTGGTTGCATGATAAGCTAAATCACAAGGTAGCGTGGGTATGGAAAAGAGGCTTCATCATGAAAATTTCACTATTTTGAAAGTGGTAAATGCTCTAGATGTTCCATTATTTGTATAAATTTATAGCCTTTGCATCACCCCAGATCAGTGACTTGTTATATGTGAAGTAGGCTAGTGGTGGAATGATTTTTTGTACATGAACAGTAATGCGGTATATAGAAAATGTTCCTGGACTGGTAAGGGACATTTTAAAAGCTCCAAAGACTAGAATTAAAATATTTTTCATTAAATTGGGAGGAGGACTGAAGGAAAAAAGGACTAGAGGGAATCTATGGGCAAGCACAAGGAGGACCTCAGGGTCACCTGGAGCCACTGCTATCAAAAGTGTACCAGGGACATACTGCGGGTAAGTGGGAAAGTGTAAATTGGAGGAAAGCATTGGAGCTCATAGATAATCAAACCAGGGAGCTTTGGGAAAATGAAGTTTAGAAGTGTCTATCTGTCTTAGGTCAGCAATACAGACCTCTAAACCTGGAATAAATTTTCAAAGCAAATTTTATCTTGTCGTCATTATTTGAAGGGGTTGTAAATTTTATCTTAACAAAGTGCCTTTTATTTTCAGATATCGATGAATGTCGCATTAACAATGGTGGCTGCCAAAGGCTCTGTGAAAATACAGAAGGAGGGCACAACTGCGCTTGTCCATTCGGGGAAAAAATACACACAGATGGAAGGACCTGCATACGTAAGTAGACCTTCCTATAAAAGTAAGAAGAGTTGAGTGGACAGTTGATAAAAAAAGTTTTTGAGGTTTGCTTCGAGTCCATAACCTAGGAGTATCAAGATGGGATGGTGATGGGGGAATAAGAGTAGGGACCCCTTCTGAGTTCTCCTTCCTGGAACCACTGCCAGGCCTGTAGCTTGACTAAGGAATTCTGTGGGGTAGATATGTGAGTGTGGGAGTTTTGCTGGCTTAGGGAGGGTTAACACTGGCCTTTTGGGAAAATTTTGCCAGTTTTAAACAACCTGGATGTAAAAATGTGCTAGATTTCAACCTTGAATCTTTATTAATGATGGTTGATTAGGATGATGTTTATTGGTTTCTTTTTAGTTGAAGACTTTTATTGGAAAATTTTGTTGGGGGGGAGGGATCTTAGCCCCCTCCCTCATAAATTTTCCAAGAAGTTCTCTTCATTTCCTCAATTATACTTATGTTTTTTTTTTTGTTTCCTACCTGTAGCGGAAGATGGCTGTGCCAGGAACAATGGTGGATGTGAGCATCTTTGTGTCTCATATACCCAGGGACGATATGCCTGTCAGTGCTATTCAGGTTACAGACTCAATGCTGAGGGTAGAACTTGCAGAAGTAAGCTTTAATTAAATGAATTTTAAGACTGTTTTGTTCCTCATCACCTCCCATTATAGCACATTGTACATCCTCACCTTGCCCTTAAATCACCAGGATGGCACCCTCTCACCACTAGAGGGCAATGTTCAAGCTCACCTTTTCATCTCTCCATCTTGCTCTGTTTTGAACAAGATATATTTTTGCGGATCTTAGGACCTCTGCATTGTCAATGATCAGAGTGGTAAAAGTGCTCTGAGAGAAAAGAAGGAAACAAGTTTGTGCCTTCAGTATGGGAAGGCAATGGACAGGAGGTCAGGTACTGGTGGCTGCTTCTGTTGTGCTCCAACTGGTTGGTCTGTTTGTTGGAGCCTTCCCCTTTTTGCAGGGAGGTTGGAGTTAAAACACTGTTTGGTCCAAATGAAAGACTAAAATAGGATGTGTGCCTTCTGGTTTTGGTTCTCAAGTATATGAGATAAAAACATGAACAATAATACATGTTAAAATTAATGATTTCACATGTAAGCAGCTTAGCCCCCAGGGGGTCAGCTTGGCCCACTGGGATTCTGGAAAGAATATGGTTTGAAAGATTTTGATGGATTTTTGGCAACCTTTTTGAGGTCTATCCCTTATTAACAAACACTTTAGCCCACAAGGTTGCAGTATCATGATTATTTTATTTATGATATTGTAAATCCGCAGCATTAAGGGTCATTTCATGATACCGTTGGCAGGGATGTGTCCCAATTTACTGCCTCAAAACAGTTATTTACCTAATTTTTGTTGGAAAATCTCGTTTACACCACATACAAAACTTTGAACCTTTGAAATTATTTGAACTGTTTGATATTCCTAATCGAGTCTTTGGATTTTTCCAAGGTCACATTTTTCATAACGTCTTAGTCATGCAGAGTGATTACATGATAACGGCATTTGTTGCCAGTGTCATCTTGTCATGTGCTATTAGTGATACCCCCTAGCTAGCTGACACCACATTGGTGTGAGAGCCTTATGGGTGGTGCCATTTTAAGTTGTCACCTGGGAGGAACCAGCAACCTCTCGGCAGGTGGCGCTGATTTTCTGAAATCACCTGACACTTTAACCATATGCGTTGGTTCTCATCCAAGACAGAAAAGGGACGTCTTCAATAAACGCTTTCATGTTAATCTACAAAGTTTCATCAAATTTTCTTTACTCCAGTCTGTTTAACCTTTTATGCCAACACCTGCTTAACCGTTTTTGTCAAATTAATGAAATCTGCTTTCAAGGTTAGCTTGGAAATGCAAGGCAAGTCAAAGAGTGTTGATGGTGGCCTCTGACCTTATCCCTAGTTCACCAATATGTATTTTTGATCCGATGTTAATTGGTGTATTAGCTTATTCAAGAGTGTTTAACCGTTGACGCCAGATAGTGTTTGTCTGTTTGGCCTCTTTGGAAAGGCTCTTCAAAGAGTTAATTAAAACTGAAATATGAGATGCTTCTTGTATAACCATACCATATTTATTTTTAACCCTTCACATTCTCATTCACACATGGCTAGCTGTTTTCAAGTTTACATTGCAATCCCACTTACAGTGAAATACTTTTCAATTAAGTGAAATACATTTCACCTGAGTAGAGTTGTGAGGTCAATGTTAAAATGTCGCTGGTCATGGATTTAAGTTCACTCCAAAGATAAGCTCATACACAAAATACACTTTAAAGGGCCAAACCTCTCACCCCAAACTACAATTTTGGTATGGGGGTACCAAAATTTTCAATTGGCTCAGCTCTTTGATTGACAGCAACTTCAAACAATGCTGAGTACCAAAGCTTGTATTACACAGCATGAAATGTACAGAGAGTGTTTTGATTATATAAAATGAGTTTTCTATACTCACTTTGAAGCAATAAACAGAGATTGTACCTGGATGAGGATGAATTTAAAAAAAACTGTGGGAGGGGCTTCAGTAAGAAGGTTAGGAGAATTGGTACTGTTTGGGTTGAGAGAACTGGGTCATTAAAAAAAAAGTAGCTAACTGGTCTGCCTAATGGTGCTCAAGTCAGGTGCTCAACTACTCTGGAGTGGACGAAGGCACCGGATTAAAGGGCAAGAGCAGGAGTCCCAAAATAATTTTGAAGCAGCAAATAAAATTCAAATATTCTTATTTTTCTTCTAAGAATCTTTCATAGTGTTTTATATCTTCTGTATTGCATTTTCAAGGTATACCAAGTGGTTACTCCTGGTAAAGTTCACATTGAGGAGAAAACTATTGTCACATGACTCCCATGAGCCAATCATAAAACAGGACAACAGACCACTGCCATGTTTGGGTCACTGCATTTCATCATTAATTTTATTATTATGAATATAAATTCAGTGGTCACTATTTCCTCCTAATTTTTTGTTTCGCTAGGGTACAACCCATGTGCTGAGTACAATGGCGGATGTGAACATATCTGTACTAACAGTATGGACCAGGCTGTGTGTGAATGCCGTCTTGGATATGAACTTGCTGCAGACTTTCAGCGTTGTAGGGGTACGTTCAACTAAAGTTGTTGAAATGAAGACTTAATTATAATGACAATTCTCACAGGAAGCACAATACCAAGATTTGGTGAATGTCATTCCAACTAAATAGTTCTACTCCTTATCCCAAATTTTGCATTTGGGCAAGGAGATATTACTCTTGATGATAGTATTATTAAGAATTAAGGCATATAGATATTACACAGCCCAAGCCTGCCAGAAGGCTGTCGTGGATCGAATGGGGGGACCATCAGTGCATGTGCATCCCCCTCCCCCCAAGTTTCCACAACTAAACTTTTCAGGTAGAGTACACTGAAAGCATTTGACAGCTTTCTATCTAAGTCTGTCAGATGGACAGCACTTGGAAAATCGTGGATGCAGTGCACTCCCAAACAAAAATCCTGGATCCCCCCCCCCTCCAGGAGTGATGAATCATTAAAAACACTATGTCCATAGGTGCTATGTCACAATGATAAGCAACAGCTGCCTTCGCTTGGCTACAGCTGCCTTTGTCTTGCTCTGTTGCTACTGCAGTTGCTACACAGATTGCCATAGCAGGATTGAAGGCAGTCAGCTCTTACCTCAAGCTACATTTTTTGTAGTAGTCTGTAGACAAAATTCTCAGTTAGCACAGATGTTTAATTGACAGCAAGCTTAAAAAAATGCAGATTAATGTAGCTCATATTTCACAGCATGTACTGTACTGAGAGTGTTCTAATTACACATTGGGGTCTTGTATATTAACCCTGAAGCAGTAAACTGACATTGTGTCTGGATGAGGATGAGTTCAAGACAGCTCTGTGAGGGGTTTAAATAAATAGATTAGGAGAATTGGGACTCTCTGCAGTGAGAAGATTAGGCCTTTAAAGGGAAACTGCATTTAAAATGCTCCAACACAGCAATAAAATTAAAGAGCTCTAGTCATTTTCAAATCATTCGGTCTCAACAATTAACCCCAGCAGTAGCTTCATCCCCTAAAAATATAATGCACTTGTAAGGAGAATTATGGAAGTTGCATCTTTTGAAATATTGAAAGTTTGGGTGAACAAATTATTTTTGAGCAACAAACAACTATATTTCTATCCAAGGAAAATTATTTCGTGAAAAGGAGGCAGTAAAGAGCTATAGTCATTTTCAAATCATTCGGTCTCAGCAATAAACCCCAGCAATAGCTTCATCCCCTCAAAATATTATGCACAAGAAGAATTATGGAAGTGCATCCTTTGAAATGTTGAAAGTTTGGGTGAACAAACTATTTTTGAGCAACAAACAACTATATTTCTAAGGGAAACTTATTTTTTGAAAAGAAGGCTACCATACTGCCTTATTTGTAATTATTTATCACACTTTGACAATAAATATTGGTTTCAAAAGGTTGATATTTTTGTGTAAAGGAAACGCAATATTTCCCTTTAAGCTGGTATTCTGTTTCAATGTCTGTGGTACAGACAAAGCATAACTCCAGCTGCTACCTGGCTGGGATATGAGACATGAAGTTAAAATTTAAGAAAAAAGTGAAACTGAAATCAGGGAAGTGTATGTAACCTGTGTAACTTCTGTTTGATGATTTTCACAGATGTGAATGAATGCGAGACTCCTGGAATGTGTGAGCACATTTGCATCAACACTGTAGGGTCATTCCGTTGTCAATGCAATGATTCATATACCTTACTTGAAGATGGAAGAAGATGCAGACGTAAGTATATCAACTCTTTGGTCAATGCAGAGGGAAAGGGGTTGGGGAGGGGGTGGGAAAGGATTAGGAAGGGGGGGGAGGTGAAACTTGTGAGAGTAGATTTTGCAGTAACATGTAAGGGTGCCCATTGTTAATCATATCATTGGATGAAAGAGGGAATAATTGCATAGGAACAAAAACAAAGTAATATATCAGTTTTACGTTCAATGAGGAGGGGGACGGCGGATGGGTTCGGAGGAGGAAGATGTTTTGTCACTTTAACGCCTATGAACAGTTAAGTCTGTTCTGCCAGCCTGTAAAAAATATTTAATTTGTGAGTGACTGAAGGAAAGTTAGAGTAGAAGGGAATCACCTGCTTGTTGTAAAGTCGCAGGTAATGAAGTGAGGAGGGGGAGCTTGAACCTCATTTAATGCCAGTAATCAGTGGCGTAGCTAGAGGGGGGCAAGGGGGGCAAGTTGCCCTGGGTGCCACCTCTAGGGGGGGCCAAACCAAGATCACTTAAAAAAATGTTGGACCTACCATTTGCATTGATATAGCAATTTTACTTTTAATAAAATAATTTAGTAATATTGACACAATTAAATGTCAATCTAAACTAGAGAAGGGGCAAATGAATGCATAAATCGGCAACATTCCATCAAGTTTTGCGAGAATTCTCCCTGACTAACCATACACCCTACAGACTTCCTGCTTATTTTACTAGAAAGCCAGAGAATTTCGACATAGAAGTCCTTTGGATTAGACTTTAACATTTGTTCTATTTAAGATCTTGAGTGGTGTAAGTATTCATAAGATACCCCCAGAAGATGGGGCTAGGGGCACCACAAACCCTATCTATGCCCCTGCCAGTAATGCCAGTGTGTGTTGAAGAAAATCAAATGAGAAAAAGATAAGGAGGTTACGGTGTAACAAATTTAGGTTTGCTGCATTATATTATTCAAAGTTCATGACTTCTCAAGTAAAATCAGGATTAGAATTTGTAACTGCTGTTTGAAGAAGCTTTTTGATTTTGATGAAATAGAAACCTATGCAGTCTTGCTGGCGTGTGTATGTATGTATGTATGTATATGTGTTTGTGACACTTTGCTTGTTAACAAGATATCTCAAGAAAGGAAACTCTAACAGTTAACAAACTTGGTACATAGGTTCCCCATATTAAGAGGAAGAAACGTATTGTTTTTGATGGAGGTCAAAGGTCATCTGTGGTCACCAGGGGTCAAAGTCTGAAAATCTTGTTTATGTGATAGCTGCCTGCCTGTCTGTCTGTCTATCTATCTATCTATCTATCTATGGCTTTTATGGAAATCAAAGCTTATCAGGGGTCACTGGAGGTCAAAATGTGAATC